>JAKOOJ010000002.1:69307158-70507158 GCA_022577455.1 Arizona elegans | reverse complement strand
AGAACCACCATAACACAGTGCCCCCCATCCCCAACTCTTCCAACTGGTGCAGCATGATACTATGGTCGATGGTATCAAAAGCCGCTGAGAAGTCTAACAGGGCCAGAACAGAGGAGCAACCCCTGTCCCGAGCCCTCCAGAGATCATCTACCAACACGACCAATGCCGTTTCCGTGCTGTGCCCAGGCCTGAAACCCGACTGGAACAGATTTAGATAAGTCGTTACCTCCAGGTACTGAGGAAACTGTCGTGCAACCACACTCTTGGAAACCTTCGCCACAAAGCGAAGGTTGGAGACAAGACGATAGTTGCTCCAAATGGGAGCAATGATTTGTCTATCTATCTTTGCTGCCATCTCATGTTCAATGTTTTTTTGAAGTTCAGAAATAGTAGCCATATGCCTCACCTTAGCGTTGTTACTGCAACTACTGATCCCTGTTTTAATTCATTAAGGGAATACTCACTGACCCCTGTTTTAATTAATTGATTTGACAAGTAAAACAAAATGACACAATGTCAGTACAGAGTAAAGAACAGCAAAGTTCTAGACAAGAGCAAAAGTCCAATCTAGAGAACAGAATTGCCTAGAAAACAGAAGGAAGGTGTGTTGGTTATGTTCACTGCCTTGAGTTATTTGTAAAAATAATAAAGGTGAGAAAATAAGCAAAAAAATAGAAAATATGTGCCTAGGCCAGAGTACTGTTTTGGCATCAAATTTATTTCTTGATTTGGATCATACTTGATAGAGCCGAGGTAGCACAGTGCAGTACTGCAGCTACTTCAGCTGACTGCTAGTTCAGCAGATCAGCGGATCAAATCTCACCGGCTCAAGGTTGACTCAGACTTCCATCCTTCCGAGGTGGGTAAAATGAGGACCCAGATTGTTAGGGGACAATATGCTATTTAGTATACTGTCTTTGGTGTAAACCGCCCAGAGTCCTCGGAGAGTGGGCGGCATAGAAATATGACTAATAAATAAATAAATAATAAATAAATAAATAAATACTATTTAATCATTCTCCTTATGAGACCTTTTACCACTAATGTAAATTTGCTAAATATTTTCAATTTAAGATAATTGACACTAAGGCAGTTCCAATTATCTTAAATCCAAAACTGGGAAGAAAAAGCAGAATGATGGCTTAAACATGAACATGAAAAAAAAATAATACTAGAGAACCATTTTCCGAACATAAAATAGTGTATGCAAATAAATTGAATTGAATTATTTATTTATTTTTCCTACTGAATTCCTGGCAATATGCATCATAAAAACATAAAACATGATAAAAATAAAAACTAAACTAAAACCAAGCAAAAGACAATTTGGCAACAATACTATAGGTATAATGTTGACCATTGTTGATGTTAATGTTGATGAACATTCTTTATGTTGCCCCCAAATTCCAAGGAACACTATCTCCAGTAGCTTGTAGAAGGCCAAGAGCATGGGCATCAAATAATTTCCATAATATAGGATCTGCAAATGAAAAACCCTGCAATGGGCCTCTAGCCCTTCACCTTACATTTTGGGGAACTATAAGTTGGTAATATGTGCAGGTTGGGTGAAGAAAATGGGACACATCTATGAGGTGAGAACAGTCCTATAAATTCCTTTTTTTACATGAAGTAAAAATAGTGCATTTCATATTCTAAGTTATCTGAATCTATTTCAATCAGAGGAAAGAACAATAACAAGAGTGACATTTCCCTACTTGAGCTTCTGGAACATTTGGCTTTTGAAACCTTCAGTCATGGCACCTTCTTGGGTCGACATACGAATTTGGGGATTTGGAAGCCCAGTTTTCCCATGGTTCCAATTTTACCTCAAAGGCAAGGACCAGATAACTGCCTTGGAAAAATCACTGCATTTCTCTGCAGTTTTAGAATGCAGGGTGCTGTAGGTTTCCATTCTATCTCCCCTTGTTTTTCAAAATGTATAGGAAACTATACATTAGGGGGGGATAAAGTACTGGCTCCACCTATAAACAGATGAGAGTCAGGCCCACTTTTCTCTTTGTTTATCATTATTGCCACCATCATCATGTGTGTGTCAAGTTCTTTGTGGACTCCTTAGTAGGTGAAACTTGTAAAACAATTAGTGTGGTTTAAGTTAATACTATTTTTTTAAAGCTCTAATTCTTAGAATGCTGATTTTATTGTAGTATATATTTATTGTATTATAAGGTTTAAAGAAGTAATTGCTTTTTACTTATACCATAAATACTTTTAATCTAGAGTGTGGCTCAGATCTAATTCTTTTTCCTACATTCAGTACTTGTTTTTTTTTTTCTGCTCCAATAAAATAGCATTAATTCATAGCGCTCTACATAATTTCAGTTTCGGTACTGCATTAACAATAATGTTGCTATAGCACTAAATATTTACAGTGGAATTGTAAATATTTATTTATAAATCTAGGGATTATTTATTTGTTTGCTTGGAGTGATTGTGTGGCTTGTTTAATGCATATATGTAAAGGCTATATCAATACCTAATACAATTGGAAGACTGCCATTATTATTCCCCTATAGAAAGCGAAAGCCAGAAAGAATAGATGGAAATGCTATGGGGGGCATGGGAGAGAGGTTGCTTGTTTGCAGTATCTTGGAGAGTATTTTGTGATATTCTAAGTATAAAGTATAAAGAAGTATAAAGTAAAAAGGAGTATAAAAATTAACAATAAGCAAAGTTTGAAAAGTGTGTGTAGAACAGCATACTGTACCTCAGCAGGTGTCATAAATATTTGTTGTTGTTAATTGCGAAGTCATGTCTGACCCATCGCGACCCTATGGACAACATTCCTCCAGACCTTCCTGTCCTCTACCATCCTCTGGAGTCCATTTAAGCTCACGCTACTGCTTCAGTGACTCCATCCAGCCATCTCATTCTCTGTTGTCCCATTCTTCTTTTGCCCTCAATCTTTCCCAGCATTAGGCTCTTCTCCAGTGAGTCCTTCCCTCTCATTAGGTGGCCAAAATATTTGAGTTTCATCTTCAGCATATTGCACCTTCTAAAGAGCAGTCAGGTTTGATCTCCTCTAGGACTGACCGGTTTGATCGCCTTGCAGTCCAAGGGACTCGCAGGAGTCTTCTCCAGCACCATAGTTAGGACCCTTGGTAGTACAGTGGTCTAAAGCACCCTGTTATTAAGACCAGCTGCCTGCAATTACTGCAAGTTCGAATCTCGCCAGGCTCAAGGTTGACTCAGCCTTCCATCCTTTCTAAGGTAGGTAAATTGAGGACCCAGTTGTGGGGGCAATAAGCTGACTTTGTATAAATATACAAAAGGATGAAGGCTATTGCTTAGCACATTGTAAGCCGCCCTGAGTCTCCGGAGAAGGGCGGCGTATAAATCAAATAAAAAAAAAAATAGTTCAGAGGCCTCAATTCTTTGGTGCTCAGCCTTTCTTATGGTCCAACTTTCACAGCCATACATTGCAACTGGAAAAACCATAGCCTTGACCATACACACTTTTGTTGGCAGGGTGATGTCTCTGCTTTTTAGTATGCTGTCTAAATTTGCCATTGCTTTCCTCCCCAGGAGCAAGCGTCTTTTAATTTCTTGGCTGCAGTCCCCATCTGGAGTGATCTTGGAGCCCAGGAAAATATATGAATATTTATATTCATGAATATATGAATGTGAAAAAAGAAAGTTTATTGTACACTTTCTTTGTATGATTTGTATGCTTAAAGAAGGTATATGATAAAGGCTTGAACTATAGAATGTTTTACACAAATATGAATTTTAAGGTTGATTGCTGAATATGATATAATGCAAGTAAAGCACAGGCAGAGTTGACTAGAATGCAGAGCAAATAGTATAACATTAAGATATAATAAGATAAGGATGTGCAATCTCTTACTGAATCTAATGATGCATCAATGTACAGTGTACAATGTATAAGGAATGCATAGTAATGTTAAAGGTATGCTGTTTAGGACCTGAATGTAAGTTATTTTAAAATGTTGACAATTCTCTTCACTGAGAATCTGAGAGATTTGCAACAAATGTTAGATGGAATCTATGATGCAACAAGGATCTGAAAATTAGCATATGAAAGGTGGTGCCCTGCCTGAAGGAAATATTCAGAAATTCAGAAAAAGCTTTTGCTCATTTTCTCTATCCATAGACTGGACATGGATATAGGTAGCCCTTCAAAGCACTATCTTCAAAGTCTTCCTATATATGCAATATGCGATAAGTGGAAGTATATATTCTGTCCTCAAAATTATGGGAACACTACCTCATTACACATAGTTAGATGCCTCATATAGAAAGTTCCACTGGTCATTAGTTTGAGAAACGGCACAAAAGTATCAGTCTACCAAGAACATCTGGATGCACAGACACCTGTGTTCCATTCTGAAAAAGAAGAAAAAAGTGAACCTTTCTCTTTTTCTGACATATTCCAAAGCAGCAAAGTGCTTTTATTTCTTTCACAGAGAGTAACCTAAAATCTGTTCCTAGTGACTGCCTCATTAAAAGTTTAGTGAAGTGAAACAAATACATATTAATAAAGTATCTATCAAATTTATATACCATCCATCTCACTACCTACATGACTCTGGGTGGTTTATGTTTTAAAATCATAAAAACCATATAAACAAACATAGTTTAAAAGACAGAATTAAAAACAGAGTCAAAAACTAAAGGGCAGAAGAAGCCCACTCAAGACATCAAGCACCCCAGGGTTACATACCACTCCTGAATCTCCATATTAGTTGGCAGAGCTGGGTCTCAATGCTCTTCTAGAAGGGCAACCTCACCTCTGGGGGCAAAATATTCCATAAGGCAGAGAAAATGGCAGAGAAGACTCTTTTCCTAGAATTCCTAAAAAATCCTTAACCCACAGGAACGGTGTAACATACCTGACCAGGGATGGGTCGTTGTAACTGGGTCAAGACAGTGCCTCTGGTAATCTAGCCCCATGAATGAAAGGCTTTAAAAATGATAATCAACACCTTGAATTGGACTTGGGAACAAACCAGCACCTAATACAGCTCACACCCCATGGGTGTTACATGTGTGACCCTAAGTGTACCCAAAACTGCTCACACTGCTGCATTCTGTACCAGCTGCACTTCCATATATTTTTCAAGGGTAGTCCCATGTAAAACACATTGCAATAGTCCATATAGAAAAAGATCAGGAATGAATGATTGAAAGAAGAGTTTCCCAATCCAGGAAAGGGTGTAACTGATGTACAACACAACTGCTTCCTGCTCATCAAGCAGGAGTTGTGAGTTCTCCTAGGTTACTCAACAGGTCCATCTGGGCCAGTGCAACCCTATCTAAGACCAAAGATGCAGGGGGAACCCCCACTCACAGCTCACACCACACAGCTTTAATTGACATATATTATTCCCCATCCAGACACCCACAGCCTCCAAGCACCATGGAAGGATATTCACATCAACACTCAGTTCACTGTGATGAAGATGTACAACTGGATACAGTTGATATGAATCATTTATATACTGATGTGATCTCATCCTATGGATCATTTCACCTAGCAGGTTCATGTAGACGTTAAAGAGGAATGAAGAAAGCCCCCATGCCTGGTGACACCCACAAAATATACAGTCTCACAAGCCACCTTTATCATGCAAAAAAACAAACAAAAACAAAACAGCTATTGAAAATATCTACAAAATCTGAAGGATATTTTGATGTATACATGAAAACAAAAAGGTTATAAGAAAGATTGAATTTTGGTATTTCATTGATATCTCTTAGGATTACATCTCTGCTTATTAATGAAACACACATCTTGATACTGGACTCCACGCAAATAATTCATAGAGTGTATTTTAAATCAGAGTTCTTTCATTCTTGCAGCAAAGTTGGCTTGAGTTTGAAAGCTAAACACAGCAAACTATAAATAATACGATGGCTTTTTTCCATATTCCAAGTTTTTCTAGATCTTCAGAAATGTGAAGCTTCTGCTAGGCCTCCCTTACTTATTTATTTCAAAAAAATCTGGTATTGGTTTCTATCCAAAATAGGGGGGAAATGGAATATGACATAAATTGTGTGTTTTGATTCTTACACAGGCTTGAGATGGACAAGTTGAGTAAATCTATATTAAAGTATGCAACAAATTTCTCTTATTCTAATGCAAAGGGAATGTGTGCTTTTAGATTTTTTTAAAAAACTCTTTGCACTAGAGTAAGAAGAAAAATTTGTTGAGTACTTTAATGCACATTTATTCAACTTGTCCTTCTCAAATCTGTATGAGAATCAAAACATACAATTTTATGTCATCTTCCACATTTTCTTCATTTTTCTGAAGTAAAGTGTAATTATAAAAAAGTATAAGCATACATATGATATGTCCCCAATTGCATTTGATTAGAAAAGATGCTCGTCTTCAGTTTAGAGGGGAAAAAATGCAAAAATATACACATTAGGAGAGAGGGAAATGAAAAGGTACACCATTTTCCATAACCTTTTTTCATGTAGATTTCAAGCAAACTGAAGGATAGAATGGAATGGAATGGAATGGAATGGAATGGAACGGAACGGAACGGAACGGAACGGAACGGAACGGAACGGAACGGAACGGAACAGAACAGAACAGAACAGAACAGAACAGAATAGAATAACAGAGTTGGAAGGGACCTTGGAGGTCTTCTACTCCAACCCCCTGCTTAAGCAGGAAACCCTACACCACTTCAGACAAATGGTTATCCAACATCTTCTTAAAAACTTCCAGTGTTGAAGCATTCACAACTTCTGGAGGCAAGTTGTTCCACTGATTAACTGTTCTAACTGTCAGGAAATTTCTCCTTAGTTCTAAGTTGCTTCTCTCCTTGATTAGTTTCCACCCATTGCTTCTTGTCTTGCTCTCAGGTGCTTTGAAGAATAGCTTGACTCCCTCTACTTTGTGGCAGCCCCTGAGATATTTCTCAGCCACTGAGATATAGTGCAGACATGGGAAAGAAAAACAAATAATTTATACGAATCTGTCCAGTTCAAACCCACTATCTGTATTACCGTGTTTCCCCAAAAATAAGACCCTGTCTTATATTTTTTTGAACCCTGAAATAAGCGCTTGGCCTTATTGAGCTTATTATCAGGGGATGTCTTCTTTTGGGGAAAACAGGGTATGTGGAAATGCATTATGGGAATACTATAACTCCTTTCAGATTGTAATTCCACACTGTTATTCCCACAATGAATCATCACATCTGTCCCCTTTACTGTATCTCATTTCTTTTTCCTTTAATTGTTTTGAAAGGCTATTATAAAACAGAATGTACGTTAACATTTAAATGAAGTACATTAATTCAATCTGCATCCAATCTGATATGGTAAAATAGTACAGCCCAGCAAGGTATTATGTTGATACAGGGATATAGAAAACTTCCTTTTCTCATGTTGGCTATGTATTTATTTAGCCCAGTACTGTTTACTTTGATTGGCAGTAGCTTTGTAGGAACTCAGGCAGAGGTTTTTTCAGTCTTTTAGCCTGACACTTAAATAGAATAACCTTTGTCCCTTATGTACTATTCAACCTTCCCAATGGCAACATTTAGGTAGGACTGGACTATACCAGCCAAGTTGTTAGAAACTGGTGTTCTTTTCTAACTCAGAGAATAAACCATTACAAATGTGGGGCCAGACATCTTTTGTTATAATATTACTTCTACTTCACAAAAATGTAGGGAAGGGGTGTCAAACTGGCAGCCCGTGGGCCAGGTGCATCACACACAGGCCACGCCCATCCCAGCTCTGCGAATGGGGAAAATGTTGCAAAACATCACCTGACGGCAACATGACACTGCGAGTTTGACACCTCTGATGTAGGGGATAACCTAGTAGCCATAACTAGTCAATGTGTGTCTGTCCTTTCCTGCTCATTAGCCATGATTATTCACATACATCTGGGATTAGCAGAATCAGCATAATTTCTAGTTCTATTTAGAAAACTGAAACTGAATGTCAGGGTAATATTATCTCTGTTGAACCAACCTTCCTTCCTTCCTTCCTTCCTTCCTTCCTTCCTTCCTTCCTTCCTTCCTTCCTTCCTTCATCAGCTACTCTAAAATGCTTAACCATACCTTGCAATTTATTGTAGCCATAGTATTTTACAAACAGAATAAAACTTCCAATGTTTCTTGAGAAAGCAAGATTAAAAAGTGATGACTTTTACTTAGTATGGGAAAAGTGGTATAGTTGGTTGAAAAATAGGAAAGAGATGAAGCAATAGGAAGTAAATAAAATGACCAAATATAATATGATGGAAACAAAGAACAGACATAGGTCAACAAAGATCAATATTAGATAGATAAAAGGGAATGACCAAATAAGGAAGAGTCAAAATACAAAGAGAAATGTATATTATAGTTGCGACAAACTGGACATGTATTGAAACGGATGTTTATATGTTTTTATGTTTTGTACATTTCATTGTTCTGTTTAGTTTATACTTATAAATAAAAATTGGAGAAAAAAAAGAAAAAAAAAGAAAAAAAAAGTGATGACAAGGCAGCCCACACTGATAGAGTGGTGTGGAAGGACAAACTGCCTGAACAGATTATAAACATTTATGGTCCTACCAGCCCATTTCTTTTGGACTCTCCAAGAGATGACCCAGCTGCCAATCAAATAATTGGCAGGAAGCAAGAAGAATCAGGGACAAGATAGCTGCCTGGGAGATCTGCAGCCATAGGCCTCACAAAGAATAGGCTGAATAAAGTCAGCCAAAGCCCAGGTGACAGATAAAAAGGCCAATTAAAATATAGACAAACCTGATGAGAAAAGACAACCAGACAAGAAAATGAGAAAAGAGGCAGAAGCTGAGAAAACTGGGAAGAGAACTTCCCCCACCCTTCCCTCAGAATTGATATGAAAATGTTCTCCATCTGTCAGATGGAGTCAATATTCAGAAGAAGAGGAGAATCAAAAAGCCCAGCCAGGAACAAATAAGTTGAAAGATAACAGAAAAGTAAAGATTCTGACAGAACAGAATAGAGAGCAGAAACAAGAAAAAGATAAAAGATGGAATCAATTCTGTAGAAAAAGGGCATAGCTCTAGAATGAGAGACAATAACAATATACAAGGATTAAGGCAACCAAAATAGAAACCAGCAATAAACAAATATATTGGAGATATAGAATACAAAGATGTAAAAATATAATAAAATTGAGTTTTCTAGAATATAGTATCGATACATAACTTACAGAAAAAGTTTATTATTCAGATTGATTTTTAAATGGGTTTGTAATTTTTTTCCTAAGCTTTCCTTTCGTAAAATAAATTTGTCTTCCCAGCTCTCACAAGCCAGTGAAGAGATCATCCAACTTTACTTTGTATCCCCATCTTCTGTCCTAACTCCCTCTGCCCCGGCATCCAATCAGCTGTCAGCAAAGCCTGACAGTGAGTGGTGATTGGCTGCTTTGGAACCAAGATTACAATCTAAAATAATGGTTGTGGCTGATGAGGGAAGGACGTGGGGGAGACTCCGATGCCTGCTGGTTAGGGAGACCAGAAACTGATGAGTGAGCCATCTTTCTTCATGGAGGGGATCCATGGGGACATGCAAGGATGGGGAGTGGGGTACAGTTATACTTGCAGTTGGCAAATCACTTTATTCTCTTCCCACCAAGGTCATTCTGTTTCTCTGTTTCAGTAAGGAAATATTTCTGAAAGGCTGACCCAATTGGTTAAGGTTAAATAGGGTTGTCTAGTTAGTTTTTCCAGTTGCTAATGTCCTATTGCGATATAGACAGAGTGATGAAGTCTAAAAGTTTAACCTAAAGTGAGAATCTGTGTTTTGTTTTTTAAGTCTTCCTCCCATTTTTTTTTTTTTTTTTTTTGGTGTGAGATAGAGGGAGGGAGAAATTTTTATTCAGCTGAGGAAATTTCTCTTGAATTTTTTTCCCAGCAGGCAGTAATTTCCAAAGTGTACCCTAGTATCTTTCTAAAAGTCATAGCCTAAGTAAATTGTAATCCTAAAGAAAAGGTCAGTGGTAAAAGCTAGTTGACATTTTTTCCCCCTCAACCTTCATTTCATTTTAGAAGAACATTTTGCTTCAGAGTGGTTATCAAAGCTCATGTGGATTACTCCAATGCCCTAGAAAACCACTTCAACATTTCATTAGTCCAGAATGCATGGTCATGGCCAGTTATGGGCATGAAATGAAATACAAGCTATACTGGTTACTAGTAGACTTTAAGGTTAAGGTGACAACCAGCCATTCTTGGCCTTCTTGTTATCTGAGGGACTGTCTTTCTCCCATGGTACCTTCCCTTCCTGTAAGGTCTGATAGATCAAGCCCAATGAGGCAAAAAGGGGAAAAAAATAAAACAAACCTGATGTCAGCCCTGGAGGCCATCTTTTTCTTTGGATCTTCAGGGCTGCCACACTTAGTGCTGTGGGAATGTGGGAGGGGGTTTGTATGGAATGGGTATACATACATACATACACAAATACAAATACAAATACATACACACACACACACTTTTATCTGTTATCTTATATATGCTCAAGAAATAAATAAATAAACAAATAAACAAATAAATAAATAAATAAACAAACAAACAAATAAATAAATAAATAAATAAAATAAAATAAAATAAAATATAGCCATAACAACATTCTTTTCTCTGGGAATCAAGGACGTTCACCCTGCACCTGGTTATTTGGTTATTATTTGGTTATTATTTATCTGATCTTGTTACCATGTCTTCCCAGTCATGAATATTCTGACAGTAAATATGCCCTATTTTCTCATCGTCTCATCTTTCCCATTACCTTCTCCTATTGGTATCTTATGATTTATCACTTGTTTGTGTCTATGATTTATGATTGTATCTTACAATGTATGATATATGACTTACCATTTTCTGGATATATGTATACTGAGAACTTATGCACTGGAGACAAATTCCTTGTGTGTCCAATCACACTTGACTAATAAAGAATATTCCTATTCCTATTTTCCATGTATCTGGGGGTCTCTTTATATTAAACCTGTCTATGTGTGCATGACCTGGCTTTGCAAACTCCTAATAAAGTGTTTAGAAACTGCTTGAATACATGAAACAAAACAAAGTGTTCTGCTTGAATACATGAAACAAATCTCAACTTGTAAGTGGCAAATGAGATGGAACAGGAGTTTCTTTTTATAGATTTTTCTCCAACAGAGAAACTGAAGCAACAGAGAAATGAAGGAACCATTTTTTCTGGAAGAAGAGAAAGCCACTGCCTTCACCTTTATCAATTACTGACAGGAATAAGAAACATCCTGGAAAACTATTTTATAGAAATTTGTGAGAACAATTGAAACCTTCATATGTGAAATACTAAATTTTTAAATGGTTAAGTCTTGAGATGTATTAGCTTAAATAGTTTTTTATTCATATTATTTCACTAAATGCATCACAATTTATTATACGACACTGCATTTTCATGGGTGTTTATTTATTCTTTGGATTTTAAACCTTGATTATAAACTTCCTCAAAAACTAAATAATATTTTCATTAGTGGCAAAGACATAAAAATCTAACTGAAATATTCTTGCTGTTTGACTCTCAAATGAATGAGGTAAATTTACTATAAGGATCATAGTTTTGGTACAGTAAAATGAAATTAACTACATTTTTTGAATGTTTTTCATTTTATTTGCCTTATTTCCAGTGATTAGCATACTACAGAGAAATAAAAAGCCTGTGGTTCCTCTTCCAGCAAAAACGGAGGTCCATTTTTATTGGCAGAGGGTTCCAGGAGGCCGTCACAGCCAAAAATTGAGTTGAGGAGAACGTTTTTGCTGGTAGAGCACTCAGGCCACCACCAGCACCCTCGACATGAATGATGTCAAACTCAGTGGTGATTTTCAAAAATTTTTACTACTGTAGGTGTGGCTTGGCATGGCTTGGTGGGCGTGGCTTGGTGGGCATGACAGGGAAAAGATACTGCAAGATCTTCATTTCCTCCCCACTCCAGGGGAAGGTTACTGCAAAATCTCCATTTCCTCCCAATCAGCTGGGACAGAGACAGAGAATAAATGGGGCGGGGCCAGTCAGAGGTAGTATTTACCGGTTCTCTGAACTACTCAAAATTTCTGCTACCGGTTCTCCAAAACTGGTCAGAACCTGCTGAAACCCACCTCTGGTCAAGCTGTCCATGCCCATCCTGGCCATGCCCCCCAGCCCCTCCCCCTGAAGTCAAACACAACCCTGATACAGCCCTCAATGAAACTGAGTTTGACACCCCTGGTTTAACACTTTCAAACTCATTTACAAAACATATACAGAAAAGAAGTTTGAATAGGAGAATCCTTGGCTAGAACAATGTAAATTCTAAAGTGGGGAATGTGAAAAAAGAGATACATATTAGATTACAGGCTGAGCTTAGTGATGGGAAACAAAATAAGCAGGCAGACAGCAAATAGAAAAGCATTTGGAGGAGTGCTGTGGATGGCCAGTAGTATCCATGAGGATAGGGAGTAGAGTATTAAAACAGCCAAGATTGGGATTGTGACTTCTTAATCAGAGGTGGGCTTCACATAATTTAACAATCAGTTCGCCTAGTGCAGAACCAAAAATGTGAGCAGAACCAAAACAGTTGTGCGCTGCTTCAAACACATGGCAATTTCATGTGCACAATTTCTCAGGCAGCCACAGTGAGTAGAGAGGGCAAGGCTCAGCAATCAGCTGGGCTGCATGGCTCAGGTGAATGAGCCAGAGAGTGAGATATATAGGAGATAGCACTGGGGCAGGTAGGCGGGCTGAGCTGGTGGTTGGAACTACTGGTTTGTCCAAACCGATCCAAACCAGCTGCAGCCTAACCCTGATCTCAATATAATATATACAAAAGGGGAAGGCTTTGCAATACTAATCCTACCTGTTTTAATACCTACATACAGATTCTACTACAGTTGGCATAGTAAGCACATTATGGTTGGGAGATGAAGGAAAACATAGGAAAGTAAGACTCTTTAGTGATTGCTTCAGTCTTTTATAAAACCAATGAATAATCTGAAGATTTTAGTTCTTTACATTTCCAGCCAGACAAAACATTCAAAATCTATAAATTGAACTGTCTGGAGAAATATGGAATATGTTAACAGAGCAAAGGTTAACTTTTGATTGGTTGTCATTGACAACAAAATCTATTTTTTTGTGTGTGGGGGGGGAGGGATTAATGAAAATTCTACCTTGATGTGATGCATCTGCATCAAGTATCTAGAAGGCTCAGTGGCAAAAAGGAAAGAGAAAGGAATAACCCTGTGTCAACTAACCACAAATTCTAGCAAACTTATTCCTACAGCATTTAAATCTTCTGAAATATGGAATGAATGTATTGTGGCACATACAGTCACTTTACTTACCCTTTAAAATAACCAGGTCAGGATAGCTTAGTACAATTTCCATACCCAAGACCAACAATGGTTAACACTTGCTTATAACTTTTTTAAAAATATGAATAAAGCATTAGAAACCATGGTTCATTATCCATCTAGACTTAATGGGGTGTCGCTCAATTACTCCAGTTTATATCGTATTTATTTTTCTTTTAATATTGGCTTCCTGGAAATCCTAGTCCTTTTTTGGACCAAGTACCAGCTATGAGAAGTGCCTCACTAACGGAATCATTCTTCCATTGGTAGGCTTAAAAAGTAACCAGATAGGAATTGTAAAGAAAAGAAGAAGAAGAAGAAGAAGAAGAAGAAGAAGAAGAAGAAGAAGAAGAAGAAGAAGAAGAAGAAGAAGAAGAAGAAGAAGAAGAAGAAGAAGAAGAAGAAGAAGAAGAAAAGGGGGGGGGAATCCACCCACCTTGAAATGCCCTGTGGATCCCTAAGAGTCAACTTTAAAAACACTTGGTATTTAGCAACTTTTCTTTCTTTCTCTTTCTCCCTCTCCCTCCCTCCCTCCCCCCCCCCCTCTCTCTCTTTTCTTCATAACCCAAAGTGTATGCACCATGTCTTGTACAAACACATAATCTTGTTCCAATCTTGTTCCAATATTTGAAGGGCTATCACAGAGATGGGGGGGGGGGGTGTCAACCTATTTTACAAAGCACCTGAAGGCCAGACAGGGAATAATGGATGGAAACTAATCAAGGAGAGATTAAATCTAGAAATAAGGGTGTAGGGTCTCCTGCTTGTGTGGAGGGTTGGACTAGATGACCTACAAGGTCCCTTCCAACTCTGTTATTCTGTTACATAGACACAACATGAGAGGATGGAGATACTATCATGACAGACAAATCTGTTCATTGAACCTAGCCAGAGATATGATGTTGAAGTTCTCCTTATCGCTATACTATTCCTGTGTCTGTCTCTTTTTCATCTTACTTTCATTATTCCCACACCAACTATTTGTGCAAGGCAACTGCTCTCCCTTTCTTGCAAAAGAGAAGGAAATCAATTCTTTAGTGGTGGTTCACTTCTACACCCTCATTTTAAATTATCCTTTACCCACTAACCGAAACAGGAAGAATGAAGTGACAGAGAATACCAACAAGCATGCTGCTTGTTCATATTGTGATTTAGTAAGCCAAGACACCTGGCTGTGTCTGAAGTGTGAACATGGCAAATATTTACTTTCACTCTAGAAAAACTTGATGTCTAAAAAGCTGCATATAGATTGGAAGAACAATGAAGAAAAAAGAAAAGAAAAAATGCATGCCATTACAAGGAGAAATATGTTGGAAACTGCCTGCATTTTGGCATAACCATTTATCTCTTTTCAGTATATACTGAAGGCTGGAATGTAGCTATTGAATATAAATATTTTGACATAGATAATTTATCAAAATGTGAAGCTTCTGTCTCTGAGATCTTAAGGGGGAAAGAGGCATGCTTTCTACAAACTACTAGAGTTTTAAAAATAGTTTTTCAAAAGTCTGAGTTACAATGCATGACTTATAAAGATGGTGTGTGAGTCTCAGTCTCAGTCTCTGTCTCCCTCTCTCCCTCTCTCCCTCTCCCTCCCTCCCTCCCTCCCTTTCTCTTTCTCTTTCTCTTTCTCTTTCTCTTTCTCTTTCTTTCTCTTTCTCTTTCTCTTTCTCTTTCTCTTTCTCTTTCTCTTTCTCTTTCTCTTTCTCTTTCTCTTTCTCTTTCTCTTTCTCTTTCTTTCTCTCATAGAGAGAGTATGTTTGAGTGCATGGAACTGGAAGCTATGATAAAGATAGATTTTATATACATTGGATGCAAGTATTTTTTTTTTCCCTACAATGTTGGAACAACTTTTATATTCAGGTCTGTAGTTCAACTTAAGGTCAGACTAGCAGCAGGCAAACTAATTTTCTTCAGGCAGATGGTTAGCAACCTTTGCAAAAGGGATTGATGCTTTTAGCCCATGGGAAACATTTTTCTTCAGAATGGCTAGTAATGGGTCCCCTCATCAGCAATCTCAATGTGAAGGTTAAAGTTGCATCCCAAATGCACTAACTGCTTATTCTTTGGGTACATTAGTGAATAGAACATATATTTTCCCCCTGCTGTTGCTGCCTTATGTTGACCTTGCTATTCCCTAGGAAAATGAACCTCTTTGAAAAACTTTAGAAGTCTTAGATCATGGTGCATTACTGCAAGCTTACTATGAACCTAATTATGGCTGTGGCTATATGTAAGGGATATCAGGCTAAGGCTATAGCCACAAATATCCCATTTCAGCTAATTTGGTATTATGCTGGCCAGAACATGGAATAGAAACTCAAAATGAAAGGGACCATTTTCATAGTTGGAGCATATGCAAGCTGTTCTTCTTTCTCTGTCATGAATGCAGAGAAAAAGAGGCAGAGAGATATGCCACAATTTTGAAATGAGCAATTGCTCCTAGTCAAGGAAAAAAAAAAAAAAACTTCACGGCCAGGGCAAAATGCAGCCATCCTTCCTGCCCTGGATATGAAATACGTTGTGTACCTGATTCAAATAAAGTAAGGCTGTAATGAAGATTTATCTGAGTTGCCTGATAGAACATTCTGCCATTGTCCAACCATACATGAGTTTTGTCAGCTTTGGAAGCCCTATTAACACCGGAAGCTTCCACGTTGCCACCTTCTGTGTGTGGGAAATTAGGAGGGGGGATTTAGTAGAGGGAATGTAGTTAGACAAAATAGCATTCTTCTTTTTGGTCAAGGTCATGGCAGTCCTGCATCTGGAGAAGGAGTGTTTGGAGTGGTGCCTCAAGATGGAGCGGATGGTGATTGGACCATGTGATGGACTGATGGGTTCAGGAGCTGGATTTGGGGTTTTGATTTACTGAGGGAAAATCCAGAACTCTCAGATTTGGGTTTTCCCAGATGTGCCAGTATACCTACTCTAATAAATGGGAACTTTGAGAAATACCTGTGTCAGAGTGTTAACTGGAGTTAGGGTTTTCTGGAACACTGATAATTGTATTTTTCTCTCCCAGAAAAAAGTCTAATGTTTTTAGGCACTGTAGATACAAACTCTGCCTTAAATGCCACTGGCGGTATCGCTCTCAACTTCAACATTTACAAATATCTATAGGCAGGAGAACATGAGGTACATATTTAGGTTCTGCTCCAAACTTCTATAGTACATGTTCACCATGTGCATGAAAGGACATGATGAGTCTTGCTTTCATGACCCTGCCCTTTGGGACACGTATAGCTTAATTGCAAGTCTGAGCATTAGACCCTAATTTTAAAAGAAAAAAATTATGTACTGTATTAAATGTCTTTTGGCTGAACAATTCTACCTTCTTGGGAAGGTGTATTTGGACTAAGGGATTTTAGCCTGACCTTCACAATTCTCCCTTAGCACTTAAAAGAATTCCACTTTAGGCAAGTGTGTTTCCCCTGAAGCACAAAACAAAATAATGTTGTTTTGACCTTGAGACAAAACATTCTGAATGTTCATGGAGTAGAAAATAATTATTTTAAACATGGAATGTTCAGTATAGCACCCATATGCTAACCGTTGAATATGGAACATTCAAGTATTACTTCTGAACATTAAACCCCCAATTAGCTAGTATGGCCACCTTATCTCTAGTTCTAGCTTCCATGAATTTAATTCCTGTTTAAGTATTATCCTAACTACAGTTCCAAAGCAGAAACTTATCAATAGTTCCATAGTTTATTTCTTCATTTTTTTTAAAGGATTACAGAAAGCCAAGTATAATAGGAAAAGTATATTTTTAGAAGTGCAGAACCCTATCAAAATTAAGCACTTTTAAGTCTCATGGATATATGCAGCACGTGGTTAATGAACTTCCTTCAACTATATATTTTCTCTACTTAACAATCATGTTTGAGAATGAAATAGGGAAACTAATATCAGCTTTCATGTCACTGGGGACAACTGACTTAATCAGGAAGTAAAGTCATTCCTTGGGAGAAAAAAAATAATGTTGCTTTTTTCACATATCTTTACACAGGCAAAGAAAGAAGGGAGGGAGGGAGGCAGGGGTGAAATCCAGAAGGTTCTGACAGGTTCTGGAGAACCGTTAGCAGAAATTTTGAGTAGTTCAGAGAACCGGCAAATACCACCTCTGGCTGGCCCCAGAGTGGGGTGGGAATGGGGATTTTGCAATATCCTTCCCTCAGGAGTGGGGAGGGAATGGAGATTTTGTAATATCCTTCCCTCAGGAGTGGGGAGGGAATTGAGATTTTGCAGTATCCTTCCCCTACCACACCCACCAAGCCATGCCCACAGAACTGGTAGGGAAAAAAATTGAATTTCACCCCTGGAGGGAGGGAGGGAGGGTGGGAGGGAGGGGGAATTGAAGAGGGAGAGAGAGAGAGAGGGGGGGGAGAGGGAGAGAGAGATGAACATTACCACCTGCCAATATAGATAATAGCAAAAAAACCTGCTGGTTTTCTTTACTGTCTGGAATCAAATGTGTGTTTTTGTTTGGAAGCCTTCAAAGTGCAGCCCAGAGAAAGTGACTTTATTTGCCCCCTGCTGCAAAGCTTTATTTCAAAATGACCACTTGTACTTCTTATGTAAAGTGTTGCTCAGTCACAATATTTCAAGGTATGGGCAAAAGAAGAAAAGAATCCTAGGGAAACATACTTTAGCCTCCCATTTGAAACTAGGAATCATTGTCCATCATTTTATACCGTAAATAATCATTAAATGCAAAATAGTCTCTCTAGCAGTGTTATATAATAGCAGCGATAACATCCATTTATATATAAGAGCTTGGATCCCAGCTATATTTTAGCCACTAAAATGATGCCAATTCATTTCTTTGTAAGTTTTGATCATGAGGAAATGAATGAAATCACACTGTAGTTTGTCACAGCCACTCTAGCTCAACAAAGGCTACCCAGGATAATTTTGGAATATATAACACGCCTACATACATCAAATGTCTGTTTATCTAATTTTTTAATCTATCATTCCACTCTGCAAGGATTTGCATTTATCCCACTTGATTGATTTCAAAAAACTAAACAGAACCGGGCTTTATAATTATATGAGTGAAATGGATGAGAGACCATTTAGAGTTCTTGGAGTTACACACTAAACTGGAAAGTTGGAAAAAGAAATCTGAGAAAGTCACAATAAGAAAGGGGGGGGGGTTTCTTCCCCCATATTTTTGCTGCGAAAACTTGCCTGCTATTTAGTGCATTTCTAGATGCTTACTTATTATGGGCATTTTAAAATACTTTGTCTTAATGAACACTTATTTGTGTATTTCGAAAGTGTGAATTGGAAGAATATCTCGATTTGAACATAGGTGTAATTGACTTCTGGGGAAGAAACAATGATCTGAAAACAGATTCACTCTCAACTGAAGATGAACACGGCAGAATCAAGACCTAGTGAATAAACTGGGTCTTTGTAATTCCTGTCCAGACAAGAAGAGGACATGAGATTGTCTACAAGAGGTTAATACAATTACTCCTTACAAGGAGACCACAGACAGCAGGTTTAGAGCTCTGAGATCAAGAGAAAAGCATCTTTGCTCAAACCATAACCAGTGTCTTTCCAATGGACCCCAGGTTTGCATACTTCCATTCCTAATCACATTTGGAAATTGCTTATTAACTGCTTTTCAGCTAAATGTGTGTGGAGATTCTCAGTCATCCAGGCCATGGTTGTCTCAAAGGTGCTTTTTTCAAAAGGCAACTGGATTGCTTTTCTTTTTTTTTCCCTTGAGAAGAACAAAATGTTTCATTTCTCATCCAAGAAACTTCATTGGTTAGGATGGTGGGGAGAATGGAAGAATAGGTACTAGTTGAGACTGGATGGTTGGCAGAATGAAAGGATAGGTTCTGACCAGATTGTGGGGTGGTGGAGAGGATGGAAGGATTGTATTTCTTTGCAGGAAGAATTATGCTTTGCAGGAATTGTATTTCCTTTCTTTGCAGGAAGGATTGTACTTCTTTGCAAAGGTTCTTATTAGCCTTTCAGCTAATTAGAACTGCAGAAAAAACAATTGCTACCAACCTGCCTTCTATTGAAGACCTGTATACTGCACAAGTCAAAAAGAGGATCCCTCACATCCTGGATATAAACTGTTTTAACTCCTACCCTCAAAACGACGCTCTCGAGCACTGCACACCAGAACAACTAGACACAAGAACAGTTTTTTTCCCGAACGCCATCACTCTGCTAAACAAATAATTCCCTCAACACTGTCAAACTATTTACTAGGTCTGCACTACTATTAATCTTTTCATCGTTCCCATCAACCATCTCCTTCCACTTATGACTGTATGACTGTAACCTTGTTGCTGGTATTCTTACAATTTATATTGATATTGTTTCCTGATTGCTTATTTGTAACCTATGACAACCATTAAGTGTTGTACCTTATGATTCTTGATGAACGTGTCTTTTATTTTATGTACACTGAGAGCATATGCACCAAGACAAATTCCTTGTGTGTCCAATCACACGTGGCCAATAAAGAATTCTATTCTATTCTATTCTATTCTATTCTATTCTATTCTATTCTATTCTATTCTATTCTATTCTATTCTGAATCTTTAGATCAACACATTTACAGCACCGGGTCAGTCTCTTACAATCTTCATCCAAAGAAGTTTAAATACATGTTTAAGGACTTAAGAACATATTTTGGAATAAACAACAAAAGGATGACTAGAAATTTGTTTCTGGAAAGTTACAAATGGACTAAGGGTCCAGATGGATTTGAAATAAGCATTTTGGAATTAATTATAAGAATCCTTCCAATAAAAAATGCTTTTGGTTTCGGTTCTGATTTTTGTTTTTGTTTTTAAAGATAGGATAGACACTGAAGATTGAAGATGTTTATTCCACTGCAAGCTGAGAGATAGTGGTTGAACTAAGTTCAACTGAAAGACTTTGCAAATGAGCAGAAAATTCATCCTTCCACACAAGTCTGAATAAAGCATGGACAATGACAGCAAGGTTTTTTGTGTGGTCATTTGCGTGCCTTTTTTTGTGTGTGTGTGTGTGCCCCAGCATGACATTGAGAATAGCTATAGTAATGTTCCCAAATCATATTAAAAAATGCATTTAACTGCAGTAATATAAGATTGTTAATAAAGCCCCAGTCAGAAGAGCTAGATAATAGACTCAAAAAACAACAACAAATAAAAGCAAGCACAGCAGTTAAAATGCATCCAGTTTCCCAGCAGGAAACGTCATTTGAAAAAGCCAATTTACAGTATGATTTCAGAAAACGTGCCAGCAATGGGACTGTGTGAAGCTCATCCATGAAGGTGTTACAGGAAAGGGTTGTCTAGCTCTACAGCTGTCAGGTTTGAAATGAAGCAAAACATAGTCTAGCATCTTCTTTGTCGATGAAGTAGTGAAAAAAAAAATAGATACGGATGTAGAGGTTTTCTAAAACATTCAGTATCTGACCATCGAAGGCATGAAAGGCCAGACTTGGAAATGGTCCCAACTATTTAGGGTTTAGCATGTTAGTCTTGAGCTAAAATAGAAATAAGATGCTCTCTGAGATTTGTCCCTGCCTTGAAAAACGCTGCAGGATCCTGCACTAACAGCAATTTCCAAACGGTTGTTAAAAGGTTTAGAGCTGCTCTTTTGTCCTGAGTGTACAAACCTGAATGGATTGCAATAGAGAAAGAGAAAAATATATATATCCTGCATTTGATAAAGCAAGAGCAGGTAAGTAAGAGAAGTAAGTAAGAGAATGATGTCTTTGTTATAAAAGATGACACACGCACCCCCAGAAAGTACTTCCATACGTGAATTATCTTTGTTCTCACCAAAAGGTAATCAATGCTTCAATCAATAAATGTGCAAGCAAGAATTATGTTTAAATTCCCCCTGTATTTGAGATGAATAATTCTAGTACCTTATCAATATATTAATATTTTTCCAAAGACTGCACTGAAACGTTGTAAAATGTTGATAAAGAGAAAGATTTCAAGGGTTTTTGTTGTTGTTGTTGTTTGGGTTGTGTGTGTGTGTGTGTGTGTGTGTGTGTATGTGTGTGTAACTTGATGACTCCATCATTAAAGCCAGTTGATAACATCATTAATATGTTCACACTAAGCAGAGAGTCCAGTGTGATTTTCTCTCCTTCAGTTTGTCTCTTGATTGTTTCATCTCTTTATTGAGTTCATGATACAAATAATGTTTTTAAGACTTCCTTCATTCTGTTAGTATTGTTGTTAAACTATTGCAAAATCTTTCTTCTCTACCATACTCACAACACATACTTTTTTCCAATAGTTGGATACTTGTTTCAAATTATGCTATTAATTTGAAAAACAGAATCTTCTGTTATGCTACCATATATGAAACTGTATTATGCATTATATTTTTCCACTTGAATCTCAGACTTATCCCTGATTTTTTTTAGAAGCACTGCATTAAAGGGAATTGATGTCTATGGAGATTCTCAGTCATCCAGGTCATCCAGAGCTGAAGAAACCTCTTGAATGAGAAGTGAAATGTCTTCAAAGAAAAACCAGAAAGTCTAGTTGCCTCTTGAAAAAGCACCTTTGGCAACATTAAAGGGAATAAAACATATGAGTCATTATAATCTAACTTTTTTTTGCTTACTTAGGATAGCAACTCATTCTAATATTTAAATTTGACTTTTTTTTTTAGTTAAAGTGGTAAAACAACTTCTCTGAGTTAGAGATTGGACATTGTCCCACTCTTGGGACAAGGTCAACAATCATTTGTCCTGCAAGGTACTTTGTCATTTAGAAACCCTACTTTGCATAATATGGCATGAGCATGCTTGAGAACTTTTGACATACTAGTGAAAATTTGCCTGAACCAATCAGTACTGTCTTTACTATTAGTGGGAAATGCTGTATGAGATACAGGTCTCATTATGGTTGACATTCTAGTCTATATTTTCTCTACCATACTGAAAAGCAAAAATGTGGAAGCCTCAATAGGCATGATAAGCAGTGGAAGCTAAACTTTAAAGGCTTGCATGATGATCATAAGGAAAACTGTGACTTAGAATGTGAGAAGAGTAAGAGGCTGTAATGAGATCCATATGTGCTGCTGAGATTTTTTCTTTTTTACTAATACAGCCTACTAATATGTTTATTTAAAAAAATAGTAAAGAATGCAAATTAATACGAGATGAATTTTAAAATATTAACTATGCACATGAAACAAAGAGAAAAAAGCAATTTCAGTTTTATTAATTATTATTAATTATTTATTAATTATTTTATTAATTATGGCCTTAAAGGAGAAAAGAAAAAGAAAAGGGAAAAGAAACTCATAGAAAGAAAGAGAAAATATGTAATAGAACTAGACAAAAGGAGTCTAGCCTTGTAGAGTGCAGCTGGTGGGTATGTGCTCAAAATGATAATATAGTTATGAATGAAACGGTTAAAGTATATTTCATAAAGTATGAAATTTATATTGGTTTATTTTACAAAGTATATATTCTGCTCAGTTCCACTGAATCTGAGTAGCTTTTATCAAAACATATCATAAATATCGGTTCAAATAACATACATAGACAAAACCACAGGATAAGCCAGGCACTCAGCCTCATGAAATAATCTTTTTGTAGCTTTCCCGAATTCTAAATCAATTCAGGGTCTTAGAGTGATGGCATTACCACAGAAAAAGATAATTCAATAGGGGATCTCAGATACCTTGGAAACATTAATTCAGCTCTACATGAGTATTGATAGAAGGTCTGAATTTTGGCAGATTTTTAATAGAAGAGAGAAATTCCTCTATTCTCTTTCATACATTCTTCTCCTTCTTTGCCCATTTATCAAAGCGTTTGAATGTTGAACCTATGGGAACCAGCTGGGCTCTGCTGTCAGATGGAGAGAAACAGCACTAGTACAAACATAGTCTGTGCTAAAAATTGTGGAGAATCTGCCCATTTACACAAGAATGTCCTGCTAAGACCTCCCTATCTGAGGCAGCTGTTAAGTGTCAAATCTGTGGTAAAGGATAGTGTGCTGTGAGAAGACAGCCCAACTGGCTTGTTGAAATAAAAGTCAGCAGCCCCCATCCCAACAAAAGGATCAGAGGAGAGATCTGAAAATTAAGTGGGGCTCATACAAGGCCCTAAAACTGGGTACTTCAAGTACAATTAATGATATAATCTGCATATTTATTTGAAATAAAAATTCTTTATATTTGATTTTTAGGAACTTCAATCTCATTGTCCCAAAGGTGCTTTTTCAAGAGGCAACTGGACTTTCTGTTTTTTCTTTGAAGATGTTTCACTTCTCATCTAAAAAGAGCTGAAGAAGCTTCTTGGATGAGAAGTGAAATATCTTCAAGTCCAGTTGTCTCTTGAAAAAGCACCTTTGGGACAACCATGACCTGGATGACCGAGAATCTCCATAGACATTCAATCTCATTGTTTTCAAATATTGAAATACCTTTCCAACATAGATCTACAAAACATTTATCTTGCCTTATGTTTCAAATCCTCTGGTTATGCTGCCACTTTTGGGAAAGGATGGGCATAAACCTTCAGCTTTGGGACTGCTGTATAAAGGTTCTTTCCAAAGCATAATATCCTGCTGAAAGAAATTATTCCTGGAATAGGATTGCCTAAATTTTTTTGATAAAAATTGCAAAAGGGATTTACTCTCTCCTCCTCATCACTAGTTCAGTGCCTTCATTTTTTATTTTTTTGTTAAAAAGGAAGATGGGCCATTTGTTGGTATTTATGTTTATTGACTTCTAAACTCTGTAGATGTCAGATATCTCGACCTTTTTCCCCTAATCTCTGAACTCTTACAACTGCTACACCAAACATTATTTTTTAGCAACTTAGAGGGAACCTTCTAAATGATTTTCATAAAAGATGGGTGCAAGTATTTAACTGCCTTTGACAAATGTTATGGCAAGTTTGAACACACAGTATGTCATTTGGCTTCCTTTCAAGCTTTTAGTCTTCATGAGATTTATGAATAATATATTTCATCTCACTACAAGGTTCCCTTCAAATACATCTCTATGCTCAACAGGCCTTTCACTCACTCAAACAGACTTTTGTTTCACAGCTCCTCCTCCACCATCCAAACCCCATATGCCTTTTTATCATTCTAACAGATGTATTAGATACTGTGTTAAGATCAATTTTTCTCCAGCAATTGAGGATTTAGAAAAAAGCTTGCTGCTTTGCCTTGGTAAAGTTAAGAACTGAAATAGGTGTGAGGTGCTTTAGGAGGCAATGTGCTTGCTTCCTCCCACCTTGTTAACCCCTCCTCTCATGCAGTGAGGTACTTTCCAAAGTCATGTTTCTGTCTAAGCCAAAATAGCTGGATTTCAGTGTGTTTTTCACCTATTTGGAGACTTTTGAAAGATGAGAATGGAAGCCTCATGTTTAATGGTATGTGGGAATGACCTTGGCAGATGGGGGAGGGGAGGAAGAAGCTGCCAAGGGAATGATCAGATAAAGGATGTATGTATGTACTGAAGCTGCATAACAGGTAGAGAAAGGAACTCGGAAAGGATCGTCACTAAATTATGAGCTATAAAAAGATATGTCAGGAGAGTTGTACCTTCAGACTTGCAAGATTCAGTTAATGCAGCTTTGCAAAAAAAAAAAAGTAGTTTGGACTACCTAGGAAGGCTGACATCTGTTTTCATTCCCATTCTTAATTTTAATTCCTCAATATCCTGCCCTTTAGGAGCTTAAAAGCTTTGCATGGTTTCAAAAGTAAATATCTTTAAGCTTTGTGAAGACTACTTCTATTTTACTATGGACCTTTATTTAGGGATTCCTCCCAAAATTGGCAATGTAACATTAATTACCTAGCCCTTGACTTACAACTACAATTGACTCCAAACTTTCTGTTGCTAAGTGAAACATTTGTTAAGTGAGTTTGCCCCATTTTACAACCTTTCTTGCCCCAGTTGTTAAATGAATCACTCAAGTTGTTAAATTAGTCAAACAAGTTTATACGAATCTGACTTCCCAGGTCGCAAATGGGACACTGCAATCGTCATAAATATGACTCAATTGCTAAGCATCTGAATTTTGATCACATGACTATGGGGATGCTACAATGGTCATAAGTGTGAAAACTGGTCATACGTCACTTTTTCAGTGCTGTTTTAACTTTGAACAGTCACTAAATGAACTGTTGTAAATCGAGGATTATCTGTACTTCTCAGGTTTTTTCAATTACATATTAATAGCTGTAGAAGCACCAATATCAATCAAAACTGCTGTGTGTGGAGAAAGACAGGTTAAACTTTTCTCTACATTTCTCCACCTACTCCTGTCACTCTTTACATATAAATATTAAAAATAGCACATAACACTCTCCATTAGTGCCACTAGTGGTTTGATTTCTAAAAACTTTTGAGCGTAATTGGTGTGAAAGCAGAAGGAAATTCCAAACTTGCTTTGTGTACAATGTAGAAAGTTAGCACCCACCCTTCTCCTAGAAAATTGAAATATTCTAGGAAATATTAAAAAGGCAGAATATTTCCCCTAAAAGAATAGAAATCTTAAGGGATACAAAAATTCAGCCCAGCAGATATTTTGGTGCCAGCTTATCTGCAAGACAAAAGACTGGGCCAGCTTATCTACAAGACAAAAGACCTTTAGCTCCAGGGTGATAGGATTAGCCCTCCCTCAAGATCCAAACCAGGACAAAGCCATTAAGACATAATAGGAATTGCCCAAAGCCCCTTCATTACATCACTCAGCAAGATTCAGCCAAGCCTAGGACTTAAGACAACCTACAAAGTTACCCCTGCGTGGCCCCATGAGAGTCTGACAACCAATCAGAGTACATTTCTTTCACAGGAACAGGAAGAAAGTTCAAAGTCCAAGAGAGGGTGTAAATCTCTCTCTCTCTCTTTCACCCATGTTGCCCAGGACTCCAACCACATGGTCCTGTCCACCATTAAACTATCTTTCCAAATTGCCTCCATGTTTCCAGTGTCTTTCTTCCCACTTGGAACTGAACCCAGATGGACATTTCTTCCAACAACAGTAACATAAGACATATTAACACTTTGCAGATTGAAATTGAAACAAAAGAGAACATAGAGAATTCATCTTGAATTCAGAACTGTAATATGCAGTATGGAGAAAGTTAGTAGGAGAAGGAATAGTTTGGCATTAAATTCTTCAGAAAAGCTTGTAAAGCATTTGGCACGTGGGCAAGCAACCCGCTCTGAGTTTGCAAGATGTTTAATTGTCTCCAAAATGGAAAGGGAAATTGGGATAAAAAAATGAGAAACTAACAAAAATAAGGTCTGTCTTACTTTTTATGGAAATATGTATATGAATCTTAATGAACTCAGTGGTTTCAGAAAAAAGATAGCATTCTTATTTATATAATTAGGTAGGATTTCTTTGGAGGCTAAAATAAAGAAGCAAATGACAATCTGCATTAAAAACAGAGTATTTACATGATAATACTTTTTTATTATGTATTTTTATTATGATGTTTGCATCGGAGAGGGAAGGATGATGCATCTGTTCAGAAATTCTTACGATTTGCAGTGTGTACATAGACAGACAATAATACCTTAAAGTTCTAGAGATTGGTTGTGGTATCTGTAGAATCCCATAAATTGAAGCCCAAATGGAGACCTCTAATTCTAAAGATTGCAATAAGATTAAACTTTAAAGGTCAAAGTTTTTAAAAGGACTAACAGGATAGTAATCTACATGCCATAGAGAACCATGCTGATGGTCCCTGGTTAGCATGATTAGCCTCGTTCAGCATCTTCCAATCTTGGTGACTTGTCTTGTCTGGGCTTGGAAAATAAGCAGGAACACACCATCTTAGTGTCTAGATGAGAAAACACCATGGGGTATTAAACACTGTAGCCAATCTTGGAAAAATTGAAAAATATCCCAGAAGAAGAAAATGGCAAAATGTCTTGAATGATGTTGTCATGAATACTGCATGGTTTGTGTTCATGTTCTCAAAAAGAAAGTCAAGTTCAACTTGTGAGTGTATTTATATCTTTTAGCATGAGTACAAACAAATTGCAAGCCCTTTAGATTTTGTACATTTATTTTCTGAGTTCCCAAGGTAGAAAATCAGGAGTTGTTGAGATGGTCATGGGAGACTAATGTTTATTAGTGGTGGCACAGTGGTTAGAATGCAGCATTGCAGGTTAATTCTGCTGACTGCTGACTGCCAGCAGTTTGATTCTCACTGGCTCAAGGTTGACTCAGTCTTCTATCCTTTCGAGGTCAGTAAAATGAGGACCCAGATTGTTGGGAGCATTATGCTCTGTAAACCACTTAAAGAGGGCTGTAAAGCACTATAAAGCGGTATATAAGTCTAAGTGCTATTGCTATATATTCCTGAATATGCACTGATTAATCAGAAACTGACATAGATATCGGAAAGTTATTTACTTGAAGTTGGTGCACTTGGGAAGCTTGTATACTTATTTATTCTACCCATCTTTGATAAAGTATTTAACTTATTCCAACGTTTTTAAAGATTATTACTATTTTAAAAAAATAAAAGAGAAGTCAGTCTCTTCAGTCCTGGCACTACAGGAGATCAGAACAGCCTGTTTCTTTATTTGAAACAAAAGATTCAGCAATGGAAGCCCTGGCAAGGCGACAGTGGCAGTGCGAAGCTATGAATAGAATGGAGATTAGCTGGATGAGTCATTAACAAAGGACTGCAACTTTCATATTCAGATGCTGGCAATGGGGGAAAAAAGGCAGAACTGACACCTGTTTGTTTTATAATGGAACAAAAAGCCCTTCTATATACATGAAATGACTCTTAAGATAATGCAGTTGGTATATTCAGCAAGTTGATATAATTGAAGTTCATTAGTCTTTAGAAGAAAAAAAGGATTCATATCTTGTATGCATGTGCTTCAAAGCCTCGGAGAAATACTTCATAACCTTTCTGAGATAAAGGGAAATATTTTCGGAAACAGGGCAATAGATATTAGAACTCTACAAAGGTTTGAGGGAAGCACCCTATGCACATAGGTATCAGCAGGTAACCACAATGATAAAGCAATGATATGTGCATAGGGAAATCACGATCTAACAGGATAACAGAATAACAATAGAATAACAGAGTTGGAAGGAACCTTTGAGGTCTTCTACTCTAACCCCCTGCTCAAACGGGAAACCCTACTTTATTCTTTTTTTTTAATAGTTTTTATTATTTTATTTTTGTTGTTTTTTGTTTTTAAATGTGAAACATGTTTAACCCTACTTTATTCTTTTCAACTCGAGTGCCAGCATCAAATCTGTTGGTCGTACATTTGACAAAGCTTGAAATTCTTTCATGAAGCAAAATGGACTCCTAAGAGTAAAACAAAGTGGCTATGTGACTTCACTTCACTCTGCTCAATGCTCCTCTGCAGCTTCCTTTAGCCTCCTTTCACATTTGCAAAAGCTGAGAGTGTCTTTGTGAGATAAAGTATAACACTGCCTCAGTGACATAAATGATGGAATAAAAGTTGGAGAATTGGCATCATGACATTATATAATTTGTTTTATTTGCCCAATGATGCCATGATGCATGTCCCTTGATGCACATATACAATCTCCCCTCAGCAGACACTAATGTCTAATAGATATAAAGAAAGCACCCTCCCCCCCCACCGTTATTGCCTTCCACAATTTTAATGAATAGGCTTAGATTATTAGGTACCTGTATTTTTGGTTTTCTAATTTTGAAGCCCAATGTAATGACTGATATTCCATTCACATATTCAAGTATTGTTTTAGGATAACATATTCCATACTCCATGCACTTAGAGGTATTTTTTTGTTTTGTTTTTAATTTTTCTAGATTGCTTCTGTCTTGTCAGGGTGAAATTGCACATCAGGATAAATAGATGGTTGCCTCTGAAAATGCTATTCTGATTCCTCCCTATCCTATTCAACATCTACCTGTTTCTCATCATACAACTCTACAGTATGATGTTCAGAGCTTCTTTATACCTATTCATTATTGTCTTTCTGAGGCAATTGCAAGATGGTGGAAAGACATCATGGCTTCATGCTATGTAGGAAGTTCTACAACTGAATGCTTAGAGATTATTATTATTATTAGTTTAATTTATATGCTGCCTTTCTCCGAAGACTCAGGGCAATCAAAGCATTTAAAGCAACAAATGAAGTTCAAGCATTGAGGATGTCTTAAGTTGCAGATATGCAAATGGACAAAGAATAGAAATAAAAGATGCATCATTAGTAATATTTGGGAAGGGAAGGGCTAAATAGATTGAATTCTTAGAAAGTAAGGACAAATCAGAAGGGTAGGGAAAGCTAAAGCAAAGGCCCCAATTTTATGTCTGTTTTGGCAAATTCACTTTGTATTTTTTAAAAGATTATTTTAATGAAAAAAAATAGAAATGAGCAAAAAGAAAAAAAGCTAGCCTCAAATGTGACTTGTAATACAACAATGCCTCCAGATCTTACATGGGGAGGAAAGGTAGGTCTCACTAGAAAATTAAAAGATTCAATGCTTTACTTGGAATTGTGTCCATCTGCCAAAAAAAACAAAAAAACAAAAAAAAACAAAGGGAAAGTGAGGTGGTAAGAAGTATTCTAAAAGAAAGGTGGTGATAAGAAGTGACCAGACAGCTTTTTCTTGTCACCCACTGTGACATTCAATAAGTCTGAATGCTCATAACATTCACAAATCCAACTGTGCTTAGAGATTCATCATCTAAAGCAATCCTTTTCAAGGGATTGTCATGGAAGCAGTAATGGAGTTGAAGAGTAAAGCAAAATCAAGAGAAATGAAATAATAGGAAAAAGAACGACAACATTTTTCTATCAGCAGTTGATAAACTTGAACTGGAAATTCTTGTGAACAACACACAGTATATATTTCACACTAGAAACCCAGAAATAAACTTGATTTGGCAAAATTACTAAACTACATAAATTAGATCCTCATCTTAAGTAACCTCTGCTACTATAAATGCATTAAGTGATAATGGTTGATTTGAAACCTGTACTTTAACCCAAAAAGACATGCTGGATAAAAGGAACAAACCGCTATCCATGTACAAATTATAACATTGATTAAGTATTTCAAATTCTTCATCTGCAACATCACTTCATTTTATAGCTCTACGGTCATGTAAAAGGCAAAATAGTCACTAAATAATCTTAGAAAGGTTTTTTGGGGGGAGAGTGGGTGAAACTGCAAGTCATTTTGACTACTAGTGATTATTTGGACAAGTCTCTGCAGTTTTCTAGGCATCATTTTGGAAGCGATTTGCCATTTTCTTCTTTCTGAGAGAGCATGACTGCCCCAAAGTCATTTATTTGATTTCATGGCTATTTGACTTGAACTCATGATCTCCTGGTTTCTAGCCTGTTGCCACTATATCAAGTTGGCTCTAAGTGTTGACAAAGTGTTCCAATTTCTACACAGAACCCCTTTCTTAAATCTTCCCTCTTCCTCTTCCTCCTCCCCCCCCATTTCAAAAGTTATAATGCTCTATACCACAGGTGTTTAACTCGCCACGTCATGTTGCCATCACGTGACTTTTGTGACATTTTTTCCCTTCGCGGAGTTGGGGTGGGCATGGCCTGCATGTGATGCATCCAGCCCATGGGCCACCAGTTTGACACCCCTGCTCTATACCATCAATCAATTACTGACCAAAAGCTACCATTGACAGTTTTACCAATGTGGTTAAATTAGCCAAAAGATTTGCTTTCGACATTGATCTTTCTTTATGGCATAACTTTTCCTGAGGTAATTGTAGAAGACTTCTAATCCACTATTACTTCTGTGGATCATGGCCCCTCCATGCATTCCTGGAACTGCAGCAAGATGATGCTTCACTAACCATTTATAAATGACATGATATAGCTTTGCTTTCATTTCCGGTCCACTGTAGAGACAATTTAAATAAATGCTCCAGTTTTAAAGAAGTCACAATTTCATATGTCATATCCACACACAAAAATAGTCTTTAAAACTGAAGCATTTATATACTGTATGCTTTTAAGCTGTCACCACAATAGGCTGGGAATGAGATGATGTAAAATGTTTCCTAGATGAGCTTGGGATTTACCCACATCCTACGGTCCATATCAGGCAGCTTCAGACATGTCCATTTGGTTATAATGTTGTTTTATAGGATTGTTCTACTTTGAGCAATGGGATAGTCCAGTTGAGTTTTCTCTTGTACCCACTAAGTCCTTCCACTTCTCCTGCCATCCCTACCTTATCAGCAGCTTATCCTCAGGTAACCAGGACGAGAAGAAAAGGAAACTGAGTTTGTTCATCTACACCCACAAAGCTGATTCATACGGCTGTGGTCTTAGAAGATAAAGAGTTTCCCTTCTCATTTCTCCTGCCAGTTTATAAAAGACATGGCACTAAAAATGGCGAGGGAGTCCAGCTGTTTACTCACCAGGTCTCTGATCCCAGAGAACTGAAAAATGTGTTAGAGATCTGGCAGGTAAACAGTTGGCTGCCAACTATCTAAAACCTGTCAGCCAACCTAAAACAGAAAAGAAAAGAGTTGACAGGAGGGGAAGTGCAGAGAAAGGGGAGAGATCCTGATTCTTGACATGACTCACACAACTCTTTCAAGACTGTTTTCTGATTACAATGAAACCTGGGTTTACTATTTCTAAATTGTGTTTAAAAGCACTCAAACAATGTACCAGCATGGAGGAATGCAATGGAAGTGAAATGAATTGAAGTGAGAAGAAGTGATCCCATCTGCATCTTGTAACAACTCCCCACTGTCAACTGTGTTTTGGAACTATTTTTAAAACAGACAGACACAGTCACCAGGATCCCTTCATTTTCACTTGAAGCTTCCCTAAAGTGCCTGTCAGCTACTTCTCAGACTAACAAGTGTTGATGGGTCGGCTCCCCACTGGTTAACAGAGGATGGATGGTGGCTTCCTGCTTTACTGGACAGCCATGATCTATCTTGCTATGACACTGGGGGGAGGGGGGGATGCCCAGTATAACAAGGAGCCTTTTCTGCTTTAGCAGGCTGTGCTCATCCAAATTATAGTTCAGTGGTCTGAGAACCAGGCTTGGCAGACAGAAAAACCTATAAGTCCAACCGTCATCAAAGCTTGCCTCCTCTCTCAGAACCAACCCCCATTAGGGAGAATGATCGCTTGATGTTTCCCCTGCTGACCGGTAACTTTGCTGAGAGAAAAACAAAGTATATAACTTTCCTTAATTTATTCCTCAATAAATCTGTAAGGAAGCTTACCTTGGTTACTGAGGCAAATTAAATCTCAGTAATGAGACAAACTAGCACACATTACTTCAGAAGCTAAAGGAAACCACCTTGATACAGCCATGAGGAGGAGCCCTAAGCAAGCTTCATTATGCTTAATTTTCCACAATACGTTCTGATTTCCACAGCTGCTAGTCATTGGAAGGATACTAAACAGACTAAAACCGTTCTAATCTTTCACTGAAAAAGTACTATTCAAGAACCTTATTTGTTTTTGAGACATTTCCAAGAGGCTTCTCATATGCTTGTAAGCATGTCTTCACAACCTTAATCTTAATAAGCAACCCTAAATGTTGGCAGAAGAGATGGGGAATTATGCCATAAAGTTTTATATTATCAACACAAACAATAATATACTTATTATTGATAAGAATAATATACTTATTCTTAAACTTACTGTTGTCTGAATTATGCTCAGAAAAGAGCAGCAGTCTGGGCAGTTGATAAAAGGAACGAGTTGTATTGTTTTAACATTTTGCTCCAGTCAGATGTCAAATAGCACCAATTTAGACTAGTTAGATCTCTCAAATAGTCTATGTAGAGAAGATTCTAATAATTATAGGGGGCCACAGAGGTGAAGAAGGGGACAGCAAAGAACAAATGCATCACTGTACCCTCATGACACAAGGGCTGCCCCTTTTATATCTGGACCATGATGCTGCGCATATGTATAAAAAGGGACAAAGCTTGTATTGTGATGGCAAAACACTGGATCTTGATAGCACCTCTGGAAGTAATCCAACCTCTTTGAACTGTAGAGTGAAAGCAAAGATAAAAGCTTCCTTGCTTTACATTCAATTCCTTGTGACTAAATGTCCATTATTTTCATGACCGAAGTCCTTTGCCACTTGCTTCTTCCAAGATGCTTTTCAGTTTCCCAATCCAACCGATAACCTTGAGACTTCTTGAAGGTTTCCTTCCCAAGTAATAGTTCAGGACAACCATGTTTAGCTCTCTCTCTCTCTCTCTCTCTCTTTTTTTTTTTTTATTGGAGGGAGGAGGAGGAATTATTCAAGGTAATTTAGGTGTCCCTATATTGCTGCAGTGTCTGAAATTCAATTCTCCTATCATGAATATTTTCTACCTGTCATTTAGCAGCATGGAAAATTCAGAAGTACAGAGCACAGCCTGAACAGAAGACCTATGTTTCTTGCTAGGATATTTGGGTTTTTAAGAAAGGGAGATCCTAAACAATGGGAAAACAAAGTTTGTTGTTGTTGGTTTTTTTTATAGAAGTTGAGGGCTACAAAGTGGGAAATTTTTGAGATTTGATTTGCTGGCAACTTTTGGAGAAGGTAGGCAGGTTCTTGTTCCTGAACCTGGGGTTCTTTGGTTGGGCAAACCTTCCCTTCCAGGAGCGGCAGCAAAGACCTTGTTGAAAAAATGAAGAATTGAGGTCATAAGGCTGATTGAGGATGGAATGTTGAGGATCCTTTATGTGGCAATTGACTTGTTAGGGCTGCCCTTGGGCTGTACTTTATGCTGGCACAGAGGGCTTCTATCCATTGGTCTAGATAGGATGGTGGGCAAGGATGCTGGTAGGGTCCATTGTTACTTGTAAAAGACAGGAACGAAAACAATGCAACCTTTGCTGTGACTTAATGATGGATCTTGACAGACTTGAACCAGGGGTGAAATCCAGCAGGTTCTGACAGGTTCTGGAGAACTAGTAGTGGAAATTTTGAGCAGTTCGTAGAACCAGTAGTGGAAATTTTGAGTAGTTCAGAGAACCAGAAAATACCACCCCGGCTAGTCCCAGAGTGGGGTGGGAATGGAGATTTTGCAATATCCTTCCCCCAGGAGTGGGGAGGGAATAGGGATTTTATAATAACCTTCCCCTGGAGTGGAGTGGGAATGGAGATTTTGCAGTATCCTTCCCCTGGAGTGGGGTGGGAATGGAGATTTTGCAGTAACCTTCCCCTGCTACGCCCACCAAGCCACAGCGACCAAGCTATGGCCACCAAGCCACACCACACCCACCAAGCCATGCCCACAGAACTGACACTTTTTTTTATTGAAAAAGTTTTTCAAATACAGATTTTTCCCCCTTTTTTCTCCCCCCCTCCTCCCTAACCCCCCCTCACCACCCCTCCCCCTGTGACTTCTTCAAAGTAAAATCCAAATTCATAACAGATTATATCATACTTTACCATTCCCTTACTCCATCCCCCAAATACTGACCCTTTCTTTCTAATAATATTATTATATCCCCCTTTTACTATACATTTCAAAATAACATTCTACTGTAACATTATGTAATGACTTCTGATTTAACATAATAATATTATTATAACTCCCAATTTAGCAATAATCTGCCCTTTTTCTCCTCCCCCATACATATATCTCTTAAATCAAACCTATTATGTATATTAATATAACATCTCAAAACAACCTTCCACTTTAAAACTGTATAATTCAAAGCAGCCTTCCACTATAAAACTATATAATAAATCCTAATTTAACATTTATTCAACTCATAGTCTGTCCATCCTCCACTCCCATAAATATATCTCTTAGACATCTCTTTTCTTAAACTAAACCATCAATAAACTAGCCTGTCTCCACCCACTTTCCTACAAAATAACAATTCTTAAGATCTTTATTCTTCTGCCCACCCTGCTAAAAAAAAATATCCCTTATATAGATAAAATCAATAACTTTAAACTTGTAATCCATATAATGTCTTCTGTAATGTCTTTAAACTGGATTGTTAACTCCTTCACCCATATTAGGGTAACATCACATCCTAATTCCAGCAAAATGTTCGGAATCCTCAGTTGTCATCTGCCCCCATCAATAATAAATATCTTCATGTATGTATATAAAAAAAAGAAAACAACCACCCGAGTGACATTATAATTGTATTCCATATAGTATCTGTAGTGGTGGCTTTCTTCAAGATTATTAATTCCAACCATCATAATGGGGTAACAACCAGATCTTCTGCATGCTCCAACGTAGCTCTCTTGCCATATAACTCCGCATAAACGTAATACATTTATCAAAGAATCCAAAATAGATAATTCCAATCCAACATTTTAAGGCCCTTTTCACATCCCAAAAATACGGCATTGCAGAGGTCTGTCACTCTCCTCAGGATAATATTAACCAATACTTCGCCTCAACTGTCTTTTCATATATTCAGTCATCTTTTAGATAACTGGCTTCACTGTTGCCTAGTTTAAAAAATTTTATTTTTGTGAGACCTATTTCTTTCTTTTTTTTCTTGACTTCTTGTGGGTTTGATCTCCGGCCTAATTTCCTTTCTATGAGTTGTGTATCAACTGTTCGATTTTCGTTCTGATCTATAACTTGATCTTGTTGGTTTTGCTTTTGTAACTTAGATCGCCATTCAAGTTTCTTTTCTATAAGTTGTGCATCAACTGATTGATTTTCATGCTTGTCTGTGACTTGATGAATCTTCACATTAGAGTCCAACGCTGCTTCTCTCGTATTTATAAGTAGTCCATCTGAGACATCTAAAGGATCCAAAGGCAATTCATCTACAAAGACCTCTGTAGCTCGATGTTTTTCCATTATTTCCAACTCCTTCTGCTTATCCTGTATTATGCATGAAGATGTTGAACTCATTTTCAAAATCTTATAATAAAATTCTTCCGTTTTTTCAACAGTATTTAGTTGATATCTTTCTCCTTGATATCTCAATATTATACCAACTGGAACATCCCACCTAAATAAAATATTTTGTTTTTTAAGCTCAGTCACCAGGAATCCAAATTTCTTTCTATCTAATAACATCTTAGGCGGTAGCTCTTTATATATCCAAATCTTTCTTCTATACAGTTGTAAAGTAGAATTAAAAGATTTTTGCACAATATTATTTCTTATTTCTTTGTCTGTAAAATAAATCACCACATCTCTAGGCAGTTGCCTTTGCTTTGCAATCCAAGAATTTACTCTGTAGACTCTATCAATCCTGCAAAATACTTCCTCAGGATGAACCTTTAAAATCCCAGCCAGAATTTCAGCAGATATTTTCCTTAAATCATCTGTGTTATTTTCCTGTAATCCTCTCATTCTAATCGCAAATTATGTGAACCTGTGTTGCATCATTAAAACTTCTTTTTCAATCCGTTGTTTTATATTTTCTACATTGCAAGTCTTATGATCAGCTTCCATTTTAAATTTTTCTTCTAGGCTATTGTCTTGAGTATTTATCAAATCATTTTCAATTCTTTGTATTTTATTATCCAAATTGTAAATCTTGTCATCAATTTCCTCCATTTTAGACTCTAATAACTTGATATTTGTATCCAACTTTATAGCAATTTCTGAAAAACCGTTAGTCACTGTTACAATCTTTCGTTGCAAATTGTCATACTTTAATTGTATCAATTCTTTAATTTCCTGCTTGAATTTTTCAAGATTCTGGTTCACAATCTCATCCCTTCTTACCATCTCCTCCAAAAGAAATTCAATTAAGTTAAAATCATTTTTCTGAGTCTGTAGGTTTAAAACTTGTTCATGTAGTTTGTAAATGGGGGAATCCCCCCCCCGCTGCTTGTTTATCTGGCTTTGTTAATTTAAACGCCATCCTTCCACACAGACAAACTCTTTTTTAAGAAAAGAAAACTTCTTTCCAAACAAGATCAGTATCAAATCTCCAGGAAAAAAGAAACATAGAAGTAAAACTTTTTCTTGTCAATTGTAGCCAGCAGTATTTATTCCGCTACTTTGTAGCTTGTTAAACTATTGAGACGGAAGGACTTTCTCTTTCAACTCTCCCTTCTCAAACCTCAGCAGTTGCCATTTTAAATTTCTTTTTTTCCTTTCTTCAATATCATTTATAAAATCAATGAAAATACTTGCGATTTAGGGTCCCAGGTCCAAATCTCATCCTCTTTGATTAAACAATCTGTTAATTTTCTTTAAAAGGCTTGTTCTCGTCGCCTGGCTCTGCAAAAAGGCAGAGGTCTCCCGAAGCCCGGAGCGGCGGCGGGGGAAATAGGGAGCCTCATCTGCTTCGTCCCCAAGAGTAAAGAAAAAACTCTGGGGGCTTCGCAGAGAGCTCTACCTGCCCTCACCTGCTCTGTCTCACATTTCCTTATGGAAATGGAGTTCTTCGAGCCGCCTTTCAGTTGTAAAGGCGGCTCTTTACAGGCGACGGGGCTGGCGGTCCCGAGGGACCGTCTGGCAGCAACGAAGAGCAAACCGGAAGTCGTGACACTTTTTTTTTTTTTTTGACACTCCGGCCCCATATCAAGGTCAGGATGCTGTGGGGTGGCGGTGGTCATCTTGGCTTTCCCTCTGTTTCTCTTCCTGGCAAAAAGCGCCCCTTCTCACCTCTGATGGGCCTTCCTCATGGTTGCAGCCGGAGCAACCTACTCCGCTGGCTCAGGGCAGCAGACTCAGCTGCAGCCCAGATGAGCCGAGGAACTGCGGGGAGCCTCCCGCGTGTTGCACCCCCTCTCAACCTTCTTCCCACACCTCTACGCTGTTTTCGGGTGCCTAGCTTACTGGGCTGCCCCTGTCCCTGTCACGGGTCCAACAGCGGCAGCTTCGGGAGACATTGGTGACACAGAGGCATGGGTGAAGGCTGGGAGGGGGTTGCAACACACGGAAGGCTCCTCGCAGTTCCTCAGCTCGTCTGGGCTGCAGCTGAGCACAGTGCCCTGAGCCGGCGGATGGAGGCACCCCTCCCCAGCCAGATCTTTCCAGATTTGACTTAGAGGAGCAGCTAATGGCTGCTACATTTCACTGTGCTGCATGAGCGAAGGGGAAGAAACCAGAGGTGGTTTAGCAGCCATGAGCCAGGCTTTCCTCTAAGCGCTGTGGGTGGCAGATGGAAACAAGTGCTTCTCTCTGCACAGAGCTTTCCGGATGAGACTTGGAGGAAAGCGCAGGTCATGGCTGCTACATTTCACTGTGCTGTGCTAGCGAAAGGGAAGAAACAGCCAGTGGAGAGCACACAGAGCTGCTCCAGTCCATGTGTTCTTCAGGTCAGTGGCTGTTTCTTTCCTTTGTTGCTCTTTATGGGAAAGTGTTTGGCACAGCACAGTGAAATTTAGCAGCCATGAGTTGTGCTTTCCTCCAAGTCTCATCCAGAAAGCTCTGTGCAGAGAGAAGCACCTGAGGAAAGCACAGCTCATGGCTGCTACTAGCTGCCCCAGTCCCTGTCACGGTTCCAATGGTGGTGGCTTCGGGAGATGCTGGTGGTATGAAGGCTGGGAGGGGGATGCAACATGCGGGGCCCAAGTCCACTCTCCTTTGCCTCCCCACACTTGTTTACCCATCCCAGAGAGCTCGGGCTATGCCTCCCTCCAACCTGGCTGCCTTCCCACCGGCATCCCTCCTGAGTGAACTCTTCTGTCCTCAGCTGTCACGAAGAAGCAACAGCTCTGGATGCGCCACACCCACTTTGGTTTTTTTTTGAGAGCTGCTTTGACCTTCTTTGCAAAGCACCTCTCAAAGAGAAAGAAGCTGGCATGGCGCACCCAGAGCTGCAGTTTCTTTGCAACAGCCGAGGACCTCATCCTCTTGGAGCTCCAAGCTGTGGGGAGGGGGGCGGGTGCAATGCTGGCAGTTTTGGGGGGGGGCACCTTCACTCAGTGGTTCATTTTCTTTTACCTCGTCTAGGCGGCTGCGCCAACTTTGTCATTAAAGGTTGCTCTGTGCCTTTTGATCTTTCTTGGGCACGGAGAAAAGTGACCCTTTGAAGGGACTGAGCCTGCTGCTGAACTTGGAAGCTTAGAGGCTTCTTTTCCATGCAGCTGCTGGTGCACAGCACCGGAAAGACCTCTGGTCGCTGCCGCCATCTTCGCGCATACGCAGATTTCTTCTCACCGGCTGAAGGACTTTTTGGCACCCTGCAGCCAGGCGGCTGAGAGGCTTCTTTGCTCCGATCAGCTTACCGTCTGATGGACATGTCGGGTTGGTCAGCAAGCAGTGACCGGGGGACTGGTTTGGGGGCGTGGCCAGGCTGCTGTTACTACCAGTTCAGAGAACTAGTTCCTAAAGTTACTACCTATTCAGTAGAACCTGGCAAAACTGGTAGCAACCCACCACTGGACAAAGGAGAGATTCAACCTAGAAATGAGAAGGAACTTTCTGACAGTGAGAACAATCAACCAGTGGAACAGCTTTCCTTCGGAAGTTGTGGGAGCTTCATCACTTGAGACTTTCAAGAAAAGATTGGACTGCCATTTGTCAGAAATACATGTAAGGTCCCCCTTTCAACGGAGGGTTGGACTAGGTGACCTATAAATCCCTTCCAACTCTGTTAATCTGTTAATTAATTTCCTGTTATACCAACCAGAATCGGACTGAAAAAGATGTCAACACCTGGCAAACCACGACACATGACTCACATGTTTTGTGCTGCTTAGCATGATGATAGGGGTGCAGGTCAGATCAGGATGGGAATTGGAGTTTATTCTCTGGCTTGTTAACCCAGACACTGCTCTCCTTCTGTTAATTTCATAAAGTCTGAGGCTTGTTTTTGATGACTTTAAACTTTCAAAATGCATGCTGTAAAGTAATGATATGTATGGCTACAGTAAGAGTGGGGAATCTGTCAAAACTGACTGACATCAAACATGACTAACTTTTCCTTTAAGTCACTGGCCTATCAATCACTCACAAACCACCCATATTGTGCTAACACAGAGGATAATTGCCTTCTCACCACATGCCATATCAGAGTTTTCATTACCTAAAATAGATGTTATTATGTTGCGCCGTTCTTCTAAACGCAATGGCAACTTGTCATTGTCCTCCTCCTCTGCTACTTCTTCTGTTGTCACCGTTCCTCCTATTCATCCTTTCGACCTGAAAATGCTTATGAACAATAGTGTAGTACAGATGTGGAGGATCACTTCCCAATGGAAATCCAGAGCATTCAGAAAACACTTGTGTCTCTAAAGTACAGAAAATTAATTAGGAGCGACTGAACAGAGCTAAGTACCTTGTTCACCTGGATCTGATGTTGTAAAAGATACATGCTTTCCATTTTTGAATTCCTCTAGGACAAAACTACACAAAGTGGTTATTGTGCTGAAATGTTTCACAAATGCATTGTTTGGGAGTAGGTTACAACACTTGATTTTCATTTTATGCAAAAGTTAGTGACAACTGATAATGTAAAAATGATCCTGCTGAGTTCAAGGCTCAGATGAGTTCAAGGTTCATCTTTATCCAGTATTTTGTTTGTCACAACTGTCTCTAGGGTGCTTGCAAGGAGAAGATACAGCTGTATTTCTCTCCCATCATTATTTCCTTCAACTAGTACTTGGAGGCTTGCTCTTCCCAAAATAGATAGACTTTCTTCTGCAATTTATCCAATCCCCTTTTACTACTACTCAACCTTGCCAGAAAATGTTGGGTTCAAATAATACATACAGTGGAATGTGCAGAACAATTTAAAGATTAATATCCAATTGAAACCAGACCTTTCTTGGTGGGTCTAATGGATAGACAATGATAAAAGAGTTATGAAAGGCTGAGTTGTTTTTTTTAAATGTATGATAAGTGCTGTAAGAGTGTTACATGTACAAAAAAGAGAGAGGAAAGACTCTGAAAAACCCACAATGGAGGGTTGGCTGATGAAGATGACAGATTTAGCAGAGATGGCAAAAAGGTATCAGAGAAAGGATAATAACTACATTTATTAGTGACTGGAAACCCCTTATGGACTTTTTGCTGGGGAAAAAATGAACTTATGATTTATGGGTTTGATGTTTAGAAAGGATGGACTATGGAAGGAAGGAAGTTAAATGGTAAGCTTGGATGGAGAAAGAAAAATATAAATCTGTTGTTAAAAAGTCCAGAAGCTGCTTCTTTAAAAGAAGGCTTTCTTTTTTCTATTTCTTTCTTTGCACTTTTTTCACTTATTACTTTTCCTCACTTTCCTTACTTTTCTTTTTTAAAATGTGTGTGGTTTTTATTCTTTTAATATTTTTTAAATAAAAGTTAAATATAAATAAAACTATTGAAGCTGGCCATCAACATATCTTGCAGTAAAAAACTCCAGAGGTTAATTACATTCTGAATGAAGAAATAGATCTTTTCTCTCCACCAAGTCTGACTAAACCTGGTTTTGGGTTGCAATAAATAAATAAATAAAATCTATTCCTATCTACTTTCTTCATGACATACCTGGTTTTTATATACATCAATCACATCTCTTCTCTGTCACCTCTTTGATGAGCTAAGAAGTCCTAAACCACCTATCCTTTTTATTCTTTTGTAAGGAAGGTGTTTGATTTTCTCTTAATTTTGTTTGTTTCATTTGCACAATTTAAAAACCATAAAGGAATAAAATTTTATACTATTTTATTCTTTTCATATGGTGTGAGCAAAACTGTATATATTTCTCAAGATGTACTGTACATGGGACACAGATTTGTATAAGGGCATTGCAATGCCAATGGGTTTATTTTCAATCCCTTAAAATTTGAAATTTACCTTTCTTCTTCAAGAGGATATCTGGATATGCATTTAGGATGATTCTCTGTGCTGTAACACCAAAGCCACAGAGAAGCTTTTAATCATAAGGATATCAGGTCAGGTAGTTTATTCTATTTCCAATTGTAGAATGTGAATCAAAACTGGAAGCATAGCTTTCCATTAACATGCATTTGGAAAAAAACATTTAGAAAGAGCATATATAACTTGTTTGTATGTTTGTTTTTATCAGCAGAGGATGAAATTTGCAGGAATTTTAGAGTTTTATGTGTGCCAAATTTCATAGGATTATGTGCAGAGTTTTTCAAATGGCAAGGTCTTTTATCATAAGAGTTGCTTACTCAAACCACATAGAATAGAATAGAATAGAATAGAATAGAATAGACTAGAATAGAATAGGCCAACTGTGATTGGACACACAAGGAATTTGTCTTGGTGCATATGCTCTCAGTGTACATAAAAGAAGATATTTTCATCAAGAATCATAAGGTACAACACTTAATGATAGTCATAGGGTACACATAAGCAATCAGGAAACAATATCAATATAAATCGTAAGGATCCAGGCAACAAAGTGACAGTCATACAGTCATAAATGGAAGGAGATGGGTGGTAGGAACGATGAGAAGATTAATAGCAGTGCAGACTTAGTAAATAGATTGAAAGTGTTGAGGGAATTATTTGTTTAACAGAGTGATGGCATTCAAGAAAAAAACTGTTCTTGTGTCTAGTTGTTTTAATGTGCAGTGCTCTATAGCGTCATTTTGAGGGTAGGAGTTGAAACAGTTTATGTCCAGGATGCGAGGGGTCTGTAAATATTTTCATAGCCCTCTTTTTGACTCGTGCAGTATACAAATCCTCAATGGAAGGCAGTTTGGTAGCAATTATTTTTTCTGCAGTTATAATTATCCTCTGAAGTCTGTGTCTGTCTTGTTGGGTTGCAGAGCCAAACCAGACAGTTATAGAGGTGCCAATGACAAACTCAATAATTCCTCTGTAGAACTGAATCACCAGCTCCTTGGGCAGTTTGAGCTTTTTGAGTTGGTGCAGAAAGAACATTCTTTGTTGTGTTTTTTTGATAATGTTTTAATGTTAGCTGTCCATTTTAGATCTTGTGATATGGTAGAACCTAGAAATTTGAAGGTCTCTACTGTTGATACTGTGTTGTCTAGTATTATGCAACTTATGCATCTTACATGGCCAAAAGAAGGAAAAAGTCACATTTACATAGCTGCCAAATTGCTCCCTTCTATCCAGTGCAAATCAATTGGGATTTGCACTGAGCTCTAAGGAGTGTGTATGTCCATATTGCATCAAACTCTTTTATCTATATGAGCACAATGTGGGGTGCCATTTTGTATGTAACAAGCCAAGATGCTGCAGCTCTGAAGACCTGCTGGGTGTTGAATGCAGTAATAGTTAGTTATAATTTAACAAAGTTGGAAGGGACCTTGGAGGTCTTCAAGTCCAACCACCTGCTTAAGCAGGAAACCCTACACCACTTCAGGCAAATGGTTATCTAATCTTTTCTTAAAAACCTCCAGTGTTGGATCATTCACAACTTCTGGAGGCAAGTTATTCCACTGATTAATTGTTCTAACTGTCAGGAAATTTCTCCTTAGTTCTAAATTGCTTCTCTCCTTGATTAGTTTCCACCCATTGCTTCTTGTTCTACCCTCAGGTGCTTTGGAGAATACTTTGACTCCCTCTTCTTTGTGGCAACCCCTGAGATATCAAAACACTGCTATCATGTCATCCCTAGTCTTTCTTTTCATAAAATAAGAAAGTGGATAAGACATATCCAGTTCCAGCAACTATTCTTTATATGTTTTATCCTCAAGTCCCCTAATCATCTTTGTTGTTCTTCTCTGCACTCTTTCTAGAGTCTCCACATCTTTTTTTACATTGTGGCAACCAAAACTGGATGCAATATTCCAAGTGTGGCCTTACCAAGGCATTATAAAACATCACTTCATGTGATATTGATTCTATCCCTCTGTTTATGCAGCCTAGAACTCTGTTGGCTTTTTTGGCAGCTGCAGCACAGTACTCTTCAACATATTCATCAATGATTCAGATGAGGGGATAGATGGGGAACTCATCAAATTTGCAGACCATACCAAGCTAGCTAACACTCCAGAAGATAGGCTTAAGATACAGAAGGATCTTGACAGACTTGAACATTGGGCGCTATCTAACAAAATGAAATTCAATGGTGAAAAATGCAAGGTTGTACATTTAGGCAAGAAAAACAAAATGCCCAGGTACAGTATATGTGGTACCTTGCTCAATAGTGGTGACTGTGAGAGGATCTTGGAGTCCTAGTGGACAATCACTTAAATATGAGCCAGCAGTGTGCTGCTAGAATGTTACGGACTTGCACTGCCCCAGCTAAAAAGAAAGTGAGCAGCTAAACAGCAATTCCTGCTGAGATAACACAACAGCAAACCACAGTTCTCGTCAGCAGCAGAGTAAGTAGGCCATGAATTTCTAGAGTGAGTCAATTGACAGAAGCCTGTGTTTTCTCAAACTGATTGCCTCTTCCTCAGCAGTGAGTTAATTAACAGTTTAACAGCTGAGCTCAAACTGTGTCGCCCTGGTGTATTGCTGATTAAAATGGATGGACTTGATGGTCTCCGTTTTGGCCTTGACTGCACTTTCAGGATGATGCCACCTAATTTGGCTGCTCCACACACTGCATCTCAAAGGTTCCTAATGAAACTGATTATTCCACTCACCAAGCATATGGAGATAATAAACTAAAAATTGAAAATATATGAAGATAATGTTTTTTGTTCTTAAACTAATACATTTTATCACCTTGTCAGTTGCTCATACAATACACTGAAGTCTATAGGAAGCATGCCATTATTTACTCATTTTCAAAATGACTCTTGCTAAGATGGAATACATAATCATGAGCTGTAGGCATCAATTAATTTACTTGTTGAATTACAGACAAACTACAGGAGAAAATTATTTTAATCTGATTTTTTTTTTTAAAAAAAATCATTATTATGATTCTATGGACACCTACAAACAATACCTCCCAGTAGTTTGTCATTTAAGGCAAATCAACTGTTAATTGCATTAAATAATTAAAAGTTGCTGATGCTAACAATGCATCATCTAGAATAAAACTCTTGCATGGAACAGAGCAAATTTTGTGCTTTTGTTTAAAAAAAAAATTAAGATGATAAATACTAAAACAGAAAGAGGCCAATGGCAGTTGGAAAGTTTGGGTGAGTGAAAAAAATTGCTAGTTGCTTTTCATTTGGGAATAAAAAAATGTTCCATTCATAGTTATGCCACTTTACTAATAGCAGAATACTGAGAACAACTCACATTGCCCGATGTATGAAGAACCTAGCAGATCAACTATTCAGTTATCTGTAGGTCTTAAAAGTTGTGTGTATGAATTTGTAATAGATGCATAATGAATATAGAGATTTGGGGCCAAGTTTTCAGATGACTTTGGATGCCTGGCCAAGAACTGTTGTGTCCTGAGTGTTGTTGTTTTTTTAACGCTCATTCTAATGAGTGAAGTGTGAAACTTTTACATTTATGGAGTTATGAATGAACGAGGATTGTGTTAGTGTGTGAGAGAATTTTGCACCTAATTTTGAATTGACCAGGATTGTGGGAGGGAGAGAGAGAAAGCAGGTATAACAATTCTGTCTTTCATCATATAACCAGTTTTCCAACAACTCCGACCCTCTGGGCTTGCTGCCACACTTCAATCCCAGGAGAAGACTTCACAAAGGACTTTTCCTGTAGGGATTTCTGAGATGTGATGTTCTTGACACTGCTGTTGGGAAATCCTGCCCTAGATAAATTATTGGAAGGTTTCTCCTTCTCCTAAGAAAGAATTTACATATTTGCCACCTCACTTCAGAATTATCTATCAGTATTCATTATAAGCGTAAATGGTGTTTGGTATACAAAATGGGTGTCATGAATATAAAATAAATATTGCTCTTTGATATAATTCCTTCTTCCCATCTTGGCTGCTCTGAACATCTCATTAGAGAAGATTCTGAGAGAAGCTTGCTTGTGTCTCCAGTGGAATATTCAGTGCTTCTTCATTTGTCTGTAGGCAAATGAAAAGACAAACAACTGTTACTACGGTGTTGGATTGTTTCATTTTTTAAAAAAAATTGCTTTGTATATGAATATGAATGAGGAACATGCTATAAACTGTTGGAAAACTACCATGAATAATGTTCAGTTTAACTTGCGCCCAGCACATACCCAGTCTTTCCCTATAACTGTTTCAAAACAAGCACATACACCACTCAGTCCACTACCAAAATATAGTTTGAGATTCATTCATTAAATATTGGCAGACATCAAAAACAGGTAGCAAAACAAGCCAAAAGCCAAGAGCAGCAAGAGAGAGAAAGACAGGAATAGGACACTCCAATTTACACTTTTTCAGTATCTACATTATTGCATCCCAGACTTGGGTAAATTACCGAAACTGGGAAAAAGTGGTTTGTTTTTTGGATAATGAGACCTGAATCCATTATCCAACCACAGCAGGAACATTTCAATTGACTGTAAGTGTTTTACTTACATTGGGTAAAAAGGACTTTCCGTTAAGCATTTTTAGGTAATGAGGAAAAATGTTTGGGAAGCATTTTTCTGTATGATAAGGCACAAAGCTTTCCAGAGCCACTAGAAGGAATACTGTGAATAATTAATATGGATATCCCAAAGGGAGTGACATTTGGTTATTTGAGCTTTATGTTTTTATATGCATAATGGCAACTGAAAAGAGATGGAACGTAGGCCACTAGGAGCAGAACGGGACAACTCGCAACTGACAACTTGCTGTGGCCAACTCACCCTGGCCAATTTGCTGTGGGACAACTCATTGCAGGACAATTTAATTATTCAGTTTAATTATTTAAAATAAATAAAAAATATTATTTTTTGTCATTTACATTTCATTTTGTCCCCCCTTTTGCATCCATTCTTTAATTATACTCTTCTACCATTTCTTTGATATTAGTGTAACTCTTGTTCTGCAGCAAGTTGGTCATGGCGAGTTCTCCTGTGGTGAGTTGGCTGTGGTGACTTGTCATAGACCCCACCAGGAGAGCCCTCCTCTACTTCGTATCATGAAGGAAAGCATTTGGGGAATTGGGTTAGTACAGGGGTTGGCAACCTTAAACGCTCATAGAGCCACAAAGGTCTTAACCGGAAGCCCCCTGTTCAATTCTGAAGCTGACCGGAATTCTGATTCCCCTCCCCACCATAGAGTTTCCTCCTAGCATGGCATCCTTTTTCCTCTACCTGTCCTAACTAAAAGCCCTATCAATTGTAGAGCTGACCGGAAAAACCACCCCTTGTTATAGAGTCTCTTCCTCGTGCGCCATGCTTTATCTCCCCATAACCAGAAGCTCCTCTCAAAATTGTGATGGCAACAAGAAGCCACAGCAGAGGGATGAAAGAGCCACATGCAGCTCCAGAGTCACGGGTTGCTGACCCCTGGGTTAGTCCATTCATTATAAAATCTGTCCAAATCTCAAATATGACTACAGACTGCATTGTTCTTAACAGGTAAGTAGGACTTCAAAGAAAACCTGAACTGGTATAGTTAATTCAGGATATTTTTTTCTTGAGTGATAGGGTCTCACAGTATTTACATATGAAATACCCAGTTGATATGAAAGTTGTTGATTGGAACAACACTGGCTGTATCTTTTAAAGCAAGGGTTCTAAACTGTTTTCCATCACTCTTCCCTTCAGTATAATCTTAACGTGCATGCTTCTCCTTAATGTGCATGCCTCTCCATGCAACTCCAAATGACCACAAATGTAAGCAATACAATGAACTTTTGGGAAAAAAGTATTTATTGTAAATGTAAAATTAAAAGGCTTTTTCCCCAAGAATGTTTGCACCCTCCCAAATATAATGCACAGGCTGGGAAACCCTGTTTAAATAAAGCCTTTATCAAGTTCTACACATAGAGAGAGTACTGCAGCCAAGCAAAAAATATACAGTATCAAACTATATTAGAAAAACACAGCTCTTATATCTGGAATGCAATAATGTTCATAACCAGTAGATGGCAGTAGGAACTCAATGGATTTAATTGGATAGAGTCCCTGAACAGTTTCTTGTTTCTTGTTCCTTGTATCATTTTTTTGTTATGTTTTTACTGTTTTTACTGTTGTTGGTAATGTAGAGTTGAGCTACTAGATGGGCAGCCATATAATTTTGAAAAAAAAACATAGAAAGAAACAAACTATATGTTTGGCTGTGCTTTTGCTGCCATCTAATGACTGTCAAACACTAATTTGGTATAATGCATAAAGCCTCAGACTAGAAAGTGGGAGACTGTGGGTTCTACTCCTACCTCGGACATGAAGTCAGCTGGCTGACTTTGGGCCAGTCAGTCTCTCTCAGCTCTACAAAGGAGGAAATACCACACCATTAACAAAATCCTGCCAAGAATACTGCAGATACTTGTCTAGGCATCCACGATTGATATTATTCCTATTATGCTGTATGTGAAGGTCAGATATATATGTACTCAAAATGGTAAGTGAAAAGGCATTTTATAAGATGCTAAAGGCATCATAATGCTCACTTATTCCAACTGTGTTGATGGTAATATTAATAACTGTATCTGTGGATAAGAACACAATGAATTGTTCAGTATCATTTCAATCCTGGAATACTATATTAATGAACAAGATGCGAGTTCCCGGTATAGTTATAGAAGAAGCGATAGACATCACAATCTCCGGAACGTTTAAAAGTTTAAACGTTTAAAAAAAATTATTTTAAAACTTGTGCTAAGCTTTCGTTGGCCCCTACCGACTTCGTCAAAGTATAAAATCACCATTGAAGAGCTGCTTGCTTTTATGTAATGCTGATCAATTTGGTCATTGCGCGTGTAACAGGCCCACATCCTTGCCTTCCCCCTGTAATTATTTATTTTTATTAGTCATGCTGACAGATGATGATGCACTTTCCCCTGCCTCCTGCCCCATTGTGTGTTGCCTCTTTCTCTCCCGGGGGGGTAACGCAGGGTTATCAGGCATTGCTTTGAAGGTATTACTCCCAGCTCCCTCTCCCTCATTGTTATGCCTTTCCCTTTTAGGCGCACACGTTGCCTCCTCTAAACCCATTTGTTTTACCCATGATCTTGTATGGGTCTGCGTCGTTCTTCCTTACCCCCCCACCATCTCCCTCAATCTGCTGTTTCCCTAACCTACTCTCTTGCCCTCTGCCAGGGTTTGTCACACCTTCATTGGGCCAATCTCCATGCCTAAAGGAGTAAATTTGTCCCCGATCTCCATTCAGTCTTAGTGATCGGTCCTCCTTAAGTCTTTCCTGGTGCCGTAAAGCCTGGTATGCCGGTGGTATGTCAATATGTCTATTGAGGGAGTTGTTGTTAGAGAACCAGGCTTCTTTCAAGAGGTGCCCTCCTTTTGTTTCATCGTAGGCAATGACTTCGGTCTCTTGGAAGTTGAACTCATGACCATGCTCCTCCATATGCATCCAAATCTGGGAGTGCTGTTCCTTACGTCTGACCGTTAGTTTGTGCTCATGCACCCTCATTTTCAGTCGTTTTGATGTTTCTCCTATGTAATGACCTGCGCAATTGCTGCAGTTAATACATACATACATACATACATATATATATATATATATACATATATATGCATGAGCAACTGGAACTCAATTATCAATATACCATTAGGATTACATGAATCAAAAGCTTTCTTCAGGAAGTCACTTCCCTGCATCCAAGAGGGACATAAAGTGAAGCGAAGAGCAGGTACTAAAGATATTCCCAATTTCCATATTATTATGATAGGATTTTCTTTTTTAATATTCTTTCCAACCCAAAAACATTGTTCCAAGATTTAGAGGAAACCAGGAGGCAATTTTCTGTAATGAATGAGAAGTAATAATTCAAACTATGTTGAATATGCTATAAAAATCATGTTGAAATGCTTCAAAAACAAGTTTGAACTAATTAGCATTATTCTTTGTTGCTATTGCTCTTTTAATTGTTCATCTTACTCTAACTGTTTCTAAATAAGTCAGAGACTATCCCCACATTTTTTAAATAATTCCGATACGTTGATCAGTGATGAACACGGTTTCTTGTATGCCTAACTACATTATCAGAATGGCCCTTTCAAGTAACAATCCTGGCATTCAGCTGAACAAAGGCTGAGCACCTCATAGGATTTGTCTTGGAAGCATTTACTTTCAGCACAGAAGGAATAAATGTTTATTTTTAGAAATGGCTCTTTGTAAGAAGCCAAACATGCAAGCAACAAAGAAAGAAAATCTCATCAACAAATAATGAGCCCAAAGGAGAACAAGCAGGATAAATAGACATTAGCTACGCTATGAAAATACATTTCCATTATGAATATATCAGCAAACATAAAAAGTAAAATACAAATGCAATGATAAACTGATAATTTGAAAAGGCACATTTCTGACTACAGGAAACAACTTTAAATGGGGTGGAGGAAGGGGTTGGGAGAAATAAAAGTGCTCATTAACCAGACTTGCATTTACAAGACTAGAAATCAAAAGAGGAACTCAGAGGCAGATCAAAAACATCCTATTCCCATTTCCTTTCAATAGGGTACAATCTCTTGTACCACCTCCTCCTCTTCCCCCTCCTCCTTCATAACATTTGCTCAGACTGTACAACTCTAGACAGAATGACCAGGAATATTTTGTTTCACTGATTACTTTTACCTTAGATTTTTTTGGGAGGGGGAAAACACAAATAATCTTGCATTCAATCCCTATGTATATATAATATTGATCAATAGTATGTATGCTCTCATTGTATCTTCCCATTAAGGACAACTTTCATTAGAAGGATTATATGTGGGAGGGTGAAAGCTTTTTATTTACTTTTTTTTAAACATTTCCTTTTCATTTATTAACTGTCTTGAATGAGGTATTTTTCCCCTTTAAAATAAAAAAAAATTGCTCTAACCCTAATCCTAAAAAATAAAATAAACATAATGAGCATATGGATATATGAGTTGCAGAAATTTGGTCTGATCTCAGCGCACAATAAAAAGATATCGGAATAACAAAGATGGCTCAGAATTGGTGTAAATGAGTTGACATTTATAAGGCAGGGCAAGAAGTAAATGATGGAAATAAATCAAGGAGAGAATCAACCTAGAACTAAGGAGAATTTACCTGATAGTTAAAACAATTAATCAGTGTAACGACTTCCCTCCAGAAATTGTGGATTTTTGGCTCCAACATTGGAGGATTTTTAAGAAGATATTGGACCACCATTTATCTGAAATGGTAGAGGGTTTCTGCTTGAGTAGGGGGTTGGACTAGAAGTTATTCAAGGTCCCTTCTAATTCTGTTACTCTGTCATATATCAGCCCATTGAGAAGGATTAATCACATCCAGTCACTTCCATATCCTTCAGACCTGATAGACAACATTTCCTTAGGATTCCTGTCAATTCCTGTTGCTTCTCTAACTTCTTGTAAGCTTATGTGATCAGAGCACCTGCTCACCATGTCTTTGTGGCTCTCTTTTTTATTGTTTTTTATTCTCCCCCCACCACGTCCCAAGGACGAAGGATTTCTATAGTAACTCTTACCTCTGCATTACATCCTAACAACTACAACTTTAGTTTTATTATTAGCACTTCCAGTGAGCAGACTGGTTTATTTCATCTAGCAAATGATGACAGTTCAAGGTATTCTCAACTATTTTCCCCAGCAGCATGTTTCAAGGAGATCCTTTTTCTTTATTTAGCCTTTCTAATGGTACAGTTTTCATAGGTATTAAATTAGGAGAAAAAAATGGCCTTTAGAATATATGGTAGATCTTTGTTGTCAGTATTATAATTTAAATACTTTGCATAGATCTGCCAAGTAAGAATTGTCTAATGTGTCACCAACCTCATGACTTTTTGAACCCAGAAAGATAAAGTCTATTGCTACTTGAACTTATCCACCTATTTGCACTTCTTTTTTATTATTGTTTATTTGGACAATCAGCCAGATATTTAGCTGAATGTGGCATATTTATTGAATCTCATATACTGTTGAGCCTCTCCCAAAGTCCTGGGGTAGGCTGTTGTTTGAGGATGTTACCTCACCTGTCACCTGTAAAGTCCTCAGGATGGAAGCTGTTCCAAGTAAAATGTCTTTTGCAATTGTTGGTAATCAATCTGTGCACTTTTCATGCAGCAGACAATTATGTGGTCCATTATTTCTTCAGCAATTTTACTGCTTTTAGTCATCACCAGATCTTGTTGTTGTCTGCTTGCCTGCTAGTTTCTTATGTACACATCATGTAATATTTTGCCTTGCCATGTTTCTTTTCTCTTGTTCCTTAGGTCTTTTTCAGGGGTTTGCATGCTCTATGATGCCAATGTTATGCTGAATAGGCCCAATCATATCACACAGGTCTTAGCTGAGGAGTGAAACTGAAGCTGTTCTAAAAAAAATCAATATGGTGAGAATAAGCCATTTGAATTTCATGCTGGATCAAATGTCGCCTGGATTAACAAGAGTCATGTTGGATACTATGGCTCCTGGGCATTCACTGTAAAATGTTCTCAGTTCTCCCTGCTAGGCAACCAGGACATGAAGCTGACAGGCTACTGGAATGGAATCAATAGCAAAGAATTTGGTCAAAGGAAGAAAACTGCTCAATTATTATTTCTACCAATCTATCAATGGAGAGACTGCAATGAACCAGTAAATGTCTGACAAAGAAAAAACAGTGCAGTTCTGGGCACAGCTGTGGGACAACCCAAAGAATAGAATAGAATAGAATAACAGAATTATAACAGAGAAGGGACCTTGGAGGTCTTCTAGTCCAACCCCCTGCTTAGGCAGAAAACCCTACACCACTTCAGTCAAATGGTTATCCAATCTCTTCGTAATAACTTCCAGTGTTGCAGCATTTACAACTTCTGGAGATAAATTGTTCCACTGATTAATTGTTCTAACTGTCAGGAAATTTCTCCCTAGTTCTAAGTTGCTTCTCTCCTTGATTAATTTCTACCCATTGCTTCTTGTTCTCCCCTAAGGTGCTTTGGAGAATACTTTGACTTCCTCTTTTTTGTGGCAGCCCCTGAGATATCAGAACATTGCTATCATGTCACCCCTAGTCCTTCTTTTCATAAGACTAGATATATCCACTTCCAGCAACCATTCTTTATATGTTTTATCCTTGAGTCCCCTAATTATCTTTGTGGTTCTTCTCTGCACTCTTTCTAGAGCCTCAACATCTTTTTTACATAGTGGTGATCAAAATTGGATGCAATATTCCAAATGTGGCCTAACAAGACATTATAAAGTGGTATTAACACTTCACATGATCCTGATTCTATTCCTCTGTTTATGCAGCCTAGAACTGTGTTGGCTTTTTTGCCAGCTGCAGCACACTGCTGGCTCATATTTAATTGGTTGTCCACTAGGACTCCAAGATCCCTGTCACAGTCACCACTATTGAGCAAGGTACCACATATACTGTACTTGTGCATTTTGTTTTTCTTGCCTAAATGTAGAACCTTACTTTTCTAGAAATACAATAAAGAATGAAGTTTAGATAAGGCAAGTGGGGAAAGAAAACTAAAGAAGCTAAAATGAAAGAGCTTGTAATAATAACATAGATGGTAGAGAAAGGGGGAAAAAAGATCAAGAACTGGTCAGCATCTGGTTGAAAACAAACTCTTTCCATCTGAGCAAAAAGAAAATTGCCGAAACAGCAGAGGGACAAAAGATCAGTTCCTAATTGACAAGATGACTTTGGAAAACTGTAAGAGAAAGAAGACCAACCTGAATGTAGCTTGGATTGATCACAAGAAGAAATGTGATTTCTTGCCACATAATTGGATAATAAAGTCCCTAGAAATAACAATAGAAACCCAGAAGGTTTGTGAAAAGATCAATGGCAAAGCAGAAGGCACAGTTGCTGGTCAAGAGCGATAGACTAGGAGAGGTTAACATCAAGAGAGGAATCTTTTAAGGAGGCTCACTATCACCAATGCTTGTCATTGCATTGATTTCTCTCTCCACAATACTGAACTAGTCAGGCCATGGCTATAAAACATCAAATACACCTGCCAGACTATCCCACTTCCTTTACAATCTGAACAATCTGAAGATTGCCTCCTGGACAATCTAAAACTGTATGGAAAAAAACACCATCTCAAATAGAATTGCTGCTCAACACCGTCCATATATACAGTACATCCAAGTTACTGCAGGAGTTTGGACTGGACAAATGAGCCACCTTTGCATCAACAGAAGAAAAATAGTGGAAACCGAAAGAATCAAGATGCCCTATGGAAGTTCCATCAAGACTCTGAATAAAGACAAATATCTACAACTACAAATATCTGGACATCCTTCAAGCTGACAACTTCAAGCACACTGAAGTCAAGAAGAAGGTTATACAATAAGTGGATACATTATGAGAGTGAAAACAGTTTTAAAGTCCATATTCAGTGGAGGAAATACCATCAAAGCAATTAACACCTGAGCAATTCTAGCCATTCAATCGCAGGTGGAATAGTAGGCTGGACTCAAACAGGACTAAAAGCCCTGGATAGGAAGACCAGAAAAATAATGACAATGAATCACACCCTTCATTTACACAGTGATGTTGACAGACTCTATTCACCAAGGAGCACAGGTGAGCATGGAATGGAAAAAGAGATGTAGCAAGATAAAGTACAGTATTACATGGCCAGTCCTTAATTTTTTTTTTAAAAAAAAAATAGCAGGCAGATAACAATAAGACCTGGCAATGCATAAGAGCAGGAAAGAAACAGCGGAGCTAATTCTGTCTGTATAAGACCAAAACTTAAGAACAAATGCATATAAAGCCAAAATTAATAAGACAGTAATAGATTGCAAGTGCCATCTCTGCAAAGAAGCTGAAGAAACTTAATGGATCACCTAGTCAGTTGCTGTAACAAGATTGCATAGACTGATTACCAACAATGACAAAGTAACAAAAATGATGCATTGGAAGATCTGTAAAAACTACTATTTGCCAGCAAGCAAGATCTGTTGGGATCACAAAACAGATAAAGTAATAGACAATGAAGAAGCTAAAGTGATCCGGGACTTTGGAATTCAAACAGACAAACATCTGCCATGCAATATACCAAACCTAACAATTATTGATAAGAAAGACAAAAACACCTGGATAGTGGATATGGCAGTACCTGGAGACAGCAGAATAGGAGAGAAAGAACTGGAGAAAATCACAAAATACAAATACCTGCAAATAGAAGTAGAACACCTGTGGGAAAAGAAAGCAAATATAGAATCAATAGTAATAGGCACCTTGGGTGCAATCCCAAAACAACTGGAGCACAACTTGAGTACAGTCAGCATTGACAAAATCACCATCAGTTCACTGCAAAAGGCAGCTTTACTTGGAATAGCTTGCAACCTGCAATGATACCTCAACATCTGCCTAACCCAGATCCTTGGCAAGGACTCAATAGGTGGATAAAAATGCCAAATCCAGTCTAAAAACTGACAGAAGACACAATCTACCAATGTTATTATCATTACATATTAATATGCTATGATATAAAGAAATAATTATTTGTGAAATGCAAATTGTATGCAATGATTCAACACCAAATATATATATAGCAGCATAATAAAACTAAGTTTCTCCCTCTCTCTGTCCCTCTAAGCAAACTTACCTGTATAAATGCTATCAGAAGAGTGAGACACAAATAGCAGAACATCATTCCCTAAATCAAGGGTTCTTCTGGGCAAAGTTTGTGAAAATGACAAAACTCTTTTGCTTAAAATCAGGCAGTCAGATCCACCATGCCTTCCTCTTAATTTGTATGGAATTGATCTGATCTGACATCTATAATTCATTTCAAATGTTGATTTGAAGATGCAAGTCAAAGTATTGACTGAATCCCTCTGAATCCAATTACCTCTTTGAAGTTTCACATAATTTTAACAAATGGCCAAGGAACATAGCCCACGCTGCTTAATTTGCTTCGGGTGGAGTAGTGGAAGGCCAGGAACTGATAGAAGCTAGAAAGAAGAGTACACTATGACTTTCTTTTCTCTAAAAATAGCACAATGCCATCGAAGTTCACCATAACTGTCACACCTGCAGTTTGTTTCCATAAATTTCAGTGGGTCCAATGGGCCCAGCTCTCATTTACTAATAGCAGTGTTGGAATAACTTTGACCATCTAATCTGGCAGTACAAGAAAGGGAGTATAGTAAAGGAAGAAAAAGGTGTTTCCAGGGAGAAATCCTTATCCTTCTGATGTCACCTCTGGTACATTCTTTCGTGATGCTAGATGAAAATAAATTGACTCCATGCTACATTGATGGTATCAATGATATTGATTTTACCTTGACAGGGAGATTGGATTTGATAACTCTTCCAAGCCTTTCAACTACTTTCACTTTATGGTTCAACAAAATAGTGATTCCACAATTACAAATGATTGCATTTTGAGGGGGGAAAATATAATAAACTCAATTGAGAGAACCAGATAATTTCATTCTTTGCCTTTTTCCATTGAGAACCGCCAGTGGAAAATTCCTCAGCTGCAATATTGAATATTGTTAGATATTAAAGATCCACTTAAGTTATTTTGAAGCTGAAATGATGTTGTTAGTTGGGATGCCTGTGTGGCTGAGGATCCAACTGAGAGATGTATCAATCTGTGGCTCTGAAAGTCTCTGAACATGAGACATAGAAACAGAAAAGTCACCAGTTAATGTCTCTGGTATATAGAGAACTACACAACTGAAACCAAATAACCACACATCCTGGCATTTGGGGAGTTAATTTATATCTCAGTATCTGAACAGTTGGAGTCTCTGTTCTTGATTCTGTAAGGCTTTATGATTGAAACTTCTTGCGCTGGTCAATTGCTAAATAATTACCACTGCATGTTATCTGCCAAACAATACAAAAATAGTGCCGCAAGTCATCTATTACTGCATGCCAGTGATATTAAATAGTCCTTCACATGCAAACCTACAATCAAAATTAGACACATCAGTGAATTTCAAAATTGTGTTCCAGGAAACTCGATTCTTCAAACAAACAAACTGAAGGATTGTTTAACTGGAGTTAACCCACCTTTCAGTTCAGAAAGGCACCGTCTTAGCAACACAATAGTAATAATTGCCACTGCCCTTCCTTCTGTCACCACTGAAGCATCAGGACTAGGTTTAATCCAAAATTAAGAAGAAAATTATTTCAACTTGACTTACCTGTTATGGACAAAGCAATGCTAGTGTGCTGTAATTTGGGAGAAAGAGAAGATTGTGATCCCCCCTTTTCTGCTGTTTGGTGAACTTCTGTGAGGGAGACCCTAAGCCTTCCTGTTATGAAACTGCTCAACCATTAAGATAATTCAGAAAGCTTTATGTACATTCACTTAAAACCTTGTCATGTTGTGGATGGGCTACAGAAATTCATCCTATGTGGGCCTGCTCTTGAAGATCATCAGAAGCTTCAGTAGGTTTAACATGCAGCTCCTCAGGTACTTATAAGCAGAGGTGGTATTCAGCCGGTTTGGACCAGTTCTGGTGAACCAGTAGCTCAGACGATCAGTTGACCCCACCCACCTGCCTCCGCTCTATCCTGTCCTTTATTTCCTGCTTTGTAGCTCGTCTCAATCACGTGGCATAGCTTCAGTAGGTTTATCATGCAGCTTCTCAGGTACTTATAAGCAGAGGTGGTATTCAGCCGGTTTGGCATTCATGTGGCATAGCTGATTCCTCCCCGCCCCCCCCGTTCTACTTACCGTTGCTGACTTGGAAGGTAAGCAGCTGAGCTTCTAAATGCTCCATTTTCAGCGCTGTGCGCAAGTGCTTTAGGCACACACATGCACAAAGCAAGCATGCATCCGCAAAGTGCGCACTCACCTAACTGGTTGTTAAACTGGCAGCATCCCACCACTGCTTATAAGCATATCATAAGTCACCAGTGAATTATTGCTAATTTTCCAGTTGCATTGGCTGCCATTTAGATTCTCACTGCACTTCAAACAGCTGTTTTTCACTTTAAGGTCCTGTATGAAATCTATGAATTTGCCTTTTCTAGAGTGAACCTGTCTGCTCTGTGAAATTGAATTGAAAAATCCTCCTTAAAGCTATCTCCATCTACATGATTTCCAGAGTTAGTCCATCTGCATCTTTTTTCACTTCCCCAGGCCCTCCAATGGATTTTAATTAATGCACTATAGTGCAGACAAGCATATGATTGTCTGAAGAATTGCCTATATGTGTAGTGTTTTAATGATGCACCTGGGTACTTCTGCCCAGCATTAAAGCACTATCTTTATGCAATTCTATTGCAGCTCCCATACTGGTATTAGAGTTTATTTATTGATGATCATTATGATACTTTATTATATATACCTTGGTCCAAAAGGGAACAAAGGAACTGAAAGCTATAAGAAACAGTACACAAAGAGTTCTGGGTATAATTCTGAAATATATATATATATATATAGCTATTGAGGACTCCTAATTCAGATTCACTTCAGAAACCTCCAAAGGAAAATTTTAATGAGCAACATGTTTGATTCGTGTTTCATTCTTAAATTGCACTGGCAGAAAAAGCTGCCCAGGTGAGTCTCTTGAACATGTGGCTCAGCTTTCACAAGAATTCCCTCTGTGGTACTCACCTGCCAAATGGCATGTCATTACAGCAATCCTGTATAGAAAGAAGAACCAAAGGCTTATTTTTAAACTTTTAAAAAGTGAGCTTGCATGGGAAAACAGAGCCTCGTCACATAATTGTTTAATGTAGTTATTTTTATACCAACACTGCAGCCTCTGAAGAAGCTAAATGTTGCTTACTTAAATGAGAGCATTTCTGTGTTCTATTGCCATCTGTGAACTAGATTAATTTGAATAGTTGAATAGGGAGTTCATTTTGGTCAACTGAAAAGCAATGCCCTATATAGAGGGAAGCAAACTATTGATGTATCAAGAGACTAATCATTTTCAGGTTTAATTTGTAAGCTGCCCAGAGTCACCTTATAGGGGAGATGGGGAGCATAAAAATCAAGAAAGAAAGAAGGAAAGAAAGAAGGAAGGAAGGAAGGAAGGAAGGAAGGGGAAAGGAAAGGAAAGGAAAGGAAAGGAAAGGAAAGGAAAGGAAAGGAAAGGAAAGGAAAGGAAAGGAAAGGAAAGGAAAGGAAAAGGAAAGGAAAGCTTTCCAATCAGTAAGCAAAATATGATGGGAAATAAGCTACGTTTTCTGACTTTCCTCATCCATTTCTTACCCCTGTCCTCCAATGTGGTCCAGTCCCCTTTGAACAGGATGAAGCCATTCTACACTCAGAGTAGAGAAGATTGGCGTAGCCTTCAAATTCATTTTGTATTCTTATGTCCTATGAATATCTATGTAGCTCTGACAGCTCAGTTCTGCATAGACTAGCTCCTTTGGTGTTTGATTTTAAAATAGTGAATTCTGCAGGTCTCTTTGGCTTAAGTCCCTTCTCTTTTATCCTTTGTGTTTGACATTTATTCCCTGTCTCTTCCCCAAGTCAAATTCCTATCCTTACTGTTTTGTCACTGTTCATTTTCTCTACTTGACTTCATTATATTGTCAACAAATAGCTAGATAAACAACCTTGATGTCTCTCCTAGGTGTTACATTACAGCAACAGCAAATTTGCTTACAAGGTAGTCTCTGGTTTAGTGATCTTAGCTTGTACAGAATAGCATGAGGTGGCTAGAGGGAAAATAGGGCTTTGATGGCACTTATGGCTTATTGGTCCAAATGTTGTGAAACTGACTGGAATTCAGTTATTATCATTAGTAGAGAATGTTTCAGTGTGATGTGGGCTTGACAATGGTTTGCAAAGTAGTCTGTGATGATCTCTCTCTCTCTCTCTCTCTCTCTCTCTCTCTCTCTCTCTCTCTCTCTCTCTCTCTCTCTCTCACACACACACACACACACACACACACACACACACACACATACATTTTCCCAGTTTCCTGGGCTTAGCACAGGTTTTTACACATGTTGGTATAATTGTCTCTGAATAGTTTCTCCAAATTCATTTTCATAGCTGATAATTTCCATAGCTGATGATCACCTATATCCAATGCAGGGGTGAAATCCAGCAGGTTCTAACAGGTTCTGGAGAACTGGTAGCGGAAATTTTGAGTAGTTCAGAGCTGGCAAATACCACCTCTGGCTGGCCCCAGTATGGGGTGGGAATGGAGATTTTGCAATATCCTTTCCCTGCCACACCCAACAAGCCATGCCCACAGAACCGGTAGGGAAAAAATTTGGATTTCACCCTTGATCCAATGTCTATTGTTTACTACTTCAAATGCTTTGCATAATGTTGCTTATTACAGAAAGTAAATATCATCATGCGTAGGTATGGATATATGGTACATAAAGTAATTGTAATGACTTTGGAAGCACAATAGAATTACAACAGGTTCATGATATTGAGGCTTGCAAGAAGAAAAGAAAAGAAAAGAAAAGAAAAGAAAAGAAAAGAAAAGAAAAGAAAAGAAAAGAAAAGAAAAGAAAAGAAAAGAAAAGAAAAGAAAAGAAAAGAAAAAAAAAGAAATGAAATCTGGGTCATCAAAGTCAAACTTCTGATATGTTTGAAGTCAAATATTTCCTTGGAAATAGTGTCAGTGCTGATGACAAATGGTTGCACTACTTTTTGTACAGCTTGTGAACTAGTTTCAGAATCTGAGAGTTTTGGTTCTCTATATATATTCCTTGGGGGAATTTAATACTGGGAAAAAGTTCCTGAGCAACAGCTCCTGGCTAGTGATCCTATTATATTTTAAAACAAGTAGCTTTCTTTGAGTTACAATAGGTGGTCCTTTGAACGTGAAGTCTTCTTTTGAATGTTAACAATGCCACATGATAGTGGCTGCTCATAAGCCAGTTGAGTCAGCCAATATTTATTAATAAACATTGGGACACTTCCACTTAAAAGGCTGTCAGCATTCATTAGTTTTTTTTTATTTTGGAATATATATTTTCCCCTTGATCCTCATTATTTCAAAGTTACATTTACATGGAAACAGATTTATTGAAAACAAAAGGTGGAAATGCAGCTTGGTAGGAAAAATATATATATCATGGTTAGGAAACTATAAAAATTCTTATTAGGTTGACCCATTGGTAACAAGACAGCACTTGCTACTCATTGGTGATATGCAGACTTGCATATCTTCTGCTGCACTGATTAGCATTCTGCCTTTACCAAGACATTCATTACTCAGTAGGTTTGTTTCCACCCAAAAAGGACCATTAATTGTGACTAATTGAAATATATAGGAAAAACACAATAGAGATCAAAGTTCATGAGCATGGTGGCAATAATACCACCCTCCCAGAATATTACCCAGAATATTACCCTGCAATTTGAGGGGAAGCATTTCAGAAAATTTCACACCCCATTTCTGTTTTACTGAGTGAACTCCTGGTTTTAGTTTAGAGTGATTGTCTCAATTAACAGCACTGTGAACAGATCAAAAACTCTTGTGGTGTCTTGAATCCTAATCTATATGCTTTGATTTAGTAATGGCAACTGCTTTTGAAAACTCTAGACTGCTTCATTGCATAAAGCCATTTTAAAAATTCATGCCATAATAAAGGTGTTAAACTTTAAGGCACCCACAAGTCTTTAGGCTGTTTTCACTGTAAAAATCCAATAGTCCTTTTTGAAGATGTTATTATGAACAGACATTAGATATTGTATAGTCATAAACATTGTATCCTTCACTGGACTGTCATAACAAGAGTCACAAAATCAAGGCATGTGATAATGAGTATGATAAGTGTTGCATCAGATTGATTGATTGTTACTGCATTAATTGATTTTTGTCTTTAATATTTAATTTTAATATGGTCCGCCGATCATAATCTTTAGAAATTGAGAATGGAATAATATGTAAATTGGGAAAAGGAAGGGAAAGACAAAAACAACAATATTTTGCATTTCAGCATCATCTATTTGGTTTTAATTTATAATCTTTCCACAACTTACAGATATAGATCTTCGAAGAAATATTTGTCATATAATTATTCTACTTCATGTTTTTGGTTGACTGCCACAGTTGGGGCAAAATATATGCTCATCTGAAAAGTTTTAGAAGAAACTTTTCAGAAAAGAAATCTGCCTCCTTAAACATTCAAAATTATCATGCCTCAAAGGGATTTCTGCTGTGCCCCATCTGTCTGATCCATCTATGTTGGTGTCCTTTCCTGGATCCACAGCTTCTTTTCCTGTAGGAAATGATTTTTTTTAACAAAAATAAATGAATAAATAAATAACCTGCAAATGTTTCTGATTCCTAATCTGATTGTCTAATACTCTCATGAATGTGAAAAAAAAACAAAAACTGAAATGTTATAATGTCATTATAACTCAGGATGGACTATTCCCTGTATGTCTAAACAAATAATAATCAAATGATTAAATAGCACAACTATGTAATTTCCAGAGACAGCTGTAATTTAAAATCACCTTGCTTCTTGGCCAATAAATGTCATTGGAATGACATGAGTCTGCCATCTGCTTAAACAGGGCTTGAAACCCACATTCATTTTATTTTATTTCTGTACCACCTCTTGTACACATACAGAGGAAAAAAATATGGTAGAAGGAGGAAAGGGAAAATGTGTTAAGCCAAAAGCTGAAGGACTTTATTTAGGATGTTCAACATTTTGATCAATGGCCTAAATTAAGGTAGTCAAAGAGGTCATTTATTCAAATTGGAGGTGGGACTAAGGTAGAATAGCCAATATTTCAACAGGCAAAATTAAAAAAAAAACAAAAAACAATAATCGACTTGAAAATACAATCTGAGGAAATTTCTTCCTAACGGATCTGTAGCTCTAAAAATAAAATAAAGGCTATAGATTTATATTGCATCTTCCAACGTTTTTATTTATATTTAGCCTTAGTGAGCCTAATTCTGCGGAGGACAATTAAATATTATTAATTCAATATTAATTTAAAATAATAATTGAGAGGGTTATTTCATGACAATTCAATACTTAAGTATCACATCTACAGAAAGTTTCCATAATAGCTGCAATTTCTTTCCAGATCCAAATATGTGGACTTTTTCAAAAGAAGTAAGAACATAATAATGATTTAAAAAAAAATGGATCACTTGCTATTAATTTGGCACAATAGAAAGGTTAGACTTATGGCTGATTAATATAGCAGACTGTGCAAATTAAAAAAAAAATGGAAGAACAGGTCTTTATGATGCAGTCATATTCTCCTTTGTTAAAGATAAAGCCTCTGCCTTTGAAGTTTAAAGTAATTGCTTTAATCAAAAGAAGTTGAAATAAATAGAATATGATGGTTTCTAAATTGGTTCCAGATGGAACACAAAACCCTTTTAGCCCTGAATTCTACAGATCTTGTTTGAAAAAAAAAAAGCTAGGAATCCTTTACTAAAAAGACAGCTGGCAACCCTTGTAGTGTTCAAAGAATAGTGCATTTATCAACAGTAGGGGAAATAGGAAAGTCCCTTGTCTCAAGATAACATGGTTTCCTGCAAATGCTGCTGGATGCAAAGCTGGACTGACATACTCAAAATTAAACAATAATCTAGATTTGGGGCATTGTTGGAGAACTATTTTTTTTCCTCCCCAAGTTCCAAGCATATTTTGATAAATCAGCTTGCTTTATACTCTCTTCTCAACACAAAGCAAAAAAATAATAATAAAAAATTGTGGAAATATGAACCAGTCAACTGTTCTGTCCATCATTCCCTAACTCCAGGGGTCTAACCTCAAATATTACCTTCTCCAATGTTCTAATATGGATACCCCCCTCCTCAGTCTCCAAGCGCCATCTTAGAGAGACTGGAATCTTTTTAAATGCAGTTTGGAAGTCATCATCAGCTAAAACATCCTAGATAGAATATACTGACTTGAGCTACAGAAGTTGAGAGCTGAAGTGGAACAGGCAGAATGTGCTGATCTATTGAACAGACAAAAAGAGAAGGCAAAGCTTTATGTTGCTTGGTAACCGTAGGGGCTAAACCTGAACATCTGCTCCCTGAGATCAGGAACAAATAATTTGACATCTTTCAGATATGGTTCAATTTCCAACAATTATTTCCTTTGGCCATGATTTCTGGATGATATCAGAATTGTACAATGTTGCCTGTTTTCACCTAACAGTTTTTTAGGTGTTTTACCATATTTTGTGGTTATTTTAATAATTATTTTGTTAACCAACATGAAAAAAAAAATCAGTTACACATTTTCCAAGCACTGTATTAAGGAAATCCTTTTTACTGATATCTGAAATTTCCATCCAGGTTTAAAAAGCCATTCAGATTTATTTCACATTTATTTTGATTTGAGCATTCAAGATACACAAAATGCTGTGATTTTTTAAAAGAAGTAAGAACATAATAAAAAAATTATATATTGCTTGCTATACAATTTTGCAGTTGAATTGCAATTGAACTGCAGTCAATTCAAGGCAGCTTCATAAATTAGATCCATTTTTTTTTAATTTTTTATTATAGACAAACATACACATACAAATATAAACATTTAAACAAACTAAACATAAACTAACTATACAGTGAAATCAAGTCATCAAGCTTGAACTTTGAAAATAGAGCTACTTCGGTAATTATATATCGATCAATATATCTGTACATGTTATCTTTCCTCATATATCGGTATTTATATAACGATATTTCATTTTATTTCCTTGTTTGGTAACATTGGGTGGTATTTCTTTATTTCGTGTTCTTTTTATCTAGCCAATTGTACCATTTTTGCCAAATTAAATAATAGTCTGAGTCTTCTTTTCCCTGTATTTCTTTGGTCAGTTTGTCCATTTCCGCACATTCCATTATTTTTTGTATTATTTTTTCTTCTGGTGGCGTATCTTCCAGTTTCCACATTTGTGCGAAAACGATTCTGGCAGCGGTTAGGATGTGTATTATTAAGTATTGTGTCTCTTTTTTATAGTCCTTAGTCAATAATCCTAATCGGTATGTTTCCGGTCTGAGGGGCACTTTTTGGGTGGTGATTTCTTCCAGCTGACTTTGAATTGTTTTCCAAAATTTTTTGGCTTTCGGACATAACCACCACATGTAGTAATAGGTTCCCTTCTGTATTCTACATTTCCAGCAATTCTGGTTGGTGTTGGGAAACATCCTTGCCAGCCGTGCAGGGGGGAGATGCCATCTATAAAACATCTTGTATGTATTTTCTTTGTAGGGCACAGACATTGTCAGTTTAGTGTTTACTTTCCACATTTTTTCCCACTTTTCTAAGTTAATATTGTATCCAAAATTTTTTGCCCAACTAATCATGTTTTCCTTCACCACTTCTTCTTCCAATTTGTATTTAAGCAAATAATTATATATTTTAGTTATCAATTTGTCGTCTGATTGTATTATGATTTTATCTAATTCATTCCTTTCTTTTTGGATTCCAAATTTTTTCATATCACTTTTATATCTTGATTTTATCTGTAAATACGTCCACCAATCAATGTCCGTGCCCTGTTGTCTCAGTTCCTCTGTTGTTTTTATATCTCCCTCTGTGTTCAACAGTTCATCATAGGTTTTCATCTTGCCTATATCCATTGTGTTCGGATAGATTTGGGCCTCCATGGTTGATAGCCATCTTGGGATTTTATCGTAATGTTTTCTCCTTATTTCAGTCCAAATTTTTGCCAATGCTCCTCTGATATAATGTCTCCTAAAATGATCATGTTGTCTGGGCTTTTCCTCCCATAAAAATGCGTGCCAGCCTTTGGACAGATCAAATCCTTCTAGTGCTAATGTTCATTTATCTTCAAGCGTCATCCAATCTTTAATCCACGTTAAGGCTGTTGCTGTGTAATACGTTTGCCAGTCTGGTAATCCCAGGCCACCCCTTTCTTTGGTGTCTTGCAGGTGTTTCAGTTTAATCCTGGCTCTTTTTCCCTGCCATATATACTTTGATGTCATTTTATCAAGATCTTTGAAATATGATTTCCCTGGGTTTATCGGTATTGTTCTAAATAAATATAACATTTTTGGTAAAATAGTCATTTTAATTGAAGCAATTTTGCCTAATAGTGATAGTTTCAATTTACTCCATGCCTCTAAGTCCTTCTGAATTTGTTTAGCCAATTTGATATAATTGTCTTCTTTAAGGGATGATGCTTTATTGGTGAGCCAAATTCCTAAATATTTTATTTTTGTTGTTGTTTGTATTCCTAATGTCTCTTCCAATTCTTTCTCCTGGGTTTGTGTCAAATTTTTAGTTAATAGTTTTGTTTTTTGTCTATTAATTTTCAAACCAGCCACTTCGCCATATTGTTCTATCCTCATTAGTAAATTCAGTTCTGATTGTTTTGGTTGTTCTAAAATAAATACTACGTCGTCGGCGAATGCTTGTAACTTATATTCCTGGTTTTTAGTTCTTAGTCCTTTTATTTCCTTGTCATTCCTAATTTCATTCAACAGGGGTTCCAATGCTAATATATATAGTATAGGAGAGAGAGGACATCCTTGTCTCACTCCCTTGGATATTTTAAATTGGTCTGTTGTCTTTCCGTTTATCCATATTTTTGCAATTTGATCTGAATATATTGTTTTAATCATATTTAAAAATTTCTCGCCAGTTCCCATTTTTTCTAGTTGCAATATTAGCAATCCCCAGTTGAGATTGTCGAACGCTTTCTGTGCGTCGAGGAAGAGTAAAGCCATTTTTTCATCTGATTTTTGTTCATAATATTCCAGGATATTGACTATTGTTCTTGTGTTCTTATTGATTTGCCTGTTTGGAATAAATCCATTTTGGTCTGGATGGATATAATTCACAATAATTGTCTTCATTCTCTGGGCCATAATTGATGTGAATAGTTTATAGTCTGCGTTTAGGAGTGATATGGGTCTGTAGTTTTTGGTTTGAGTGGGGTCTGAGTCTTCTTTAGGTATCAATGTAATGATTGTCTCTATCCATGATTTAGGAATTTTGGCTTCTAAGATTGCTTCATTCAGGACATGTAGTAAAATGTCGTCAATCAGCTGGTGTTCAATTTTGTAGAATTCCGCCGGGATACCATCTGGGCCTGGTGTTTTGTTGTTGTTCTGCTTCTTCTTCGCTTCAATTAATTCTGACATCGATATTGGTCTGTTCAAGAGTTCTCTTTGAGATTCCTTTATTTCTTGGATGTTGGCTTTATTTATATACTCTTTAACTTTTTCCAATTGGATTTCTTCCTGTGCATATAGTTTCTGATAGAAATTCCTTACAATTCGCTTTTTTTCCTCATTCATATGCTGCAGTTGCCCTTGTTCGTCTTGTAGTTGGTGTATTAGATCCATTTTTAATATTTCCTTGCAAACATTGTACTTCCTGGCAAAGATGTCCATAAGAATGTAAGATTTAGCTATTTTCAGCTTCTGTAAGTGGTTCTAGTTCATGGGTCTGGTCCTCCTTAGAGATTCCCCCAAAAAGATATTTTCAAGTCCTTTAGAATTTATATCAAACAAGTATGTTACTAAATGGTTCCCTAGCATGCTGGCTTTTCAAGCCCAGTCCAAGAAAACATAGAATTATCTAACTAAACTTCAGTTCATTTGTTTACATCCAATAGACAGAATCTTGCCAGATTAAACCTTTACTACTCTCCCCCCAAAGACATACCTTGGCTGCTTCTAGGGAGTGTCTGTCCAAACTCTCTTTCTTTGTCTTCTATCCATCTCTGGGCTGTGTTGCCTCTTGTTTCATGTTCCTCCTTGGAAGGTGCTCCCTCCTTCTTGGGAAACTGCCACTTCACTGTAGTCCATCACACTACCTCCAACTGCATCAGCAACATCCCTCACATGGTTAGGGAATTGGGAGTTGAAGTTCACACATCTTCAAGTTGTTAAGATTGTGAATTACTCCTCTACAAAGCAATTCCTTCCTTCCACTGCAAATCAAATAAGGAAAATATCTAACTGCCTAGACATGAGTCCTTAATCCTACCTTCTGAATAAGATCCCCTCTCCTCTGACTCACCTGAATCTTATCTATTTCCATTTTCAGCCCTTTGGGCCTCAATTCTCCCTTGGCTAATTCACTGGATAATGTTTTCATTAATGAAATTGACAGACCCTCTCTTCCCACTGTTGCTAAGCTGTCAACTAATACTCCTCAGCACTTTTCACTCCCTAAGCTCTACCTTACTCTTTCTCAGCTGCAGGGAATGGATTCTCTCCTGGGCAAAGTGCTGAAGGGAGAAAAATCTCTTGCCTTTCACCTTTCTACTTCTTAAGTGGTTTTATTTTTCCTTTAACTTAAATCTTTGCTTCTCATTTCCATTATTTCCTTAGGAGTCTCTTTCTGCCATGGTGTCTGGGGAATTCTGGGAATTGAAGTTCATATGTCTTAAATTGCCAAAGTTGAGAAACACTATTCTAGACTAACTCTTCATTTTCCTCTTTCCCTGGCCATGCATCCTAGCTAAACGTCTCCTTCTCTCTTTTCTCTGCATGCATGTGTGCATGCCTCAGTGTATGTATACAAAGCTTTGTAGCTTTTTACACTTTTCCCTAACTTTTTGGAAATTTATTCTTGTTTCTCTATTCTCTGGAACAGATCTCTTCCTTTCTAGAATCAGGCTCTGATTTTACTAGTACTGATTTTTCTACTGGCACCAAGTTGTCTAACAAGAAGGTTCTTCGCTGCTTTCCTTAATTTCTAGAGCCATTGAGCTGAGCATATCTGAGAGCCTTATTTCTTTGGCTTCTGGTCTCTTACAGTTATGTGTCTATGCAATCAAGATAGCAATAGCAATAGCAATAGCGCTTAGACTTATATACCACTTCACAGTGCTTTGCAGCCCACTCTAAGCGGTTTCAAGATACTGACACCAGTGATGAAATCCAAACTTTTGTACTACCGATTCTGTGGGCATGGCTTGGTGGGCGTGGTGTGGCTTGGTGGGCATGGCTTGGTAGGCATGGCAAGGAAAGGATCCTGCAAAATTTCCATTGCCACCCCATTCCAGGGGAAGGATACTGCAAAAGCTCCATTTCACCCTACTCTGGGGCCAGCCAGAGGTAGTATTTGTCGATTCTCTGAACTGCTCAAAATTTCTGCTACCGGTTCTCCAGAACCTGTCATAACCTGCTGGATTTAACCCCTGATTGGCATCCAATTTAATTTTCTTGATTCTCAACTGTCTGGTTGCTCAAGGGTGGTTTACTTTTCTGAATTATTATTGAGCTCCATATCCGGAGATTTTAATATGTGAAAGAATGGCTCCATGCTATGATGTGAAATTACAATTTGAAATGGGATCATTAAAGCATGGTCTGAATTCATCATAGTCAAACATAGCTCCCGCTACCCAAGGATGTTAAATTTTCACTATATATTTGACTTTTAATAAAAGGGCAAAAGAAATCAAGAGGAATATTAGTAGTGGTAAAGATATTTTTTAATATTAAGATATTGTTCAGTAATGTACAGAAATGCTACATAGGAATGTGTTCACATATAAGCCTTTAATATGACTATTAATTATGAATTCTGGATTAAAAACCAACAATAACTAACAAGTACTTATATAATATTCAAACCCAGGATTTTTCTTTGCAAATAAACCAGGTTTGATAATCAAACAATAAATCTTAGTTAAAATACACTTATGACTGTGGGTTTCACTACTTGAAGCAATTTCAGAATGATGTTATTTGTTTGCAAGAAACGCATATTAAATCCTCGGATCAAAAGTACTTGATAAATTTGAAATTAGGTACACATTTTGTGGCATCAGCACCAGAGAAGAAAAATGGCCTAGTTATATATGTTAAAAGAGGCTTATTGGCCAATTTGATTGAGGTTGATACTCAAGGTAGATATATTGCAATTGAATTAATAACACAGAATGGGAAGCTGCTTGTAATTGGAGTATATGCACCTAATCAGCAACAAGACAGATTTTATAAACTTTTACATACTAAAATACTACAATGGGACTATAGATCTTTACTTTTAATGGGTGATTGGAATGGGGTAATAAATACCCAGAAAGATAAAAAAAAGTCTTTCCAAGATACCCATGCGTGCTAAGTTGCCTAAATCTTTTTTTGATATTTTGGAGGATATGGAGCTCAGAGATATTTGGAGAGAAAGGAACGTACTGGAAAGTGATTTTACTTTTTTTTCAGATAGGCATCAATCTTTTTCTAGGATTGATTTTATATTAACCACAAATGATCTTTTTTCTAGGGTGAAGAATACGAAGATATGTCCAAGAACTTTAACTGATCATAGCCCGGTTTGGGTGGAACTAGAGCAGGAAAGAGGGGAAAGGAGGTCTTGGAGGTTAAATGAGAATTTATTTAGATATGAAGATAACTTGAGTGAACTTAAAAAACAAATGAAAGAATTTTTTGTTAATAATATGAATAAAGGTACCTCGATGGAGATGGTATGGGATGCGAGTAAGGCATATATGAGAGGAACATTAATTTTTTTGAACAATAAATATAGACTAAAACAACGAAACAGACGAAAGAGATAGAGGAGGAAATTAAAAAGAAAGAACAATCGCTTATAACTAACCCGGGAGACAAAAAGGCAAAAGATATGATCAACATCTTAAGAGAGCAATTTAACATGTTAATGGCTGGGCAAGTAGCAACCAGCATACAATATGCTAGACATAATACATTCTATAATGCTAATAAACCTGGGAGATGGTTGGCTTACACGATGAGAAAAAAACAAAAATCACGTGTTATAGACAAGATAGAATTTAGAGGTAAGGAGATTTACCAACAGAATTTAATAAAAAAGGCTTTTTTGGAGTTCTATACAAAGTTATATGCTAAAGATGTAATTCAAGATGTTGATATTGATAGATATTTAAAGATAGATATTCCCGAATTAACGCTGGAACAGAGAAAGAGATTGAATCAGCCAATAACTTCCGAGGAAATTGTTAGGGTAATTAAACAATTAAAAATAGGTAAGGCTCCGGGAACAGATGGACTAACAGCTGTTTATTATAAACATTTACAATCTGAAATGTTAGAACCACTCAAAATCTTATTTAATAAAATACAGGTAGGAGGAGGAGTACTACCTTCCTGGAAAACAGCTTTTGTCTCACTAATTCCAAAGGAGGATCAAAATTCCATTAAACCTGAGAATTTCAGGCCAATTTCACTTTTGAATACTGATTACAAGATTTTTGCTAAGATATTAGCAAATAGATTAATGCCAGTTATGCAACAAATAATTCATAATGACCAATCAGGGTTTATAAAAAGGAGACAAATGAAATATAATGTTAGACAAATTGTAAACTTACTGGAATATTTGGAAAAAAATAATCAAGCCCCTGCAGCGTTTATATTTTTGGATTCAGAGAAGGCATTTGATCGCTTGAACTGGCAATTTTTGTTTAAAATAATAGAGAAAATGCATTTTGGGGAATATTTTACACAATCAATTAGAGTGATATACCAGCAACAAACAGCACAAATTATAGTCAATGGAGGTTTAACAGAGGTTTTTAGAATTGAGAAAGGAACAAGGCAGGGGTGTCCTCTGTCCCCATTGTTGTTTATCTTGACTTTGGAAGTGCTATTGAATAAGATACGTGACTCAGAAAAATTGAAGGGTATTGTAATTAGACATCAAGATTATAGATTAAGAGCATTTGCAGATGATTTGGTTGTTACCTTATCCCAACCTATAGAGTCGGCTCCATATATATTGGATATAATTGATCAATACGGGAAAGTATCAGGATTTAAAGTTAATTCACATAAGACAAAGATGATAATTAAAAATATGTCTATACTTGAAAGAGATGAACTAGCAAGAATAACAGATTTTGAAATAGCTAAAAAGGTTAAATATCTAGGAGTGTACATAGCAGCTTCAAATACAAAATTATATAAAAATAACTATGAGGTTCTTTGGCAGAAGGTACAGAAGGATATGGAGAATTGGAAAAAATTACAGTTGTCCTTATTGGGAAGAATCGCAGCAATTAAAAAGAATGTGTTATCTAGATTTTTATTTTTGTTCCAAATGATACCTGTACTTAAGAAAGATGAAAATCTGAGAGAATGGCAGAAAGGTGTTAATACTTTCATTTGGGCTGGGAAAAAACCCAGAATAAAAATGAAAATTATACAAGATACATGTGAAAGAGGGGGTCTCAAATGCCTAATTTAAGATTATATTATGAAGCAGCGGTCTTATCACAAATTAGTGACTGGTTTAACTTAACTGAGGGGAGAATTTTGAATCTAGAAGGTTATGACTTGTTATATGGATGGCATGCCTATTTGTTATATGACAAAAAAATGGATAAAGTATTTAAGGCCCATATACTTAGAAACGCTTTGTTGAGGGTTTGGAAAAAATATCAATATAAGTTAAATTATAAGATACCTGTATGGGCAAATCCTAGACATGCAATAGAAAATATAAGTATAGAACAAAAACAGGAGGTGATTACTTATAAAGAGCTTCTTATTATGGAAAGGGGGGTAATGTATTTGAAACCTTTAGATACATTGAGAAAAGAAGGTATAATTTATACATGATTTCAGTACGGTCAACTTCAAGCTAGATGGAAGGAAGACCAAAAAATTGGCTTCGTGCAAAATGAGGAGAATTTGGTAAAACAAATTAGAGATCAAAAACAAATGCATATTAAAAGGTTGTATAATGCTTTATTGGAAATAGATTCTGAGACGGAACTGGTTAAAGACTGTATGATTAAATTGGCACAAAATTTTCAAGAGCCAGTAATGATGGAGACTTGGGAAAAGATTTGGATTAGAAATGTGAAATTTACACAAGCACAAAATTTAAGAGAAAACTTTTATAAAATGTTTTACAGATGGCACTTAGATCCCAAAAAATTATCATGTATGTATCCTAATGTGCAAGCTAAATGTTGGAGATGTGACTGTGATGATGCAACTTATTATCATATATGGTGGACTTGTAGAAAAATCAAAGCATTTTGGATAAAGATTTGGTGGGTGATGCAGAATATTTTTTAAAAAAGACTGAAATTTACTCCACAGTTGTTTTTACTGGGTATAACTACGGACTGTACACTTGCAGAGACTAAACTGATCTTGAACTTGATAACAGCAGCAAGATTGCTGATAGCACAACATTGGAAAAAGGATTTTTTGCCTACTATTGATGACTGGATATTGAAAGTAACTAATTTAGCTGAAATGGCTAAAATTTCAGCATATTTGAAGGATCATACACAAGAAAGGTATATACAGGACTGGAGAAGATGGATTGATTATATTCAAAATAAGTATCAGACCAAAAAATATCAAATAGCTTATGAATGATTTCTTTTAACTGTATAAGCGTTATATAAGTGCTATTAGAAGTTTTATGTCTAAGAAGTAGGATTTCATCTATGGGGGTTAAGAATTTTTTTTTTAGGGGGTGTTAGTTTAATAATTGGTTAAGCAATTTAGTTTATTGTTAAAAGATAATAGAAATACCTTGTGTTCTGCTCTGGGAAGTCGGGGAGGGGGAGGGGGGTTGGGTGGGAGGGTTGTGGGAAAATTGTGTTTGTTTTAAAACTTTTTCAATAAAAAAAAGATAGCAATAGCAATAGCAATAGCGCTTAGACTTATATACCACTTCACAGTGCTTTGCAGCCCACTCTAAGCAGTTTACAGAGTCAAGATACTGACACCAGTGATGAAATCCAAACTTTTGTACTACCGATTCTGTGGGCATGGCTTGGTGGGCGTGGTGTGGCTTGGTGGGCATGGCTTGGTAGGCATGGCAAGGAAAGGATCCTGCAAAATTTCCATTGCCACCCCATTCCAGGGGAAGGATACTGCAAAAGCTCCATTGCACCCTACTCTGGGCCAGCCAGAGGTAGTATTTGTCGATTCTCTGAACTGCTCAAAATTTCTGCTACCGGTTCTCCAGAACCTTTCATAACCTGCTGGATTTAACCCCTGATTGGCATCCAATTTAATTTTCTTGATTCTCAACTGTCTGGTTGCTCAAGGGTGGTTTACTTTTCTGAATTATTACTGAGCTCCATATCCGGAGATTTTAATATGTGAAAGAATGGCTCCATGCTATGATGTGAAATTACAATTTGAAATGGGATCATTAAAGCATGGTCTGAATTCATCATAGTCAAACATAGCTCCCGCTACCCAAGGATGTTAAATTTTCACTATATATTTGACTTTTAATAAAAGGGCAAAAGAAATCAAGAGGAATATTAGTAGTGGTAAAGATATTTTTTAATATTAAGATATTGTTCAGTAATGAACAGAAATGCTACATAGGAATGTGTTCACATATAAGCCTTTAATATGACTATTAATTATGAATTCTGGATTAAAAACCAACAACAACTAACAAGTACTTATATAATATTCAAACCCAGGATTTTTCTTTGCAAATAAACCAGGCTTGATAATCAAACAATAAATCCTAGTTAAAATACACTTATGACTGTGGATTTGTTAGTGTAAATTAATCCTACTCCAAGTTTCAGACATATATTAAACTATTTCTGCTTATTTTCTTACACACATGGTGTACATACACCAGAGAGACATATTAGAGAGGGGGATGAACTGCTATTTTGTGAGTGTTTATACTATAATTTAAGATTCCTGTTGTGAATGTGGAATGTAGATTATTTTGAGAATTTATTTATTTATTATTTATTATTTATTTATTATTCATATTTCTATGCTGCCCACTCTCCAAGGACTCTGGGTGGCTTACACCAAAGACAGTATACTAAATAGCATATTGCCTCCAACAATCTGGGTTCTCATTTTACCTACCTCGGAAGGATGGAAGGCTGAGTCAACTTTGAGCCGGTGAGATTTGATCCACTGCTGAACTAGCAGTCAGCTGAAGTAGCTGAAGTAGCTGCAGTACTGCACTCTAACCACTGTGCCACCTCGGCTCTTTTATAATGAGTAATAGCATTAAAAAAAACTTTGACTAATTACCTTAATGTTTACAACATCTAAAAGGTGACTCCACAGAGTTTTTTTCCATGTTGATATACTTTGATGCAGTAAGCATATTGTTTCTTAGAATAGAATAGAATAGAATAGAATAGAATAGAATAGAATAGAATAGAATAGAATAGAATAGAATAGAATAGAATATCAGAGTTGAAAGGGACCTTGGAGCAGGTGTGAAATCCTACCGGTTTGGACTGGTTTGGGCAAACTGCTAGAGATTATGGGCATCGGTTTGCCGAACCGGTAGTAATTACCTCTCCTTGGCCCCACCCATGCCCGGCTGGTCGCTCGATATTCCACAGAATTTAATGTTAAATGCAGCAGAGAGAATGCTAACTTTTCTCTCTCCATTCAGAATGGAGCTGCTGCAGCCTATCCCTTTAAGGTAGTCCCCAGGAGGGAGGGGGCCAGGAGGGAACCATAAAGGGAGCAGCAGCTCTGTTCTGAATGGAGGGAGAAAAGTTAGCATTCTGTCTGCCACAGAATTCAATGTTAAATGCAGCAGAGAGAATGCTAACTTTTCTTCCCCCATTCACAATGGAGCTGCTGCAGCCTGTCCCTTTAAGATAGTCCCCAGGAGGGAGGGGGATGGAGGGACCAGTTGGAATGGAGCCGTTTTTGTGAAAGGCAGGAAAATGGGGAAGGGGATTTTCCTGCCTGTCAGCCATTCCTCAATCTCAGCACAGACTGAGGGAAGGATGGTAGGCGGGAATATTCCCCTCCCCATTTTCCTGCCATTGTTGACAAGGAGTGACTGGGAGGGGAGGGGCTGGTGAGGAGCCCCTTGATGTGAGTGATGTCAAGTTGTCCATACCCACCCAGTCAAATGACCTCCCCCAACAAGCCACCCCCACAGAACCGGTAGGGGAATTTTTTTAATTTCACCCCTGCCTTGGAGGTCTTCTAGTCCAACCCCCTGCTTAGGCAGGAAACCCTATACCACTTCAGACAAATGATTATCCAACATTTTCTTAAAAATTTCCAGTGTTGGAGCATTCACAACTTCTGGAGGCAATTTGTTCCACTGATTAATTGTTATAAGTGTCAGGAAATTTCTCCTTAATTCTAAGTTGCTTCTCTCTTTGATTAGTTTCCACAGATTTCTTCTTCCCTTTATGTGTTGTTGTTCAACTCAATAATATTTTGGAAACTAATTCTGTAAATGATGAACTCAGGATATGTCTGACCATCAGCAGGATAACTCTGACTAATTAATAGAACAGGATCACATTTTGTCTGTGTGGAAACAAGCTGGTAAATGAAAAATCAAGTGTAAAATAGTGGCTGGGAGTGAGTTGTGCTCTCCATACATAAACAACCTATAAAAAGATGTCCCCAAAAGTCCCTGTGAAAGAACAGCTAGGTAACAGCTTGGAATATTGCTGATTTTTCCACCTCTAAACCCTGCAGTTTGCACAATTGACCTTTTCTGATAAGTAGCATTTGAAGAGCATTTGTGTTATTCAGGAGTTAGAAAAACTCTAGAAGCCATATTATGCATGCTTTCCCTGTCTTGTTCCTTTTAAGCATTAGCCTTCTTCTGTTTGAAACGGTAGATAAAACAGTGCCTTGACTAAAAAAATGAACCTGGACCAGGCTCCTTAGGCAAAACATGATAAAATAAAGTAAGCCACTGAACATCTGTTAAAATAGAAGGAGGGGACAGAGGGCAACTGCAGTTACCCAAGTTGTCACCACTTTCCACTTCAAGTGCATTTCAAAGCAAGACATCTGAAGAATTTTGAGAGATGGGAAAGAAGCTAGATAAAACCAGCAACACATCCCAAGTGTTTTCCCTGTATAATACTTGGAATTTTCAAGAAACGTGATACATTCAGTGTAATGCAATGAATTGTTGCTATGTCAGTTTTGGATGTCCTAACATCTATATGGTTATACTTTTGCTATTTTATTGTCCCCTTTTGGGATGTTAAAATATTTCTCTTGCATTTCTCCCTATGTTTTTAATGTAAAATGTCACTCAGTTGTAAGTATATGGACAGTCTGGGCAACTTTTAAAAAATGCCAGTGTTTTTTCTATGGCTGTTTGGGTTCTGATTTAGAATTCAATTCCATGCTATAAAAACAGTTTGTGAATCATGAAAGATTACATCAATGCCACCAGCAGCTGTGGTGAAGAAGCAGAACAGGAACACTGGGAATTGTGATGATGTATTGTAATGACATTACATTATTTCCTGCTGAACCCATTAACCCATGTCGCTGCTCTAAGTCCTTTTAAATTAATGACAAACATTTCAAATTCCCTGGGACTTTTCAAGGAACTGAAAGCACAAAGAATGAGAGCCAAACTCACTTATGCCATCCAGCAAGATTCAGATTCCATTTAAAAAGAAGAAAAGTATACCACTTGCATTCACAGGCGCCACATGGCTAGGAGGAAACCTCATTGCCCATGCCAGCTTTTTGCTTCTCTAGTTGTTACAGAACTACACTGTTAGTCTTTTGTGAATAATACAACAAAGCAGCTCAATACAAGCGAGGCATGTTGAGTAAGTGCAAAGTTTGTGGATGTCAAGATCATTGTTAGGATGTTTTTGCTGCATCTTCTTGCTCTCGGTAATTAATCAAGGTTTTCTCACTGCAGGAAATGAAATTCACTTTCTTGTTCTTCATGATAACTCTGCAGAACTGGCAGATTGACAAGATGCGTTGCTTTTGATATTAGCAGCTTTAAAAAGATGGGAGGAGAGGACACGTGGTGGAATCAAGTACGTCTTATAATGTGGTAAGGAGATGTTTCTCCCTCATCTCTGCAATTTCACCAGGGCTGACTCTAGGTTTGATGAACTTTCGGATTTAGGGGAAAAAAATAATTCCCTTAGTAGGTAAGGAGTGGAGCAAGCTAAGCAGTGGGAAGTGCTTAGAAGATACCACTACTGAAAAATACTATTCATGTACATGTCATATACGGCAAGATTCTGTATAAAACTTCCTCAAAACATTAAAATAAACCTCACTGGATAGTGCTGTCCAATCTTCCATTTCTGCCAGATGAAAGAATTTTTATAGGGTTAGACCCGAGGTACAAATTCAGTGGCACAGTACAACATTGTCATCCTGGTGTGCTGTCCCCTTTAAACCTCATAATTGGCTTACATTTGCTGCAGCATTATGTGTTGGATAATAGCCCTGTTATCTTACTCTAATTATCTAATGGCTCTAGGTTAACTTCCTGTGGCTTTAAGTGAAATCCAACTGCTCAGGTGAAACCTGAATTTCCATAAGACAAAGAATGTTGTAGTAGAATGTATACTATTACAGTATTCCATACTATATATTTATACTGCTGAATCTGGAGCAGAATGTAATTTCCAGATATCTCTCTTAAACATTTCTCCGTGGAGGAGTTCCAAGAGCTTCCAGAATGTTCATGCCAAGAAGGTTGGTGTATTTCTTCTTTAATCTGTGCAGTATCCTAATTTATTTGGCTGCTGTGTAGGAAGGTATTTAGAAGGATCCTACAGTTCCAAGTTTTCAGGAACAGGCTGCACTGATGTGATAAAATATTAGTGTGAACATGCTAAGCTACTACAGCTACTGAGATGCAATGTCAACTGCAGTGATGTACAATTCATTCTTGTCTTTGTAGTAAATAACTTAATTTATGATCATAGTCATGTAGGAACATTTAATGGGTTAATTATAATATACTGTAGGTCATGTCCTTTGATATCTAGGATTGTCTTTATGCCTTTGGCTCTTTGAAACCTTAGCAAAGATTTGTTCCATTTATTTATTTATTATGTGCCACCAAGTCGTTGTCCACTCCTAGAGAACACACACACACACACACACACACACACACACACACACACACACACACACATATATATATATATATATATATATATATATATATATATATATATATATATATATATATATATATATATATATTCCATAGAACATCTTTACTATTCTTGGCTTTTGTTATGGAAATTTTATCAGCAGAAATAACAGTTTTGTAACTGGGGTCATAAGTTAGTACTATATGAGCCTGAGTATGAATGATTGCAAGAATCCCTTCAAATGTCTCTGATTTATCTAAGCCATAGATAAGCTTAGCTTATGTGTTCTGTGAATAGTTTAGCTATTCACAGAACACTTGGATTTTCTTGATATATACCATCAAACTTCTTTGCAGACATGTCTCTGGAATTTTAAACACACAGTATTTATCTTTAAGTCATTTTCTGATTTGATTTTTTACTAAAATCAAAACCTATTGGATGACAAAACCAACTCTTACTACCAAGAGATTATGAAGTTACTTTAGCTTGGCATAGTATTCACATAATGTGGCAGACATGTTCTATGTCAAGACATGAGAAATATTTGAGTAACTGGTCTATTTGGATCATACATCAGTAAAATCTAAATGGTTTAGTCTGGAAAGTTGAAGTGGCTCCAGCATGAACTGATTTCCCCTTTTATATTCTTTGTCAGAGTTTCTTGCAAATATCAATTCCAGAAGCACACACAGATAAACTGATTCAGCAGGATTCATTAATTTCTTTATATTCATAATAATACATGAAGTAAGTTTACAATACCAACAGCAGATTCACAGGCAGAGGAGAGATTGCTTTCAGTTCCAGCAGCAGACTAGTTTCAGTTTCGTTTCTCTGCACAGAATCAGAAGCTGCAGACTAAGACACGCCCTGGCTCCAGTCTGTCTCAGCTCCCAATTGGCTGACTTAGTCACTATGCCTATACATTGGCTGACCTTGTTACCATGTCTTCCCAGTCATGAATATTCTGACATTCTTTTAATCTAATATTTGCTTAATCAGTCATATCTCAGGTTTGATAGATAACTTGAGATAATACCTTCTTTCCAAATAATTAAATACAGGAGAAGGGATCAAAACAGTAAAGATGGCACCACAGCCTGGCAACATTTGTTGATATCATGCATCTATATAAAAAGTGGTGCTTCAAGTGCACAATCATGACTGCTGTTTTGGCTTGAATTTTGTTCCATGAATGCTGCTGGTTCAACATCTCCTCCAAGGCATAGTGCAACTATTGAAATAAACCAGGAAAGGTTTTTGATGAAAGAAAGATTATTCCCACCCAAAAAAGTTTGGTTGGCAACTTGAGCAATATGCTTGAACAGGCACTTGTACATTTTTAGTGAGGCATCTTCACTTTAACTTTCTTTGGCCTGTCACCAAATGCTTTTTCTTGGAGATTCTCTATATTATGTTTATTATTATTCCTATCCAATACAGATGATAATTTGTCCACCACAATGTGGCCAGATCTTTCTATACAAAAACTTTGAATAGATAAAGATTATTTAATATTGCCATTCTTATAGTTCAACTCTGAATGTCAAATTTTTCTCTGTCCTTTGACATGGGTTGATTTCAAATGAAGTTTGCTTATGACTCACTTGTCTTAACTGTTGATTTTAGCTAGTATTTGCCTCTGGGTCTTTGGCACCTTTAACTACCAGGAGAGTTTTCAATCTGCCTTGAGAGCTTTAATTAAAGATTGGAGCTAAGTTCCAATACGTCTTCTCAGTCCTTTGCCTCTTTATCATCAACTTTTAAAGAATTGGATAGGGATACATTGTGTCCTATGTTGAACTCCAACAAGACAGGAGATATGTTTTTTTCTTCCCTCTCATCCTGAGTGAGTAAAATGATCTTGCCCTACCGAATTGATTTTTTTAAATTATTCACTTAAACTGAAGAAATGCCTTTGCCATTATAGTAGCAAAGGGAAAAAACTGGAAAATTTCGCCTGGTGAATGTAACTCTTTGTCGAATGAGGTGAATGTATGTATCCCAAGATAATGTTGCAGAATACAATCTGGGTCACTTATTGGGACCAGAGATTTTGTCTTCTGAGCTTTCAGACTCATGCTGAAGCCCATCTTCAGAGAACTTTTCTTCTTCTCTCCTGCTAGAGAGAAGTTCCCATTCCTTGAGGATGGGCTCCAGCATGAATCTGAAAGCTCAGAAGACGAAACCTTTGGTCCCGGTGACTGACCCAAACTTTGTGTACAGAACGAGTAGACTACATCTAAGGACTGTGCAGAGATCCAGATTTGAAGGCAAAATGTTAATAAAAGTGTATATTGACACCCATTTTACTATCTGTTGAGGGCATCTTAAAGCTGACACAAAAGTCCAGGGAAAAATATAGCTGTTTTAACATTCCTGATGGTTGCTACATGCATGTGTTCTGACCTAGGCTTCCCCAACCATGAAGCAGACTCTTTGTCCTGACAAAAACCTCTTTTTATTAAGTTGCTGTGAATTCCTCTCATTCACATCCAGCAAAGTCTTTCAAGGGTGAATTTATAGTCACAGACCTTATCTGGCTTGGAGAGTGCCAGGTAATATCTTCAAAACTTGGCAAGGAGTCTTTGAGAGCCACAAACCAATTAAGCGAACTAATCGTCTCCTGCAAACTCCACTCCCCTTTTGCTCCTCTTTATTCCCTATGGGAGGGGCTATTCACTGACCACCTGTGCCTTTACTCCCAAATCAGCCCTTCTTCCTTAGCTGTTCGCTTCTCCTGGCAGCTCTGCGCATGCACACATTGGGAACAGGCTCCAGCTATTCTTCTGCCCCACTGATATCAGACTCCAAAGGCAGCTGATAACTGTCGAACAGCCCTGGCCCCATCTCTGCCTCTGACGCAGAGCACTCATCAGAGCCTTCCCCATACTCCAGGACTGGCCCATGTTCCTCCACAACCTCATCACTGTCTGAGTCTTCCACCAGCTCCGCTGGCCACTGACAGGCCACAACAGCATGTTTATGCACATTCCTTATCACATTTTGCCAATTAAACCCAGAAATCTGCACAAGCCCACATATTATTGCTCTACCAGTTTTATAAGCATTCCCTGCTCTACTTATAAACTATCCTTATTAGTACAGCTGTCAAGAAGGACTGAGGAAGCTTATGCTTTCACCTATTGTCAGTCTGACAAGATATTATTTCTGTCTCTCTCTCTATAGTTTCTGCACAATTGCCTTATCAATTCATCTTCTGTGTGAATTTTTATTTTACAAATTATTTTGTTTGGTCATGGTTCATAACAATAAAGTCTTTCTATGGATTACACACTGCTCCCTGGCAAAGGGACTTAATAGAAAAAATGCTACATGTATCTGGGTAGGTAGAAAATTTCCTCCCAATGACTTTTTGAAGGAGGCACCTAAAACGTATCAAGAGAGCCAAGAAAGATTTCAGTTTGGGCAGTATTGGTCACATATGAAGCAGATCAGAAGCTGCTGTGTGAATCAGATGTAAAAATAGTTTCTGTACTGTCTGCTTTTAGGATGTAGCGTTTCCCAAAGAAATGGAATCCTAGAATACTAACACGGCATTTATCTACTGACTGAAGGAAATATATATAACAGTAGAATAAGGAATGATATGCCTCTGATGATCAATGCAATCACCATGGTGCCAAGGCACTGAGTGTTTCTTAATACAATGAAAAGAATGTATACTGCACTATCTACAAGGCTAGATTAATAAAAATTGACATCTATCTCCCTTCAGTTGAGCTTATTCCTATTGACTTTCTGGACATGTTCATAACCTTTCCATAGCAATAGCATAGAAATGGTTTGCTATCACCTCTTTTGAAGTTGCTTTTTCAATTACTAAATAGCTTGCCTAGCTTTTGGAGGATCAACCAAGATTAGTTTGGAGTGCTAACTGCAGAGAATAACAAAATAGTTATTACTATATAAAGAGTGTCCACAATAAGAAAAGGAAAATGAGAACTCAAGCCAGCTGAAATGTGGAATGAAAACTTTTCTAAGAAAGGAGGTTCCAAAACATTCTCCATGCATAAAATTCCTGATCTGATGAAAGATAATATCAAAGAGAACTGGAAACGATGATCAAATCGAATCTCTGCTCCCTACTGGAATCAAAACAAATGCATTTTATTTTGAACATAGCCAAACAAGAACAGCCAATCAGTTTCCTGATGCCGTTGTGGAACTGTTCTTTCAATGAAGAATGTTTTCCTAGCATTCAAATGGAATTTGCCTTCCTGTGGTTGAAATCTCATGTTCCATGCCCTGCCCTGTGGAAAAGCACAGTGGAGGAATGCTTCATTTTTCCCCAATCAGATCTCTATGATGCAGGCAAAGTCTCCTCCGGAACCACAGCAGTAGTTTTATTGCAACTTGTCAGTTATATTATTTCTTGGTGCAAGTTTAGCACTCTTCTAGAAGAGTGCAAGTCCTTTATTTAAGCAAAAAGATCAAAATTGGCTGGTTGGTTTTCAGAAATGTCCTACACCAGCGTTTCTCAAACCTGGCAATTTCAAAATGTGTGGACATCTCAGCATGGCAGGCTGAGAATTCTGGCAGTTGAAATCCACACATTTTAAGGCTGTCAAGTTTGGGAAACATTGTTCTGGACTATGCTCAGAAACACTCCATGTCAACAACCTGTCAGCCTGTTGACTTGAAAGATGGCTAAAGTTCCTTCTAGGCATCTGGCAATAGTCACCCAAATCACTCTTTAAGGACAATAATTAGTGGTGCTTTTCCTACCTGCAGGTCATCCTGCGTGGGAAGGAGGATGCAGCTAGAAGAGCCCACCAATAGGTGTCCTTGAATCATCCTGCATTATAACCATAAAGAAATCACTAGGCATTGGCCTTGTTCACTGAGAGCTTGGCTGTCGATGTATTGAAACTTATGTTACCATTCTATTCTGCTGGAAGAGGAGCCCAAAGAGAAAGAATGCTTCATAAAATGGGGTACAGGGGAACAGACACCCTTCCTCCCTCTTTTTCTTCCTTAATGTAGTAAAAAAGCTTTTACAAGTAACCATGTGACAATGAAAGAAAATCCACAAATATTTGTAGAAGCTGAGAGAAATTAGTTTGATCTATATTTTGTTATTTACTCAAAATCCAATTTCTGAGCCTATATAAAATAAATGTAATGATATCCTGTGGCCTACACTTTCCAAATGCTCTGTATGTAGCTCCAAATGAACTATCAGGCATAGTGGCATAGCAAAATGTATGTATTAAAGCACTTCTTCGAGGGCTGGATTCACATTGTAGTTCTCTGAGGACCGGCCAAGGGTTGGGGAGATGGGACAGACACCTCCTGCAGCATCCTTCCAGACAAAGTGGGGTGGGGGAAAAACAGCAAAGACGTGCTGCAGGAGGCCGTCCAGGCCAAAAATGGGGCAAGGGGGGGTCACGTGCCCCCCATGTGCCCCATTTTGGCTGGCAGATGCACTATGGGCCAATCCTTTGCTATTTTCTGCAGGCCAGATTTAAGCACCCTGTGGGCCATATCCGGCCGACAGGCCTTGAGTTTGACTGTATTAAGGAAACATAAGAGAGCCGTGTGGTACAGTGGTTACAATACAGTACTGCAGGCTTTCACTGCTCACTCCAGGAATTCAATTCTGGAAGCCTTCCATCTTTCTGAGATCAGTAAAATGAGGACCTAGATTGTTGGGCGGGGGAGGGTGGTGGTGCAATATGCTGACTCTGTAAATCACTTAGAGAGGGCTGTAAAGCATTGTGAAGTGGTATATAAGTCTAAGTGCTATTGTTATGGCTAAATGTGTATACAAAAATCCAGTGGTGGGATTCAATTTTTTTAACAACAGGTTCTGTGGGCGTGGCTTAGTTGGGGGTGTGGCTTTGCAAACATGTGACTGGGTGAGTGTGTCTAGCTGGTCATGTGATGTGTAGGCGTGGCTAGCTGGTCATGTGACTGGGTGGGCATGGCTATGTGCATAGAGACTACTCAGAGGGCTGAAAAAAGTCATTTCTGACTGGTCCTCGCACTTTTGACTGGTCCTCACACTTATGACCATCCTCACATTTATGCCCGTGCAGCATTCTTAACAACCATGTCAGTCATTTCACCACTACTTATCTTCACCACTGTGACAAGATAGGGCGCAAAATGTAAAATGTGAGGACAGTCGTAAGTTCAAGGACTAGTCAAAAGTGTGAAGACCGGTCAAAAATAACTTTTTCAGCCCTCGGAGCAGTCCAAGGTCTCTTCCAGTCCTATATTGCTATCCTGTTTCAAAGCATCTTCTGAAACCACATCTAGTGCCATGGTTTGTGGTCCTTCCTTCCTGCCTTTCTCTTCTTTCTTTCTTTCTCTCTCTCTCCTTTCCTTCCTTTCTTCCCTCCTTCCCTTCCCTCCTTTCTTTCTTTTTCTTTCTTTTTCTCTCTCTCTTCCTCCCTCCTTTCCTCCTTAAATGCCAGAAAAACCCACTACTTTGCTCCTAAAATGGTCTAGGGCAGAGGTCCCCAATCTTGGCAACTTTTAGACTTGTGGACTTCAACTCCCAGAAATCCTCAGCCAGCAAAGCAAAGCAAACCAAAGCTGGCTGAGGAACTCTGGGAGTTGAAGTCCACAAATCTTAAAGTTGCCAAGGTTGGAAACCCCTGCCCTAGGAAAACAATCCATGTTGCTAAAACAAACAAACAACCTACATTGCATCTGTTTTAGGGGAGGAGGTTCAATTCATTGCCCAGTTGGAAGACTGAAATGAAATGCTCCAAGCTGACAGCATTGCTTCTAATGACATTCGGCTCCAGATCAGATCGGCCTTTTTTTTTTTTTTTTGCATGAAAGAGGAACACACAGCGCTTCCAGTCTCTGATGTGAAGCAAATTAAAGCCTCTTTCTCTCCTTCTCTCCCCCCTCCCCCTGTTTCCCTTTTACCTTTGGTTAATGCTCTGGAAGTTTTTCTCTCCCAGGCAAGAAGCAGCAGGGGACAGAAGCAGCAGCCACTGACTTGCAGACCACATGGAGCCCTTCTCTGGCAAGCTGCTTTCTCCATCCTGCTCTCTTGCATCCGGAGCCAGTGGGGAACCACGTGGCAGCCCACGTGGATCCCAGGCAGCGGAACTCAGGCTAGGGAAGGGGTGGGCAATTGTGGCTCTTTTACAACCTGTGGCCTTCAACTCCCAGAATTCCTGAGACAGCCAAGCTGTATCAGGAATTCTGGAAGTTGAAGTCCACAGGTTGTAAAAGAGCCACAATTGCCTACCCCTGGCTACGGTAGGCTGGCGCCGCGCAGGTGGGAGGCGGGGCGGGGCGAGGGGTGGGCGAGCCAGCAATTTAACAAACGGTTCGGTGTGCTGCGGGGCCAATAAATTACAAAAAACCCTGAACTGTTTGTTAAATTGTTGGCTTGCTCGCCCCATTTATTGGGAATAAATAGTAGTGTGGAGGGGCGGGGCAAGGGGCAGGACGAGCCAGCAATTTAACAAAGGATTCGGCCGAACCCCCTAGAACCCTCAGAATCCCACCACTGCAAAAATCTGTTTTAAAAAAGTGTACATTTTATATATTGTTTTTTTTTAAATTGCAGAGTGATATAGCAAGAGGACAGAATTCACAACTCAGAAAGAAACAAAGAAAACCAATGTAATAGGTTTGTCATTCGTTATCTACAAACTACTGGGGATAACTACAGGTAATTACTAGGCAATGACAATTATCAGATTAAATTAATGTGAATTTTGCAGAAAACAGGCCTTTAGAATTCAAGCCTTGAACATTCTTGAAACCAAATTAAGAGGAAAGATGTTTCCCCTCCCCCCAAAAATCTTAACTTAGATAAATTGAAACCTTGCATACATTTCCTAAGCCCTTGTGTAGTGCTGATCTATTTCTTATAGGGCTTCTGACAGCCTGGAATGAGTGTGTGTGTATGTGGGAGGGGGGAGTGAGGAATCATGCAGGGAAAAAAATAGTATCATACTATGACTGAGGAAAATTACCAATTCAGATGGTGTCAAATGCATTTCAGCCAGGCTAAAGAAAGGATAAAGACTGGTTTCATATGAGCCAGTGAGAAACATCTTCCTAGTTTCAAAGTTCCTTTGAGGAGAAGATTGGTTAAGAATAATTCTGAAGTTAGAAAAATTCTGGCTTCATTTGTATGTATATTCAGGTGGAAATAAACAAGTGAAGCCAACCTTGGCTGATCTTAAAAAAGAGGTATGGTAGGACCTGGATGAGAGACTCCAAGGAAATATCAGGATTATAATTTAAAGGCAGAAGCAGGGAAAAGAAGTCCAGAAGTAGGCAAAAGTGTATATGGTTGCCAAGAGAAATACATAGACATGAATCTGGAAGACTCAAAATCAACTTGAAGGAGTCTATTTATGTGAGAATAACCTCTTCTGCTAAGCACAGGTAGTACAAATGTGCATGGGATTTTCCTTAATTTTATCTACACAACAGTCCTGTGACTGTTAAGATGGTTTGAGAATCAGTGACAGGTCCAAAGTGGTCTAAGAATCTGTAGGAAGTCTGATACCTTAACTGTTATCATATGTTGACTTTTTTTTTAAAGAAGGAACCAAATTCCCAAATAACCTTATTATATAATGGGTTCAATTTCTTGCTCCTCATAGCAACATTGATGTTACTATTTATGAACAGTTTGTTGCTACTTACCTGTCAACATTTGCAAGAGGCCCATGACCTGTGACAACTATTAAATGTGTAGAACCAGTGAGACAGAAACATTAATGTACAAACATAGCTGGGTTGACTTACTTTTTCCTCCTGGGTTGCAGAGAAGAAGTAGGCAGACAAATTATATATAAGATGGCCACTTCCCTTCGTTCATTACTTTGAAAATCCCAGACTATTTTGAGTGTAACTGAGGAAAATAATTTGCCCAAGTGAACAGTTTCCCCACAGATCTGGTTTTTATTTATTTATTTTATTTTATTTTATTTCTATATCGCCCTTCTCCTGCGGGATTCAGGGCGGTGTACAGCCAAGATAAAACATAGCATATAAAATTTAAAAAACAATTTAAAAAACAATTAAATAATTTTGGCCCAAGTTTAAAACAACCCAATTAAAACTGAATTCAATTAAAAACTGAGAGGATGGGATCAAGCCAGCCCGGCTAGATGGAATAAGTGTGTTTTCAGGGCCCGACGAAAAGTCCGGAGGTCTGATATCGTGCGTATCTCAGGAGGCAGGTCATTCCAGAGGGCCGGTGCTGCCACAGAGAAGACTCTCCCCCTGGGGGTTGCCAGCCGGCACTGTCTGGCCGACAGTACCCTGAAGAAGCCCTCTCTGTGCAAGCGAACCGGTCGGTGGGAGGCTATTGGCGGCAGAAGGCAGTCTCACAAATACCCTGGCCCTAAGCCTGGAGCGCTTTAAAGGTGGTCACCAACACCTTGAAGTGCACCCGGAAGACCACAGGAAGCCAGTGCAGCTCACGCAGGAGAGGTGTTATATGTGAGCGCCCCGTCACTCCCATAATCTCCTGCATGGTTGCATTCTGGACCAACTGCAGCCTCCGGGTGCATCCCAAAGGGAGCCCCATGTAGAGAGCATTGCAGTAGTCCAGGCAGGAAGTGACAAGTGCTTGAGTGACCGTGTGTAGGGAGTCCCGATCCAGAAAGGGACGCAACTGGCATGTCAGGTGAAGCTGATAAAAAGCCCCCCTGGCCACGGCCGTCATATGCTCTTCTAAAGACAGCCGTGCATCCAGGAGGATGCCTAAGTTGCGAGCCGTCTCCGTGGGGGCCAGTGATTCGCCCCCAATAGCAAGCGATGGTGCCAGCTGGCTATATCAAGATGCCGGAAGCCACAGCCACTCGGTCTTGGAAGGGTTGAGTCGGACCTGTTTCTCCCCATCCAGGCCCACACGGCCTCCAGGCACTGAGACATCACTTCAAGGGCATCGTTGGGGTGGCCTGGGGTGGAGATGTACAGCTGAGTGTCATCAGCCTACTGATGGAACTCCACCCCAAAGCCACGGATGATCTCACCCAGCGGCTTTACATAAATGTTGAACAGAAGGGGCGAGAGGACCGACCCTTGTGGCACCCCATAAACAAGGCGCCTCGGGGTTGACCGCTGCCCCCCTGTCAACACAGATTGCAACCAGTCAGAGAGGTAGGAGGAGAACCACCGCAGAACGGTGCCCCCCACCCCCAGCCCCTTCAACTGGGGCAACATGATACCATAGCCGATGGTATCAAAAGCCGCTGAGAGATCTAACAGGACCAGGATAGAGGAACAACCCCTATCCTGAGCCCTCCAGAGATCATCCACCAACGTGACCAATGCCGTTTCCGTGCTGTGCCCAGGCCGGAAGCTGGACTGAAGTGGGTCTAGATAGACAGCTTCATCCAGGTACTGGGGAAGCTGCCACACCACCACACTCTCAACAACCTTTGCAATGAAGCGAAGGTTGGAGACTGGACAATAGTTAGCCAAAATAGCCGCATCCAGAGAGGGCTTCTTGAGGAGTTTTAGGCATTATTGAATGTTCCTATTCTATCAAAATTCTCCCAGAAGGTTTATTTGGTAGCTGCATTTATATACTGTATCAGCTCTTGGATACAATTCATAATAAAGATTAAAACATTTTCATTAAAAAATAACAACATTACAATAGATTAAAACTGTCATCCAAATTATATGTGCCAGGATCTGAATCCACTGAATTCAATGAAATTTATTTTTTAAGGTGTGTGTTTGAGTGTAGTAGTATTATAAGACAATTACAGAGGGGAAAGAAGTAGAAGGATATATATACCATGGGATTTTTTGTGTGTGTGTGGTTATTTAAACTTATTTAAAACTAAAAGGCTATAAAACATGGCATAATAAATAAATTTTACTGTTTCCAATGGAATAGCCTAGAATAAAGCTATTGTAATCACATCACACTGTCGACTCACTGTTTGTGTATTATTATAGTTTCAACCAACTACCAACTACCACCGCACAGAATCATAAATCAGCTAAATCTCATATTTTCTAAATCACTAAGCTCCATCTTCTATCTGTTCTAGACTAAATATGAAATTGGACAAGGATGAATTGATGGTTCAGTGCATGTCTATCATTCTCCTCAAGTTCATGGGAGTTTGAACATTGAGGTTGGTGGAACAATTTGTAATAGTGATGGGAAAAAATATTTTTTTGAGTTGGATACACTTTACAAGGACTCCATAGATATTATTGGTTTGTGGGATGGGGTGGGGGGAATCCACGTGATCCAAGCAGCTCCAATTTTGAAATCTCATAGCCCTTTAACTCTGCAAATAGATTAGTGATGCAGTGATATTACAGCAGGATTCTAGAGATGTTTTAAGGGTTTTCAAGCCATGGTAGTTGATGAGGAACTGATAAACTCCCTAGAGTAAGCCTCATTCAGCTCAGTGGGAATTATTTCAAGGTAGACATCCTGAATATTTTTAAAAACAATTTATTTGTATATTTTTACATTTCATACATAGGTGCTTAATGAACAGTGTACTGTCTGGATCATTTTATTTATATATAATAATACTTTTCCCATTCTTAATTTCTACCTCTACTATCCAACCATTTGTAAACAAGTCCCATGTTTGAAAATGTCTTCTATATCTACTTTTCACTTTTGTAGTCGTGTAATTTTTTTCCCCTTTTCAGGGGGGAATTCAATCTATTTATATTTATTGACAACGTGTCACGTTTCTCCTCCATCTCTTTCATTTATATATAGGTCTTATTCTCCTAGTTTTTCTTATTTGTCTCTGATCTTTTTCTCTTGCTCCTTCTCATTCTGCTCTCTCTGCTTCTCCTTCTTCTTGTTGTGTATTCCTCTTTTCTCCTGTTGCTTCATCTTGTCTTTGATATTCCAACTCTCCTCTTATTTCTTGTCTCTCATTTGCAACAATGTAACTATCATAGAATTCCAACGCATTATCTAGCGAATCCAGTCTATATCTTTTCCCCTTCCAGTTCACTAATATTCCCTCTGGTACCAACCATCTAAAGTTTGCCTCTCTTTTAATCAGTCTAACAGTCAAGAATTGATATTGCTTACATAAGTCTCTTACCTTCCTAGGAATCTATTTCAGAACAATTTCTTTCTCTCATTTCAATGGATCATCTCTTGGTCTTTTTAGTATTTCATCTCTTGTTAATTTTTTAACAAATCTCATGTGTACTTCCCTCGGGACCTTATATCTCCTTGCATAATTCATATTTATTCTGAATATTTCATCTATCTACCCCTCCATCTCTTGCTTTCCTAACCCTAAAGCACCTGCCAATAGCTGTCATCACTTCAGGGAGGTCTTCTTTATCCTCTATATTTTGAAATCTTAGAAAATAGGCTGCGTTATCCATTTAGGCTGCTTTATCCATTTCCAACATGATGGCATTTGAGATTCTTATTTGCTTGTGTCAGTTCCTCCATCCCCCCCCCCCCCCCCCGGTTTCTTCTGGTTTGTCCTCTATTTTCTGAATCTTTTGTTCATTTTTTGTTATCATTTGCTGAAAGTTCCCTTGTCTCATATCCATGTTCTAGATCTGTTCTTTCATTTCCCCCAAGTCCCCTTTCACCTCATTATGGTTCTTCCTTGTTTCCTCTTTCTGTGAAGCAATAGCTTCTTGAATGGATTGAAGCACTGCTTGTATTTCTTTCTGGAAAGTATTGGTTTTTTTCTTATTGCAACATTATGTCTATTGATCTTTGATTTGATGAGCTGGATGCTGCAGACAAAGTGTAGAAGACTCTTTCCAATTTTAGTTAGATTTGGTACACTCATTTTTCCCCCTTTTTCCTTCTATTATAATCTGTCTACAATAATAATCTAAACATAATTACTCCCTCAATACCCTTTTACAGTTAATTCCACTTTATATCAATATCACTATTCAAATATTAAGTCAATTAGGGAGAGAAAAATATTTTAAAAACAAAAGTTTATAGTCCAATTTTCCTTATCAGCATCTTGTTTGTATATATTGTTTCATTTTTCTTCTTTTACCTATCTGAATATTGTTTGTAATATAAAATGGCCCACCAAATTCCCCAATGTCTCAATAATCCAAATAACCCAAAATACCAAAAAGTCACTTCATAAACTCCAGATTCCACCAAGTCAACAATATTTATAATCCACAAAAGTTCAAAATACTTCAAAAGACTCGTGCACTCATTTACTTGTGGTCTATCCCCAAACCACAAGTAAAATGACCTTGCAGCTGTTCTGCTTATCTTCAATCCACTTATCTATTTCAAAAATATTTCTTTCTTGTTATTTCCCCAGATCACTTTTTCTGTGTAATATCTTTTTCCACCAGTAGATGTTGTCTCAACTCTATCTTTCAGATTCCGGTTAATACAGTGAAAACTTAACTTCTGTTGTCAGATAGTTAATTTTTTTCTGTATATTCCAATAAAAAAAGCATTTTCTGTACTTTAAATTACTTTTCAGATTATTATAATTTCCAGTCTGGTCTTTTCTTTATCCCGTTAAAGTTCTATTTTTTTTTCTTATTCTAGCTTCTGTCTCTTTAAATATCAGCTTGCCACTTCCTTTAGAGGTGGGAGTAAAATCCCTTCCTTTTGTCTTTAGAGAGTCTTACTTTTCAAATAGTCTCTTTATTTGGGAATAAATCTCCAAGGTAGAAATTAGGAAAATCCTCACCCAGTTTCAGTATGCTGCTCAGAAATAGTTAATGAGTGCTCTCTCTTCGGTTTTCACAGCTTCAGTCAGGCCATAATGGCTATCTCTTCTCCTCTCTGTTGGGAGGATGCCCTTGGTTCAAGCGAGAGAACCGCTACCACCCCACAATTGACGAGGACCACCACCACCCCTATCTTCACCACCCCTCCAGGGTGGCTTTGGCCCCTTAGTGCCTCTGGACAGTAAAGAATCAGCCAAGTTTTGTGAAGTCCCACTCACCTTCAGCTATCTTGTCACAACACCAACCAGAACTCAACTTCCTGAATACTTCTGACTTCATCTCCTCTAGACAGCTGCTGTGAAATATATCCACTTCTTCTTTTAAAACTTCTTTTTGTTTCCTTATGAACATTTGATTTTTGATGTTGGTGCAATTGGCAGATGGACCAGGCAGTATTTCTTGGGCCATTTTCCACAATACTTTTTGTTGTCTATCCAAAGATCCATCAACGTATCTTTGAACATACTATTTTGTTTTCTGGTGACATTGCTGTGGATTAGCAGGAAAAATGTGAACTGCACCTTAAAAAACAAAATCAATAAAAACATGTGGAGTTTGACTTCTAGAACTTTTTTCCAATTTCTTTACTAGCAATAACTGTGAATGGCATTTATATTTTCTTTTCTGTGTTATATCTATTTCTGTTTTTCCCTCTTGCGCTGTCTGAGTTGATACATATTTTGGGTAGCACAGGACAGGCTACATTTATTTCATCTTGTGTCATATGACCACTAGTAGAATGGAGCAATCAGCAACAGTCCAAGCCACTGTCTCCACTTAATATCCCATAAGAATACATTGGAGTGATTTATAATTCATAACTGAGATAAAAACAACAAAGAGGCAAGTGTCATAAGACAAGAAGGGAGACATGATAAGGACATGGAGGTAAATAGTCAGCAAAAAGGCTCACAACTTGGACGTACTCCTGGATGCATGGCTGTCTTTAGAAGACCATGTGACGGCCGTGGCCAGAGGGGCTTTTCATCAGATTCGCCTGATTTGCCAGTTGCGTCCCTTTCTGGATCGGGACTCCTTATGCACAGTCACTCAGGCACTCGTCACTTCCCGCCTGGACTACTGCAATGCTCTCTACATGGGGCTCCCCTTGAAGAGCACCCGGAGGCTCCAACTGATGCAGAATGTGGCCGCGTGGGGGATTATGGGAGCGAGGGGGGCACTCCCATGTGACGCCTCTCCTGGTGAGCTGCATTGGCTTCCGGTGCTCTTCCGGGTGCTCTTCAAGGTGTTGGTTACCACCTTTAAAGCGCTCCATGGCATAGGGCCTGGGTATTTGCAGGACTGCCTTCTGCCGCTGATAGCCTCCCACCGGCCAGTACTCTCCCACAGAGAGGGACTCCTCAGAGTGCCATCAGCCAGGCAGTGTCAGCTGGTGACCCCTGGGGGAGGGCCTTCTCTGTGGCAGCACCTGCCCTCTGGAACGATTTGCCCCCGGAGATACGCATGATACCAGATCTCTGGGCTTTTCACTGTGCCCTAAAAACTTTTCTTTTCCACCAAGCAGGACTGGTGTAAACCCCCACCCCCCACCCCTTTTGAGATATTAGATTTTTAATTGTCTATGGGTTTTAGTTGGGATGTTTTAAATTTTGGGCCAAAGTTGTGTAATTCTTTTAAAAAATTTAAATTTTGTATTGGGATGTTTTTTATTTTGGCTGTGCACTGTCCTGAGTCCAGCAGGAGAAAGGCGGTATACAAATTTAATAAAAATAAAATTAATTAATTAATTAATTCTTCTTCCTTTCATACTTCACACAGCATGGCAAAATGTCATGGTGGCACAGCGGCTTAATGATGTTGGAACTGCCGGCCAAAAATGATCTGCAGTCCAGTGGTTCAAGCCCAGCTCTTTGAGATGGGGTGGGGTGAGCTCCTGCTGCTTGTTCCTGTAAACATAGCAATTCAAAAGCATGCAATATTGTGAGTAGATAAATGGATCTTGCTTTGGTGGGAAAAACCTAGTTGCATCTGTATGTATGGAGAGCTTGTTACACCTGGCTGGACATGAGGCAATACTACATGAGACAAGGTGAGGCCAGAGGAGGAGCCCTGAGCACTGCTAGTCAGCTGGTGTAAGCTAGTTCACCCCCTGTGGTACACCAAAGATGGGCACACAAGTGCTGAACAGTAATACTAGCAATTTAGGCTGTCAGGATGGTTCTATGACAATTCACCATGGCCAACTTGTGACAGCCAATTCACCATGACCAAATTGTCATGGCCAAATTCCCACTGCCAAATTCCCACTGCCAAATTCCCACTGCTAGAGGGACAACTCATTGCAGCTTACTTGTCACAGGACAATTTGTTGCAGGACAAGAGTTACACTAATATCAAAGAAATGGTGGAATAGAATCATTAAAGAAAGGATTCAAAAGGAGGGAGAGAATGAAATGTAAGTGGCAAAAATTAAAATATTTTTTTATTTATTTTAAATAATTAAATAGGATTGTTAAATGGTCTCACAGCAAGTTGTCCCATGGTGAGTTGGCCATGGCAAGTTGTCCCACAGCAAGTTGTCCATGATGAGTTGGCTGCAGTGAGTTGTCCATGCTGATAGTGAGTTGGCCATGGTGAGTTGGCTGCAGAAAGTTGGTTGTGGCAAATTGTCGCATTCCTGTCAGGACTGCGTTGTATCTAGCATTTGTATATTTCCCTGACATTGTATACTAAATAAATAAATAAACAGGAAGACAAATATGATCACACTCTGACTTCTAAGATGGCTGAAATGTTTTAAAACATTGTAAATCAGCTTATAATTAAAAGGGGGAAAGCTGGAAATCCAATAATTAGTTTTATTTTTCCTTCTCCCCTCTTTTGATACTTTAATTGTTAATAATTTGTTTTATTTACTTTTTCCCTTTATTAACATGTTAAACATATTAAGTAACAATACTGTGGGGACCTTAACACTAAATAATCAATGCAAAAACCTTATTGAGATCAATAAAGCTCAAGACCCTTGTTGTACTTTATAGTACAATAAATATTTTGCTGCAATCTGCAGGGATTTTGTTTTTCTACTGTTATATTCAATTCTGGATACAAAAGTCAAATAATATTTTGCTTGTATTGTTGGCATCATAAATCCTAATTAATATAGATAGAATATGTCTTCCTTTTTTTTTTTTTACTTTTCTAAACTATTTAAACATTAGCATGACAATAATCTTCAATCAATATTGTATAAATGTGTGGGAAGCTACCCTCCACCCCAGAAGAATGAAATATTTTGGGAAATATTAAAAGGCAAAATGTTATATTTCCCCAAAGGGAGAAATGGAGAAACATGTTTTTAGAGGCAGGAAGCAGCCCCTAAGTCTTTCTTAATAACACCCCCCAAACAGTTATTTTGTGCCCATTAAGAAAGATTGAGTCAGCCTACCTACCAAACAAAAGGCTTTCAGCTTCAGGGTAATGGGATTAAGAAGAACAGGACATGATCCTTCAGGACATAGTAGGATTAACCCACTACCATTTAGCAGAAAACACAGAGCTCACTACATTGCACTACATCTCCTAAGTGCATTTCAGACATTGCACAACCCCGCTAGAAGTATCTCTGAAACTTATAAAAATCCATGTACTCAACAAACCAATTGGTCAGCTCCACCAGAACCATAAACACTGGTGATTCTGTTCATCATTAAATCATCTTTCCAATCAGCCTCCATGTTTCCAGTGTCTTTCTCCCATCTTGGAACTGAACCAGATGGATATTTCCTTCCAACAATTGTTATATCAAAACAGTCTAATGTATTAAGATTTACAAAAATATGCTAATAAAAAAGAAGGACAAAGGACTCTAGATAAATGATGGGGTGGGGAGAAAGAATCATTTCTCTGTTTTAGGTAACAAAACATTTGTTCCTTCACTCTAGTGATTGTAATTAGAAAAACTACAATCTTTCTGTAATGAAGTTAGGCTGACATTCTCTGCAAGTATAATCTTAGCTAACATCCTTAAGAGTGCCAGTGACATTGTCTGTGTTTCATATGTTTGTTCCTGTTGAATGTTACTAATTTGAATTGCCATGTTCTAGGACAGCACATGGAACATTCTTGAAAACAGCCCCAAAATATCTGGCCTAGACAGCTGCCAGCATCCAATTTAATCTTGATAGTCAAAGCTGTCAAATGGTTGTTTATTTTTGACTTCAGCTAAGATTTGTTTATGCTTTAAAAATGAACCCTTTCCCTTTATTTTATAGTGAAATGATAAGAAAGCTGAACATACTGCTGGGATTTAGAATTAATAAATCCACTCCATTTGTATTATTTTTTTAAATACCTGAACCATCAAATTGCAGGACTCTTTCTTTTTAATTAAAAATTGAAGCAGATATTTGCTAAATCCATCCCCAGAGCAAAGGGGATTTGACTTATATTAAGCAATTCATGTCATATGATGGTGGCAAAATATGGGGGGGGGGAGGTTATTGAAAACTCCTGCTAGTACTATAAATACACCAGGGTTTTAATATTTTTAAAATGTAGAGGTTCAGATGTGGTTTATCTCCTGCATGATGTTTTTTCCCTGATGGATGGGGAGAAGAGATGAGAGAGATAGGTAGTAAGTGAACTTAATTCACTAGGGCTCTTGGTGCTGTCTGAGTTTGGGGGGGGGTGGGGGTTGGGAAGTGGGACATATTTCATTATCAAACTAGGTAGCACTGATAATGTTACTTAGTTTGGTAATAAAATGTCTGCTAGAAAAACTACCAAGCTCAGATAGCATCAAGAGCCCTAGTGAATTAAGTTTACTTACTACCTATCTCTCTCATCTCTTCTCCCCATCCATCGGGGAAAAAACATCATGCAGGAGATAAATCACATCAGCCTCACAGTTCAACCCTGAGCTATGAATATTTTCTTCTATTGGTATTTAATTCTGGTTGATGTTTATCTCACCTGAAATGTAACCAAAACAACCAGTCTTATTTCCATTAGCTTTGGGATGAGCCTTATTTTCATTCCTACTTTAGATGTTAATGGAAATGAAATATCTCCATTACAGACATTAAGTCCTATAGGCAACTCCATCACCTTAGCACAAAACAATTTCTCATTTGTTCTTTAATTCACATGTCCATTGGGATTAATAACTTTTTCAGTTCCTTTTCCAATCTTCTACCTACATCCCACACACTGAAGCTGCGGTTATTTCTCAAGAGGAACATTATGTTCACATTTTTCTTCCCACATTTATCAAGAACGTCAGAGTGATTTGGAGTAATAATCCAACCTCTTCTACTCTTTAGCTAGACTTCTAAAAAGCAAAAAGACAAAGAGGCTTCAGTCACAGAATTTAGCATTTTACCTAATTTGGGTTTTAGCTTCTATAAATACACAGGTGATCCTTGATTTATGACTCTTAATTGTAATGGTTGTAAGTTGTGTCAGTCATTAAGCAGATCACCGCATGACCTCGCCCGATTTTATGAACCTTTTTGTGGCATTCATTAAGTGAATCACTGCATTGGTAAATGAACCCATTGTCCACAATTGGATTTTTTTTTTTTTGCTGGAACAGAAACTGGAAGTAAACACTAGTTTCTGACAAAAATGTCATAAATCATGATCATATGACCTCAGGATACTGCAAATGTCTGGGGACTCAAACATTAGAACTTCAAATCTGGAATGTACTTCCCAAGTAGCACTTGGGAAATCCATCATAACTTTGAATGGTCATTAAGCAATGCTTGTAAATTGAGGACTATTTGTATTCTTACCTTCTACCTGTTATATTTTTATGATTTAATTGACAAAGACAATTAACAGGCAGGGATGTACTGTAGATACCTTTTTACATGCAGATTCTCACTTTGACAAACTTGCATACTTCTAAAGACACCAGCAAAAAGAGGAAAATACTTACATACCAAAACATCCATATAAAGATATATAAAAAGTATGTTTATTGAAGTCAAGTCAAAGTAGCTACCTATCCATGTTTGCATGTATGTAGACAGATTTTTGATAATTTCCCTGCTGTGCAGTCTCAGGGGCCAGTAGAAGCAAAAGCTATAGCAATGCCTTGTTCGCTTAGCATCAGCTAAAAGGATACCAACTTGTGAAGGCCTTGTCAGGCGTTGATTAATCCCATTCTGCTTTTGGGATAATCGCACCTGATTACGAGGGGCGGATCAAGACCTTTCCTTGCAAGTATACTTTAAGAAAACAAAATCCGAAGATATATTCTAAGAAAACTCATTTATTTGTTATAAAGAAAATAAAACATCTTACTAATCTAATAAGTTACATTTTGAATAAAAGTTTGTGCCGGCTATTTGTCAGCTGGACCTTTCTGGCAAGAGAACAAAGGAAAGAGTGTGAAGGAATGTGGGTGGAGTACATGCGCAGTTTAGCTTATTGATAAGGATTCTTGGCAAGCTACGGAAAGTCTGATAGTCCAGAAATGAGAGCTCAGCTGGTAAATAAAAAAAACGCAGTGACAATCTCCTTCTTTTGCCAGTTGAGCAAATATCAGGTACATCATAAAATAAGGCACATCTTCTTACGCAGATACTCGTGTTGAGCTGCTAGAAGTGGTTTGTTGAGCATATCAGCAATTTGATCATGTGTAGATACATACTGCAATTTAACAAAATCTTTTTTCACTAAATGTTTTATGTTTTGATAACGGATGTCAATGTGTCTGGACCTAGAACCTGTGAAATGTGATTCAGAAATATAAACCACCGATTCATTGTCTTCTTTGAGCTAAGGAAATGTTCACCATAGCATATGAACCAAAAATATGGATGTTTTTAAGATCAGGCTTGTAGCCATACAACATGAAGAAAGGACTCTCATTTATTACACTGCTCCAAGTACGGTTAACAATATAATTTGCATATTTTATAGCTTCACCCCAGTATATCATATCAAGGTTGGCGTCTTCTAGGAGACAGCGCATCATGGTTTGCAGTACCCCTTGTCTTCTTTCTATGACCCCATTATGAGCCGGTGTGTAAGGAGCCGATGTCTGATGAAGAATTCCATTCTTACGCATCCAGTCCTGGAAACGCTAAGACATGAATTCAGCACCACGATCACTCTGGATTCTAGTGATGCGAAATTGATGTTGGGTAGAAACAAGGGCTGCAAAGTCTTTAAAGATCTGAAAGGTCTCAGATTTTTCTTTCATAGGATATACATATCCATATCTAGAGTAATTATCAACAATTGTTAGAAAATATTTTCTACCACCAAATGATGGCGGAAAAGGACCAACTATGTCAATGTGAACCAAATCAAAAATGTGTGTTGACAGGCGTGTAGCGCGTTTGGGAATGGCTGCTGGTTTGGATTTGGCCTTTTTGCAGACAGCACAATCCAAAAACACCTTACACCCCTTTAGATCCAAACCTTTTGCGAACTCCGGCATCTTCCTAAGAACACGGAAACTGGCGTGCCCCAATCTTCTATGCCATTTATGGATACACCTAGAATGCAAAGGTTTACCAGTTAGTGAATTTTCAACATTAACAGTTTTATGAGGAACCTCAGGCTTGCTCTGAGCAACCTGTTTCCCAATTTTCTTTTTGTTGGCTTTAGGAGCCTTTGGAACAGCAACAGGATCTCTCTCTGGAGCATCTCTCTCTGGGCCTGTGCTCTTCCCTTTTGGAGTTTGTATACTTGCCTGTGTTTGTGTTTTAGGCTTTGGCTTTAAGTAATAAACACCACCAATTAATATGGTTCCAGCAACAATATCTCCATCTTTAACTATGTAACTTGCATTTTCAAGGTGGTGAACCTGGAACTTTAATGCTCTAGACAAGTGACTCTGACTAAGCAAATTACTAGTTGCTGTTGGTATGTAATAAACATCAGGAATGAATGCATCAAGCTCTTCAACATAAACAGTTCTTTTTCCTTTGACCTGACAAGGATGATTGGAAAAAGAATAAAGTTCACGTAGTTCAGGTTCAGGCTCGTGCATCTCTGTGAAAAGTTCCTTTCTGTTGGTAACATGCAATGCTGCACCACTGTCCAAAGTCCACAGGAGTCGTCTGTCGTACTCTGGTTGAGGTTGTGGATCATTGGTTAAAGCCAGTGTGGCGAGTGGAGCTTGTGGATCACGCCAGGGATCACAACGACCTTGTCTTCCGCCTCTGCCTCTGCCTTTGGAGTCTGTTCCTCTGGGCTGGTACGTGACGGGAGCTGGAACTCGTTGGGGACAATCCCGGGTGGCATGTCCCACACGGTCACAGATGTAGCATCTTGGCATCCTTGGAGCATAGGTACTTCCTCGGAAGGGACGCCTAGCTGGAGCTCTTGATGCAGGTGGTCCTCTCAAGTGTGGCATGACTAACATGAGTGCTTCTTCTTCAATTAAAAGTCTGCATACATTGTCCACTGTGCGTTGAGCAATAAGACTTGGTTAATCTTTGCAATGGCATCTTTCCATTCATGGTTCAAAGAATTAATGATAATGCTGATCATTTGAATATCATCAATATTATAGCCTCTTTCTCTCAATTCTCTTCTCAGTCCTTTCAGTTTGGTCAAATGTCCTCCAATTTGTTCACCAGGTTTCAATCTCGAACCATGGAATTGAGACATGAGCAAACATGAAGATTCAATTGAAATAGGCTTGTAGCAATTTTCCAATTGGGCCCAAATTTGTTGGGCTGTTGCATCAGGTGAAAATGTAACCTGCAGTTCAGTATCCATGGACATCAATAATGTTGTGCAAGCTTTAATTTCTAAGTCTCTTATTGCAGGGGACCATGGCTGAGCAGGCAGATTAAAAATCATACAGTGAGTGCCTTCTCTACGAAGTAGCAATCCAATCTCACTGACCCAGGCCTTATAATTCTGTCCTGACATCTTTAATTTTGACTCACCAGCTAGTGGAGCAACAGAAAATGCCTGTTGAGGAATGTGCATTTGAGGTGCTGGCTGTGCTGGTAAAAATACCTGTGGTATTTGCTGTGCTTGTGGTGGACCAGGAGCTGGCCCTGGTTGTACAGCTGGAGGCACGTGTGCATGCATTTGTGGCTGAGGCTGTTGCATTTGAGCTGCAATATTAGCATGACCTGCTGGAGATGCAGTCATTTGCCTTTGCTGCATTAAGCTTTGTTGTGTTCCATCTAAAAGGACACCAGCGCCACCAGGGGGTGCTGGAGATTGAGCCTGTGGAGACACTTGTGGCATTGCAGCCTGAATATCTGAGTGAGTTAGAGACAGGTTTGCCAGAGTCTGCTATAATAATTCAAAATGTTCATGTAGGCTGCGATGCCTTTCAGCTTTCTCTAGTAAATTACTTTCGCCAGCAGATGGTGCTGCACCTTTAGTTTCGGGCAGCTCAGATAATTTCTGTGCCTTCGTGGCATATGTAACCTCAGAAGGGAGGACTTTGTATGACGTGTGCACTGCTCTCTGTTCTGATTGGCCTGACACAAAATCCACCAGGGGGAGTGTCTTTGGATCCAAAGAAGAAGCTAAAATGGCGCTTTTAGAAATTTTGAAGTCACGAGATTCTCCCTTATCTTGCTCAAGCATAGATAAAGCCATTTTTGCCTGGGATAGCTCATGTTCATAAAACTTTATATGATTATGATAGGCTTTTATAGATTGCTCATCCAGGGCGAGCTGAGAGCTTCGAGGAGAATAATTAATTATTTCTCTCTCTGCGTGGGGGTGAAAATGCTTGGCAGTTTGTGAAAACTTTGGCCTTGCACCAAGCGTTACAAAATCAGAAGGCTCTGGGAGGACTGTTTGAGAGCATGCATATTCAGAAGGAGACGCTACTGACCTCAGTTGTAGCACATTATCTTCAAAAGCAGTTTCTCTCTTATCTCTCTCCTGATGCCTTTTTAAGAGCATTTTGTCTGTTACTTCTCCCATGGCTTCTAGTTCCAGGCGTGTGGCTGTAGCAAGGGGCTGGAAGTTTGAAATCCTCCTTTCTGCCTCTTCTTTGTAGGAGAGGTTGAAATCATTAACAGGGAATGCTCTGAGTTTCATTTTTCCCTTTTTCTTCTGTTTCGGCATCTTAGCAGTTAATTAGTTAGCATTCCTCGGTCGCAAAAAAAAAATATCTGACTAATTAGCCTAGAGGTCTTATCTAAGTAACGAGCAAGGAAAAAGCCATAATTTCGACCATCCTCTGGCTACCAGATGTCAGGGCGTTGATTAATCCCATTCTACTTTTGGGATAATTGCAACTGATTACAAGGGGCGGATCGAGACCTTTCCTTGCAAGTATACTTTAAGAAAACAAAACCCGAAGATATATTCTAAGAAAACTCATTTATTTGTTATAAAAAAAAAATAAAACATCTTACTGATCTAATAAGTTACGTTTTGAATAAAAGTTCATGCCGGCTGCTTCTCAGCAGTTGGACTTCTGGCAAGAGAACAAAGGAAAGCGTTTGAAGGAATGTGGGTGGAGTATATGCACAGTTTAGCTTACTGATAAGGATTCTTGGCAAGCTACGGAAAGTCTGATAGTCCAGAAATGAGAGCTCAGCTGGTAAATAAAAAAACGCAGTGACAGGCCTGCTGTAGATAATTCCAAAGAAATCTTGAGTGCTTGTTATTTTACAAGAAGTTAAAGAAATCACTCACTACTGAAAGTGATCTGGGGAAAAAAGTATCTTGGGAGAAAAATCCACAATTAGATTTTTCTAATTTTATTTTATACTTAGTCTTTTCTTTCATCCCCTCTCAACATTTTAAATTTCTTGACAAGACAAGATATAAATATGTTTGATCTGTGAAAGTGATTATTGTTTGAAAATCAGTATGGTTAAACTACCCTGGTTTTTCTTTTAAATGGTTATTTCAAAACCAGTGTTTTTTGTAGACACACAAAGTACTATTGATGTTGGTGTCGTTTCTTGCTTGATATAGTTGGATTTTCTACATGGCTGAAAGGTAGTTTTGTATTTCGTACTTTTGCAAGTATTGAAACACATGAAGAACAGTTGCAGGAATTGGGTATGTCTAGTCTAGTAAAAAGAAGGACTAGGGAGAAGGACTGTTTCAATATTTGAGAGACTACCACAAAGAAGAGAGGTCAACCTGTTTTTCAAAGAACCACAAGGCAAGACAAGAAACAATGGATGAAAACTAAACAAGGAGGGAACTATTCTAGAACTAATGAGAAATTTCCTGACAGTGAGAACAATGAACTAGTGAAATGGCTTACCTTCAGAACTTGTGGGTGTTCCATCACTGGAGGCTTTTAAGAAGAGACTGGACAGCCATTTGTCTGAAATGGTATAGGGTCTCCTGCTTGAGCAGGGGGTTGGACTAGAAGACCTCCAATGTCCCTTCCAACTCTGTTATTCCATGATCTGTGTTCATTGTAGTCCAGCATTCACCTTAATTTATGTGCAATGATATAAAGGAATTATAACTTTTGTGATAATTAACAATACATAAGCCTTTTGCATGCCATAAAACAAAAACTCTTTGGAGATTATATGTATCATAACCTACATATAAATCAGCCCTGATTTTTTCCCTGTGATTTCAACTTATTCATTCTACTCATATCAGGCTTAGTCTGAGACATTTTTTTTTTGTTGTTCAAATGAAGGCAAAGTTGCCATCTCCTCCCTTTATATGGAAATGTCCTCACACTGTTCTCCTCCTCCTCCTCCTCCTCCTCCTCCTCCTCCTCCTCCTCCTCCTCCTCCTCCTCCTCCTCCTCCTCCTTCTTGTTTTGAAGCTTACTCAGTGGTGAAATGTAAAATTTGTTACTACTGATTCTGCGGGTGTGGCTTGGTGGGGGATAATGTGACTGGGTGGGTGTGGCCAACTTTTTTTTTTTTTTTACTTTCAAAAGCATTTTATTTACAACCTCTTCGGCTGAGGTTGTAGAAACCTCTTTTTTTTTTTTTACAACCTCTTCAGCTGAAGAAAAAATGCTTTTAAAAGGCTCTGACAATCCCAGCTGAGCCACATGATCATCAGAGGCTGATTTTATTTTTATTTTTTACTTTTAAAAGCATTTGTAGAAAAAATGCTTTTAAAAGTAAAAAAAAAAAAGCCTCTGATTGCGCAGCTCAGCTAGGCATGGTGGGGGACAGGGATTTCTGTTTCTGGTTCTCCGAACCACCTACCGCCATTGCTACCAGATCGGGCGATCCGGTCCGAATCGGGAGCATTCCCCCCCCCCCCCCCGAGCTTACTCCAACACTGACATTGGGGATAGCAACTATAGCCTAGCTTTGGAGTAAAAATTCTGGTCAAACTCACATTGCTGTCATGTGACGTATCACAACTTTCCCCTCCCTTTGCTAAACAGGGTGGGTGTGGCCAGTGCATGATGCATCCGGCCCACAGGCCACTAGTTTGACACCCATCTCTGCCTTAGCTGGTCAGCAAATCCTGTCACTTGGAAGAATATCTTAATGCTAATCACTGAGAATCAGACTGAATGGCTGAAATGAGGGATGCCTGGTTGGGAAGTAATAGAATAAGAAGTGGCCTTTGCATAGGAATCTCTTTTACATGTACAATGAAAATTTCCACATATATTCGTTTTTAAAATGTTTACTTTTTCATAAATGAGGATAACTAGTTCATTCCAAAAAAGATTGATACGCACGAACATTAATGCTATCAATGCAGCTTAACCCACAATACAAACATTAGTATATAAACATTAATATGAACTAACATGTCAGCAGATGAAGGGTGTTTCGATTTTTGTTCAAATGGCTGAACCTTAAAATATAAATAGACTTTTAGCTGTATACTTAGCAAAAGTAAGTATCTTGTGATGGCTTGCCGTGTTTTTTTTTTTCCCCCTGTGCTAACAAAGAATCTCTGTGTGTTGATTGCAGCACCGAAGCACAGATGCCTTTCAATGTGTGTGTATTGACTATAGCTTAGAAATACAGAAGCCCTTCATAAATTCAGCAGAAAGGAATGCTAGTCTGAAATTGTTAATCTCTGTATAAAACACATTGATTTTAGCACTTTCAGAGGTTTAAAAAATAGATAACGTTATGTGCTTCCCAACAAAGCGGCACTTCTGTTTCTGAAACTAATGACAGATATTAGGTGTTTGCTTATTATAAAAGAACTCTCTTTAATAGAAGTTGCTTATTCTCATAGGTTAGCTGTCAATAGTGATAGCTCCTTTTTGCCTCCCCTGTCATCTGAGGATTTTAAATAATGGAGCAAAAATACCATCCCGAATTTTAGCGTATAATGTAAAAGGAGAATAAAAGTGACTTGTCTCTCATGCCAAGCATTTCCAGCTGAGTTTGCAGCCAGAATACACCGAATCAATCCCTATAACCAGAAAAAACACACGTTACAGACTTCAACTAGGGGGGGAAAAAACCAGCAACAGAGGAAACAGTTAACTGGCAAAATGGGACAAAAACAGGGGAAAAGAGAGATGGACAAAAGGCAAACTTTTTCTTTTTCTTCCCTCTCACACAAATAACTTTCCTGATATTGCTGTAAGCAATAATATTGGTATTTAGCATGAGTCCCAAAGACTCATATTCCACCTTTAACCCTTTTATGTATGCAACAGCAAGAGAGAGAAGGGGAAGCACACCAAATATCCTTTCTTTTTTTCTGCACCATAAAAGGGACGATGTGAATTGATGCATAACTCAAAAAACTGCCTCGGTCCCTGACATCACTTCCCAAATCACTAGGAATGTTGAGATTCTCCTGGAAGTTTTCATATGAGCATCAAAGTTCCCCACTGCAGTCAAGGCCGTGGTACTATAGAGACAGGGTCTTTAGTTATAGTAATAGCAATAGCAGTCAGACTTATATACCACTTCATAGTGCTTTACAACTCTCTCTAAGCAGTTTACAGAGTCAGCATATTGTTCCCAACAATCTGGGTCCTCATTTTACCAACTTCAGAAGGATGGAAGACTGAGTCAACGTTGAACTGGGATCAAACTGCTGGCAGTCAGCAGAATTAGCCTCTAATACTGCATTCTAAACACTGGGCCATCACGGCTCTTATGTCACCTGTTCCATGTTAGAGAGGGGAAGAGATGCTCACCACTCCTTAGGTGGTGGAAATTTATTGAAAAAGTAGTGGCTAAGGAAGATGTCAGTCTTGTGAAATCTGGTAACAAACTGATGCAGAGAAGTCAAGAAGCAAGCGCATGCGCACGGCCCCGCTGCGAACCAGTAGTAAAGGTAAGTAGAACCCACCCCTGTACAGTACCAGTGGTGGGTTGCTACCTGTTCGCCCCAGATTGGGCGAACTGGTAGTGGTGGTGATGGGAGGATCCGCCCACCTGCCCAGATGTCTCTGTGCATATGAACTGGTAGTGGCTGAAATTGAAACCCAGTACTGCATGGCACACTCATAATCTCTTGAGGCATATTAGGAAATGTATGTCTAAATAACTCCTGGCTGAATAAAAATTCTATATATCTTTATTTATTGCTTAGCCCTTGGGCCATATCAAAGTGCAAAGTTCCAGAAAAAAAATTATTACAAAAGTTTGGTAAAACAATTTAAATTTAACATTTTTTTTAAATTTAAAAACAAACTTTATTCAATATAAAAAGATAAAAATTATACAAAATGTTCTTAACTCTAAAAATACATTCAAAACTACTTATAAACAAACTAACAAACAGGATTACCTGTTTATAATATATAAGTATACAAATATATACCTTAACCTTTGCTTCTTTTATCTTAATGACGGTATATATTTGTTACCTTTGATTTCCTACTATATTTGACATTACCTTTTTTTCCATTGATTAATCCAATCATACCATCTGTCCCATATTTTGAAATACTGCGAGTCTTCCTTATTTAATTTTAAAGTTAGTCTATCCATTTCTGCACATATAAATATTTTTTGGATTATTTGCTGATCTGTTGGCAACTGTTCTGATTTCCAGGATTGAGCTGAAGTTAATCTGGCCGCTGTGATTATATGTAACGTAATGTACTTTATTTCCTTTCTACTACTTTTTTTGAGTATACCTAAGAGGAAAATTTCAGGTTTTAATTCAATATCTTCTTCCGTTATTTCTATTATCCAGGTTCTAATTTTTATCCAAAATTTCTTAATTTTTGGACAAAGCCACCAGAGATGATAAAAGGTTCCCTGTATTTGTTTACATTTTCAGCATATTGGGTTAAAATTTACATACATCTTTGCCAATCTTGCTGGGGCTAGATACCATCTGTACCACATTTTATAATGGTTCTCTTTATATGTTGTTGCTTTTGTTATTCTATAATTATTTTCCCATATCATTTCTCATTCTTCAATTGTATGTTTCTTCCAATATTCCTAGCCCAAGCTATCATTTGACCTTTAACTATGTTTTCTGCCAAATCAAATTCTAGTAGGTATTTGTAAAACTTTGAGATTATTTTTCCCTCTTTGGTTTCTAATAATTTATCTAACTGGTTAGGTTTTATTTCAACTCCTCCTTCATCATTGTCTTTTTTGTATCTGGTTTGTATTAATAGGTAAGGCCACCAGTCCATTTCTATACCCTTGTCTCTGAGCTCCTGCCGTGTTTTTAGTTTTCCATGTACATCCAAAACATCTTTATATTGTATTATTTTTTGGGTGGCTGATATATTAGGATGTATTGCTGCCTCTAATGTAGCTATCCAGCCTGGGACTTTCATATATTTATTTTTAATTTCCAACCAGGTGCCAATTAGTGAGTTTCTAATTATATGATTTTTGAAATGTTTGTATGTTTTATTTCCAATATTCCACAGATAAGCATGCCACCCTTTAAATAAATCATGGCCTTCCAATTTCAATATTCTTTGATTATCCAAATTGACCCAATCCTTAATCCAAATCAAACTTGCTGCTTTCTAGTATTTTTCCCAGGCTGGTAGGCCAAAGCCTCCTCTAGTTCTATCATCCTGTAATATTTTTAAATTTATCCTCGTTTTTTTCCCATCCCATATAAATTTTGAAGTTATTTTATTCAGATTTGTGAAGAAGTTTTTCTCTAATTTGACCGGAATAGTTTGGAACAAGTAGAGGAGCCTTGGGAGTATGTTCATCTTTATTGCCGCGATTCTTCCTAACAGTGATAATTTAAGTTTCCCCCATCTCTCTATGTCTTTTTTGATTTGTTGTACTAGCTCTCCATGCACTGCCTGCCCCACCACATACATCGGACAAACCAACAGAAGAATAAGTGCACGCATTGAAGAACACAAGAACTCAGTCAGAAAAGAGGAACCAACTTCTTCCCTGGTCCAACACCTTAAAGCCACAGGACATGAAATTGTCTTTAAAAAGACCAGAACTATTGCCAAAACTGAACACTTTAACAACAGAATAATCAGAGAAGCCATCGAGATAGAAAAACGCCCACACAGCATGAATAAACGAGATGATACCTCCCACCTACCAGCCATTTGGAAATCCACCCTTATTGACAAATGAGTCCCTAACACAAAGAATGACACCAGACCCATACTCACGAAAACCACACAGGATGTCACCATCACACATCCGTGCAAAAAGCAAACCCAAACCCACACCGATGATGAGGCATGACCACAAACCAGAAGCTAGACCACAGCTGCATCATTAGCCACTTTAAACCCGTCCAATCCATACATGAAGCAAACTGACACCCACCATGAAGAGGTGGCATGACCACGAACGTGAAGCCAAACAACAGCAACACAGCTCACCAGCTCAAATCCCTCTGTAACTCAGACTAATCCGAGCACTACCAAGCCCTCACCCAAACAGAACACACCCCCATCCAATCAGAGCACAACCAACCCCCCATCCAATCAGAGCACAGCCAAGCCCCCAACCAATCGGAACCCACACTTCCACCCAATCAGAACACAGCCAAGCTCCCATCCAATCAGTTCACAGTTCATCAGTGGCAGTTAAAAGGAAGAAACAGCTGCGATCACACATTGCTCTTAGAAGCATGAAGCCGAAAACACCAGCCTGAAGATGAAAAGTTGCTTTTCTTCTATAGCATCTTTTGAACACAGTCTATCTATAATGGCAGACAGTCTTAAAGAAAATCTGTGCTCTAAAGCTTGACATGCCAAATGTTCCTAATAGCTGAAAAGCAATTAAGGGCCAATTTGTGAAAGTGATTAAAAATGAGGCATTGTGAACATTATGTCCATAGAGACTACATTACAGTTGTGAGTTTGGTTGAAATCCCTTGACTCAAATTCCAAGCCAACTGCCAAAATCTCAGTTCCCCCAGACTATTCATGAGGAGTACCTGTCCAGAGTGTAAGTGGTTGATATCACAATGTTTCCTTTTTCAAGAGAGATGTTGCTGAGCAAAATTTACCACCTCTGTTGCAAAGCCATTCCTGTGCCTTCCAGAATGTCTAGTTCACCATGAAGTCTAGATTTCAGCAATCTTATTTTCTCCAGAATATCTCAGAACATTACAAACTATGGGTGGAATGCAGATTTTCTGGCTTATGGATATATATGATATAAATGTTAATTATTATTAAATGACCATCATAAACAGCAGCTCTCTTGGGCTCTCATTTCAAATATGTCCCATAAGACATTAGTGAATATTTCCTCTGGGGATACAGGGGGAGCTAAGGAGGCTATCAGGTGACAAAGAAATGCAGACCAGAAAATGCTGTCTTGCTACAGTCAGATAAATTCAAAGACACCCTTAAGAAAATCTTAAATTTTGCTACAGCTGTCTGAAAAATAACAACAGAGAAAATCAGAAACCTCTTTTACAGAGAAGAGAATAGTCAGGATAGTGGTGATTTTGGTATAGATAAAGCTGTTCTGCAGAAAGATGTCGATTGCATTTTCAAAAAATGTTGTTTTCAGTCTTGCTATAGGACCATTAGCAGCAGTGGTGGGTTTTGGATTATGTTACCACATGTGCGCACCCTCGCTTTGTGCCTGCCTTCCGTGTGTGCACCTGGCCTCAAAAACATGTCTAAATAGGATGGCATAGGGACAGTGTAGGTGGGCCCACCACCCATGATTTCCGCTACCTGTTCGGGCAGACCGGTCTGGACCTGCTAAATACCACCTCTGATTAGCAGGTACCATTAGCTAAAGAATTGCTCTAAGCTAAAGAATTGCTCTAAGAATTAGAAACAGCAGTAAAAGGGCCAGCCAATTGTTCTTAATAGTTCATGCCTGAAAATGCAGTTGCAAAGTTGGCACACTAAGTTTATACTTCAGACATGGCTGCTTTAGTTACTGTGTGTTTTCATTAGAAAAATATTTCATCGTTATCCCTCTCAAATAAAGTTAATGGTTTAAGGCAAAGCCCACCCGCTGTAAATATTTGTGTACCACTCTGTAAATAATAGGTATTGAGCTATTGTTATAATGACAACAACTATTTTGTATTTCCTATTTTTTTAAAATAAAACTGAATGAAGAAAAACAAAAATGGATTTTATGGATTTTTTTTTCTTTTGCCACACCTACATTATAAACAAAGTTATACACAACAGGAGATTGGTAGAAAAATATTCTTATTAATTTGATGCAACTATTCTGATTATATCTTCTAGGTTTCATTCCACTTATTTGCTATGGTGGATTGTTTTCTTCACGGATTATCTCTGGTCACTTCTGCCTGATTCTTCACTTGCTTTGCCAAGGTCATGTCTCATATTACTTGATTTGTGTGAAGAATGCTATTTAACTATGCATGCCTTCAATTAAAATTTTTGTCTCATTCAATGACAGACAAAAATACAGTGTGTAATCGTAACCTGTGATTGATTTATTCAAGTGGAAAATAATGTGGTATTCCTTTTCTATATAAGAATATTTTATAACCAATGACAATGGAGCTGAAATCTTTGCATTTTTTTTCCATCTTGGTATCAAAAGGGACGCGGTGGCTCAATGGCTAAGACGATGAGCTTGTCGATCAGAAGGTTGGCAGTTCAGTGATTCAAATCCCTAGCACCGCATAACAGAGTGAACTCCTATTACTTGTTCCAGCTTCTGCCAACCTAGCAGTTCAAAACCATGTAAAAAATGCAAGTAGAAAAATAAGGTCCACTTTGGTGGGAAGGTAACAGCACTCTGTTGCCTTCGCCGTTTACTCATGCTGACCATATGACCATGGAGACATCTTTGGACAGCACTGGCTCCTCAGCTTAGAAACAGAGATGAGCACTACCCCTAGAGCTGGAAACAAGTAGCACACATGTATGGGGGAATCTTTACCTTTTTATCAAAAGGCCAATATAAATGAATACTTTAAATCAAGTCAATTGAATAAGTATTTATACAATGAAATTTCTAAAATATACACATGTAGAAAGTAATATTGCTCATATTACTATTCCATTAGTTCCCAACAGATAATACAGAATTTTGTAAACCCCCTGATCCCAGAATTGATTTGATTAGTAGGAGCCATGAACAAACAGTACTTATCCTACACTAGTAATATTTTTTTTAAATTATTAACATTAATAATATTAGTACTATGAACTATACAAAATGCTGTATTTGATTTCTGACTCAGGCAATAGTCAGAAGCCAGACATTTGTGATTTAGTTAATATACAATAATTAAGCAGATCCTGAGTTATGTCAGTGGGTAAACCAAAGTAGTGAAAAATAATCTCTCGGTTTTCAACTGGGAAATTGTGGAATGAATGGAATTTGGATTCAGATTTTGTTTGTGTTCTACAGAAGGTAGATCACTGATCACTAATTCAGGTAACTATTATATGTGAGAAACCAACATTGATTCTTTTTTTTCCCCAGATATTAACAGGATTACCTCTGAATCAGGATTTAACTAGAAATAATAAATTAAATTGGAATAAAATAGAACGGGACTATTATCAAATAAATGCATTTACAAAGGAGCCAATAGACTGTAATTATATCTTTAAAATAAATTGCACCTAAATTGTCATAATTGTACAGAGATTGCAACTCCAAATACAAATTGCTATCTTAATGCATGCACTTAAAAGATAAAATATGTTATAATTTTCCAAGTTATCGTGAAGAGCAGCAGCACTAAAGTTACCCACATCAACAGTATTATTAAGAATACATACCTAGAAATTCTGTTTCCAGATCAAAGAGGCTTTTTTTAAAAAAAATATTGTGTGGTAGTAGAATATTTTTTTCTGTCTTTTAACTAAAGTTATACTCTGCAGGAATGCTATTTTTTCTCCATTTTCTAGTTAAAAGATGGAGAGTGCCAATAAAACTCTATATCTATGTTACCTATATTGTTCCCAAATTTACTACGTGAAAGGTTTTAAGGATTTGTCTCCATTTAAAACATTATATTAAGTTTTTGATAATGACAGTTTGTCTTAAGATATGGGGGGGGAAGAGAGAAAGTGGAGAGAAAGTAGTAAAAATGGAAAGAACTTTGGGGCACTGGCTCTACATTTCTGTCTGCATCACTGTCATATGGAAAAAGGTGGCACATTTAAATCACCCATTATATTGTACATAAAAGCAAGGTGTGGGCTCTACAGTACATTTAGATTCCTGTAATGACTTACTATATTGTAAGTGGAATACTGTAGCTGGAAGTGTTGAACACTTAGCTAGGATATTGGAAATATGCAATCCCAAGGTGTCAATAGACACATGTAACCAGGGGTGAAATCCAGCAGGTTCTGACAGGTTCTGGAGAACCAGTAGCAGAAATTTTGAGTAGTTCACAGAACCAGCAAATACCACTTCTGACTGGCCCCATGAGTGGGGAGGGAATGGGGATTTTGCAATATCCTTCCCCTGGAGTGGAGTAGGAATGCAGATTTTGCAGTATCCTTCCCCTGCCATGCCCACTAAGCCACGCCAACCAAGCCACACCACGCCCACCAAGCCACGCCCACGGAACCGGTAGTAAAAAAAAATGGATTTCACCACTACATGTAACCCCTTCTTGATAGGGTGTGATTGCAAAGTATTAACAGAAATTAGTAAATCCATATAAAGTTCAGAATATTATTTATAGGCATGCTGCCTATATTTTTATCAGTTTGGAAATTCTTACCAATTTGTAATAATAGAAAACATGAATTTTTTTCTACCTTAAAAGATTTTGTTTTTCCATGACCCAAATGCCATCACACAGATTTTAAGAAATGATCTCATGGCAGCATTGGTTGTAGGAATGAAGGTTTTTAATTATCTCCTTGATGTGGATTGAATGGAGGTTACAGCTAACACAATAAGATGCATAATTGTGGGTGAGAACTAGATGGTAGCAACAGAGAAACACAGGCTCTGGGTTGCCAACTATTAATGACCTCAATATTTGCACCCCAGATATATTATCTAATTGAATCCATTTTCTCCTCAAGACAGAAAATGGAACCAGGAGAAGAATAAACATGCAGACTGAACATCATTCACTTTTTTGTCACTAAATGCGTTTTGAACATGGAAATGATGTTTTATCAACTCATAGAATGGTCAACGTGGAGGAGCTTTGTTTAATTATACATATGCTATCACAGAGGCACGACCAATTTGCCAATCAGAAATAAAAAATTGGTAAAAATGTTCCTCCCATTTTCATTCTCCAAGTATACTTCAGTTTACCTATGATTTTATTCTTTTTTTCTGGGAATTCCAAGGATAACAGGCCTCTTTAATTTTTTAGATTAAGGAATTCTTGGAAATAAGATGATGATAATTTGCAGCTATTTCCCATTTAAGTTTTCATTTTTTTTTTTAAAAAAAAGGAGGTCCTCTTCTCTCCTCTCTCTTTTTTCCCAGAAGACAGGTGACCTGGGAGTCTAGTAAGTTCCAAGGGACATGTTTGCAAGCACCTTGGTATCCATAGCATTATCTTACATATTTAAAGCTTTAGTTCAATTGGGGGTGGGGGGGACACCCAGTGGCCATATTATATTTAATGTAAATACAAAAATGTATAGCCTTTCCTGTCTATGAATGTTTTTTTGGTGTACATTTCCCCCCTTTTTATATAATGCAGTTTATATATTTTCTATCAAGCTACATGGAGATGTTTGGTTGATTCTGAAAGGTCTGCAGGTTATTTGGTTATCTGGTATTTGGGTACCTTGTATTTGAATACCATTATATTTGGATACCAGGGCATGGGTGGTATTCACTTATTTTCCCTACTGGTTCGCAAATGTGAGTGTGCCCACACATGCACAAGCTATGCTAGTATGCACCACCTCTGCATATGCGCATGCCCTTCCGCGCATGCACACAGCCTCAAAAATGTGCCTAAAAAGCACATCATAGAATCAGGGTGGGTGAGTGGAGCCACCCACAATTTCCGCTACCGGTTTGGGTGATCCGGACAGAACCGGCTGAATACCACCACTGCTGGGGGGACTTCTAGGTAAAGCAATGGCAGATAGATATCTCTGAAGGAACAGAGATAAGGCTGTGGTGAAGGCAATAAACCTTTCCAAACCAGGAGAGGAAGAGAGTACTTGTACTCTGGATGGCTGCTTTTTCCAAGACACTGCAGAATTGTGGTTGCCTCATGAGTCTGAATACTGGGAGATATGGAAACAATAGCAAGCCCACATGCACAGCTCACCCTTTAAGGACACTGAGTTCATTAAACCTCACTTTCTATAGCACATTGGATTTCAACCTTTTTAATGCTGAAAGTGATCTTCTGAGCCGCAGTTCAGAATGCAGCTCCCAAATGCCTGATCCTTCATTTCAGAATAAGAAAATTTACCATAAGTAACAATTTTAGGAATTCAAAGAATTTAAGATTAATGACAAAAAGGTTGATAAGAATTCAATTTAGGAACATTTAAATGATGTAAGGGACCAGTCAAATTGGAAATATCGTAACTTTTTCTGAAGTATTTTTGAAATTAAGTTAATAAAATGGGAATCTGTGTTCATGGGAACACAGATTGTTTAGACATTTAGCGAAGAGACAATTGGCAGACTTTGCAAGATAAAGAGGGGAAATTTGAGACAGAGCACATGATCATAGAGATGAGAAATAATAGAAATAGAAATAATATTGTTGCCAAGAAAACTACATGGATGTCTCCATGAAGTCATCAGGAACTAAGAAACTCAATTTCACATCCTTTATTTTTCTGTCCCCCTTCACCAACCTTTGATATATTATATCTTGTCCCTGACTTTTTTTCTCTCTTTTTATTTTTCTTTTTTGTCAAAATTTCTTTTCTGTTCTGTTCCTCCTTCAGTTTCACTTTCTGATGAATAGGAACACTAAAGGATACTGGCATGTGGCCTGACATATTTGAAGAAAAAGTACAGATCTGACAAATGCTAATTAAAATGTAAACTAAATACTTCCACATTCCTAATTCTGGCACTGAAGTATTTGACATATGCCTGGTCTTCCATTGTAATCAATACTACGTATTTGCCAATGGGCAATAGCTGGCATGCCAATTGAACAGATTTTAATTAGCTGGACCAAGAAAATGTCTAAATGAGGAAAATAACTCATAACCCACCTGTAGTAAGAATAGATTCACACATTATTTCTGAGAATATTTCAGAAAAAAAAAACCCAATATGGAATTACAAAAAAAGGTGGTGTTTTTTTTTTTAATATTGCCATTTTCTTTACTTCTTAGGATAGTCCTTAGAGCACTTTTGAGTCATTCCTGCAGTTTTCCTGACAAGATTTTCAGATGCGGTTTACCTAGAGCAGAAAGACAGAGAGAGTAACTGTCCCAAGTTAACCCAGCAAGTTTTGTGTATAAGGCAGGACTAGAACTCACAGACTCCTTGTCTCTATCCTGATGCCTAAATCTGGCTCTCTTACAGCCCTTAGTGATTTCACTTTAAAGCATAAATAACCACATTCAGAGTTTTTTAAAAAAGCTTTTCTAAAATGTTACATTATCTAGTTCCAATAGCTGTTCAATTTAGGAATAAAATTATTAAAGTGTAGGTCTGAGGCAGACAAGAATTTGCACTTTATAATATACTTTTTTGGAGTATGATGAACCCAACTGTTAAATGAAGCACCAGTGTGATAAAACATAAACACTGTTGTCAGAAATTATGCTCAACTGAAAATGCTAGGAAAGATTGCTCAACATTTAATCATTTATTTTTCTGTAGACCTGATAGTATTTTTTGTTTTCTTTTCAAATCTTTGATGTCTTTTTAGCATGCATATAGAAACACAGACTAGAAATCAAAGCATTTGTCTTCATTTTTCTTATTCATCTGCAATTCGATAAATATTTTAATACATACTTGAAGACTTCACTGCAGGACAAGTTCTTAACATTGGTGTTCTCAAGAAGTTTTAAAATGACAAGAAATTTCATTATTATAAAATTGGTACAGTTGCTTGAGGCAAATTTCAATTTCAGTAAAAATGCTTTTTTGTTTTGTTTTGTTTTAATGCTGTTCCCTGGTCTAGTGGCTGATGATCAAATATGTAAAGTGTTATTTTTCTTCTTTTACATTGCCCAGTTTATTTCCTAAAGCACTTTACAACGCGGGCATGGAAAATCCCATTCAGTTAAAAAATGGGTCAGGTTTCTTTTTTTCTTTTGTGTACATTAATTATTTCATAGATGGAAAATACATTTGGAATTTTAAAATGTGGTGGGTACAGTCGCAAAATGGCTGCCACAAAAAAATTGCTTATTTATAAAATGGCTGTAACCATAATGGTTCAGCCAGTCACAAAGCAGGCATGGATAAGAAGATAAAATTTGATCCTGAGGATGATCTTATTGATCACAGTGCTTTAGTTTAGTTTAGTTTAGTTTATTTGATTTATATACCACCCTACTCCCTAAGGACTCGCGGTGATGAACAGCCACAAGATCAAAAACACATAAATACAAAATTTAAAAACAGAATAAAACCGAATTAAACAATTTGGCCGAAGACAGATTTAAAACACCCCAATAAATTAAAAATGAATTAAAATTTGCATTTTAAAAAGGAAAAAAGGGAAAAATTAGACCAGGCCAGCCTGATGGAATAAAAAGGTCTTTAGAGAGCGGTGGAAGGTGCATAGATCCAGGATCCTCCGTATTTTTTTTTGGGGGGGGAGCTCATTCCAGATAGTAGGTGCCCCTACAGAGAAGGCTCTCCCCCGGGGGTTGCCAGTTGACAATGTTTGGCCGACGGCATCCAGAGGAGCCCCTCTCTATGAGAGTGTACCGGCCGGTGGGAGGCTACTAGTGGCAGCAGGCGGTCCCGTAAATAACCAGGTCCTAAGCCATGGAGCGCTCTAAAGGTGGTAACCAAGACCTTGAAGCGCACATGGAAGACCACCGGGAGCCAGTGCAGCTCGTGAAGGAGAAGTGTTACATGGGAATGCCATGTCGCTCCCATAACCACCTGCGCGGCCGCACTCTGTGCCAGTTGGAGCCTCCGGGTGCTCCTCAAGGGGAATCCCATGTAGAGAGCATTGCAGTAGTCCAGGCGGGAAGTGATGAGGGCCTGAGTGACCATGTGTAAAGAGTCCCGATCCAGAAAGGGACGCAACTCATGAATCAGGCAAACCTGATGAAAAATCCTCCCGGTCATGGCTGTCAAATGCTCTTCTAAAGACAGCCGTGAATCCATGAGGATGCCCAAGTTGCGAGCCCTCTCCGTGGGGGCCAGCGATTCGCCTCCAATAGTCAGTGATGACACCAACTGACTATATCGGGACTTCGGAAACCACAGCCACTTGGTCTTGGATGGGTTGAGCCTGAGCCTGTTTCTCCCCATCCAGATCCGCACGGCCTCCAGGTACCAGGACATCACTTCAAGGGCATTGTTGGGGTGGTCTGGGGTGGAGATGTACAGCTGAGTATCGTCAACATACTGATGGTACTTTACCCCGAAACCACGGATGATCTCGCCCAGCGGCTTTACATAAATGTTGAATAGAAGGGGCGAGAGGACTGACCCTTGTGGCACCCCACATATGACGCGCCTTGGAGTTGACCTCTGCCCCCCTGCCAACACAGACTGCAACCGGTCGGAGAGAAAGGAGGAGAACCACTGCAACACAGTGCCCCCCACCCCTAACTCTTCCAACCGGTGCAGCATGATACCATGGTCGATGGTATCAAAAGCTGCTGAGAGATCTAATAGAACCAGGACAGAGGAGCAACCTCTGTCCCGCGCCCTCCAGAGATCATCAACCAACGCGACCAATGCCGTTTCCGTGCTGTACCCAGGCCTGTAGCCCGACTGGAATGGATCCAGGTACACCATTTCATCCAGGTGCTGGGGGAGCTGTCGCACAACCACACTCTCAACAACCTTTGCCACAAAGCAAAGGTTGGAGACCGGACGATAATTAGACAACACTGCCAGGTCCAGGGAAGGCTTCTTGAGGAGAGGCCTCACCACCGCCTCTTTCAAGGTGGTGGGGAAGTTACCCACACTCAATGAAGCATTTATAATCCCCTGGAGCCAGCCTTGCGTCACCTCCCAAGAAGCCAGCACTAACCAGGAGGGACATGGGTCCAACAAACATGTGGTCGCATTCAATCTACCCAGAATCCTGTCCACATCATCAGGAGTCACAGGATCAAACTCATCCCAGATAACATTCTCAGGACCTGCCTCAGTCATCCCCCCTGAAACTACCCAGTCGGAGTCTAGATCTTCCCAAATCGGAGTGATTTTATCATGCAGATACTGTACAAAGTCCTCGGCTCTACCCTCCAAGGGGTCCTCCCGCACTCCCTGGTGGAGCAAGGAGCAGGTCACCCTAAACAGGGCACTGGGCGGTTCTTTGATGACGCAATAAGAGCAGCAAAATAATTACACTTTGCTGCTTTTATCGCCACTAGGTAATTCTTAATATGAGATCTTACCAGTGTCTGGTCAGATTCAGAAAGACTGGCCCTCCAACTACTGTCTAGGCATCTTTTCCGGCACTTCATCTCCCTTAGCTCCTCAGTGAACCAAGGAGCCAGATGAGATCGATGCTGGGTCAGAGGCCGCAAAGGCATGACCCAATCCAGAGCTCCAGCGACCGCCCTGTCCCAGGCAGCCACTAGGTCTCCAGTCGAGGCATGAGCCAGAGCCTCAGGGAATGGCCCAAGCTCCATCTGGAATCTATCAGGCTCCATCAGGTGCCTGGGGCTCTGCCTCCCTGCGGTGAGTGCAGCGGTTCGAAGGTCAAGGCGAAGGAGAGAGTGATCCGACCATGACAAGGGCTCGGTGGCTTTATCCCCTATCTCAAGATCACTCAACCACTGTCCAGAGACAAAAACCAGGTACAGCGTGTTTCCCCGCCCCAGGGCCATGAATTAGCTGGGTCAGGTCCATAGCTGTCATGGAAGCCATGAACTCCCGAGCCACCTCAGATGTCTTACCCACGGACGGCAGGTTGAAATCCCCCATGTCAACCGCCACCACTGCGATAACATTGAGGAGCTCGGGCAGGGCTTGGGCAGGGCTCGGGCAGGGCTGCTGCCACGTGGTGCTTTTATAGAGTTTTTAATTGATACGTTTCTATACATTAATTAAAAACACATTTCTTTAAAAAAAATCAGTCTGAGCAGAAAGTGTTGGGAGCACTAAGGATGTCATCATACCAATGTCCTGGATTACTTAAAGGCATAATGACACTGGTGGCTTGATTTTAGTCTCTTTCCTAAAATTACTGATTTCTCTTTTCTCTCTGTTAATGAGTTGACATTTTCAATGTCTTTTCCACTTTGATCCCAATATCTTTTCTGTAAGTAATCACAAGTCTTACTTTGCTTTTTACATTAATAGCATCAATATCAACCATTATTTTGTCATCTAGGAGAGCAAATACAAGCCAGGATCCTGCTGATTTGTTCTTTCAATAGTACAATTACCCATGAGTGTTCAGCTTCAGTGAGTTACTCATCATATTGTTAAATGTCAGCTTCTGATACTGAAAATTGTTGTTCTTTCTTTTATCACAGACAGAGATGGTACTTAGTTGTTTGTCCATTTATCTGTATTGTTATAGCACCCTTGACCCATATTGGTTTGGACTATGCTTCAGGTACCATGGCAACCATGATACCCAATGTCATACTGGCTATGTTCTTTTTTTTAATGAAGACATGTTGACCTCACTCCAGACACCACATTTTTCACTCAGTTCTTCCAAATCACTTCTGTCCTTAACAATGACTTTCCAGTGTTCAAATCTTGCAACGTCTCATTTTCTGTCACCAGTCTGATCTGAACCTCTTCAAATGTTTTGTCTCTTCTCCTTTGCCAATCCCTGAGAAGTATATACTGCTAAAGTGTGCATAAATAAATGTTTATATTTATATTTATGATTTCATGCCCAAGGCTTTGTCTTCAACTATCAATGTTTTTGTTTTATAATATTTATTCTTCCATTATGCAACATTTTTGGTTTGAAATGTATTTGCCAGGATATTTGAAATAGGATATTTTAAAAATAGAGCTTCATCAATGAATTTAAGTCTTTAATGACCTTATAAATAAGGAGTTATGGGTTTTATTTCCTTATGAGAGTAATGTTTCATAAATTATTTGCACATATAATATATTCAAGTCTACAGAGTTGAATATATTTGAGACCATTGATTGCAACTAGTTTAAACATGTAATAGGTTCTGAATTTAATCCCAAAGTGAAAGAAATACAATATTTGTTATTGGAACTATTTATCATGGCCTTTATAAATCATACTCAGATTTAGCATCCAACCCTCCTGTTTCAATAGTACAAAATCATTTGGACTCTAAACATATATATGTGCTATTCTACATAGATCTCATCATGCATTGTGAAAGGACTGACGTTCATGAAATCAGGTAACATAATAATCATATAACAGGAGTCAAAGAGAGGTAACCACATATGTCCTATGTTAGTATATTATTTTCTCCTGTTGTGTAATTAACTTTGTGGCATTTGTATCTAAAAATGTATGACCAGTACACATTATAAATGTTAGTACAATATAACTTACATGAATGTTTCGGCAGAAAGAAGCATGTAGTTGACTTTGTCTCAGTTTAGAAGGTATGCAGTGTTATTCTAGAATGGGAGGTTTCAATGGTCATAGAGTAGGCTGCAAAGTTGAAGACATCTTGGACAAAAACAGTGGAAAACAGCAGAAAACAATTTCCATATTAATGCCCAACAATCCATTGTTGTATCTATGTAGTGTTCAGGAATTAGTTGCAATTTGAGGGCATACTTTATTTTATTTACCTTTTTTAAATGTTCAGTTTGGCTACTGTTTTTGTTTGATTCATTTTTTTCACATTCAGTACTATTAGAACAGGGGTCTCCAACCTTGGCAACTTTAAGAGTTGTAGACTTCAACTCCCAGACTTCAACTCTAGGACTTGAAGTCCACAAGTCTTAAAGTTGCCAAGGTTGGAGACCCCTGCATTAGAAGATAAGGCAATATTCATAGAAGAATTGGGAAACACAGTCAGCCAAAAAGAAAGTTCTTACCCTTATGTGTCAAGTAGTGGTCCCCAAAGAAATCACACTTTTTAATGGTTATCAGTTTTTGAAAAAAGGGGGGAAAGCTCCAATTATTGATCTGAACAATGCTTTTTAGTCATTGTTTTAAAACCTGATGTGGTATCTAATGAAATATTTAGCATCGCAAGAAAAAAAACCAAAAGGAGCAATTTTTTTTAGATTCCTGATGGGTAAAGCTGAGCCTGCTACATTTTTGCATTCCAGGTATTCAGGAAGCACAGATGTTGATCCATATCTGAATGATTGCAATGAGATAACCAATCACAATTCCTAATTCCAACACTGTTAAATTATTTATATTTCCCCCAACTTTCTAACAACTCCACTAAATCACTCACTTTGTGAAGTCTTAGCTACTTATCTTTCTAAAAGACTATGCCATCAATTCTCTTTTTTCTTCTTGTATCACTTTACGACATCACCTAAAATTCCCAGGGGTTGAGCCAGAGGGAGCTTGAAGGATAATGAACTATAAGAACTGTGGAAAAAAAATTCCTATCCCAATTAACTGGTTTTCCAGTAATCCTGAACTTCCCTCTCTCATGAGAGGGAAAATCTGAAGAATTTATTGTCTTAGCTGGGACATTTTTCTTCACAAGCCCATTTAAACTTTAAGGCCTGTGAAAGGAGTTCTCATCCAGTCCTTTTGTTACACAAGAACAAGGCATTATTCCTGCTGTCAAATGCAAAACTGGCATCATTGTTGCTTTCATTTTGTTGTTAAATGGGGACCTAGCTAGAACCTTTCAGGTTCCAGTCATTTTGCTGTTCTTAGGACCCATCAGCATATCCTCAGCCTACTAAGCCTGAGGATAGCCTACTGCCTATGACTCAACATTCACAACATTCTCCTCAAACTGTCCCCCACTTTCTCCCCCTTGCTTCCTATTTATTTTTCAACAATATCATCAAAGAAACAGTAAAATTATGAATCTTTTCTGTCTTAGGCTCAGTACTCTTCAACATCTTCATAAACAATCTAGATAAGGGTCTGATGAAATGTTAGTACCACTTTATGCTGCCTTAGCAAAACCACCCTTGGAATACTATGTTCAGTTTTGGTCATCATGATACAGAAAAGATGTTGGGACTTTAGAAAGAGTGTAGAGAAGAGCCACAAGGATGATTAGGAGACTGGAGGCTAAAACATAATGGTTGCAGGAACCAGATATGTCTAGTCTAAAGAAGAGAGGAACTAGCTAGCAGTCTTCTAATATTTGAGAGGCTGTCACTGAGAAGAGGGACTCAACTTATTCTCCAAAGCACCTAAGGAAGGAGAATTTTTTTGACAATGAGAAGAATTAGTCAATGGAACTCCTTACTTCCAGAAGTTAGGGATGCTCCATCACCATTACAGGTTTTAAGAAGGGATTGGAGAGTCATTTGTCTGGAATGATATAGGGCATTCCATACTACCAAGTAAAAAAAGAGGCTGAAATCTAGAAAGGGTTTTCTTAAACTGACTTCATTTTCTGCAAGTTCATGCACAGGAACTAAGACTGAACTGCAAAAAAGCACATAAGAGAGTGTATTATTTATCTTCAGATATGTGATAAATTATATATTAATTTAATATAGAATATCAACTTGTAATCTACAATAATTACTAGTTTGCAGCTGGATATAAATATTCGTCTGTCTGGATAGGCAGAAAGTGGGAGCTGAATTCTGAAACTCTGCACTGACTATATGATGTATTTCAAACAGATATGTGTACATAACTTCAAACTTCTGGAAAAGAAGAACAATTCTTAAGGGAAAATGGAATATTGCCTGACCATGTTCCCATATTTTACATACATAGCTATTAACTCTTCAGCATACAACATCTACAAAATCACTCTTCACTTTTATAACTTTATGTCTTATTTAGTATGTGATTTCAGGAATTGGGAACACTGTTCCAGTAAACATTATAGGCCAATTGAAAGAGTAGATCTCTGCAATGCAACTTCAACTTAAATGATTCTCCGTTGATTAAAAGCTTCCTCATATTTTTTTGCCCTCTGACATTTGTGAAAACAGAAAAGGCTTCTGGACAGACACTGTAATACTCACACGCAGTAATCAGTTCTGTTCTTGTGAATGTCAGAAGGGGTATCCAGTTGATCAGAGGAAAGTCAAGAAATATGGTGGACTCCCTTGGAGAAGTGATGGTATGATTTTTCTTGCTTTGCAAAAGAACTCTTACAGAATAAGACTCTGGAACTTTTACTGAAGCAAAATATTCCTTTGAACATGTTTATGGTCCTATAAAATAACAACCAATGTTATTATGCTTTTCAAAGGAAAGTTAGTATGAGTCCAGATAATGATTTTTGGCTTTTGCTTAAATTACACAGTCCCATGATACCTAAGGACAAGTTGGAGAAAATAAAAAGAAGAATTCAGGCCATAAGCATCCCTCTTAATACAAAGAAATTTTATTACGTTTTCCTTTGGTATTTATTTATTCTCTGAACTTCTTACCACAATAGTTGTAATACATCAAATATGCACGATGCACATTATACTAATATATTCCAAAGAATAAAAGAGAAAAATCCTGTTGGGAAAGTGCTAATATTTATATATGTGTGTGAGTCTATAAGTAATGCAGAATGTGTGTACACTACTGAGATTTTAACATTTCCATATCTGACACAGAATTGATTTGTTTTACTTTGATTGTATCCTAAGAAATGAGACATCAAATGTAAACTTCTAAGAGAAGTTTTAGAAAATGCCATGTTTAATAATGTCCAGAGGTACTCAAATTGTTTCTGGTTTTTTTTTTTTTATTTTTTTATTTCCCCCCATATACTACTGCAATTAAAGACTACAAAGCATTATATGTTGATGTTTCTTGGAGGTGCAGCAGTACACATACTGTCACGTAATAAGTTGATTCAAGCATTTCCCTACATGAACATAAAGAGTTTCTTTAGAAAACAAATGCATAAAAAACACAGTGGGATTGTAAATTTGCCACTGCAATACCAAAGGGTAAAATACTCTTTTTCTGCAGCAGTATATATTTACAAACTGAAATCACACTACTCCCAAGAATATTGGGTTAGAGCTACCCGCCATATGGAAAACTATATCAATATTAGTTCTATTTCCATATAATTACTTTTTTTTAAGAAATTCAGAAGTTTATTATTTCTGAGATCCCCAGAGAATTCTATGAAGAGTTTCAAGCTGGTTTATTTAGATTGCTTTGTAAAGTTAATAAACATGCCTCTGTTTTTCTCAGATTTCCTGGTTTTTGTGGTATTTTTTAATAATGATATCCCTTTGATACATGGACAGGATTCAGTTAGAAGCAGGTAACTGAGCCTCAAAGGCAGTGGTGCAGTGGTGGGTTGCCCCCAGTTTGCACCGGTTCTATAGAACCGGTAGTAAAACCGGTGGGAGGCTCCGCCCACTGACCCTGATGTCATCAAAACGCTTCTGCGCTTGAGCAGAAGAGCACGCATGTGGCCCCATTGCGAACCAGTAGTAAAGGTAAGTAGAACCCACACCTGCAGCGGTGGGATTCAGCCAGTTTGCACCACTTCAAGGGAACCAGTTGTTAACTTTCTGAGCAGTTTGGTGAACTGGTTGTTGGAAGAAATCATTAGGGCAGAGAACCGGTTTGTTAAATTATTTGAATCTCACTACTGTTCAAAGGTCATTTGCAAAGATACTGGATTCAGAAGATCATATATGGAATGTCTTAAGGGCAATGGCAAGGAATTCTAAGTATTATGTTCCCAACATCTAGAATAGTGGCTAACATTTTCGGCATAGAGTACCGAAACTGGAGCGTGCATGTGCCAGAGCGCTGGAACCTGGAAGAGAGCAGCCGGCTGGTGTTCATGCACGCCAGACCAGCTGTTAGTACACATGCATGTGACAGAACCTGGAAGACCAGCTGGTGATGGCGTGCGTGCCCACAGAGAGGGATTTGTGTGCCACCTCTGGCACCTGTGCCATAGGTTCACCATCACGGATCGAGAGAATGCATATTTTCTACTCTGAACTATCTACTCAACTCTCTCAGCTGAAACAAAGAATAAAATAACCTTTTAATAGATCAAATAGACTTGGATTCGGAGACTTGTGATTTAATCCCTACTGTATGTCTTTGCCAGTCAGTAAATCCCAGAGTTGTTGCTATTGTTGGGCTATATGTAGGGAGATTCCCATGTTCACCACTCTTAAATTCACAGAGGATAGTGGGACATAAACATAAATATAATTTTACATACATATTATCTATCTATCTACCTACCTATCTACCTACCTACCTACCTACCCATTTTTAATTAAAGAGAAAATGCATCCTTGTTTCTCCATCAATATTTGTAAAACCTTACTTCTGCCGTAGTAGTTCTAGGCAGTGGTGGGATTCAGCCAGTTCGCTTTCTCCCAGAAACTGATATAAATCTCTGGAAGGAAGCTTCAAATTTTGCCTTCTCTAACTAATCACAGTGGGATGACAGTGATCGGAATACGGGGAATCTCTGGACAGAAAGTATTGATTATTTCTCTGAATGCCATGCTCCTTATTATCCTCCATATGCCTACTATTTACAGCCATAATTATTAACATTACATGTTACTTGGCTCTTGCACAACTTCAGTAAATCACATATACATATCATGCATCAAAATTGTCCAAGTGACACTAATGCATTACAAAATAAGGTCCTCAAAAGTGCAGACAGGTGACACAAAGAAGGATCTTTGTCTGTGGCACTTGTAAATCTAGAACTGGCCTGCATGAGTTGCTTGTTGCAATTACTTTTTTAAAAAAATAATAATTATTTTTTAATTGTTACTCTTACAATACTAAACAGTATCAACAGTATCAACAGTATCAACAGTAGAGTCCTTCAGGTTTCTAGGTTCTACCATATCTCAAGACTTAAAATGGACACATAACATCAAAAAAGTCATCAAAAAAGCACAACAAAGAATGTTCTTCCTGCGCCAATTCAGAAAGTTCAAACTGCCCAAAGAGCTGCTGATTCAGTTCTACAGAGGAATTATTGAGTCTGTCATTTGCACCTCCATAACTGTCTGGTTTGGCTCTACAACCAAACAAGACAGACACAGACTTCAATGGATAATTAGAACGGCAGAAAAAAACAATTGCTATCAACCTCCCTTCCATTGAGGATTTGTATACTGCACGAGTCAAAAAGAGCACTGTGAAAATATCTACAGACCCCTCACATCCTGGACATAAATTGTTTCAACTTCTACCCTCAAAACAACGCTATAGAGCACTGCACATCATGACAACTAGACACAAGAACAGTTTTTTCCCTGAATGCCATCACTCTGCTTAACAACTAATTCCCACAACACTGACAAATAATTTACTAAGACTGTATTACTATTATTCTTCTCTTCCTTACTAGTATCTATCTCTTCCAACTTATTACTATAACCATGTTCTTGTATCTTTCAATTTATATTGTTTTTACTTGTTTCCTAGTACAATTTGATAGCTTATTAGTAACATTGACTATCACTAAGTATTATATCTTTTTATTCTTGATGAATATATTTTATTCTACTTATGTACACTGAGAGCATATACACCATAGACAAATTCCTTGTATGTCCAATCACACTTTGCCAATAAATAATTCTATTCTATTCTGTTCTGTTCTATTCTATTCTATTCTATTCTATTCTATTCTATTCTATTCTATTCTGAAATGGAAACAGAAGTATGAGCTTCTGGCTAATGGATGACAGAGATAGGAGCTACAATATCCTGCCTTACCTTTTTAGAATTTTGGAGACTTGTTTTGTCTGCACCAAGAAAATTGAAGAGGCTTCAAATACTGACTCAGGTAATTGCCCAAAATGTTTTCACCAACTGCTATGGAAGATATGCCATCTGAGGGATAAAGATGAAATTAAAAAAGGCTAGCATATCTTGGTTGGGGCAGTTCAGAAAAAAAGCAAATGTAGTTAATTATACAGTGATTTCCCATGTACAATTAGAAATAGTATTATTATGGAACTTAGTTCAAGTATCCAGGTAGGTGACTGTGTGCTGAAAAAATGTTTTTTTTAAAACATAGTTTGCAGATTTATTATACAGAAGAAGCAAGTGATTTTCTAACAACTATGGATTTGAAGGAATCCTACCCAACAAAATATTGTTATATTAGCTTATTTGTGTAGTTGAGATGACAATACATATTCAAGGCACCTTAACTGTATTGCAGTATAGTATATAATATGTAGAATTGAAACCATTGGTATAGATTTTTTTTAAAAAAAAATCATCAGCCATCAGGATTTGCAGATGTGTGCTTAAACAGGACTATCCAAAAATAATTGGCAAGGAAGCCCTGTGGAGGTGATTATCCTTGAAAACTGTTTGCTGAGTAAGAGTGATATGACTGTTTTAACAATTTTTTTAACTACCTTTGCTGCTGGTTAATTATACTTGGGATATCAATGTTTTAGACTGCACTTGAGTGTATTTTCAGTATATAGTTTCAAGTTCATATAACATTTTAGGAACATTATGAAACTGTAATATTGTTCTTGACACACACACACAAATCTAAATATAAAATAGAAATTTATATCAAATATACATAAAGTGATAACCCAATCTAAAATTGCTCACCTCTGAAGAACAATTGCAACTTTGTAAGCTTTTGAGAAAGCTGTTTCAGAGTGGGTGCCCACCGACCCTTAAGAGACCAATATAATCTATAGGCAGAGGTCATTATTGAAAAATGTTCTCCACACTTCACCTAACTTCTTATCCCATGAGAAATATGATTCTATGGGTCAGTTCCACCCACATATAGTAAGCTACCATTAGGAAACAGTGACTTTGCATGGTGTTTAAGAAACATAAAATTTATTTGCTTCCTCATGTTAAATATGAATGAAACTTCAGCTTCTATTCAGTGGAATGTGGACAGAAGCATTTAGGAAGGGTCTATGACAATTCACTACAGCTAACTCACCATGACTAATTTGCCATGGCCAGCTCACCACAGCCAGCTTGTCATGGCCAACTGACTGTGAAACAATTTGCCACAGCCATCTTGCCGCAGGACAACTCGCTGCAGGACAAGAGTTACACTAATATCAAAGAAATATTGCAATAGAATCATTAAAGAAAGGATTTAAAAGGAGGAACCGAATGAAATGTGAATGGCAAAAATATTTTTTTTATTTCTTGTAAATAATTGACTAGAATTGTTCAATTGTCTCACAGCGAGTTGCCCCATGGTGAGTTGGCCGTGGTGAGTTGTCCTGCAGCAAGTTAGCAGTGATGAGTTGGCCATGACGAGTTGGCCATGGGGAGTTGGCTACAGCAAGTTGGCTGTGGCAAGTTGCCTCATTCCAGTCTAGAAAAACTTGCTTTAATAGGGCTTCTGCTCTGTTTATAGTCACACCAAGAGTAAGCCATTTACAGGACCACAAGAATCAAGCATCAGTGCACTCAAGATAAGTGAATAGCAGAATAACATCATAAAAAATAGATGAAAGGCAGGTAACTGAGAAAATCAAGCTTTGCATTGAATGAATACACATCAAAGAAGTCCGAGTCCTCATTGAAGGATCCTGTTTAAGGCAGCAACAATACATGAATGTAACAATAAATGCTACATTCAGGTTGATTTCTAGGATCTAGATGTTCATAACTGTATGAATTCCTTATCTTGGAACATTTCTGTCTTAGACATCCGTTCATCTTACCTCTTGCCCTTTTATTTTAATTTTATTTATTTAAAGAGAAAAGCTCCAACTTTTCTTAAATGGTTCACTTCCACTTGCTAGCTATGAGCACAGTCTAAGCTCTAACCATGCATCTCTTCCTCCTATAGGCTTCTTCTGAGATAACAATAAAATAACAATTTATTATTTTTTCTACTAGCATCCCAGTAAACATGAATATGATATCCACAAACAGGCCTTCCCACTCAATATAAAAAAGTTGAGACGTTGAGTTGAGGTCAGGATAATATGATTTATGAAGGGTGCATATACAGCTCTATAGTTCTTATTTATATTATCCATTCTTAGGCAGGCAAAATAGCCTAATGTAGTATAAATCTAGCTAGAGAATTCTAAAATAAGACATCTTTAGAGGGTATTTTCTTTAAAAAAAATGAGCCAATTTCTAGCAAAGAAAATTCTTCAGCAAAATAGAAATGGAAAAGGGAATAGGATTTCCTTTCCCCAAGATGAAGTCATGATTAATATGCTGCATTGTGGAGACATTTTAACCTAAAACCTCTTGGGAGAGATAAAGTGTCAAAGGAACTTATATTCTTAGCTAAGAAAATGTTCTGATGGACATTGGCTCTCTGCTCCAAGAAGCATGTTGATGGAAAGTTTATAGCTATTGAAATCTGGGCAGCTCCCTTTGGGCAAAGAGAAATGATATGACAAATCAAGTATTGTTTTGGTGAATACAAAGACAATAATATTATTTGTCTGAAGATTAATTATATTTATCACTGTAAAGAAGATTCTGTGCAACAGGATAAATCAGATTACCTTGCAGAAACCACACCCTATCCCGAGGGACGTGGTGGCTCAGTGGCTGGGATGCTGAGCTTGTTGATCGAAAGGTTGGCAGTTCAGCGGTTTGAATCCCTAGTGCTGCGTAATGGGGTAAGCTCCCATTACTTGTCCAGCTTCTGTCAACCTAGCAATTTGAAAGCACATAAAAAATGCAAGTAGAAAAATAGGGACCACCTTTGGTGAGAAGGTAACAGCGTTCCATGCGCCTTTGGCATTTAGTCATGCCGGCCACATGACTACGGAAACATCTTCGGACAGCACTGGCTCTTTGGCTTTGAAACGGAGATGAGCACTGCCCCCTAGAGTAGGTTACGACTACACATATGTGTGAGGGAAACCTTTACATTTAACTTTTATCCAGAGTTAAAAATTGGTAATGAGATGACGTCTGGATGCTTCTTCAGAGTGGCTTAGATTATTATTTTTCCTCATATTTATATCCACTTATATATTTAGTAACTCTGCAGAAGTAATTTCTTGCAAAACTATGAACTGTGTTCCACCAAAGCAATGCATTCTTTTTTAAAATGTAGTTGTGTAACTTTCTGAAATAAAAATCTGTTTCAGAGCCACTGGGAAGGGTGAGAGCCATGGAACATGTTACTTTAGTATGAAGAGGCAAAGAATTGATGTAGAGAGAAAATTCTGCATGAGAACACAAATAGGAAAAGTCTACCTATGTCACCTTGAACTGTCACAAAATATATCTTTTCTAACTGCCATTGAACAGAAAGTGCAATATTAATATCTCCAGTATGTTTAGATTTTTATATTCTACTCTGTTCTCACCAACAATAGATTCTAATCCTATGGGTTTTATAATGTAACTGATTTAAGAGAAAGTTGTAGACAATTATTATGGTTATTTTTGCTTATTTTTCTCCCAAGAAAATTGTATGTTTTAAAGGTTTGATTGCTCTCAAAATATATATATATTTAACCAAACAGGAAAAGCCATTCTGTCAAATGTTATCCTCCCTTTTTCAGTACATATTTCTTTGGTTCCTATCTATCTGTTTGCCATTATGTCTAAAATGATATTAAAAATCACTTGGATTGTATGAATGCATTTCCTGATCCAAGCTTTCACTCCTGATAAGAACATCATGCTTCATATTCAAACATTAAATTGTACTAAATTCTACTCTTTAAAAGGGGGAAAGTGCACAGTTTTGGATGTGTAGTCAATTCTGAAGTGATCTTGTGTCTAAGTTCTTACTGATTGACTGACATGGCTGACATTTACCCACAGCTCTCTAGCCTGGTCATTTTAGGGAATGGTTTACCAACATTTTAGAAATATGACTGACTGGCCTTCAGTCTATTACTATAAAAAAGGCATGATGTGTGGGGAGGACATGAGTAAAACAAAGCGAGTAATGTAGAGCAGGCAAAATTTTGTAGGAATTATTATTCCTAAAAGGCCAGTTAGAATGGAAATTGTGTGTTCAGAGTGGCCCATGCAGGTGATTCAGCTGCTGTTTTGCAAGGCAGTTGATTCTGAGAATTGCAACAGCACTGAATGGGGAGAATTCTCAGTAGCTCCTCCATGCTCACTGGAACGTTGTGCTAAACCACTGAATCACTCAATTGGTTATAGTAATATGATCTTCCCAATCTTATTTCAAGTGTTGGGTCAGCACAATAACTTTCAGTCTCCACTTTGTTGATCATCAAGAATGACCAATTCTCTGTTTGCTTTTCTGAAGAGATTTTACAAGACAAACCTTAAACCAGAACCTTGAAAATCTGAACCCGTATCTTTCAAATATGCAAGAAACCTGGCACCAAGATGATTAGTCAAATTTTGATACAAAGATTAATTGTTGCTGGTGCAATTTTTACTTAGTAGTTTCTTGAAATTAACTTTTTCCACTTCAAGTATTACCAGAATCCTAAAATAAAACATGCCAGGCAGGGGTGGGTTCTACTTACCTTTACTACCGGTTCGCAACGAAGGCTGCGCGCGCGTGCTTGCTTCACTCACACATACGTGCACTCCTCTGCACATGTGCAGAAGCATTTTGATGATGTCAGGGTCAGTGGGCGGAGCCTCCCACCAGTTTTACTACTGGTTCTATAGAACCGGTGCGAACCGGGGGCAACCCACCACTGATGCCATGATTCTCTGAAACCATTTCAACCAAATAACTTGTAGAAAAGGCAGCTTAAAGTCAAGCTTTTTGACTTTTGTAACTCATTTTTTTCTTCTTGCTCTCCTGAACTGCAGAAGAGAGCTTCCTAAATTACAAGATTGTCCAATTATAATGTAGGTTGTAGCTGCCAGATATAGAATGACTACTACTGCACTTTATGAAAGTTGCCAGTGCAGAATTTCTAAAGGACATATTAAATTTATATATACATATATGTGTGTGTGTGTGTGTGTGTGTGTGTGTGTGTGTGTGTATATATGTGTGTGTGTGTGTGTGTGTGTGTGTGTGTATAGTTAATATTTCGGGTTTCTTCCCGTGTAATTGTGGATATATCCCTAAAAGGGTAGAAGCGACGTTTCGACAGAATCCCATCTGCCATCATCAGGCTTATGTCAGCAGTCATTTTGTACTAACTGCCGTTGGTATTTCAAATCTGGTGCTGGTATTCTGGGATGGCTCCACCTTTTCATTCTGATTGGTTGGGAGTCCCAGTATGTGTTTATTGGCTTGGCTTCGGGTGTATGGTCGGTTTTTCTCCACTAGGTGGCAGGGCTTCATCTTTGTGGCTGGTTTGAATATGATTTGGTTGGGATTTTTTTGATTAATGTTTGGTTTATGTTTTATATATGGTGTTAAGATTCGTCTATCTATGAGAGCAGGTTTCCAAATAGTAGGCAGACATGAAGTGTCATCCTGTTTATTCATGCAATATGGTCTTTTTTCCATTTCTATTGCTTCTCTGATTATCCTGCCATTGAGATGTTCTATTTTTGCAACTGTTTTTGTTTTATTAAAATTAATGTTGTGTCCTGTTGTATTTATATGTTGAACTAATGATGATGTGTGTTCTTGTTTTTGTATTGAGTTTTTGTGTTCCTCGATGCGCACACTCATTCTTCTGTTGGTCTGTCCAATGTATGTTGATGGGCAGGAAGCACATGGGATTTCGTATATGCCTTGATCTTCTAATTCTATTTTGTCTTTGGGGTTTCTGAGAATGGACGATATCTTTCTATCTGTGCAAAATACGGTTTTGATGTTGTGTTTATGTAGTACTTTGCTAATTTTGTCTGTTGTTCCCCTTATATAGGGCAAGATGGCTTTCCCATTGTTTTGTTCCTCTTGTTGTTTTTTATTATGTCTTGGTGTTGTATGTTTGATCATATTGATGACTTTATTTCTACAGAACCCATTTGATGTCAGTACATTAGTTAGTGTATATAATTCTGTTTGTAAATGTGCTTCATCAGCCAGACGTTTAGTTCTTGTGGTTAATGTTTTGGCAACAGAGTTTATTTGTGCTGGATGGTGGTGTGATTTGGCATTGAGATAGCGGTTCGTATGTGTCTTCTTTTGATAGATGGTATGTCCTAAGGTGCCATCAGATTTTTTATAAATTAATACATCGAGGAAAGGTAACTGGTTATATAAACAAGTAGAAGGTGCACCAATGGAATCACCATTATCACCAGTCATCGCTAATCTTTTCATGGAAGAATTCGAATCCAATGCCTTAGAAAAAACTGTTAACAAACCAAAATTATGGCTCAGATACGTTGATGACACCTTTGTGATCTGGCCACATGGAAGAGACAAACTGGAAAACTTCTTAGTATATTTGAACAGCCTCCATCCCAAAATAAAGTTCACCATGGAGATAGAATCAGAAAACCAGTTACCTTTCCTCGATGTATTAATTTATAAAAAAATCTGATGGCACCTTAGGACATACCATCTATCAAAAGAAGACACATACGAACCGCTATCTCAATGCCAAATCACACCACCATCCAGCACAAATAAACTCTGTTGCCAAAACATTAACCACAAGAACTAAACGTCTGGCTGATGAAGCACATTTACAAACAGAATTATATACACTAACTAATGTATTGACATCAAATGGGTTCTGTAGAAATAAAGTCATCAATATGATCAAACATACAACACCAAGACATAATAAAAAACAACAAGAGGAACAAAACAATGGGAAAGCCATCTTGCCCTATATAAGGGGAACAACAGACAAAATTAGCAAAGTACTACATAAACACAACATCAAAACCGTATTTTGCACAGATAGAAAGATATCGTCCATTCTCAGAAACCCCAAAGACAAAATAGAATTAGAAGATCAAGGCATATACGAAATCCCATGTGCTTCCTGCCCATCAACATACATTGGACAGACCAAAAGAAGAATGAGTGTGCGCATCGAGGAACACAAAAACTCAATACAAAAACAAGAACACACATCATCATTAGTTCAACATATAAATACAACAGGACACAACATTAATTTTAATAAAACAAAAACAGTTGCAAAAATAGAACATCTCAATGGCAGGATAATCAGAGAAGCAATAGAAATGGAAAAAAGACCATATTGCATGAATAAATGGGATGACACTTCACATCTGCCTACTATTTGGAAACCTGCTCTCATAGATAGACAAATCTTAACACCATATATAAAACATAAACCAAACATTAATCAAAAAAATCCCAACCAAATCATATTCAAACCAGCCACAAAGATGAAGCCCTGCCACCTAGTGGAGAAAAACCGACCATACACCCGAAGCCAAGCCAATAAACACATACTGGGACTCCCAACCAATCAGAATGAAAAGGTGGAGCCATCCCAGAATACCAGCACCAGATTTGAAATACCAACGGCAGTTAGTACAAAATGACTGCTGACATAAGCCTGATGATGGCAGATGGGATTCTGTCAAAACGTCGCTTCTACCCTTTTAGGGATATATCCACAATTACATGGGAAGAAACCCGAAATATTAACTATACACACATACATACCCGTGAAAACTTACATAAACAAATATATATATATATATATATATATATAAAGAGAGAGAGAGAGAGAGAGAGAGAGAGAGAGAGAGAGAGAGAGAGAGAGAGAGAGAGCGCACTAGAAAATATTAAGGAAGGTGGTACAGATGTAAGTTACAATGTTCATCTGAAAAAAAATACTCTGGAGCAGGGCCTCAAAAATCTAGTGCAACACTTTCCCTCTCCTGTCTTTGGTGATGTTTGTTCTAAGGGAGGACCACACAAAGGCAAATGGAAGTTTCATAATCATAATCACCATCATAAGTTTATTTGTCAAGCATATATAAGATAATAGGTAAAAGTATAGACATAATTTCAATACATGAAAAGAGTAAGTAAAAAGGAATATTAGGACAGGGACGGTAGGCATGCTGGTGCACTTATGACCACCAGTTTGGGTAGGCCAGAGGACCCTCCAAAAGCAGATATACCTAGGAGAAAGAAGTGGGTAGACCTTGACCAAAGGAAACTTTGATTTAATTTAATAATTCAATTTAAACCAGTCTGTGTGCTTAATAGTTTCTCCTGGTTTCAGTTTGTCAGCAATTTTGCAGGAACTCTGGAAGCCTATCCAAGATTTTAGGAGGACATATGAGACCTTCAATTCTCAGATTTCATATTTCTATTCTATGGATGTCAGTACCAAATGACACTAGAATGAGGGTTACAGCAAAAGGTCCTGACTCTCTTGGATGATTTTACTGAGATGTCTACATTAGCATGAAGTATTAATGATAATGTTTCATTTGATTCATCATTTTTGCTATGATTTCTTTTATGGCTGTTAATGATCAGGGTCTAATTATCTTATTTTGGACACATGTTATGATGACTTAGCTCTTTGGAATGGTCTACAATACTGGGAAAGGTGAAAGGAAAAAGAGGAGGACCACTAGCAGCGAGATGGATGAATTTAATTACATAGATGAAGGGGTCACCATCACCAGTTCAGCATCAGTTGCTTCATCAAGATGCTGAACTGAATTTCTGAGCTACAAGGAAAGCCAGTGATCTAATGCCTCAGTTCAAATCTCAATGTAAACATAGTGTTTACTAACTTAGAGCTATTAATGAACTCTTAGCTAAATATTGCCCACAGGGTTGTTTTGAAAGGATAAAAAAGAGAAGAGAGGAGGAAGAAGAGACAGTGATACCACCAGCAGCAGCAACAACAGGGCATCTTCAACTTTTTCTTGTATTTACCATTTTACATACTGTCAAATCTAATGTTTCTATTAATCATATCAGTTGATAAAAGAAATAGCATTCTATAAAATCAGTATTTCTATGAAATGTAAGGAACATTTTATGTACAGGAGGTAAAGAGAAAGATTTTTATGTATTTGGATCAATGCATTCTTAGACCTTCCCTTCCCTTCCCTTCCCTTCCCTTCCCTTCCCTTCCCTTCCCTTCCCTTCCCTTCCCTTCCCTTCCCTTCCCTTCCCTTCCCTTCCCTTTCCTTTCCTTTCCTTTCCTTCCCTTCCCTTCCCTTCCCTGCCCTTCCCTGCCCTTCCCTTCCCTTCAGTGGTGGGTTTCAAAAGTTTTTACCACCGGTTCTGTGGGTGGGGCTTAGTGGGAATGGCATGGCTTAGTCGCCATGGCTTGGTGGGCGTGGCAGGGGAAGAATATTGTAAAATCTCCATTCCCACCCCAATCCAGGGGAAGGTTACTGCAAAATACCCATTTCCTCCCGATCAGCTGGGACTTGGAAGGCAGAGAATAGATGGGGGTGAGGCCAGTCAGAATTTTTACTACCGGTTCTCTGAACTACTCAAAATTTCTGCTACTGGTTCTCCAGAACTGGTCAGAACCTGCTGAAACCCACCTCTGCTTCCCTTCCCTTCCCACCTTGCAGAACGCATGATGTCTGAGGAATATACTGACAAGACAGGGCAAGGAATAGTAAAACAGCAGGTGGTTAGACTGTATTGTGAAAAATACATAATTGGGTTGTGTTTTTTTTTTGATGGGTCTGAGCCCCCTCTTGCTTGGAAAAAAAAACAGAATAGGAAGTGGGGGAGAAAGCATATTCAGGTCTTGATCAGATTTCAGAATCAGCCAAGGTCAACTAAGTGCTATAATCTAGTTGGACAAATGAGAAATATGGAACTTCACATTTCCTATTAGCCATGAATCTTGTGAAAACAGGCATCTTGTGCTGAACCAGCTTTTGTAAAACTGCTTTGTTTTCCAGCACTGAACTCATGTTATCACATACCGATTAAAATTTTTCAGGATGAAATGGGATTAAATTATTGTAACAAAAGATGACATAATAAAATAAAAGGCTATGCATTAATGATTTACATTTCCACCCAGTCACCCCAAATACTTCTTCAATAAGATGAGTATTCAAGCTATCGGCTTCTTGAGAGGTTGAATAGACATAGAGACCTGAGATCTTAGATTATATTATTTTATTGGATTTATCACATCTTTATTGGCAGAAAACATTATTTTGTAATAACGTTAGATTAATAACTATGCATATTTGCACCCCCTCATCTTCCAGGCTCTGAACATTTGCTTTCTCCTGCTTAGTTATAAATTACTTGACTTGATCCTGCAGTTCAAACCTTCCCTATTGAAATAAAAATCTGGACCTAGCACTATATACTTGTTCCTGAATTAATTCTGAGTAATGGATTTAAGAAAACAAAGTCTCAATTTTAAATTGGTGAATGCACATGGTTTCTCTGACTTGGATAGTTTTATCAGACATATTGAGTGCACTCCCGTGTTAAAGTTGAACAATAAGCCAGAAAAAGACATGCCAAAATGCTTCCATATTGTATTGCCTTCATGAATTAACCAGGAAGATTCACACTAACCTCAAAGGACACTCTACTTATCCAGTTGAAATGTGTGCATGGAAGCTTTTAGTATACTGAGCTGGCTCTGTTCATTTTGTTTCGGGTTTATTGCAGGTTTGCATGTCTACAAAGTTAGCCCAGGATTCTTTGTGGCTTAAGTGAAACAAAGAATGGCCTACTTGCAGCCTTTGTCAAGATTAAACTCTGAGAGCCGTAATAGCATAATCTTTTTTTTCTCCTCCTGCCTCTCATAATATCCAAAATAAGTGGTTTGAAGCTGTTGCCTTGGTCAATGATAAGACAAACTTGTAACATAAAATAACCTTCTTTATGAGTTGTTTAATCTATTGTTGGGGCATCAGTAAATTGACATTCCTCATGTACATTCAATGTACCATTGGGACAGCAGTAAAATCCTCTGAAGTCTGCTACCGGTTCTCTGAGTCTGCTACTGAGCATGCACATCACATGCATGTGCGCCTGAGGTGCACTGGCACAGCACTAAAAAAGGAACATTTTGAAGTCTTCCAAGTCTGCAAAGGCAAGTAAAACAGCGGGGGGGGGGGGGGGAATCCACTGTGCCACGTGATGTAGATTAGCTAGAAAGCAGGAAATCTGATGATTCTAGCTAATATAAATCACATGTCACAGCTGATAGTCGCCCAGCTGATCGTCAGAAATACCACTTCACCCGAACTGGTAGCATTTTTTACTACCGGTTCGGGAGAATCAGTCTGAACCAGTAGCATTTCACCCCTGCATTGGGAGTCTTCCTTCCTTCCTTCCTTCCTTCCTTTGTATGAATGAAAGTTTAGAGTTCTGAGTATATAGTAGTGATGGTTAGGATGTTTCAGTCATGTGCTTTTTTAGCAGACACTGGAGCATTCTGTCTTGTCTCAGAGGCAACCTAATTCACTGTCAGCCACTATGAATTCATTTTGCTCCATATTCCAAAGAATGAGTGAGAAGGAGACTCTTTCAGATATTTCTTAGTTTCAGGTTTACCAGCGTACCCCATCTCTCTTTCCTTGAGGTTATTACATAACCTGAGCCTATAACCATCCATCTGGTCTGCAACCTTTCCTAGAATATTGACTGTTTCCAACCCTTATAATCTAAGCATCCAACTTTTTGCTTTCAGGTATCTAAATTTGGGAACAAATAACTGAGACAAGCATTATCATTAGCAATGACTTACTCTAAAAGCATTGGTACTGCTTCTTGAATTTCAGTTAAGACTATGAATTATGGTACAATGCATACTAATGCCCATACTGAAGAAAAGACTCTTGAATGTTTATTGCTATAGAAGGTGTGCTAATATTAAGTTTTTTAATCTGCATTTCAAAGCTTCCCTTTTCAGCAAACAGCAATAATTCTATGTACAAGCCATTATTGACCCAAAGTTCTTACCTTTTTCAGCAAACAGCAATAATTCTATGTACAAGCCATTATTAACCCTAAATTCCTACCTTCATGAAGTTTATTTTTTAAAATAAGAAGTGTCCTTCTTCATTATTTCTCCTTCTCAATGCAATATTCCTAGTGAACTATAATATTTTCCAGCAGTTATATCCTCTGAACTGTCTTCAAAAGCAGAACCACACAGAATGAGTTATGTGAACCTGACCTTGATACTACAAGGCAGAATTCATGATTTTTCTGGTCTAACTCAAACAAGGAGGTAAGATTTATTCTGACAGATTGTTTGAAATATGTGCTAGATCCTGTGGCAATGTGGTGTTCCACATAAACTTTTAAAATCTTCTTTGAAAATAACTATCACAAAGAAGGGACAGGCTTGTGTACGTAATGACAAAATAGATAAACCCACCCCTCCAAAGATGGTGGCTGTAAACAGGATGATTTTGTCAGCACATGAGAATAAACCGAGAGTTATGTTACTGTGCTAGCCTCCCTGCTATGTTACAGTCTCCCTGAATATATGGCTTGATACTGTCTCAGGTTTGGCAATGTTCTTACTCAGGCATATGGTTCTAGGAGACTTCAATCTGACATCCCTGTAGGTAAATTTGAAAGCAGCACAAGATTTCATGGATTCACAGTAGGGTCAAGTGCTTTGTCTTGGTGTGATTTGGAGTAATGGGACAGTAACATCCCCCTTTGTCATGGGCAGATCATTGTCTGTGAGTCTGAAAGTATTGTACATACTACTGTAGCATGTACACACACACACACACACACACACACACACACGTGGAAGATATTTGGGTGGCCCACTTCAAGCACTTAATGAACCTACTAGATTTCAAAAGGAACTTGTGGTTTTACCTGAACTTTTCATGGTATGCATGAGTCTTTGGTTACCACCTGGAATGAAATGGTGGCATTAGACCAGATCATGACCAAAACAATTTCAAAATGCATTTAGTTGTAAAGCAACAGAAGGGATGCTTAGAGTATTGCTAGAGGAAAACTAACAATGAATCTGATCTGACCTAGCTAAGATCTTTTGTGATAGCCTATGCAGTGATATTATGAGCAGCAAAGAGTGCTTACTTCTTGACTTTTATTATGTCTTTTGAGTGTTGATCAGCAGTTCTGTTCAGGATGAACCAATCTCTTTTGGATAAGTAAGGGCTGGTGGAGCATCTTCAGGATGACTGTAAAGTTTGTTCTCAACATATGGTAAATAAAATTGCTCTGAGATAGATCCACTGAGCAGCTCATCACAGCAGCTGTGATGTAAGGTCACATCAGGTGAAGTTCCCATCAGGCCAGGGTCATGTGATCAGTCTTGTGGTGGGCTTGTGATGAGTCAGTTGTGAGTCACCAGTGAGAATCTTGTGATGGGTCTTGTGATTGATAGGTTATATCGGGTGAGGGTCATTGGGAGATGAAGTGCTGGTTGTGGAGGTTTGAGGATCGGTGCTGTCTCTGGTTGGCTGTGTGATTGATTTGGATTCTGAGAGATTCATAGGCTGGTTGTAGGTCAATGTGTCTGTTGATAGAATTGCTTGTGGAGTGCCAGGCTTCGATAAACTCAGAGCATGGTGGGTGGTAGTGTGGCCAATGATTTTTCTGTTGTTCAAATCAAACTGATGCTGTTTGGTGTCAATTTGGATAGAGATTAATGATTTGGGATCATGACATTTGACTGCCAGATGGTGTTCATGGATCCTAGTTTTTAATCAATGTGATGTTTGTCCCACATAGAATGGGGGACAATTGTTACAGTTGATTTTGTAAATTACATTGTTTCTTTCATCCTTCTGTATCTTGTCTTTGATTCTGGATAATTCCTGGTGGAGTGTGGATGTGGGTTTGTGGGCTATTGCTATTGTTCTTTGCTGGATGTTCATTTTGGCACCATTCAGAGTTACTTTATTTGTGTTGGGCAGCTGTATAAAAGCTTGAAATAATTAAATTAATAATCCCTCTAATCACATTAGAATTAGCTTTTCCTTCCATAGCCAGAATGCCTGCAAATTAATAAATATACAGGTATAAACAGGCAGCTAAGTTTCCATAAGTCTGAAACATTTTTAAAGAAGTCAACTTATTCTTGCATTCTTGGTTACTGCCGTTGCAAGATCTGGATAACTATGTTTCATTTTTGGACCTAGTGTTAATAATACCAACACTTCTGTGTAGAGAAACGTGGTAATTACAGAGATAACTCCCAAAGCTGCAGGAGGTAGTCAATGATATCCATCCATGACTAGCTGCTATAGAATTGCCAGTTAATTAGGATACAATCTCACAATAGCAGTATCTTCACAATAACATAGAGCAGGCCACCATAAGGGTGAGTCATTCTTAGTGTCATATTGGAGACAGACAATCAAATGTCTTCTGGATATTGCAGATAGCAGAACAATCTGTGTCTGTGCTTTTAATTTAGGAATGTATTCATGACACTTACCGGGAATCTGGTGTTCCCAAATGTCAGTATCTTCCAAATGTAAAGGTTACTTGTACAAGATGTAACTTTTATCAGCCTGAAGAAGGAAGGGATTTGGGGAGCTGTAGTCCAACTAATCTGGAAAACACTATATTGTACATTATAAAGACACAACCTATGGCCTATAGCCTTTTTTGTTTCTTTGTCCCAACAAAAGTCTCCAATAGTTGGTGTCAATTTGTAGATATTAAGGAGATTTTAAATGAATGAAATACGTATTTTAAACATTGTAGAGGCTTGATGCTTCCAAATTCTCCCTGTTATCTGAAAGACTGAAAATACTGGCTCTGTTAATTCCACATTATTATTGGCCAAAATCAAGAAAGAATCAGAAATGGTAGAGTTAGTTAGTCAGTCAGTCAGTCAAAGGGTCAGTCAGTCAGGGAGGCAGGCAGGCAGGCAGGCAGGCAGGCAGGCAGAAAGGAAAGAACGAAGGAAGGAAGGAAGGAAGGATAGAAGCAGGCAGGCAGGCAAGAAGGAAGGAAGGAAGGAAGGAAGGAAGGAAGGAAGGAAGGAAGGAAGGATAGAAGCAGACAGGCAGGCAGGCAGGCAGGCAGGCAGGCAGGAAGGAAGGAAGGAAGGAAGGAAGGTGTCTCTCCCTCTAAAATTGGAAGAGAAGTGATCATTAGTATATAGACATAATTGCAACTAATAGAGCTAAGTCACAAGGAGAAACAGAGTTATATGGCACCCACAAAACCTATACTGAGGTTGGATTTTATATTACCCCATATTGTTCTGGGAAGCTGATGCATCTTTGAGCGTGTGCCTATCTATCTTTTTGCACACACAAACACAAAAACATGCATAGATACATATTCTGAAATAATTTCTGTGTTCTTCATTAATATAGGTTAATGTTTTGCCGTTTTATTGTTATTTTAAAATTTTGAAACAATTTTGCAATCTAACCCCCACATTCTAGTTGTTGGGTGTGTATGTTAAATGATAAACAGAATACACAGTCTTCAGAGGCCCTCCATGTTTTAGGTTCTACTGGTGGGAGAATTATGGGATGGGGAGCAGATGGAGAACTATCTATGCTGTTTTAAACTGTGTATCAGAAATGCCAATCAAAATGTAATACATGTACTGGAACCTATCTGAATGTTCATCATCACACATCTATTAAAAGAGCCTTTGTTTTTAGCCAAGTAATGATTGTAATTAAATTGATTCATGGAAGGGGGAAGGTTGTTATCACTCTGTCCCTTACTAATTAGATTTGATTAATTTAAAGCTTAATATTTGTCAGGAATGTTCTCTAAGCATAGCTAAGGCCTTTCCATTTACAGAAATATTGCCACCCCAGCACTGTTTCTGACGTCATGTGATCACATCCTCCGTCTCTACTGGCAGCAAAGTTAATTTCTGTCTCCACTTCACTGTACTGAATTGCTGCCAAAATCCTTTCTCTCCTCTCTGTCTCAAGAGCAGGGCCAGTGCTACCATTTCATGCAAGTAGTCTTCGTTTAGTGACTGCCTCACTTGCTGACCATTCACAGTTGCAATGGTGATGAGAAAGTAAATCTGCAACCAATCCTTGCATTTACGATCATTTACAAGTCTGGAAAGCAAATGAAAGTAGGCTCATAAGCACAGTTGTGGTTTCATGTAGGAACCACTTTGCTTGAACACTAAGTTGCCGGTCCCAATTGTAGTCACTAAACAAAGATGATGTGTATTGTCTTTAAAATGAGCGACAGGTGTGAGGGGGCTTTGAAAACATCTTCATAATAAACTGCTGCATGACTTGGAAAGCACAGAAGGTAACATGAAAAGTAATCAGATCCATTGATGGAGACAAGATACAGTGCTGTTGGATGTCAAGTCATACTTCTCTCATAAAGTGTTTTGAGGAAGACCAATGTAAGGAGAACAACTACTCACTTTGAAAATGGTTTTCAGGCCAAAAATGAGGTCCTGCTATTCAGCAGGTTCTGACAGGTTCTGGAGAATTGGTAGCGGAAATTTTGAGTAGTTTGACGAACCAGTAAATACCACCTCTGGCTGGCCCCAGAGTGGGGTGGGAATGGAGATTTTGCAGTATCCTTCCCCTGCCATGCCCAACAAGCCATGCCCAACAAGCCACACCACACCCAACAAGCCACGCCCACAGAACCAGTAGTAAAAAAAATTGAATTCCACCACTGATGAGGTCTGCATGGAAACACCGTTTCACTCAACTTGAAACATACTCCACAGGTTTGACTAAAGGCCAAAAAAGCCGGACTAAATGAAAACATAATTTATTCGTAAATTCTAATTTATTTAATAAAAATACAAAAATATAAATATACATATTTATATTTGTATGTATATATATATATATATATATATATATATTTAGATAGATAGAAAAATATGAATCAACACAGACATTTTTAACTCAATAAATATGGCAGTAATATTCATTCTTTTTTTTTTATAAGGAGTAATCAGTTTATGTTATAGGATAGGGGACAGTATAGGGGACAGTAGCAAGGAAAGTGAAGTAAAGTGTTATTTTTTTTTTGAAAAAAAAGTTGTGTTCCCAAAGTCCTCCTGAAAGGCACAAAAAGCCTTGTAAAGATATTTTACCCACCTACCCCCCAATTAATACTGTATTGAATATCCTCTTTCTAACCTCTTAGACAAAAAAGAGGAGATATTACTTCTGTTTTAAAAAACAGTCATTTTCATTCACACTGACTTATTAAGCAAACTTTTACTAAAACATACACTTATGTTTTGTTTGTTTGTTTGTTTTTCCAAGTAAGAGAATATAGGCCACTTTAATCTAATTACAGAGGTGTTGATCTCATCAGCAAGGAGCCACTCACAAAATATTATTTTCAGGCTGTGATCCAAGAATCTCCAACATCCATGAGGTGCTCCTTCCAATAGGACATCTCCCCCTACCCAGTCTCTATAGTTATAAGGAATATTCCATGTGCATATCATGGGTTTGTCTGCACAAGGCCACTGCCTGGCCTCCTCACTCAGAAAAAAAAGGAGAAGAGAGGAGAGGAGAGGAGAGGAGAGGAGAGGAGAGGAGAGGAGAGGAGAGGACAGGAGAGGAGGAGAGGAGAGGAGAGGAGAGGAGAGGAGAGGAGAGGAGAGGAGAGGAGAGGAGAGGAGAGGAGAGGAGAGGAGAGGAGAGGAGAGGAGGAAATCCCTGCTCATGCACAGGAATGCTGAAGCTGCATCAGTAATCTTGAAGGAGGCAGTTAGTCCTGGTCACTCTCATCTCCACCATACATGTCTGCTAATTTTTTAAATCGTGGCCCCCAGTCACTCAAATAATCATAGTCTTGATTTCCACCATCGGCGGTAAGTGACTCCAAAGAACTAAGTGAATTTGCTATAGAATCATTCCCTTCATAGGCATATGTTGCTAAAGAGTCATAAGGGGGTGCAGTTGGATCCAAGTCGTTTTCTTTTAGTCTACGATGGATAAAATCTTGAATATCAATGTTTTCCCACAAAGATGCTGTCCTCCTTATCTGGAAAATAGTTTCTGGCATCACATCTCTTCTCATTTTGCTTTCCTCTCTGGCTTCAGGGTTCCTCAGCGTGCCAATATCAAAAGCTTGGGTATCTTCCTCCCCACCTCCTTCATCGTTATAGGTGACAACGTTGTCTCGGACATCATCTTTTGAAATGATCAAGGGCTCTTTTTTCCTCTGGCGCTTCATTGCAGCAAACAGCACAACCAAAACTGGAAGACAACAGTAACAATACAGATGGGCGATGAGCACTGAATAGGAAATTCATGGATTAGGAACAATGCTGGCAAAGCTAAGAACCTTTAACATTCATTAACTGCAACAGGTAAGATTAAGATAAATATTACACTCTCAATTAAATGAAGGGAGTTAAAAAGAAAAGCTCATTGAAAAGAGCTTCTTTATCAATATAGAATGAAGCGCAGGAATTATTCTTTAAATATTGTTTGATGATATAATGGCCAACATATGAATGGGCTTGTTAAATGATTAATCTAACCAGGATATATTTACAGTGCATTCAGAAAGTATTCAGAACCCTCTTCACTTTTGTCAATTTTGTTATGCTGCAGCCTGATTTCTAAAATTCTGTTTTCATTTTGTCATTAAGGGGTACTGACTGTAGATTAATGAGAGAAAAAATGAATTTCAACAACTGTAGAATCAGACTGCAGCATAACAAAAGTGACAAAAGTGAAGGGAGTCTGAATACTTTTTGAATGCAGTGTATATTTGAGCCCAGTGCAAATGAGGTTCTTATGTATGTTGTGATTTATCCATAGGAGCAAGAACTTTAATTTTTAAGCCAGATTCCCACTTTCATAGGAGGAGTTATGCATCTTAATATGTACATAAGATTTTGTTTCAGTCTCACACTGATCAGGCATGAACAGTGAGCAAGATTCATACATATCCCAGAACCTAAAGACATGCAAACATTTGGCTCTGAAGGCATATTTGAAATTCTGGGGAAATGTCAGAAGTACTACCATAAATACTGCCATGGGATGAGTAGGGCAATTCAGAAAATGGGATAAGGCCAAGCCAGCAAACTAAATTAATTAAAAGAAAAGCAATACAAGCATTTTAAGGCATAGATAACTTTTAAAAAGGCTGTATATTTTCTCCACTACACCTATAAATAGCTCAATTGACTTTTTCCCCTTTTCTAAAATAAATGGCATATTCTCATCTTAATCAGGTGAACTACACATCTCCAATCCATATTCCCCTCTTTTTAAAAGAAATGCATAGAATGACATGATTGTTTCTCATATATTATATATGGTTCTGTTATTTGAGGTTTTATGTATACAGAGTTAATTGGTAAATACAGATCAGAATTACTGTAGCTATGATTAGTAAAATATTTATTTTATTTATTTATTTTGTCGCATTTCTATGCCGCCCAACTCCCAAGGGACTATATGTTGTTTACCTGCATTTTTGTTATGTGATTCTGTTTGAAGGACTCTTTTGGAGTGCTTTTTATATATTATATAAATGTGCAAAATGGTGGAAAAGGAATTCTTTTTCAAGGTCTCATTATCTGTTTTCTGGATAATAAGGGCCATCTCTTTTGAAATCTTAGCTTTAAAATAAAATGATGAAAACAATCCATTATCAAAATGGACTCAATGTATTCTTTTTTCCCTTCAACATCTTGTCAACTGTTATATGCTATCTATACTTACCACTCTATATAAAATAGGTTTTGTCTGCTTTCTGTGTATAAAAATATTTGTTTTATTTGGGGTAAGCTCTCTTGTAACCTGTTTTCTAATTTCCCCAAATATCAATATATCAACTTTGGCCTAGTTTTGCTTTTTATCAATTCTTTTATGAATCAAAACCCCTAAAGTAGTTCTTTCCCTTTTTCCCATTCATTCACGTTCCTTTTCTAGATCTTCTTAATTTTCTTCTTTTCCCTTGTCTTCCTAGCAATTTCCCTCATAGCCTTTCCATTAGGGCAAAAGGAGCATCTTGGAAACACTAGTGGTCAGGTCATCCATTATTATGGTCGCACATTTGTATATTTAGACAATAGCACTGGGTGCCACATTCTTGAAAGCCCTTTTGTATATTTCGTATCCATGGATACCAAATGCCCAAAGAAAGCTTTCATTGTACTGAGAATCATTTAAAATGTTGCAGAAATAAATTGACTAATAAATGCAGGTGGCTTATCTGGTCTGGTCTATTCTGTTCAGAATGTTTGAATGCAGCACTGAGAGGGGGAAAAAACCCTCACAATGCTTGTTGGAATAATAGCAGGATTCTTTTTCTGCCTTATCTACAGAGAGAGTTCACAGCAGCTCTTCAGTTTCCACAGTCAGCTTCCTCTAGTATTTTTCATCATTGTTATAAGGAGAAATAACTTCAAGTGTCATACTTAAAGACTGACACTTTATTTAAAGAACAGATCTTAACAGCTTGGTTTAAAAAAACAAACAAAGATGCTATCAAATTACTATTTGGATGCTTTATGAACTTTTGCATGATTTCCACAAAAGTAATCTGACAGCATATTTTGAAATCCTTCAACAGTTATCTAAAAATATATTTTAAGTGACTGGTTGTTGCTAGGCCTTTCCATCATCATCATTATTATTAGCATATATCATTATTAATATATATTACAATTGTAATTGTAATTGTTTTTGTTTATTGTTTTAATTAATGGGGCCAAATTTATATATATTTTTAACTGTATTTTAATATTTGTATTTGATGTTTTTATTTGCCTGTTCAAATAAATGAATCTCAAAAAGAATCTCAAAATGAGATTCTTAACAGAAACATTTGCTCTTCAGTTTGGTATTCAGTTTGCTGTTCAATTTGCTCTTCTGTCTAGTATTGTATTGTATTCTAGGATCTTCCTTTAGATAACTGTGAGCAATCTGGAAGTCCATTAGAAGAGCAGTTCTGTGATATATTGTGGTATTTCTTCTGAGGAAGAATATTCATAGATAGCATAGCTTAGAGAGAACAGATATGTATATAGATAGATAGCTGACAGTATAATTTATAATAGTAACTTAGTGATGTTTATTAATTGTATATATATATTATTATGTTTTTATTGTGTAAATAAAAACATTTGCTGTAGGCTGCTTCAGAGGCTCATTTGTTTAAGTAGAGTTTCATAGAGATAGAGGTTCATGGTTTATTGATTTATTAACCTCCACAACATCCACCAAGACCCCCTCCCTTTCCAGAGCTACTGCAACCAGGAAAATTCAAAACCAGCAGGAATCGGATTGCCTGCACAGAGCACCAGCTTATCTCCCTATTGAAGTGTTACCTATCAATCTACTTGTATAGAACATACTTTCAAACTGGTAGGTGGACAGAAGCTGACGCAAGTCACAGGAGCCTACCCTGCCACGCAATGTCTGGGTTCGAACTGCCAAAGCGGAAATCATCTCCTGTGTCATTAAACCAAGTGTCTTGTGTCTTTCCATCCAATACACAGCACTATCAACATCATCAACATCATCACAACACAATCCAAACTGTTTTGATTCTATTCTCCCTCTAGTATTTTTTTTTGAGTACACCTTTTAACTTTTCCCATTAAATTTTTATATTTCCAGAAAATGAACTTTAAATTTCAACAAACCAGAAGAACCAAAGACATGAAAAATTATATTTAAAACTTCTGAGTGTAAGAATCAATTTTGGTGTCATCTGATATTTTAATAAACCAAACTCTCAGATTCCATAGTGAAATGTGTTGGTTGAATTCATGGAGGGCAAGATGATTAGAGAGTAAAACTCAGGTGCATCCCATTTTCTACTCACAATTAACTGAGGTGCAATAATTCAATGTGACAAATAAAGTGCATTTTGATACCAGTTAACCAGATGGGATCTTGAACTTTAAGAACTGTACAGTACCACGTTTTCCCCAAAATAAGACCCATATATATATATATTGCCACCAAAAAAAAAGGCGCCAGTTATTTGGGGTGGGAAGTGTCTTCCACTGACTCACCTCACTTGCGTGCATCATCCCCAACCTCTTTTTTTGCTGTCAAAGGCCTTTAGGAACTTTTTCTGCAACCAGCAAGGACATCAAGGCTTTCCTGAAGGCTTCTGCAGCTGATAGATCCAGAGCTCTGTTATCGGCTATAGAGGCCTTTAGGAAAGCCTTGTCGGCCTTGCCGTCTGCAAAAGAAGTGGGCCAGCAAGGCAGGTGTCAGGATGTGCAAGGCAACTGTCCTTGCACGTCCCAAGTAGGGCAGCTCCACCCCACCATCCCCAGCTTAATTTTTACCCATGCACTTCACCCCACCCAGTGCACCCCAGAGTGGGTGGGGTCTTAATTAGGGCTTATTTGAGGGGGGGGGTAGGGCTTACAGTATATTGGGTGTAAGTGTAAAAATCTACTTAGGGCTTATTTTCAGGATAAGTCTTTTTTGGGGGAAAACATGGTATATAACACATGATTATTTTAAGGAGTAGGTGAATGTCTGTTTTGCAATAAGAATAATGGTAGGATTTTGATTTTAGTAATACAAATATCACCAGTGTGATAAACAGCTGATTTTGGTGCATTTACCACTGAGTAATCCCTAGAAATTAACAATTTATTGCTCTCAACAGACGTTCCCATCTACGAGGGACCTCAGAACATGTAGTACTAATGAGCAAAATTGTTTACACATTAAGTATCTGGCAGAATCTCTAAATGTTTTTTTAAAAAACTGTAGAAATTTGAAATGAGTTATCAATCAGAAATGAAATGTACTACATTACTGTTGAATATAAAAATCAAATCTGAGTCATGCCATCATCAGTATCAGAACTATCTTTAGATATATTCCATTTTAAAACCAACCTTTAAATAACTAAGCCAACAAGCTAAGTGCAGCCCATTGGTGATGTATGGTAGTCCACAAGTATCTCAGTCAATCTTTAGATTGTGCTGCATCCTTGGCTTTACAAGACTGAGAGTTCTCCAGCACCTAAATGCTGGAGAATTTACCATTTGTGAAAGCCTGGATTAAGGAGATTCTTCTGAAAATATAGTCTCCTTGAAACAATTGTTGTTAGTTGAAAAGTCATGTCCGACCCATCGCGACCCCATGGACAACTTTCCTTCCTGTTGTTATGGTCCGCCAGCAGCCTGTGGAGCTAGCCATGGAGTTGGACAGTGAGGAGGCTTGGGAGGACCATTGGCCAGTCCTGGAGTCTGCGGAAGGCATTGATAAGGGGTCTGCAACGGAGGCAGAGATAGAGCTAGGGCCATCTGGGAGTGATGCGTGGACTCCGGAGCCTCCAGAGTCGGACAGCAGAGAGGCAGAGGAACAGGAGGAGCCTGTTCCTAGTGCACACATGTGTAGAGCTGCCAGAAGGCAATATCAGCTAAAGTAAAAAGGACAACTCGGGAGTAAGGCCAGGAGATGACTGACCCCTCCCATAAGGCTTAAAAGAGCAGCAAAGGCTCTTGGGCTCTTTGTAGGAAAGCAATGTTGCTAAATCTGTTTCCAGTCGGCATCTCTTGTTTCTGAACTTTGTGGAGCTTTGCCAAGAAAGGCCTTTGGCATGGTGCCAAAGAAGATAAAGGTTTGTGATAAGCCCAAAGAACTTTTTTTGAAGGACTTGTTTTGGAATTAATTTGGACTAAGCTGGGAATGAAGTAATTCTCAGCTGTTATAATAAAATAGATTTGTTTGAGATTAATTGTGTCTTGTAATGACTAAGTGAGTCTAGGTCACAACACCTGTTCTCTACCATCCCCCAGAGGCCATTTAAGCTCACGCCGACTGCTTCAGTGATTCCATCCAGCCACCTCATTCTCTGCTGTCCCCTTCTTCTTTTGCCCTCAATCATTCCCAGCATTAGGCTCTTTGAAACAATATCCAGGTACGAAGAAGGAAAAAGGAAACGGTCCACTTACTCAGCAGAATAATGATGCAGAGCAGAATGGCAATGAGTGCGCCTGTGCTAAGGCCTGCCGGAAGGAGCAAAGCTTCAGCATTACAAGACTGCATATTTCCCCTGCTGTCACAGGCACACACTCTGATGCTCAGTGTGCCCGTACTACTCTGGATGGGGTAGTCATTGTCAAATATTATTACTGGCAGAAGATAGGTGCTCATTTTACTGCGGCTATATCCATTCCGTCTGGTTACAACACCTGCTGTGTTATCTGCACCAGAAGAACCAAGACACAGAAAATTATATTTAAAACATTGTCAGCAAAGGACTCCAAGTGTAACATAGAGAGCCAATAATGAAAGCCCACCTTTGTTATCCACAATAGAGAAGTTTGGATGGACTGTGTATTCTGGCACCAGTTCAAAAAAAAATTTGTGTCCACGTGGTGGTTCATCTTTATCCACAGCACTAACAGTTTGTATCAGCTGCAAGGAAATAATGATATGTTGTCAAGCAATATAAATGTTACATCTTTTGCTTTGTAGCATAATCTGCTCAGATAAATACCTGTAGCGGTGTAGAGAGAACCACATGGATGAACTTTTACTATGGTTTTACTGAGTTTAACAGATCTACATACAAAGGAGCTCTAGCACAATTTCCCACCGCTGTGAGGGACTGTTCCGTGTGATTATCCTGGCAGCATGGAAGTTTCCGGCCTAATATGGCTTCCACATGGAGCATGTGATCGTCTGAGGAGTGAGGGGATGGTTTTAGGGGTTTTGATTTACTGAGGGAAAACCCGGACCTCTCAGATTCAGGTTTCGCCAGATGTGCCAGTTTACCTATTCTAGTAAATAAAACTTTGAAAAATGGTTGCTTTGGAGTTTTACTTGGAGTTGGGAGGTTTTCTGGAATGCTGACATATCCATCTGTTGCTCAAACATAATAGCTTTCAAGCAAAGGGCCAAATAACTTCTGTGGGTTGCTGAAAACTAATAAGATTTATTTAAAAATAAATAAACAAATAACAAATGCCCAATTTTAGCATTACCAAAGTTCCAAAATGTGTAATCACAGGGACGTTTTGGTATACCATAAGCCATATTCACATTTCAAGTGGCGCAACAAGGAAACCTTACATTAAGCCAGCATCCTATATGTGAACTATAGCATATTGCCCAGAATATTTTGAAGTGTGCAGGATGAGTATGAGAGATGTTCCCTTCTTCTTTTTAAAAATCATTTTCTACCTTTTCTTAATTATTGTACTTTCCATATCTAATAACCGAGGTTTATCTGGGTGAATAGTTTGCAGGTGGACAAAACATCTGTAACACAAAATTATAAAACAATGGCAATGAAACTGTAGGAAAAAAATATTAACAATTGGAGCTGGAAACCATCGGCAACACATAAACCAAATTTAAAACTAACAGCAGCTGCAGGGAAAAAAGAGACTTAAGAATATGCAAGGAAGGATATTAGAGGATTGGGAGAAAAAAAAAACAGAATCATTAGTGCTCCAAAGACTCAAATATTAGGCAAGTTTTTCTTACGAAGGCAGTCTACTAAAGATATCCAAGAACTGCAGTAGCAGGAACTTTAGACAAAGGAAGAACAATGACTTAATATGCTAATGTTAAGATAAACTGGGGGATGGGAGATTGCAGGATAAACTGGCAGTCTGGATCCTACCCAGTTATGTCTTTCAGATAAAAACCAGCATCATCTTTCATACCAATTCAAACTGATGATTAGTGCAGTTATCAAACTCAAAGTGCAAAATGCAATCAATTCAGCAAGTTCCATTTAACAGTTTAGTTTTTTCCCTACTTAAAAAAAAAAAAATCAACCCTCCCTCCCTCAAACATCCCCCAACTTGAAATTGTCAGATTTTTTTCCCCCAAAGGCAGTCCCATGCTTAAAACATTACAATAAATCAAATGGGCTATGTGCTGATGAACTCTGAAAAAGATTCTTTCTGAAAAGTAGCTAACTGATTGGTGTAGAAAACTAAATTAATTAGCACTCTATCCACAATGCTACTGTTTTTTTTTAAAAAAAAATATTTTGTCAAGCACGTATTAGATAGCATATATAAGTATAAACATGATTTGAATACATGGAATAGATATGAACATTAGGACAGGGACGGTAGGCACATTGGTGTGTTTATGCACGCCCCTTACAGACCTCTTAGGAATGGGGTGAGGTCAACAGTAGACAGTCTAAGGTTAAAATTTTGGGGGTTTGGGGATGAAATCATAGAGTCAGGTAGTGCATTCCAAGCATTGACCACTCTGTTGCTGAAGTCATATTTTCTGAATCGAGTTTTTTTGTCTGTACTGTATCTCAGATTAATGACTCTAATTCAGCCCATTGCTTTGTCCAAGTATTGGATGAGTGCATCAACTCTGTCTCGCTTATTCCAGAAGGAAAGGATTCTTGGCTTTCCTTTTCCACACTGTCCCTACTGGCAGAACAGGAAGGCAACTATTTCTGGAGGACAGAATCCGATAACATTGCCCTCTATTAATCCTCTACTCTCTGTTAAAATGACCCCAGGACTTGTTTTTTCTTTTTTTCTTTCTTTCTTTCTTTCTTTTTTTTTTTTGTTCTAAAGTACACTTTTCCATTTTATGTTGCCTCAAGTGCATTTCAGATAACACATGTCAGCAGTTCATTGACTACTCTGTAGAGAAAATAACGCCTCTTCAACTGACTCTGTGCTTACCATGCTTTCTCTTTCCTTGTAAATCTGCCTTTACCAATTCTGCAAGAATACAATGCTTGCAATACTTGCCTTATGAATAGAATACAATGCTTGCAACACTTGCCTTATAAATAGAATGTTGCTGATTATAAAGCTGGCAGATTTTTTAATTACTATTTTTATTCTTTCCTAAAAAAAAAAAAGGATCCCCCTGGACCCTCCAATCTCCTTCGTGACTGGTGTGCCACTGGATATATTGCCAAATATACAGGTACTTATCAGGTAAAGATAGAAAGTTCAAAGAAAGAAAATTAGTATTAAAAATAAATTATACCAGCAACCTACCGTGTTTTCTTGAAAATAAGGCCCTGTCTTATATTTTTTTGAACCCTGAAATAAGTGCTTGGCCTTATTGCCATGCACTCAAAAGCCTGATTTGCCTTATTATCAGGGATGACTTATTTTGGGGGAAACAGGGTACTATTCAGAAGATAAGGGCTTTAGGCATGGTGAAAGTATAGCAGTCATTGTAATAGTAATTCTAAACAGCATGAGAAAAGTATAATGGAATAAAAAAGTATTTTTTTACATGCACATGCATTTTGATGCTTTATGTTTGTGTGTGTGTACACAAACATATATAAACATATATTTAAGTTTCAAACATAAAGTTTAATTAAGTTTAAGCATATTTGATTAAGGTGACCAGACGTCCCGCTTTTGGCGGGACAGTCCCGATTTTTAGTAATTTGTCCCGCGTCCCGCAGCGTTTCAAAAAAGTCCCGATTTTTCATTCTGCCTCTTGAGCCCCAGCTGATGGCTAGAAGAAAAAAAACCTGTTTAAACTCTTGCCCGGGGCTTCAAAGGGCCGCCCTACAGGCACTCAGTGTAAAGAGTTCCTGAAGCAGTTTTTTTTCCCCTAGCTAAGCTGCAGAAACGAAACCGAAACCAGGGTCTTTGGTGCAACGTGACAAAATGAGGCAGAGAGAGATTTATTTTTATTTTTATTTTTCCTCCTCAAAAAAGGTAGGTGAAAAACTGCAAACAATGGGAAATTTAGGAGGAGAGTTCAAGATTTTAAAACACAAAAGAAAAAAAAAGCTGTATTTAACTAGGGAATTGTAATAATTGAGATACTATTAATTGTATATTATGTTGAAAGCAGAAATAGTTAAGTTGTGGTTCAGAGGAATATATGGGGGAAATTATTTGGTTTATTATTATTGGTAAATATAATTAATTGATTTGTAAGAAATTGGATTGCATGGAAATAATTGGAATATTCATGTTCATATTGATTAATATACAAAAAAGATAGTTTTATAACTAATTGATTTATATTAAAATGTTGAATTTGTATTAAACAACTGTATTACATAATTACATAGTTAAACAATGTGAGGATGGATATAAAAATAGATGACAATGGGAAGGGGTATAATATAGAATAGAAGGGAAAAATTGAATTTGATTAAGATTAGAGATGAGGATGAAGGGTAATATTGTTTTTTTAAAAAAAATAGATGAGGAATAAATATGGCAAAAAGGAAATATAGAAATTGTAAATTTAATTGAAGTGACTAAACGCTGTTTAAATTTGTGAACCGGCCAAATACTCTGTTCAAAGAAAATAAGTTGTATGTTTGTATGTGTGTTTCTAATTACTGCTATTTATTCATATTTATTCTCTTTTATTCTTTAAAGTTTAACAATTCATTCTTTATCTTCATATCTTTATATTTGTTTGGGATTGGCTTTCTTCCCTTTCATCTTTTTTATTGTACAGCAATCTTTCTCCTCAAACCTACCACCTCTCTCTTTTCTTTCCTTCTTACTTTCTCTTCCCCCCCTCTTCTTCTCCTCCCTACTTCCTCTTCCTTTCTCCTTCTCCTCCTCTCTTCCTCCCCCTCTTACCCTCACTCCTACTCTAATTTCCCTTCCCTTCCTTCATCCCTCTCTATTGCTGTATCCTTTTATGCATATGGACTACTCAGAGGGCTGAAAAAGTTATTTTTGACTGGTCCTCGCACTTTTGACCAGTCCTCGAACTTACGACTGTCTTCACATTTTACGTTTTTTGCCCTATCTTATCACCATGGTGAAGAGAAGCAGTTGTGAAATGAGTGACATGGTTGTTAAGAATGCTGCACGGGCATAAATGTGAGGATGGTCATAAGTGTGAGGACCAGTCAAAAGTGCGAGGACCTGTCAGAAATCACTTTTTTCAGCCCTCTGGTTAGTCCTTTTGTGCATATGGACTACTCGGAGGGCTGAAAAAGTTATTTTTGACTGGTCCTCGCACTTTTGACCAGTCCTCGAACTTACGACTGTCTTCACATTTTACGTTTTTGCCCTATCTTGTCACCATGGTGAAGAGAAGCAGTTGTGAAATGAGTGACATGGTTGTTAAGAATGCTGCACGGGCATAAATGTGAGGATGGTCATAAGTGTGAGGACCAGTCAAAAGTGCGAGGACCTGTCAGAAATCACTTTTTTCAGCCCTCTGGTTAGTCCTTTTGTGCATATGGACTACTCGGAGGGCTGAAAAAGTTATTTTTGACTGGTCCTCGCACTTTTGACCAGTCCTCGAACTTACGACTGTCTTCACATTTTACGTTTTTGCCCTATCTTGTCACCATGGTGAAGAGAAGCAGTTGTGAAATGAGTGACATGGTTGTTAAGAATGCTGCACGGGCATAAATGTGAGGATGGTCATAAGTGTGAGGACCAGTCAAAAGTGTGAGGACCTGTCAGAAATGACTTTTCAGCCCTCTGAGTAGTTCCTATACACATAGCCACGGCCACCCGGTCACATGACCAGCTAGCCACGCCCACCCAGTCACATGGCCTCCAAGCCACACCCACACAATAAGCCACGCCCACAATGGTGTCCTTCTTACCAATGTTAAAATCTGTTCACCTTACCCTATACACATAGCCATGGCCACCCGGTCACATGACCAGCTAGCCACGCCCACCCAGTCACATGACCAGCTAGCCACGCCCACAAAATAAGCCACGCCCACAATGTCCCTCTTTACCAATGTTAAAATCTGGTCACCTTATATTTGATGTATGTGTGTGTATGTGTACATGAGCATGAGCACAAGCACAAGCACAAGCACAAACACAAACAAATATATATGCCCTGGAACAGATCCAGAGGAAGGAAAGTTGTTAGGAATTACTTTCCTGGAAAGAAAATGTAGAAGAGCTCAGCAACAAGGAATTGTCCAGCAGAAGGACAATTGCAAGCTGTTGCCAAAATATTTCTCTACAGGATTTCTTAAATTGTCAGATCAGCCTGAATACTGCTTAAATGATAAAAATGCAGATAGAATGTTCTTTGGTTTAAAAACATTCTTTGTGATTTCTTTACATAATCTTATAAAAAAATAAAGCATGAGTGATGAAAAGGAAGTGCCTCCTAAGTCCAGCCTATCTAAAAGATATTTCTGGTCTTTAAAGCTTAGAAACTTGTCTTTGCAATATTTTTTTCTTTTTTTCTTTTGCCTTGCAAATCCTTGCCTTCTGCTTCTCTTAATAAATTTAGCCTGTGACTGCAATAATGTATATGGCTCAGGTATACTGTCTGCAAAATCTGCACATTGCTTTGTGTTTTATAGTATGCATTCTCCTAGAAATGCTTAGAAAATGGCTTACTCCTAGCTGCAGCTAGTAAGTTACTGGAGTGCACTGAATAATTCTCAGTGTTCGGTTTGGCAAGCTCAGGAGTGACCTTCTGAAGTCTCCAGTCACTTTGAGTGCCTTATGTGACAATTATAGCCACTCCACATGTGCTGCCCCACCGTCAAACACATTTCAAGTCTCTGTTCAAGTCCTTGAGATGAAACAAAATGCTCAGCTGGAGTTAGAGAGGGCACTGTGAAAATGATCCACAGCTGAAGATTTCTACTGGCAGACAAATCAAGTCCATTTTCCTTTCACTGAAAAGGGACCAACACTGAACCACAAAGAGTAAGATTGGAAAAGTGGCAAGCAATGCTTTACAAGTGAAATGCACAACGTAATGTGTTGGTTGACTAGGTTTTGCTCCATCTCAGCACCTAGTCAGCCAGATGATCCACTTCAGAATGACTAAAAATTCAGGATGGGAACAAAGTTGATTCTAAAAAGCTAAGTCACTAGAAGCAGGGAAGAACCCCAAACCTAACCCCACCTCAGATTGTGATAATCAATAATCTGCACATCTGAATTATGGCATAATGGTTTTGAATTTAAAAAAAAACAAACATAAAATTCTTAGGCTTCAATGCAAATCTACTGGAAACTGTTTTCAATGCAATTTCGCTGGTTATTTGTTTGTAAGTTTTGTCAACAATGCTATTCCAAAGTCTATAAGTAGTATACAAAATCTCTTAAAGTACTGATGGGTTGTCTGCTACAGCAAAGCAAGGTTGTGGCATACACTTGAAAGGAGACCAGGAAGCCTGTAACTGTGGAGTCTGTCTGGCAAGAACAAAGAATGCTTATTCACAGGGAATATGCAGGTGTAAAGCTTGTAAGGATTCTGGGTGGTTAGAAAGCTGATAAAAGTAACAAAGAGTTAGGCAACTTGCAGACCTCAGCTAGAAGTTAGGAATAGAGATGGCATGGGGCAAATAAAATGTGTATTAGATAACTCCTAAAGCATTCCTTAGCTAAGATCTAGGAATAGGGATGGCTGGAAACCAATAGAATAATTGTTAGATCAATACTAAAATGTTTATTAGATATTTCTCCTATATCCTGCCTTAACCCACCTTCTGCTTTAGTAAAAAATGTATAAACCTTTCTTAATCTTATGTTCTGGGTTCTTGGCATTTTGGCCAAGTAATCCTTTTCTTAGAGTGCTTCAACAAAAGGAAATAAAACCTGCACCTTGTGTCTTGTGTCCTTCATCGGCCTCGGCACCAGGCTCAGACACAAATGGGAACAACAGTAGCATGCAGAAGAGCAGTAATATAAAAACTAAGCCTAATAAATCTAAGCCTAATAAAACAATAAGCCATAAATAAAGCAGTATTTGAAGCACTGTTTAATATCTAAAGGTTTCTACAGAAGGCCAAAAAAAGGGTGAAGGCCATTCTTGAACTAAGCTTTTTTTAAAAAGAGGGCAGTCACTAGAACACCATTGTCTTTCTCCCTTCATACTGTATCTCCTTATAGGAAGGCTTTCAACCAGTGGTGGGATTCTACCGGTTCAAGCCGGTTCGGGTGAACTGGTAGCAGCGGCGGGAGGCTCCGCCCACCCACCCGAATGTCATCAAGGATGCTCTGTGCATGCACAGAAGGCTCTGTGCATGCACAGAGGTGGCGCACACACTCACATTTCTGAACTGGTAGTGAAGGTAAATGAATACCACTACTGCTTTGAACATATATCCATAGAATAGAATAGAATAGAATAGAATAGAATAGAATAGAATAGAATAGAATAGAATAGAATAGAATAGAATTCTTTATTGGCCAAGTGTGATTGGACACACAAGGAATTTGTCTTGGTGCATATGCTCTCAGTGCACATAAAAGAAAAGGTACATTTGTCAAGGCAATATTAGGCAGGTAGAAATGTATGTGTGCATGAGTGTATGTACATTTTTGTGGCTTTTCTTTAGAAGCTGAAGGTGATATTGTATTTTCTTCTCCCAATAACAATCCTATGAGATATATTCAGCTAAGAAAGTGTGATTAGCCAGAGTCATCCAGAAAGCTCAGGTGCTTGAGGCGTGAACCTGAACCTGGGTTGTTCTGCTATCAGGCCAACATCTTAATCCTATATAATTTTGCCTCATATTGGTTTTACAGTGCTTGTTGTTGCTTTGCTTTTGCTCTGTAAAATTTTGATATAGAGACTGTTAATAATATACCTTTTCCCCAAATGTAAAATGGTTCTTTTCTTGTTTGTTTGTTTTTGATAATACACTTATGGCCATGGCTTTTGTATTCATTTTTCAGAAAGAACTGATTCTTCTGTATAGTTTGAATAGAGATAGAGGCTAGCAGTCTCCATTCAGTGCCTTTTGTTTGTGTTGTACAGCAGTCTATTTTGGCAGATCATGAAAATCTACTCCTGCAAAAACTTGCAATAGATTTTTCGTTCAGTGTTTTTCCCATTTGCTGTTTGTGACATAAATCTCATATTAGGGATACTGGTCCAAACTGGTACTCTCAAATATGTGAAACTCCAACTTTAATTTTTTCTAGACAACATATGACAGTTAGCTAACGCTTATTGCAATATTCGTATAAAATATCTTGAACATACCAGGTTAGAGAAATTGTTGAAACCCAAATTTATAAAGAAGAAGAAGAAGAAATAAATAAATAAACCTATGCTCCCATCCTGAAAAAAATATAGAGTTTAGAAGAAAAGGTTGTTGTTGGAGGATACAAATTATACATATAATAATTATGCCATAACTATATTAATAATTCTCAGTATTCTGTCACACTTTAATAAAGATTCCAGGCAGGGAACACAAACATATATGCATAAAATAGGCCAAATACTCAGTGAACAAGGAAATAGGGTCAATGGTATTTCTGAATATTATTTAAATTATTAAATACTTACTCTTATTTCCTCTTTAAAAAGTGTTTGCCATTCTTCCTAATAAGAACAATATTTGGGGCAAAGATACAATCCTTCATTGATTAATTGATTATGTGCCATTAAATTGGTGCTGATCTTAGCAGTCATATAGATAGATGTTCTTCAAGATAATATGCTTTACAGATTTCTCAAGAAAGCTAGGTCTTGCCACAATGTGTCTTTACTATATTTTGAAATACTCATTTGCTCCTTGAGTGTCTTGAGAACTCTGGATTGATTTGTTCAATGATCTATTTATTTTATTGTGTGGTCGTGGCTAACACAAAATCTGCCTCTTGCACATCTCCCTCGTACCCTCATCCACCTTCACCAACCTCCACGGCACCTCTTGTGCAATCTCTTGCACATATTCGCTGACCTGCACTATATCTGTTTGTGTAAGCTCCTCTCATGTACTCCTTGCACCCTCCCAACCCATGCTGCACTTCTCACATACTCCTTGCACCCTTCAACATGCCTCTCACACACTTTTCATTTTAAAACATGAAGAGATTTAGTTCCTAGTTTGCAACAAGATTGGTTCTTCTAGTTTACTCTCAGCTACACAAGAAATATCCTAAGATCTAATAAATTGTTATGGAAACCCCTTTGCTAAGACATTATAACCCATCTAAATCATTAGAATAGAACATAACAGAATTATTTATTGGCCAAGTGTGATCAGACACATAAGGAATTTGTCTCCAGTGTGTAAGCTCACACTATACATATAAACAGCAGGTCATAGGTCATATATGTTGATAGATGGGCATCTATGGAGGGAGGGTGGTGAACCAAAGTGTGTAAATAACAATATGAGTGTCCTTTACTAACAATATGAGTGTCCTGGTACTAATAAATAATAGTGATATTATGTCACTGCATACTTGTTGTTCTTTTAGTACCATTGCTGTTTGTTGTAGAAGCCACTGTAATGTAGTATATCTCCTTATTCAGACTTTTCCCATTTGCTTGGAAAACTTCAATGCTATCTTTTTGTAACAACAAGGACTAGAAAAAGTGATATATCATCAGTCAAAATTATTGGTTTCTGAATAACAGTCATCCTTAGGTATTAACAATATTTTACCTTTTCAATCTTTATATAATTTGCCATATAAATGCACTGTCCCTTTCTGCTTACAGTAACACTATTTTTATGTGTAGGTCTTCTGATGGAGGAAAATTTCCATTCATCCTCCCACTTAATAGAGTTATGGAAAGACTACGAATAAAGATATGGCAGTAAGCACTCCAAATTTTGAATATACTGTAAAATACTTCCATTGTTCACAAAAGAACCATGTTGTGAAAGATTATTTTTTGCTTTAAATTGGTGGTTTTGCTTTTTAGAATTGCTGTTACTGCTTTAATTCAGCCTAGGTTGACATCTGCAGGCACAATAAGCCAGATAGGAGTCTAAAAACTGTCAACAATTCTAATTCCTCTGTCAAGACAAAGCTTTACAGCCTTTCCTGAAGCACTGTATAAGAAACGATTTTCCATACATATATCAAATCAACTATTTACCAATTTGTAGATGTTCACAAAAGCAAGATAAGCAAGGGAATTAGAGAGACTAGTAATAAGAACTTACAGTTCCCAGAGAATGTAAGAAGGAATTGTCCTAGAAGTTAAATTTTATCTATTTGTCTTAGGAAAATTAGGTCCAGGTTACCAAATGTCAATTCTTTCAGGTTTTGTTGAAATGACCTTGAATTTTTTTATTGATAGCTTTCTAAAGATGTTTTATTCCTGCCTTTATGATTTTTAGAAATAAGTCAGGCAGTGTACATAATCAACATGCCTTCTTCCTCCTATTTTCCCCACAACAAACTCATCAAGTAAACTGGGTTGAGAGAGAGAGTGACTGGTGCAAAGTCACCAAGCTGTCTTTGATGCCTAAATCAGGATTAGAACTCACAGTCTCCTGGTTTTTTAATAAGTGTCTTAACAATTGGATTGAACTGGATGATCTTGACAATATATAAAATACACATTAAAGGGAACTGATTCCATAAATACCAGACTTTCATACCACTGTCCGAATAATTACTTTTTTTATGAAGTATCCTTATAGAAGAACATTCCTCACTTGAGTCACTTTGTGTGTGCTTTTTTCACAAAATGAAATAAAAAGTAAAAATGATATAAAGTGTATAGCAAGCTGCAAGCCCATATGCTTTACAGATATATAAAGACAAGACCATTACTGCAAATCAAAAAATATAACTAACAGACATGTGAATGGAATCTGGACATTTTATAATAAAAATACTCCAAAATAATGGCAAACATATTTTGAAAGACAACATATTTAATTGAAAAAATCTCAAAGTTTAGATTTGAGATGGAATGAAAGTTTCTGAACTCTTTTGTATAAGAGGATATATTGGAAGATGGGACATTGTACTCACAAATATGCTGCTTCTACTGTGTCATGGGGGGGGGGGACGACTATGGTTTAGTATGAGTTAAAGATAATTTGACCAATCCAAAGGTTATTTTTTTTCCCCCACCTCTTGGTAAAGCCTTGATAAGGCCACCTCAGGAAGCCATCTAAGAGAGGGGAGGAGGGGCAGGTTAAAGTTCTCAATAAAAGTAATATCAGGAGGTGCAGTGTAAGTGATATAAAAAGACAAAGTATAATAGGAATACTACATTATAAAATCCATCTCTACATAAGTTAGAAAAAAAGGGACTTTGTGTAATTGCCTTTACACAAGGCAGTTACATCTTCCATTTCTGTATTTAGTTGCCTTTTTGGTAAATGTTGTCTTTATCTTAAATAAGAACTAGGAAAGCTTTACATTCCAGTGTTTTGAATACTGGTAGAAAATGAAAGGTTTCATGTTAGAAGCCACAAAAACATTAAATGATGATTTATATCCCATGACAGCACAGCACAAAAGATGTGATTGTGTATTCTGCACAGTTGCATTATGTTGTCTGTCAGAAATAAGTAAATCACAACCCTTTTCATTCAAATAATGGTTCCTGTGTTTTTCTAAAAAAAATAATAGTAAACAGTGAGTAACATCAGAAAACATAACATTTGTTAGGCTGCAATGCTTCCATTCTACTCTCTCTAAATTGAGTTGCATTGTGCTGGCTGTAAATAGAGCCAGGCTCTAAATAATATCTGAACTCTGACTAAGGGGAAGCTTTAAAGTCACTTCAGTCAGCCTGATCTCAAGTGAGCTAAGAAGCTGGAGAGTTACGTCAAGTCACAGCATATGGAGGAAGCTATTGAAAATGCAGTTGAGGAATGCATAGGCCTGTTTATCTCCTTCAGAATTCTTAGTGGAGCAACTTCATTGAGGTTGCCTGAACATAAATTTTACCTGTACAAAATCAATTAATTAATCAGAGGCAAGCTAAATAACTAAACAATCCTTTAGCCAACTGACAGCCCTACTCTAAAAAAGGACATTTGTTTGTATGTAAGTGTGCATTAGTAATCAGCCAAGCATATAATTCTTCCTATCTACCCTGAACTAGCTATTGATTTTCTGCTCCATATGTAATGCCCTTAAAAAAGAAGACTTTTTTTCCCTGTCGCAAGGCATTCTTAGTTAATCTGGTGTAAATACCTCTATGCAGAGAGCACAAACTGTGTCCCCAAACACATTGCTGAGCCTCACCGAGGCAGTTGAAACATGACAGCCAAATTACAGTGCTTAATATGACAGAAGGAAAAGTCCATTAACTACATAAGTGGTAATGATATTATTGATTTGTTTTACAACATCTTTAAATGAAATTTTGTTCATTTCCCAGGGCTAGTATCTCATAAACAAAGGTAGGAAAAGGCAAGGGTGTGATTCATGATTGATTCTTGAATGTCAATTTGCATGAAAAGTGGTAATAAAAGTGTGATTTTTAAAAAACAATTGAGTTTTTTTTTTAAAAAAACAACTTTTTTGGGGAGGCCAATTGAACTTTTGAGTACAGAAATGCATAATTAAAGGAAGCTTTAATCATGTCTTTCTCTTTTCCCTAGTAATGCAATTTTTAAGGCTGTGCATGCTTTGAAAATGATTTAGAAGTCTTTTGAAAGCTCAAGAACACATTGTACTGCTGAGCACACATGTCTTTTTTCAAGCTTCTGTGTATGCCTGATAAGATTTCAAATGACCACACAGAGAAAAAGAAAAATTAAAGCGAGAAAACAGACCGGAGAAAGATGAACAAAACACACACAGGCCAACAGACTGTGTAACTTCAACAAACATAAATAGCATATGTGTATGTATGTACTGTATGTACTGTATGTATGTATGTATGTATGTATGTATGTATACACACACACACTGGAATGTTATTTGGATTAGAGAAGTGTGGCCAGATGTTAGTCAATAGAGAATAGTTAAGACCGATGGAGTGGAACTACCAGCGGGCCACATAGCAGACATATTGACCATCTTCAAATACCTTGGTATCCCAAAATTTGTTAGTATCCCTCAAATACCAAGAAATCCCAAATACCTTGATATCTCACATGGGAACCATGATGAGAAGGGCAGGACATTAGCAACATCCAAGTACCAACAAAGGATAAGCATGTCCTGAAGAGTTAGTTCAATGGGAACAACAAGTTCCATGTCATTGACATTTATGCCCTGCCAATCATCAGATTCCCTGTCAGTATAGTGAATTGGCCAAAGGAGAACATGGAGGCTGCTGAAGTGAAAATTCAAAGGTTCCTCACAAAGTACAGAATATCCACCCCAAGTCCAATACTCAGAAACTGTACGTCAGCCAGAAAGAAGATGAGCAGGATCTTGTGAGTGTCAAAGCCACCATCCTGAATGAAACACAAAGCATCTGGAATACCTTGGTAAATTGGCACCAAAAGAGGAGTGACTGAAAAAATGCCTGAGGAAGCACCAGCCATGGGTGAAAGATCAAGCAGAGGAAGTGCCATGACAATGCAAGACCCTGCATGAGTTGTAGACATACTGGCTGACATTGAAAATTCTACCAGTGGCTGGAAAGCGCTGGACTGAACACTGAACATACCAGCACATGAACTAGCACCAGATCCATAGAAGCAGGGATCTACCAGATTAGACATTGTAGTCCACTGTAATTAGTTAGCATTATTGTGCCATGTAAAATAGGATTTAATTTTTATTTATTTGGATATTCACTGCAGTCGAATCTTTTCACAATTTAGATCCAGTAAATTATCCAGTACATTAAAATATCTATGGTATAACATTAATAACATACAATAAATCTGGAAAAATATGTGTGAATTATCTAGAAGAACCTGCTAGCAGCATAACTGAGTGACCCCAAGCAGGTTCTTCTAAAACAGCTACTCTATGTCAGGTAGACTGAGATGGATTGGAGAAGATTGTTCTGGAATACCTCATACCTATGTCATCTAGGACTAGCCAATTTAAACTGCCATTTAAATTGCACTTAGAAGCCAATAGAAAGTCAATCCAAGGACTAAAACACAGGTGTAATGTGTTTCTGTCAGCAAGTATTTTCCAACAGCCAGACTATTGTAATTTGGACTAGCCCAAACTTTTTGAAGGTAGTCCCAGGTAGAGTGCATTCCAGATGTAAATACAAGACTGTCTTTCCCACTTGAAATCAACTTGTTCATTCAGCTGATGATGGGAATCTGAGGCCCAAACACAGTTTCTCAGTTATAAAGTAATTAGAGTAGTAGCCTTGTTTTTTGAGGATTACATCCCTCTAAATACAGGGTTGTCGAACTCCTGGCCCATGGGTCAGATGCATCACATGCTGGCCATGCCCACACCTGGTTTAGCGAAGGGGGAAAAAGTCCCAATACATTATGTGACGCCGCCATGGCAATGTGGGTTTGACACCTCTGCTCTAATAATTGGATTAATTAGCTTCTTCAATGATCGATGTCCAAAAATTGACTAAAGCAGAACTTTTGTGAAGTGTGCTTGGAAATTATTATGATGGTGTTTAATTTATGGTTCTATTTTTGAACTTTAAATTATTCATTTATTTTTTTTATTGCTAGTTCTATATGTGCGGTTATATTACTGTTAACTCCTGAAAGCTGTTATGTATTGCCATGAAATCAAATCAATCAATAGCATGGGGACCACATCTGCTTTCTTTCACTCAGAACTTTGGTGAAGCAAAATAGTTGTTACGGATGAGATTACTGAAACATAGTATATTTTTTAAAAATAATAATAAATTCATTTCTATAATTGAGACAGAACAAAATGCTGACATAGTTAATCAGACATGATAATATTGCTGTATTACCTGTCCTGCTTTTGCATTCTCACAAACAAAAGTTTCATAGAACTTGGCAAACTCTGGGGCATGATCATTTATATCCAAAATCCGAATGAAGATGGGAGTCTGAGTACTTTGTTTTGGATTGCCTGAAACAAAATGGACAAGATGGAATTTGATCACAATATTATATCACTTCTTTTTCTGAGATTCAAGAATAAGTGTTAGTGCCTATTTTGTAAGCATGGCACAACTCAAAGTATGTTTTAGAAATGTTGTTCTGAAATAATATAATAGCAAAATAAAAACAATGTATTCCAAGAATTAAGAGCACTTTCATGGCATCTACCGAGGGATACAGAGGAGTAAATAATGAAATATGAAATATGCCTCATGACATCTTGACACAAACTCCATTTTTCTTAAATCATGAGTTTCATGCAAGTAGGTAGGGGGCAGAGCTTGCATTGTGATATCATAATGTTGCTCTGTCATTTTGTCAAAAGCTCCATTTGCTACCGTTGCCTGTGGGGACTTCAAAATATTTCTTTGGCAGAAGGAGAGAGTATATAGATTCAGTGCAATCCTATATATCTCAATTCAGATATTTCTGTTTTCAACTGAATGTCTTACCAAGTACATTTTTTTAGTGTACATAGGACTAAAGATAATAAAACCTTTATTTTGGCCTTGGCTGTCAAGGGCTCTGTGCAATTAAGACATTTCTAAAGTTATCCCACCAAAACTGTTTTGATTGTGGCAATATAGAAATTTAATACATGAATAAAAAGCAATATTAACATTTTATATTGAAGCTGAAATCCAACACACTTTCCCATTGACTATGTAGGACTTCCTTCCAAATAAATTTGTACAGGAACTAGGCTTTGTCATCACTTTTTAGAAACTCTCTCTAATTGCAGCAGTCCCATGTTTTTACTCTGGTAGTCTAGAGAGAGAGAGCCTATTAACTTTCATGTAAAAATACAAGAGAAGATCTAATGCTCAGCACGGAAGATGTATTTTGCAAGAAAAAGTTCACTTTCCCAAAGGTGCTTTTTCAGGAGCCAACTGGACTTTCTTGTTTTTTCTTTGAAGATGTTTCACTTCTTATCCAAGAAGCTTCTTCAGCTCTGACAGGATAGTGGGGAATGGAATCCTTCCATGACCTGGATGACTGAGAATCTCTACAGACTTTTAGCTATATAATTTGGTATGAATACCCTTTGAATGGTTTGGGAGTAGGAATGGATTTCTGGGGGGGGGGGGGGGGGATTGCAGACTACAGGAACTGCGGCACTACTCAGGTGACCCTGAGGACACAAATAAACCTCAAAGTGTTTCTAAAAGGATGCAAATAACCAGCTGTCTGCAAGGAATATAAATCCTTCCATTCCCCACTATCCTGAAGAAGCTTCTTAGATGAGAAGTGAAATGTCTTTAAAGAAAAAACAAGAAACTTTAGTTGCCTCCTGAAAAAGCATCTTTGGGACAACAATGATCTGGATGATGGAGAATCTCTACAGAAAAAGATCACTGGTTCAATTTTCAGTATTTTCAATTCAGATGAGTAAAGTTTCACCTTGAAACTGGACGGGTGCTTATAATAAATCAGAGAAACTATCTATTAAATTTAAAACTGATGGGTGGGACATTCTGGCAAGGTGTTGAGTAAAATTGCTCACCATGTTTGCCACAATAATTTGGTTAAGCAAAATTGTTACATGTTCTCTATTTAGCGCTGACCAGTAAAAGACTGGTTAAAGCTAGTTTAAAACTATTATCTATTTTCTCATTAGATTTTATGGCTATATCATGTACAGTATTCTTACTTTCCTTATTTTATTTTTTAAAAATCATTTTCAGGATTATTAGCAAATGCCGGAAAAAATTACACTGGTAAACTAACAAAACAAACAAATCTAGCATATCTTGAAGAAAAAAAAGTACGCAAGGATTTGTTTTCCGTAGGTCTGTTCTGCCATCTAGTTGCAGCCTGGATTTTTGAAACTCATATTTGGTAGCCTTAAAAATTGTTCATCTTTATTACCATTTAAAATGCACTAATATCTTATTTCATAAATATTGTACTATAAATGATTTTGTAAAACCTGTAAGTATAATTGTATTGGGTGTCATGTTGTATAAGCAAAAATAGTGGAACATACATTTGGTTGCTGGGTATAAAGTCATAGATCACATAAATAATAATGCATGGATAACATTTCAGCTTTCAATATAGCATTTCCTTTTCTTCCTTTCAAACTGACTTTATAGTGTACATACAACTTACTAATTTCAGTTGCAACAACAGTGAGGTTATGCCATGGGGCTGATTCTCGATCAAGGGTCTTAGAAACAAATATTGAACCATTTCCTGAATAGATGTTGAATATTCTGTCGAAATCAGTGTGGCGATCCAAAGAATATCTACCAAATGATAAAATAAATCTTATTATCTTCTATTACAACACTGCTTTGATTTTTGATTTTTTTTGTTTTAAGAAAGGCTTAAGATACTGGACAGCTACAAAAGTTCATGCATTTAATAGTATAGCGTTAGCAATGGAGATTGTTCCCATTTTAATTTAAGGAAAAAGAAATAAAATGTATTTATTGATTGATTTGCAGAAATTTATTTACTGTTCAACTCAAATGGCTCTTGGCATTTTTCCTGGAACAAACAGAAAACAGAAGAAAATGCAAGGAAATAGAAGAAAAGTCAACATAAATATATCTAATACTGGTTTTTCTTATTATTATTTTCATGTATCAGTTAAATGTACACTTCTACAAAATAGCAAAAAAGAAAGAACTCCGGCATTTCAAAAACCTAAGCCATTCTGTTATATTTGTACTCTTATACAGCCATGTCAAAATACCATATGATATGCAATGTTGTTATGGATACCAGTTTTGATACTGCCATTAGATGTCAGAAGTGTGCCAGTGTCTAGTTTAGGATGTAGACTTGTAATTTTCATAAATCTTTCTCTTATTCTAATTTACTTCCCAAACAGTTGTAATGACAACATACAAAACCAGTAAAAAGATGTGCTAAAAAAAAAACACAATTCTGGTGATCGGAGTTTCCACTCTAATTAATGCTAAATTCTGAAGAACCCAACTATAATTCATTTGCAGGGTGAGGAGCTCAGTTTTAATGGGAAATTTCCAGGGGTGAAATGCTCCCAGTTCGGACCGGATTGCCCGATCCAGTAGCGATGGAGACGGGTGGTTCGGAGAACCAGTAGCAAAAATCCCTGCTCCCCCCACAATGCCCAGCTGAGCCGCACAATCATCAGAGGCTTTTTTTTTACTTTTAAAAGCATTTTTTTACAACCTCTTTGGCCAAAAAAATGCTTTTAAAACTAAAAAAAAAAGCCTCTGATGATCATGCGGCTCAGCTGGGATCGTCAAAGGCTTTTAAAAGAAAAAAACCCCAATTTTTTAAAAGAAAACCCCCCCACCACCACCACCAAGCCACGCCCACGTAACAAATTTTAGATTTCACCACTGGAAATTTCCTGAGGTTTTGAGAACCCAGAGAGGAAAATTGTGTTTTTTTTAATGCATTTGCCCAAGTTGTTTCTTTATTTGCAATGTTTAATTTCTATCTTTCAGCAAGCAAACTGTGAATTGATGGATCACATTTGGGGTGGATTAAAACAATGCACATTACCCTACAATATAAAGTAATTCCTGTCTAAGATGTGATTGATAAGAAATCTTTTTTGTTTGTTTGTTTGTTTTACCACTTATGGTTGTCATTTTTAAAGTACATTTCCAGGCTTTATGCACTTTGAAGACAATTTTTTTTAAAAAATATTAAACTTTTTAAAATATTACTGTTAACATTTCTTGATAACAATTGGATAATTGTTGGATAATTGCAGCATTATAAGAAATTACATATTTATATAGCAATTGTATATAACACAATCTATTTTAAAGAAATCTAATTCTATACACTCATACAGCAACATACTTAAACATAACATAACAGAAAAGATATAAGAAAAAATAAAACAAACTCAAATACCTAAGCAGCAGAAAAGATTTTAAAATCTTCAAGCCAAAAAATGTAAGGTGACTGATAACAACTTAAAAATTAAATAAAACTAACATTTGTTTATATACTGTTAAACACAAAAATACACACCTATTTAATATTAAGAAAACAAAAAACAGGCTATTAAAATGATGTTAGGTTTCTCCCCTTTCATCAATATGGACATGTAGACCATATAGAATCATTACATGAATTCCCATACATACTGTATATGGCACACTGCCGTTTAACAAATACATAACATTCAGGTAGTTCTCAATTTACAACCATTTGTTTAGCAAGCATTTGAAGTAACAAGAGTATTGAAAAAGTGACTTCTGATTGGTCTTTGCACTTATGACCTCAGTCATGGGATCAAAATTTGGGCACTTGGCAACTGGCATGTATTTCTGATGCGTGCCATGTTCCAGGAACATAAGATCACCATTTGCAACCTTCCCACTTATTTCCCAACAAACACAGTAAAGACAGATTTCCTTAAGGCAGCACATTTCATTTAGCAAATACAGTTATTTGCGTAACAGCCATGGGAATTTTTTTAAAAAAATCAGGTGCAACTCATTTAAGAATTGCTTTGCATAGCAATGAAAATTATGGTCCAAATTTTGGTCATGTCATATTATGTTTAATCAGCTTTAGGACTATCTAGTAGATCTAAAAAACATTGAAATCCACAATATTACCCTTCACATTACTGTCCCTTGTTTGTGATGTATATTTGTATTAAATATAATTATGATTCATTATGAAATACTGCAGGGCATTCATTTTCAATCCAACAGTTCTTCTGCTCCACCCAAAATTAAACAGAGATATACAGATCACCTGTGGTTGGCATCAGATTGCTTCGTAAATAAAATGAGACATCAATTGTTAAATTAAATAGGCTAGAGCATTGGTGGTGATGAGATTCATAATTTTCAAAGGGGCATTGGGGAAAACAGTCTACTTTTCATGAATGAAGCTATTTTATCTTATTCACCTTAAGGGTGTTATGTGGGTATGTGATCCTCACATACATCTGACAAAGAAAACCAGGACTATGGAGAGTTTTAGACTGCTAAAAGCCTTGGGCTGTTTGGAGCAAACTGGTTGGATATCACAATTAGAAACTGTCATGAGAGCAGGTTGGAAATCACTATGAGTCATGGCTATAAATATTGTTCCTGCAAGACTTCTTATGCCTGATAGGCTTGTGGTGGTAGTAATGAAGATTCTTCTGTGCTTCATATTTAATCCAAGCAGAGTTGAATGCAGTCAAATACTCACCTCATTTTGGTGGCAATTAAACTTGTCTTAGAACCTGGATTCAAACTGATCTTTGACCTATCTGAAATCAGCACATGGACAAATCTCAACCCATGCTATCAAAGGCAAAAACTGGGAGATGGTTCTTTTTTCTAGTCAGAAATCCTTTACCAGTGATCAAAAATTGAGAACCATGAGGACAACTCAGTGTGGGCAACTCACCATGGCCAACTTGCCACCACCAACTGGCCATAGTCAATTTGCTGCAGCCAATTCACTGCAGGACAAGTCACCAGGGCCAACTTGCCACAGGACAAACTCATCGCCAGACAAGAGTCACACTATTGTCAAAGAAATGGTGGAACAGAATCATTAAAGAAAGAATGCAAAAGGGGGGACAAAATGAAATGTGAATGACTAAAATTAAAATATTATTTAAATTATTTAAATTGAATTGTTGAATTGTACCACAGCGAGTTGTCCTGCAGTGAGTTGACCATGGCGAGTTGTCCCATGCTAAGTTGGCTGCATCAAGTTGGCCATGGCGAGTTGGCTGTGGCTAGTTGGCTGCATTATTTATTTTATTTATTTTATTTTATTGCAATTTATATGCCGCCCTTCTCCCGAAGGACTCAGGGCGGCTTATAAGATAAAAATTCAACAATATGAATTAAATATAAATTAAAATCCAATTAAAATTAATTAAAATTATTACAATGTAAAAACCCTCTCAACAGGTCAGTCCATTTGATGAAAAAGCCACGTCTTCAGTTCTCGGCGGAAGGAGAGGAGGTCGGGGGCTGTCCTAAGCCTGGTGGGCAAACCATTCCAGAGGGTCGGTGTTCCCACAGAGAACGCTCTCCCCCTGGGGGCTGCCAGCCGACATTATCTGACTGACGGTACCCTCAGGAGGCCTTCTCTGTGAGACCGCACAGGACAATGGGAGGATGGCAGAAGATGGTCCTGCAAGTACCCCGGGACTAAGCCATGTAGCCATTAAATTGTCCCATTCCAAGTCTCCCTGATTTTTTCCCCCACAGAGTAAGGTAACATTTGCAAACTCATCATAAGAAGGCTTGACATATCAGTGCAAAGGAATAGCAATACATATGGCAGAAAAAAATGAAAACCTTTGCACCCTCTGCCACCTTGAGAGAATGAATTAGCCACAAAAATAAATTCTTAAACATCCTGTGAATGAGATAAACCAAAGCCTCTTTTGCAGAGAAACTATAAAACCAATTGACAGAACTTTCATGTGTTCCACATTACCAGTGTTTTCGTCCCCAACCCCTGGGGGGTTGGGATCTGAATTTGATTCACAGCTGTCTATTTTCAAAATCAACATTTTTTGCTTTACCTATATAGCTAACCAATAGGATAATGGGGAAAACATTATTTGATAGGCATCAGTTTGTGCGCGTTGGAAGAAAAGTTCCCAACTCCATCTCCTTGAGTATGGGTTCCCCACAGGGATGTGCCCTATGTCCGCTACTGTTCACCTTGATGACCCACGACTACTGTGCCAAATCTGCTATGAATCAAATTGTGAAGTATGTGGATGGCACAACAGTGGATGGTCTTATCCAGGATGACAGTGAAGATGCTTATAGGAAAGAGGGGAAGGATCTGGTGGACTGGTGCAATAAAAGTAACCTGGTTCTAAATGTTAATAAAACAAAGGAGATCATTGCAGATTTTAGAAACAGTCAGCATAGTCATACTCCACTCAGTATCAAGAATGCAGCTGTAGAGGTGATCAACCATTTTAAGTATCTGGGGATGCAGATAATTAACAATCTGAATTAGTCTCTCCACAAGTCATCCTTAGTGAAGCATACAAACCAGTATCTGCATTTCCTGCATCGGATGAAGAGAGCAGATCTTTCTACAGCTGTCCTGGCCACTTTTTACAGAGGCACCATTGAGAGTGTTTTAACAAACTGCATCCCTTTTTCCTTTGGTGGCAGCAGTGCTTCAGATAGAAAGTCCATACAGAGAGTGATAAGGACAGCCGAGAAGATTATAGGAAGTTTACTTCCTATTATTCAGGATACTGCTTATAAGCACTATGTGCTTAGAGCTGAAAGCATTGTTAGAGACCTCACACACCCACTTTACAATCTGTTTCTGTTGCTCCCATCTGGGAGGAAGTTCCTATTTCTAACTGGACTACCAGATTCTGTAACAGTTTTGTTTCCTACACCATCCATCTGGTAAACTCACAAGATTTGTTTTTCTTGCCATTTACATGTATACATCCGAACTAGACCATGTTGTTATTCTGTGTCATACAATATGTGTTGGTATATGCATAATTTTGTATTTATTTATTTTGTCATGTTTATGTAGTGGATATTGGAGGTGGTGACCCTTTGAGAGCTGTATGAAATGAAATTTCATTTTAATGTATGCTGATTTGTATACATTCAAAGTGACAATAAAGTTATTCTAACTATAAGTCTAAGTCTAACAACACATTTTTTTTCTTTATTATACCATGTCTTTTTCTCTTTTAATTTTTGTTTTTAACTACACGGGCTACCCAGAGTCATTTCAGAGTTGAACAGCCCTCTAAATCTAAGAACAGATAAATAATAATGAATTATCCAATCAGTGTTATGCTTCACAAAGTGTAATAAAAAAAAATCATTTCAATTCCTTCCACCAACCTGAAACAAAATAAATTGCTAATGCCTTCCTCCATACTTTTCAGTGTGTGTACGTGTGCATTTATTCTGATAGATGGAATAAAATCTGAATGCATACTGTGAAGTGAAACTATATTATTATAAAAAAATACAGAATAAAAGTAATAAAAATCTTCCATAGGTTTTCTGGTTGTCTTGCCACCATTTCTCTGATGCATTTAAAAACCCCTGGGAAGTGTGAAGTCAAAAGGATTGAATGGTGATTTTACCATCATGTGTTTTACTCAATAGCTTTTTTCATATGTTCATATTTGTATTTTTTTCAGAAAATATACAAATAAAAACTAACAAAAGCTAACAAATAGTATGAAAAATAAATAATAGGGAAAGGGGGGGTGTCTGAAAAAATGTACACTATATATATATATATATATATATATATATATATATATATATATATATATATATATATATGACTTCCAACTTCTTCCGCGGATATAAAAAGCTTTTAAAATTCAACCCTTACTTTAACTCTATATAGGTAGTCCTTGACTTATGACCACAATTGACCCTAAATTTTCTGTTACTAAGACTTTTGTTAAGAGAGTTTTGCCCCATTTTGCAAACTTTCTTACCACAGTTGTTAAATGAATTACTGAAGTTGTTAAGTTAGTAAAATGATTAAGTGAATCCATAGTGGGATTCAATCAGTTCATACCACTTTGGCCAAATCAGTTGTTAAATTGCTGGCTGGCCCCTCCCCTCCTCACCCCTTCCAGAAGTCCCCCCGCACCCCATTTTGGCTCCCAGGTAAGTGCAGGGAGGCCTACTAGGCCCAAAATGGGGCACGGGTGTGTGTTTGCGGCGCCCCCTCCGTGGCCCATTTTTCCTCCCAGGAGGCTGCAGGGAGGCCTATTAGGCCCAAAATGGGGTGTTGGGGTGCGGCACGCCCTCCCGGTCCATTTTTGCTCACAGGAGACTGCAGGGAGGCCTACTAGACCCCAATCAGGGCGTGGGGGGACAGAGCCCCCACACAGCCCGTTTTTGCTCCCAGGGAGGTGCAGGAGGCCGAGTGTTGCCTGTCAAACCTCCTGGCCATGCCCACCATGACCATGCCCAACCAGCTGGTCATTAGGGCAGAGAACTGGTTGTTAAATTATTTGAATCCCACCACTGAGTGAATCTGACTTTCCCATTGACTATGATGGTCAGAAGGTCTCAAATGTTGATTACATGACCCCGGGACACTGCAACCACCATAAATATGAGTCAGTTGCCAAGCATCTAAATGTTGATCACATGACCATGAAGACGCTACAATGGTCATAAGTGTGAAAAAGAGTCATGTCACTTTTTTCATTGCCATTGTAATTTTGAACAGTCACTAAATGGGCTGTTGCATACTGTAATGCCCATTGTCTCAAAAAAATTAGTAAGTTTTAACAATAATCAACTTCCTATGTCATAGCTTGATTCTCCCCCCACATTTCCTGCAAAAAAATCCACAAAAGCTTCCAATTGTAAATGACTTTCTTCAGTGACATTTCTCTTAGAAGAGCTGATAATTTAGTGCTATCTGACAGTTCCATCACCTTTACTAGGTATAGGTGTCCCAGAATTGAGTATACAAAAGTCGTACTACTGTTATTATATATAGCAATAGTACTATTTCCAGCATTTTATCCAAAATCCTTAAAATAAAAACCTCTGGTCTGAATTGTGTATTAATTTGTTTTTAATTGAATCATAAATTTGAATCCAATATATAGCTTTTTGTTGCATATTACTACAGAAGCTGGCTTGGGTCAAGGAGGAGAGGAAGTCCAAGAAGAGAATGCTGAAGTTTTGAAGGAGCAGTGAAGCAATAGCTGGCTTGAATTTCAGGAGACAAGAGAGATGACATGAGTTGACAGAAGAGAAGAGTAATGACTAGTGGAAAAATTGTCCAATGATGTTATTGAGAACTGCACAGATCAAATGAAAACTATGGCCATGATGCTGCTTCCAATAAACAGGAGTAGAAGCAGGATTGGGAGAGGAACTAGCTCAGGGGTGAAATGCTCCCGGTTCAGACCGGATTGCCCGATCCGGTAGCGATGGAGGCGGGTGGTTCGGAGAACCAGTAGCAAAAATCCCTGCCCCCCCCATTGCCCAGCTGAGCCGCGCAATCATCAGAGGCTTTTTTAATTTTTAAAAGCATTTTTTTCTACAACCTCTTTGGCCGAAAAAATGCTTTTAAAAGTAAAAAAAAAAAAAAAAGCCTCTGATGATCGCGTGGCTAAGCTGGGATAATCAGAGGCTTAAAAAAAAAAAAGCTCCTGCTGATCAGGCAAGTCAGCTGGGATTGTCAGAGGCTTTTAAAAGCATTTTTTTACAACCTCTTCAGATGAAGAAGTTGTAGAAAAAATGGTTTTAAAATTAAAAAAAAAATGTTGGCCACGTCGACTCAGTCATATTAACCCGCCCCCACCAAGTCACGCCCACAGAACCAGTATTAACAAATTTTACATTTCACCACTGAACTAGCTCCTCTCCCACAAACAGATAATAGTGTCAGATTAGTTGGGAATGGAGTTGATTTCAAAGTGACGCAAAGCTGTAGCAAAGTAACATATTTTTAGTCACAACTCTATTATACCAAAACAGTTTTACTGACCCTCCACTGCAGTCAATAATTATTTTACTTATTAACTACTTTGGGCCAAATACTAGTACAAGCACAATATGGACTGAAGTTAGCATGAATCTTTTGCTAAAATCTCTTTATTTTGTTTAAATGTAGTAAGTAATTTAAATAAGTAATTATACTTATAGTTTGTTCTTCCCTAAGAAATTAGAGTGGTGTGGGGTGAGGAACTTCCTTCATTTATTTTTTCAATGACCCTGCAAGAATGGTTAGGTTGAAAATTTGCGAGAGGCTCAACATTACTTGATAAATCATATTGGATTTGAACAAGCTAGGCTGAGAACTAGTTTCTGAAGAGAAACATCACCTTTTTCAGCCAGTTGCCTTCCAATTACTTTTGAATACTACATTCTAGTAACCCAGACAACATGAACAGAAGTTGAACTTTGAAAATTGTGGTGGGTCCAGACTTGGATATTAATATAATATATATTGTTAAAGTCTAAGGCTACCAGTAGTAGGAATGCAAACCTGTCCTTAATGAGATTAATAACCACCACCAATTAGGTTTAATAATCTTATTGTCAATATTAAACATTAAAGTTGCTAAACTCTGAAGCACATTATAGGCAAGATCACATACTTTCAATGTAGTCTTTTCTGATATTCATGGAAGATAACTTACTTGATGAGGTTCTTCGTTGCATCTGGATCCTGGGCTATCACTTGCCCAATAATACTGCCTTCTCTGACATCTTCATCAACTTCTATTAAATGAGATGGTAAATTAAAAACAGGTGGCTCATCAACGTCTTCCACGTAAACTTTGACCAAAGCTGAATCTCTAAATGGTCCCAAGTAGAAAAATCGTGGGTCGGGATGAATGTTAGTCGCTTCTACTTTTAGGTTATATTGATTCTTCTTTTCAAAATCTAATTGCTTGCATCCAAATATGGAAGGCAAGGAAGAGAGAAAGGGAGAAAAAATAATAATAATTACCTAAGTACTTTTTAAAATAAATAAATAAATAAATAAGCATTTTTTGAAAACCTGTCTTCTGAATTGTGCTGCAGTTTTATACATCAGCAGTTAGCGCTGTAATGCCCTAAATTAAAGTCAATTTAAAATTAGGCCAAATCTCACAGCATCAATCATGTCACCATCTGACAGTAACTGCCATGAATGTCAGTTCAAATAAACCATTTTAAGAGATTTCAAACTATGACATATGAGATCTTGGGAAAAGGAAGCTTGTGGAAATCTTGTAAGATTTAATAAACCAGGAAAAATTCATTTGTTTAAACACGAAAACTTAAGAAATGGAAATTAGAACTTTAAAATGACAACTGTTGGATATATTTATCTGTTTCACTGAACTCACTGAGTTTTACTTAGGATTACATTCTTAATAGCTTTTTCAAATACCTATGTTTATATTTTCTGTATGCAATCGTGTATCTTCCATCAATTGAATGATTTTTTTAAAATGATTTTAATGGTATCCTTTTAGCATTCTGCAAATGCTTTTCCAGGTTTTTTGTTAAACAACTTGATAAATACTTGATATAATTTAAACATCCAGTACTTTAATAGTCTTTTATTTTTAGTGCGTGTCAATATGGTTAGAAAAATAATTTGAAAAATTCATTTGAAAAATTGCTCCTTTCAATAAGAAAATACTTACTGAGTTTTAGTAAAAAAAAAAATAACATGGAGAATGAAACTCTTATAAATTAACATTCTATTTCATCCCAGTTTTGGGTTATTCTATTACTGGCAGCTAATACTATTAAAAAAGATGTCATGCCTCAAATTTCAAAGCAGAGCAGTGAATCATATTCTATTTTCAGATAGGAAGTATTGGTTCGTGTACAACCAAATTTCAATGATCTTGTCTTTCAAGTGTCAGTATGAATCAGTGAGATAACACACCATAGAAAGTTTTTACATATACATGAGCATCCCAAACTCATATACAATTTGTATAGTTATTTCAACAATCAGTTCCATTGAAAACAACAGAAGGGAGTTTGTGATTGCATTTAGAACTTTGAAACAATGCAGTTACTTTATCTATTGAACTTTGTCTGTTGCAATGCTATATCATTCTGGGCTCATTCTATCAATCAATACAAATCAGTGTTTCATTTCAAAAGTGCTGAAACATTTTACATTTGGCATGAATCATTAGGTTCAATCTGCATCTCACTGAGATCAATGGTTAAATTGCTGTTGGTTTGGGTGAATCAGAATTATACTTATTCCAAAGGAGTCCTTCAAAAATGAATGCTAAATGTAGGTCAGCCAGAAATTGTTCTTCTTTGGTATAAATCTTTCAAAAATCATTTCAATTTAATCTCGACTCAGCAGTTTCTCTAAGGATATACTGCAATATAAGTAACAGACTTTTTTTTTACAAGCTTAAATTTAAAAAACAAAGCACTAAATGCTGAAGAGTACATGTTAGTAGACAGGTGAAATATGGGCAACTGTATATTGGCTTTCATGGTTAACTATCATAGCTCATACTGAATAAGACAAACATCTTGTAGATGTTGTAGATGTCCAAGACTGAGTGGCTGTGGCTCCCGGCATCCCGATATAGTCAGTTGACTCCATCACTGACTATTGGGGGAGAGTCTTTGGCCCCCACAGAAGGGGCTCGCAATCTGGGAGTCCTCCTGGATAGGCAGCTGTCCTTGGAGGAACATCTGACAGCTGTAACCAGGGGGACCTTTTGTCAGGTTCGCTTGATCCGCCAGTTGTGGCCCTTTCTTGATCGGGATTCCCTGTGCACAGTCACTCATGCCCTCGTCACCTCTTGCCTTGACTACTGCAACACTCTCTACATGGGGCTCCCCTTGAAGAGCACCCGGAGGCTCCAACTGGTCCAGAATGCAGCAGCGCGGGTAGTGATGGGAACAGCATGGCGCTCCCATGTAACACCGCTCCTGCGCGAGCTGCACTGGCTCCCAGTGGTCTTCCGGGTGCGCTTCAAGGTGCTGGTTATCACCTTTAAAGCACTCCATGGCATCGGGCCTAGCTATCTTCGAGACCGCCTGCTGCTACCAACGACCTCCCATCGTCCCGTGCGCTCCCACAGAGAGGGCCTCCTCAGGGTGCCATCAGCCAATCAATGCAGGCTGGTGACCCCCAGGGGGAGGGCCTTCTCTGTGGGGGCACCTACCCTCTGGAATCAGTTGCCCCCAGAGATAAGGAGAATCCAAGACCTTAGCGCCTTCCGCCGTGCCCTTAAAACCCACTTTTTCCAGCAAGCCGGGCTTGCTTAAGAAGAAATTTTAAATGTTTTAATTGGTTTGTATTTTTAATTTTGGGCCAAATTTATATATATTTTAATTGTTTTTAATATTTGTATTTCATGTTTTTTAATTCTGGCTGTACACCGCCCTGAGTCCTCAGGGAGAAGGGCGGTATATAAATTTAAAATAAAATAAAATAAAATAAAAATAAAATGTATAAATTAAATGCATGGAGGCAAGCTTGGGGTAAAACTGGACTTCGTTGCAATAAGACATACTGGCTACAATGGACTGAAATTTGAAAGTATTACCCTTCGGTTAGCAGGAAATGTGTCATATAATACACTATAAGTAAGGGCAATACTTCTAAAAAGTTTTATGTGAAAGCCTTGATTGATCAAAGTCATGATGGGCAACAGAAGTCAATATCCACAGGCCATTTAGGAATGGCCATATCATATGGAAGATTATGACTTGGAATATAAAGGTAATAAATGATAAATAGTATGAACTGATGGATGCACTAAAAGAAAGATAATAGAAAAGTTTTATGACACTGAAACCAAGAGCAAATGGAAACATAAAACAGACTGATACTGAGGTGGTTGAATCTTCTGAAATGGAACTAATAAATCATAGCATGAAAATGAAGATGTAGGTTAAATTTGGAAGAAATAATTCAGGAAGTAGGAACTGTTGCCAAACAGACTGTTGTGTATGTATGAGAAAAATAGGAAACCATAGATTAGTGATATTTTTATATTACATTACAGAGAATTGTAATAATGTAAGAAGCAGCGATGACTTGGGGGAAGAGAAATTGGGCAAGATTTTAAATTAATGCAGAACAGGAAGAAAATATTTTGTTAGGTGGCAAAAAAAGCTAGCTGGGGATGAGGCAAGACCATATAGAAAAAAAATGAATGGGCCATTTGAAGAACCAACAATGCATCAGGATACTGATTTTTGGTGATTAACTTCTTCGAAAATGGTTCACTTGTTTTGAATGCATGGTTTAAGTGCAAATCTTTTCACATGCAGACATGGTAAAGGAATGGATGCAAATTAAAAGCATGTCTGGTTGGTTTATAAGAAAGACTGAGACAATTATTGAAGGTTACAAGAATGATGAGAAATATTGAATATAAGGCAGATCCTTGTTCGGTAGGGCCAAAAATGAATCCTGAGGAGAAGAATGGCAATGGAAACAAGTGAAATGTACTGGAATGATAATGGGACTTTGGTACCTAAGAAATAAGAAACAAGAAGACTAATTGAGAATTACTGGGTACTGAATGAATGTGGTGCTGCATACAAAAGGGAATTACATTTATCGGGATTATTTGGTCATGTCAAGAAAAGGATGGAGGATGGAAGTTCAAAACAAATTTATGGAGAAAGAGTTAATGGGTTAAAAGGGCTAGTAGTTGGATTGTAGATACCCTCAAAAAGAAAGAAATGGAAAGTTTAAAGAAAATAAATCAGGGAGCTCCAATGGCTGAACTTTGAACCCATCTCTCCTTGGGCCTAGCCTAACACCTTAACAGTGTCCTTGCACATAGCTACAGAATCTTTTACCAGCCACAACAGTTGGATTTCCCCTGCCTTTTATCTCCCTGTGAATAAACAAAGTAGGCAACACATGTCAAGAGTTCTAAATTAAAGTTTTAATGAACTACATGGGTATCAAACATGCAGCATCACGTTGCCCTCACGTGACTTTTGCAATGTTTTTTCCCTTCATGGAGCTGGCATGGGCGTGGCCTATGCATGAAGCATCTGGCCTGTGAGCCACCAGTTTGACACCTCTGATGAAGCATATTCCTGCAACAGCCGTTGTTAGGGCAATCACTGGTGGTAGGAATAGCTCTAAGGCTGTGTGGAAGTATCCAAAGTTTATACATACAAATATTATCTGTGTTGCTTCTTTGGGATGTGGTAATGAATTGGGATAAATTTTGAATGAAAATAAAAGTGATTTCTTACATCTGACCTATGGACTGAATTAGTTCCCCCAGGTTCATTTGTAGCTAATGAAAACTACGTTCAATGTAAACCATGGTTTCTGTTTCAGGCTTCTTTGAATTTTGTTGTTAGTTGCGAAGTTGTGTCCGACCCATCGTGACATCCGACCCATGTTCCTCCAGGCCTTCCTGTCCTCTACCATCCTCTTGAGTCCATTTAAGATCACGCCTACTGCTTCAGTGACTCCATCCAGCCACCTTGTTCTCTGTCGTCCCCTTCTTCTTTTGCCCTCAAGCTTTCCCAGCATTAGGCTCTTCTCCAGTGAGTCCTTCCTTCTCATTAGGTCACCAAAATATTTGAGTTTCATCTTCAGGATCTGCCTTCTAAAGAGCAGTCAGGGTTGATCTCCTCTAGGACTGACCAGTTTGATCACCTTGCAGTCCAAAGGACTTGCAGGAGTCTTCTCCAGCACTATAGTTCAAAGGCCTCAATTCTTTGGTGCTCAGCCAACTTTGAATTCTTTGAATTAACCACACTTTAATAAGAAATAGTCAATCTAATTCTTTGCAGATACTTTGAACATTAACTTCCATCAGTCTGTTGATTATTACTAATAGCAAAGAACTGTGAGAGACCAAAATATCAGGAAGACAGATTGCCTGCCTCTGGTTTAAATTATCTTGAAGCCTACCTTAGGTAAGATGACAAATTGTAGGGAATTAAAAATGGAAAAGGCTCCACCAATATAAATCTGCCCCTCTACAAAAGACCTGATGAAGATAAAAAGGATAATTTTCTCTACTAAAATTATTATTCAGGCTTTTTGTTGAGGGACCTAATTCATATGAAAGACATGATTGAAACTAAAATTACATGAAGAGAGAAAGCTCTCATACCATTCTCATGCTGTTATAATGCTATCCTGGTTTGTTATACTGCAGTATTGTCCTGATTAATAATATGAGAGAGATGGGAAAGGAAGATATGTCAACAAGAAAAATATTCTGTTAATTAACTCTTTCATAATTCTTATTTCTGTTAATCTAGCCTAGAAGTAATACCAATCTTGATTTGGACTACTAGTGAAGCTGTTCCTGAACTGTACTGGTTTCACAGAAGAAAGCATCCACATTTTATAATATTTATGTAAGTTATGCATAAACACACATATATTCATCATTCCAGGTGCATATTGTTCCTATTCACTACCCTTTGACACTAGGGATAACAGATATATATATTTGCAGATCGGCATAAAGACAGATTTTCTCTCTTTTTAAAGATGATTTCTGGGCAGAGACCATCTGCTACTGGTGGATGGGCCATCAAGAGATATGTGAAGCAGATGCCTAGAGCCAGCAATTCCTTATTGGAACTCTAATTTATCCAATAATTTTTTTTGGCCTGCAGCTGATTTCCCCATTTACTTAAACAGAGCTGACATAATGTATGGTGGACACCATAAAAAGACATTTCAAAAAGTCATGAGTTTTCAGATTCTATCATAATAATATCTCAAGTGGAAACTTCAGAACCCAAGTGCTTCTGACAAGAATTGTATCATATTTTTCCTGTTTTTATTTATCTTTATAGAACTCAATGAAATAAGTGCTATAAGGCCAGGTGGGGGGAGAGGGAAATATCCAGTAGGGATCTCTGGACAAATACCTCATTAGAAACTGGATTTCCTTTGCATCCTATTTTCAGGATACCACATAAACAGTTGGGTATTTCCAGCCTTTAGAAGGGAAATAGTAGACTTCAGCTAGCCAGCCAGCTTGCAAATTAGAATGGGACAACTCGCTACAGTCCACTCGCTGTGGCCAACTCACTACAGCCAACTTGCCATGGTCAACTCCCTGTAGCCAACTCACCACGGTCAACTTGCCATGGACCACTCGCTGCAGGACAATTTAACAATTCAATTTAATTATTTCAAATAAATAAAAACATATTTTAATTTTTGTCATTCACATTTCATTTTCTCCCTCTTTTAATGATTCAATTCCATCATTTCTTTGATATTAGTGTAACTCTTGGCCCTGTGAGTTGCCCTGTGAGTTGGCTGTGACGAGTTGGCCACAGCAAATTGTTATATACCCCTTGCAAAATTACCTTAACTTCTTTTACATGTTCAATAGAACTTTCACATTAATACTTCTAAAGTTACATGCCCACAAATTTCAATGCATCTGACAAGCAAGAACAGAAGGAAGGAAGGAAGGAAGGAAGGAAGGAAGGAAGGAAGGAAGGAAGGAAGGAAGGAAGGAAGGAAGGAAGGTTGGTTTGAAGCTTAACACCTGCTAGTTTCTCTGCAGTTGACCTTTCATGAAATCTGATCCATCCTCCAGCTGGAAAAGGAAATCTAAAACCTGAAGTGCCAAGTCCAATAAAAGACAAAGAGGAAAATAAACCTTTTTGACTGTTAAAATCCCTTCTTGTGTGTCCTTGTCAGTGATGATATCAAACATGTCAGATCCATCGCCGGCAGCAATGCTGTACTCAATTGCAGCATTTTCACCCACATCGGGGTCATTGGCTTTTATTCTGCCAAGTGAAGTCCCAAGCGGTGCAGACTCTAGAGAGCTAAACTGATATGTGCCTGGAAAATAATAATAATAATAATAAAAAAAATTAGAAGCATAAGTGTCTATGTGTGTATATATAGATGTGCACCTAGGTATTCAACTATATAAATGACTTTAAAAATTCAACAGAAACAAGTTGCTCAGCTTCTCACTGAGTACAAGAAAAATATAAAACCCAGCAAATTTGAACACAGAGCTAATACTGGAGAAATAAACATTATAAAAGAAAATAGAATGCTGATGGAATACAATCTTCTTTGATCTGTTACCTATAAGTTTTAGATTATAGGTGTAAACCGTAGATACTTAGCAGTACGAATGGTCCAATCCAGTGTCCCTGGAAAGTATACAGGTGTATCTATTGAAATATAATTTCTAAAGTCAATGTGTATTAATTTTTAAAGTTTATAACAGATTGCAAAGTAGTCAATCTTGGGATAAAAATGTCACCGAAATTTGCCTGAAGCTAAAATTGAAATGACTCCAGAGGGTTGTTGAGGCACGACATCTGTTATAATTTTCAGAGCAAGTTTCAAAGAATTTTAATAAGACTGGCACATTTGGAGGGAGGGCATTTTGAGGGTAAAAGTAGTATTCAACTCAATTGTATGCTGGCATCCTGCCAGCCCACAACCACTTGCTATAGCAATTAAATAATAAACAAATAAACAAGCGAATGACTGTATTGTAGACATTGTAACATTTAAAGAGCAAGCTGGACTGTCACGTTGAACACCTTAAAGAAAACTTGGTGGCATCTAGGTGAAGGTTCTTGAAAAACCAAGCGAGGTAAAATCTGGCTATTGATTAGTATACCATCAAGGTATACTAGGGCAAGGGGGCTAAAAAAATATGGAAGAAGGTGGCAATGGTAATGTCAACTCTGAAGCTGGCCCGACTGAGACCATTTTTGAGGATTCAGTGTTGACACACTGGAGCTGAGGGATAGGGATGGGGGGGAATAGAGATAGCTATTTTGTAGCCAAGACGAAACAGTTTCTCTTGGGAACCAAGAATGTTCCAACACAGGTGGATGCGGAGAGAAGAAGTGATATTATCTAGCAACTGGCTTAGCAGCTAGACTGAATAATGTGACTTATTGTTTGGGGGAAAGGGAAACTTTTACTTTTTAATTAAGTGAAAACTGTGAAAACTCTCAGAGTTGGTTTTCACCAGTCTGTGCCAATATGATCTCTCCAAATAAAACTGTTCTTTGAGGAATCTACCTGCCTCATAGTTCTGTTTGCTATGGGTATATTACTTAGAAAACTGACAGGTAAACCACTTCTGAATTATGAGCTATTATGGATTAACAGTGAAAACACTCAAGGTCCAAGTCTTCCCAAATTAATTATCTTTCTGTGAAACTCTAGAGTAAAGGAACTCTCTCCTCCTTGCTTTAGGAAGCTTTAAAAAACAAAACACCAATACTTATATTTCTTAATTCAGTTAAAAGGTTGGCTTACTTGCTGATATTGGCTATTGGGAGCTCTTGCTTATTTTCAATAGCTAATATTAATTACACACAAGAATGGAATAATTTTAACTGCACATTTTAACTGGATGACTAATTACTGTATACTGTAATGTAGCATAATAGTATCATAAGGAAAGTATCTTGAGGCTATTTCTGGGTTGAAAGGTGATATTAAAAAAAATTAAGTGACTAACGAAAGCTATTTATAAATGAAGTTATTTATATCAGTGTGTTACATAGATTTATGTGGATGCTTTGCCAAATGTGACTACACAAAAGTTGGTGAATAGATAATACAGTAGCTACTTAAACTAATAGGTTCATTTGAAGGAAGATTTTTCAAGATGCCAACATAGAACCTGGACCCTTTTAGAAACTGATTACTTGCTTGCAATGTTGGGATAAAGGACTCTAATGCTTGCATGTTCATTACAGGTAGTCCTTAATTTATGACTGGTCACTTAACAAACGTTTGAAATTATAACAGAGTTAAGAACAGAGGTGGGTTTCAGCAGGTTCTGACCAGTTCTGGAAAACCAGTAGCGGAAATTTTGAGTAGTTCAGAGAATTGGTAGTAAAAATTCTGACTGGTCCCACCCCCATCTATTCTCTGCCCCCCAAGTCCCAGCTGATCAGGAAGAAATGAGTATTTTGCAGTAACCTTCCCCTGGAGTGGGGAGGGAATGGAGATTTTACAGTATCCTTCCCCTGCCACGCCCACCAAGACACGCCCACCAAGCCATGCCATGCCCACCAAGACACGCCCACAGAACCAGTAGTAAAAATTTTTGAAACCCACCATTGGTTAAAAACAAGTTACTTACGACCAGTCCTCAAATTGTGACTGCTGTAGCACCTGCAAGCTTACAATATCACACTTTGGGTGCTTGGCCACCAGCTCATATTTACGACAGGTTGCAGCATCCCATGGTCATGTGATTGTACTCTCCACCAAAAAACACCAATTTTATTATTTATTATGACCACATGATTCATTTTACATCCACATGATTTGCTTGACAACTGCATGATCACTGTAAAAATAGTTGTAAAATTGATTCAGTCACATGGTGACTCAAATTTCCATCAAAATTCGGGTCTGAATTGTGGTTGTAAGTCAAGGACTACCTGTATCTGTGTCTCTCCTTATTTATTTTTTTTATAAACAACCTGGAGACTTTGATCCACAATACAGATAGTAAACACTGCATTTGTTGTCATAGAAGAAAAATATTTCTGTTTTTTTTTATTATATAACTCAATGATAAAGGATTTTGTTGAATCTTTTGGCATTTCTAAGCAGGATTTCGGAAGATTCTCTCTAAAACCTTTGAAAATTAGTGTAAACTATTCTCAGGTAGATGGATCAAAGGTCTGACTTTATATATCTTGATTATTATATCCTTTTCATTTAAGAAATTTTGTTAGCTAGACACCGGGGCTCCTTCTAAAACTGCAGCAAAAAACAAAACAAAACAAAGTATGTACTGCTTGGAAGTAACACCACAAGAGGCAATAAAGCTTATTTTATACCATAAGTATTACAAACTTATATAATTGATTATGGTGGCAAGAGCTGATGGAAGTTTAAATTCTTGGATTCCAGCTTGCCTATTTCTATTTTTGACAATTTCAGATATGGTGTTCAAAGTCAACAGAAGTAATAAATTGCTGTGTACTTTTCTAATTATTAAGAAGCTGTTGAACTGTCATAAAGGGCAGGTCCACGAGGAATTTATTGCACAAGTACTTGAGGCCTAAAATTGTCTTTAGGGTTTGTCTTTAAAACATAGGAAAGACATTTAAAAGTCACCAAAGACTCTCTGTTCTCTTACCAAACAATTTACATTGATGCAATCAGACAGAGACTTATTCTACGCATTAGGTAGAGGAGAGCAAAAGTCTGAAAAACTAAAGACTTTGCAGACTTTAATTATGCTACAAATATTTATTATTATTATTATCGGTCATCCATTATTTTAAATCTTTCCTCCCACACCATCCATAGAAACACTCACACAAATTTCCTTCCAATATCCTAAAGTCTAACTGATGGTTACAGGCTTGACTAATTAATTTTGTAGTGACATTCCAAGTTGTAAACGAATGTTCATTTGTACATTGAAATTGTTTTCTTGAAATAAGAGTCCCATCACCCACATACAGCCAAAACTGCAGTAAGTTTGAATTCTATAATTTTAGTCTGCCACCACATTCTGTCTAATGTACAAGTCTTGCACCAACTTTATAAAAAAAAAGAAAAAGCTTATTCAGAAATAAGTCATACTGAGTGTAAACTGTTCCGCAGTAAATACACACTGAATTACTGCCACTTATCAGATACAGCAGAATAATTTAATGAATGCTAAAAAAATAAATAGGAATCCTCAATCCGTATTTTTCTACATATATTTGCACCAGAAATTTAATTAAACTTGTGCTCGCATACTGAATGAATGACAGTTTAAACTATTGTAATCACCGTTCAGGTTTTTGAGTTTGAATTTCAATGGGCAAGGATTAAACTTAAACAGCCTTCAATCAATGTTGGCAAATACTGAACATGCTGTCTTCAAGAAAATCTGATGAAATGTTGATGCACCAAAAGACAGATTTTTGTCTTTTTAAAAGAAAAGTGACTCTGTTCTTCCCCTCTTCCCAAAATAAAATGAACAATTTATTCTAAATATTATGCATATTCTATAACAGCATTTAACAGGATAGTATGTATTTATTTAATAAATAAATTTGTATACCACCCATTTCACTGTTTAGGGTGACTCCAGGTCAGGGGTGAAATCCAGTAGGTTCTGACAGGTTCTGGAGAACCAGTAGTGGAAATTTTGACCAGTTCGGAGAATCAGTAGCGGAAATTTTGAGTAGTTCAGAAAACTGGCAAATACCACTTCTGGCTGGCCCCAGAGTGGGTCGGGAATGGGGATTTTGCAGTATCCTTCCCCTGCCACGCCCACTAAGCCACGCCCACAGAATCAGCAGTAAGATTTTTTGGATTTTACTACTGCTCTATGTAGATAATAATATAATAAAAATAGAGATATAAAAACCATTATAAATATAAATATATTATGTATGGGAAAAGAACTTTCCATAGGGTAATATTTCTCAACTTTAAGATATGTGGACTTCAATCTCACAATTCTCAGCGAGCATGCTGGCTGAGGAATTCTGGGAACTGAAGTCCAGACACCTTAAAGTTGACATGGTGAGAAATACTGCTTTTGGAGGAGATTAAATTAGCATACAAGGTACCAATTACCAGTTTTCAGTACATCAGATATGCACTAGGAAAAAAAGTCTGTTGTCAGCATTTTTCTTTTACCGAAGCAAATGGCCTTTTTCCAAATAACCACATATATACATTGCTTCTGTTGTTCACTACAATTTTGCCAATTTCTGTTCACTTACAGTATACTTTTTGCAGCTGATAGATGCCAAATGCATTTGTATGAAGAAATTTACCAGTCAGTTGCTTTGTAGGGGAGTGGGAGAGGGAACTATGATGTCTGTAACGATGTCACTTCACAAATGATGCAAATTCAAGTCATTTGTATCATGGCATTATGTCACATCTATCAGACTATCAAAATGAAAGTTCATGTTTTTTTCTTCACTCACCAAGGTAATTGGCTTGGATGGAGCCAGACATTGTGGTTGCTATATTGTGGTTTATGATTTAGCATTTTGTGAAATTCCAGCCAATTATCTTTATTCAATAAACCATCATTAAGCATACTGTGACTCAAGAGTGATGGGTAATCCCAGCCATTTTCTGTGATATACACATCCATCTAAATTATCATAATACAATAAAGAAGAAATCATGGTCATTAAGCTCTGGTGTGGTATGATTTAATTTAGCAACCACTATAGTTTGCTAAGTATAATTTACTATGTTTGTTCTCTTTGGGTACTTGTTCCCTTGGACAAACTGAACAAAAATGTTTTAAGAGAAAAGGGTAAGGAGATATTCATATTGTTGAACTGAACTTTTCTTCTGATTCTCTTCTGTATCTATTTTATTTTAAGTTAAACTTGTTCTAATGCTCTTGAAAATAAGGAATTAGATAATTTGGATACGTGTTTTATCATTTTTCCTCCATATCTATGAAATCTTTTCACTGCTGAGCTAAAATTCTTTCAGCAATTAAAACGTTTGATAGAAATGGAGAAAAAGCATGATGAAAATAATCTGCAAACACAAAAATATGCCTGGCTTATTTTCCAAGTTAACTTTGCAGGTAGACTACTCAAAAATCATAATAAGGTCAACTATAGCCCATCAGACAGGTTCTTGAATTTCTTAGTGTAATATCTGAAGTGGTTTATATGTGAATAAGTGGCGGGGAAGTTCCCATATTTCATCTGCTTCCAGATGGAAATAAATAGGAGGAGGGAGAAGCTTGGTGGCAGTGATTGACTCATTTTAGGTATCATTTTAGGTATCTTGTACTGCTGAAATAAAATTTTGAGAGTAATAAGCACACAAAAATCTGACTTATAGAATCAAACCATTTAGTTTAGTAACACTGAAATTAACTGGCAAAATAGTATATAACAGGAGTCTGGATATACTGGATATACCAGGAACTGCATGATAATCCTCTCCAGATAACATATTTTCCTATTGTGTGGGAAATAAATTCTATAATTGCTGACAGTCCATTATCTGCCACTAACATTCTGACTGTTATTTCAAGTTCAGCAACTCCTAAGTCTGTGATGGCAAACTTATGGCACACATGTCACCATATTGGTGGGCACACGAGCTCAGCTCTCGCACGCATGCGCGCGACAGCCAGCTGGTTTTCAGGCCTTCTGAGCCCACCAGAAGTAGGGAAAAAGGCTGTTTCCTGCCTCCAGAGGTCCTGGGGAGTAGGGAAGCCTCGTTTTTCACTCTCCCCAGGCCCCCGAGCCTTTCTAGGTGGGACCAGAAGTTGGAAAATTTGCCATTTCTGGCCTCTGGAGGGCCTCCAGGGGGTGGGGAGGGCCGTTTTCACCTTCCCCAGGCTCCTAGAAAGGCTCGGGAGCCTGGGGAGGATGAAAAAATGGGCCTTCCGGTCCCACCAGAAGTTGACAAATGGGCCGTTTCTGGCCTACAGAGGGCATCCAGGGGGGTGGGGAAGCCTGTTTTCACCCTCCCCAGGCTCCTAGAGAGGCTCTGGAGCCTGGGGAGAGCAAAAAAATGGGCCTACCGTACCATCATATGCCAAAAGCATATGTGTGTGGGGGTTGCGCACGCATGCATGGGGCACAAAAAATGCATGGGGCACAAAAAATTATGGGTGTGGGCACGCACATGTGCAAGCCGTCCCCACACTCCCCCCACTTTTGGTGTGCAATGGCAAAAAGATTAGCCATCACTGTCCTAAGTGATTCCAAACCAATGTCTAATATCTAAAATAATCACTGGCCATGTCTTCTGTTGGTGGAAAAATTAGTTTTGGGAGAAGTATGTGTGTCTATCCAATTTTGAAATGTCAACCTGTATAAATAGGATGATTAGGGAATAGAAGCATTTTCAGAATGGCTCCAATCCAAACTGAGGCAGGGAGCCCAGACAATCCAGGTTCATAACTAGCCAACAATCAAGACTTGAAGAAAGAGAGAAAAGGACTTGCCAAATCAGGATGCATTTATTAATTGTGTTCCCACATTGCTTAGACAATCACAGGTATATTGATACAGTCATCAGTTAATAAGCCAGGATAAATTTTAAGTGGCAAGAACAACACTATAATTATCAGATCAAAACACAAAGCCACATTATGTTGTTTTTGCGTAAACAGAAAAGCTTGGAATGTAACTTTGGCAACCTGAGAGTCACAGTTAATGTAAAATGACATAATATGCTTTCAGGGATTTTTTTTTAACTACTACCTAGGTGGAATATACAAAAATAATGATACCAACCATTTTTTCTGCTCTATTTTTTTTTTCTTGTAATATTTTATTGGTTAAGAGATAAACAGAATATTATACACTGCATAGGCTTATTTATTTGGGCAATTAGTCTTTTTTGGGAAAACCAATATAAAACAAGAATGGGTAGAAGGAAGCTATGTTTAATAAAGCCATAAAAATAATGGATTCAAAGGTTCAATTTGAAAATGATTTGATCAAATTACCTGCAAAACATACAATATATTTAAATCCAATAATGGATCGGTATTTTTGGGTTGAATTGCCAAATCAGCTTGATGTGTTCTCAACTATCACATGTTGAGTCATGTGATCAGATTCAAATTGGTACCAGAAAATTGGTATATTTTGACCATATTCACATACACTTGAGAGAGGGGGAGGAGGAAGGGGGAAGAGAGGAAGAGATTATTGAATCAAGGTTGATTTGACTAATTGAGTGAATCTGACTGATTTGAATATAGTTGTGGATGTTTTGTATACGCTAATGTTTAATTCCTCACCCACCACACTTCTTATCCTCCAATTTATTCCGACACAAGCCATTATTTTTCATCTAGGACAGAGGTGGTAATTAAAACAAAGTGGTATTTAAAAACAAGGAGTGATTTCAACTACATTATAGTTATCTGACTCTTGATGTAGATGTTCTGATTCATGACAGTGTGAAATTAAGTTATGTACTTCCTCAAAAAAACCAAAACCAAAAATTTGTTTCTATCTTTGCAGGCCCCAGAATTCTGTTTGACAGATTGATATGATGTTACATATGGAATCTTGAGAATTTCTGGCCTTAGTTGTCTTCAGAAATACCTCATGCCATTTAATGCATGAACATTTAGTTAAGGCAATTTTATCCGGGCTGCAAAAGTCCAGATAGTGATAAAAAGGCAGTAATCATTTTCTCTTTCTCTTTGCTCCCATCTAGTAGTTCTCTTGACTATTTGCAGCCCAGATATGGTAGTCTTAAGTGACGGGATTCAATATTTCTTAATATTATGTTAATTTTACAGTACAGTTGTTTTTATTTATTTGTTGATGAATTGCAAATACATTAGAGAAGATGATAATTAAAATATCTTATTTTGAAGAAGGTTTACTATATGGCCTTGCTTGCTTTTGTCCACATAAGTTCTTTAGAAAATAATAAGAGCAGAAAAATCATTACCAAACACTTCTTCTTCCATTATGATGCTTTCATTCTCATTATGATATTGCCACCAAGTAGCTTATATTTTACAGCATATCACCTTACTCTGAGTCCAGCAGCTTGTTTGATTGATTATCCTATCACATCCCTGCATCTTAAGTAGACCTCTTACCCAAGTGATGAATGAAAATCAATACACATATTACACAAGTGTTATAAAAAATGAACTCAGGCTAGAATTAGTGGACAGAATGTTCGGCAGTATGTGGCATTTTTGAATCACATTGCTATGCAGCCTGTCCTATAGCTCAACTGCAGTAATTTTGACCTTGTTTCTAGGTACAGGAACCTATACATGAAGCAATGTAACCTCTTATGCTTTGCAAGGCCATGGTATCTTGGAACGAAAGAATATGCATATTATTGTGAAAACCATGATTGTAAAAATAACTACAAAAAAGGGTTGGCTTTCCCAAAATTGTTTTCTATGGAAAATCCTGTAAACATATAGAAAACCAACACTTTTGATTTTTTTTTTAAAGAGTGGAAAATTAGATGGTAAACAATAATGAATCAGCATAGGAGTCCATAGCACTTGATCAGTAATCCAGAAAAATAGATTACATTGGGTGGAGAAGTTTTGTGTCCCTTCACTGTTGGACACAGGCACAGGCTGTGGGGGTGAGTCTGTGTTGTCTCCATCTCAAACTGAAGCACAAATGGTCCTGTAGTCTGCAATTTCTTCTGGAAATCCATTCATTTCCATTCGAAAGATGTTCATCTCAAAGTTCATAGCTAATGTCTATGGAGATTCTCAGTTATCCAGGTCATAGTTGTCCCAAAGAAAAAAGCATAGACTTCCAGGAAAAACTGCATACTTCAGACAACCCAGACTCATCCCCTCAGCCTGAACATGTGAAGGAAGACAGGATGGATATATCCTGCAGAAAGCACAACTCTACAACTCAGTCTTTTCAGCAGTTCCAAGAAGGCTCCACACCCATTTGCACTACTCAGGTGATCCCAAGGATACAGACAAATCTCAACAACTCTAAAAGAATGCAAATGACCAACTGTCTGCAAGGAATATAAATCCTTCCATTCCCACCATCCAGTCAGAGTTGAAGAATCTTCTTGGATGGGAAGTGAAATGTCTTCAAAGAAAAACAAGAAAATCCAGTTACCTCTTGAAAAAGCACCTTTCATTCAGATGCTTTTATTATTAGTGAACATGTTTTCATCAAGATTATTGCAACTCTTATATTTCTGGATTGACTTTATTTTATTATTGTTGAACATGGTGCCATCAAAATTAATGTAATTTTGTTGAATTGTCCCAAACCGAGTTTAACTATGCTGAGTTGGCCATAGCAATTGGCCATGGTTAGTTATCCCATTCCAACCTCAGTCACCTCATTGGATTGGTCCAGCTGTCATCTAACTCCACATTAGTGATTTTATTCTCCAAAAAACTCAAGATCTGTGCCTGCTTCCAAAATCATGCCTGCTTCTGGGATTGTTGTGACCAAGGCCCAAGTAGGGATTACCAAACACAATTCAGTCCTCAACAAACTTATTTTATTAAAACAGCTGAGAAGTAATTCATTCTCAGCTTAGTCCAAAACAAAATTCTTAATAACCAGTCCGTCAGCCTTATCACCAACCTTTGATGTTTTTGGCAACCTGCCAAAGGCTTTTCTTGGCAAACCCCTACAAAGTTCAAGAGACGCTGACAAGAAGTACGGGAATCAACATTGCTTTTCTACAAAGAACCCAATGTTTGTTTGTTTTATGTTTTATTAAATTTATATACCACCCTACTCCCGAAGGACTCAGGGCGGTGAACAGGCATAGAATAAAATACATAAATACAAAAGTTAGAAACAATTTAAAACCAAATTAAATAATTTAGCCCAAGACAATTAAAAAAACCCATAATTTAAAACAAATTAAAATTTCAGTTTAAAAAATTAAAAAGAAAGGGGAGAAAATTAGGCCAGGCTGGCTTGCTGGAATAAGAGGGTCTTAAGAGCATGGCGGAAAGTGCGCAGATCCGGGATCCTCCGTATCTCCGGGGGGAGCTCGTTCCAGATAGTGGGTGCCCCCACAGAGAAGGCCCTCCCCCTGGGGGCCGCCAGTCAACACTGCTTGGCTGACGGCACCCGGAGGAGCCCCTCTCTGTGAGAGCGTACCGGCCGGTGGGAGACTGTTTGTGGTAGTAGGCTGTCCCGTAAATAACCAGGTCCTAAGCCATGGAGTGCTCTAAAGGTGGTAACCAAAACCGTGAAGAGCACCCGGAAGACCACTGGGAGCCAGTGCAGCTCGCACAGGAGGGGTGTCACACGGGAGCACCATGTTGCTCCCATAACCACCTGCACGGCTGCACTCTGCACCAGTTGGAGCCTCTGGGTGCTCCTCGAGGGGAGCCCCCTGTAGAGAGCATTACAATAGTCCAGGCGGGAGGTGACGAGGGCATGAGTGACTGTGTGTAGGGAGTCCCGATCCAGAAAGGGACGCAACTGGAGAATTGGGCGAACCTGATGAAAAATCCTCCTGGTCACGGCCGTCAAGTGCTCTTCTAAAGACAGCCGTGAATCCAGGAGGATGCCCAAGTTGCGATCCCTCTCCGTGGGGGTCAGCGATTCGCCCCCAATAGTCAGCGATGGCATCAAATGACTGTATCAGGATGTCGGAAACCACAGCCACTCGGTCTTGGATGGGTTGAGCCTGAGCCTGTTCCTCCCCATCCAGATCCGCATGGCCTCCAGACACCGGGACATCACTTCAAGGGCATCGTTGGGGTGGTCTGGGATGGAGATGTACAGCTGGGTGTCATCAGCGTACTGGTGGTAATTCACCCTGAAATCACAGATGATCTCGCCCAGCGGCTTTACATAAATGTTGAACAGAAGGGGCGAGAGGACCGACCCTTGTGGCATCCCACATATGAGGGGCCTCGGGGTCGACCTCTGCCCCCCTGCCAACACAGACTGCAACCAGTTGGAGAGAAAGGAGGAGAACCACCGTAGTACAGTGCCCCCCACCCCTAACTCTTCCAACCAGTGTAGCATGATACCATGGTCAATGGTATCAAAAGCCGCTGAGAGATCTAATAGGACCAGGACAGAGGAGCAACCCCTGTCCCGAGCCCTCCAGAGATCATCGATCAACGCGACCAATGCTGTTTCTGTGCTGTACCCAAGCCTGAAGCCCGAGTGGAACGGATCCAGATACGTCGTTTCATCCAGGTACTGGGGAAGCTTTTGCGCAACCACACTCTCAATAACCTTCGCCACAAAACGAAAGTTGGAGACCGGATGATAATTATCAATGGCTCGTTGCTGCTCTTTTAAGCCTTATGGGAGTGGCCAATCATCTTCTGGCCTTACTCCCAAGTTGTCCTTTTTTCTTTAGCTGCTCTTGCCTTCTGGTAGCTCTTCGCATGTGTGCACTAGGAACAGGCTCCTCTTGTTCCTCTGCCTCTCTGCTGTCCACCTCTGGAGGCTCCGGAGTCAGTGCATCGCTCCCAGATGGCCCTGGTCCCATCTCTGCCTCCGATGCAAAGCCCTCGTCTGGGCCTTCCCCTGACTCCAGGACTGGCCCATTGTCCTCCCCACCCTCCTCACTGTCCAACTCTGCTGCCAGATCTGCAGGCTGCTGGCGGACCACAACAGGGGTGCTACCACATGGCTTCTATATAGGAAAGCTGAGCAGTGCTTTGGATGCTTCCCCTTGAGAAAGGTGATATTCAATAAATATCTGTGGAGTGAAGCATGATGTGGGGGAAGTGTGTGGTTTTAAGTGTGTGCCCTTAAAACCTTCCTTTTCCAACAAGGCGGGCTGGCCTAATTCTTTTTAAGTATTTTTAATTGTTTTGTTTATCGTTTTAATTAATGGGGCCAAATTTATATATATATTTTAACTGTATTTTAATATTTGTATTTGATGTTTTTACTTGGCTGTTCACCGCCCTGAGTCCTCAGGGACAAGGGCGGTATACAAATTCAAAATAAAATAAAAAAATAAAATAAAGTGGAGTGGGAAACAATGTGAGGGGTGTTTTAGAGGATTGGGAAGACCCTATTAGCCATGCATGAGTTGGGTAGGTGCTGCAGAGTGGGCCTGTGCCACGCCTCCTGGGGCCTTACCCACCCGTGATACCCTGTGTTCTAAGTAACGACCTCAATGTGGAAATCTAAATGTAGGCACCTGACTTAATAACTGCCATGACTTATAGCCATAATTCTGGGCTCAATTTAGGTAATAAATTGAGGGCTACCTATAGTCTATTATTATTGAAACCTGTGGAATATAAGTGATAATTTCCATCATTCATAATTATACAGATGTCAGCACTTCAACCTGCATTTACTCTAGTGCTGACATAAGAAGGAGAAGCGAAGGCGTCTGGAAAGGGACGGCTGACTTTTCACCTACTTATTTTCCCTGGAGATAATGTTTCTGAGGAGATGAGATGGGAGGGGGGAATTCCTTTGAGCTGGAGTAGATTAGGGGTAGAATGACTTGGAAGATGGCCAATGAGTTTAGGGGAGTGGGTAACGAAAAGGGAGGGTTTGGGGGCTGGAAGTCAGTGTTGGCTTCATTTAGAGTCATGTTAGGATGTCGTGCTCAATAAATAGGAGTTTTTTCTTCAAAGATTTTGTTTGAAATGCATTTTATTCGAGACGACCTCGAAACTTGACAACAAGTTTCTTTGATGCAGCAAACAGGAAAGGACAACACATTGTTGTCCCGTTTATTCATGACTCTACTGTCATGAATGAATGGGTATGAATGAGTATGAGTATGTAGAGTACTTTACATACTCTATATGATACTCTGATTAGTTGACTGCCTATATTTAGTTTTGGTTATTTAGCACATGAATTTATATTCATTGAGCCTGTGATAAGAATGGATGATGAACTAGAAAAAAGATGATAATTTTTGGTGAGGTTAATTGTGTTGGTTGTTCCTTGATTACACTGGATAATTTTTCTAGCTTTTATAAGTGGCAGTTTCAGATACACTGTTACCCTAACTCTTCTGGAAAGTGGAGATGATTTTCTAACATCATCACTTCTAACATCCATTCTGCTTGATTAATTCATGAAACTGTCTAATTAATTGGGGCCCTTGAGGTACAAAATGGGTTGGAAGACATTTAAAACATCAAGCACAATTGCATAAAGACTTTTTGGTACCTGAGAAAATAGGAACATTTCTCTTCCATTTCAGGTCACTAATAGAGAAAATCTCAAACAGGCATAACCAAGTGGAGCTGAGAACCCATCTCTATTTTATAGCACTCACTACACTAACAAGTAGAACATGTTACAAGTAGAAAAGATTATTGTGTTCTAAGCATTCCTAGTTGTTCAGTCTCTTATGACTAAAATACCCCAATTTGAAAGCTTTAGTTTAAAGCAAGATTTTTTTAGACAAATACACAAATTAATTCTGCTTTGACTTTAAATAGTTACAGTATCAATTCACTTGCAATGCTATCACAGATGGTGAATGAATATAGCAACTTTTTGAAGATAACAGAATTATTAAATATCTCATACTCTGAGGGAATCGAGGTGGATTGTCATTGACATCAGTCAGGGTGATGTTCACTGTGGTAGTTCCTGATAATCCACCCATCTGGCCTCCCATATCCTTGGCTTGGATGACCACTTGGTACTGTTCTCGATTTTCTCGGCTCATATCTGGCAAAGCAGTCTTGATTATACCTTGTGGGGGAAAATAGAGAATAGAGGCAAAAGAAAATATGAAAAAGAGTATTAAAGTGGATTTGTCCAGCTTAATATTACAGTGAGGAAAAAACAGAGGAATCCTATTTAGCCTGGCATTAAAATCAATGTAATTATCTTTCTAGCAAAACAGAAAACAGGCTAAAATGGCTACATATGTTAGAATAAAAGGTGTGCTTGTGTGTGAGAGAGACAGTAAGAAAGAGAGATAAGTGGGGGGAGAGGGAGAGAGAGATTTTAAAGCAAATCTTAGAGGACATAATCTAAGCATTTACAATCTTCTCCAAAATCCCAGAGGAGCATGATCTATATATAAAGCAGATGTGTTATTTCAATATATAAAAACACTTTTTAAATCAATCCTCTACGTAAATATTAAGCTATCACATGAGAAAAGAGAACTATTCTAATGTACTATATATTACATAGAGGAGAGGAAATGTGGCAATAACCATTTGCAAACTGTAATGGCACAATCCAATTTATCAATTTATCATTGTACTGTTGTCCTTGTTGCATGCGAACAATTCCTTCTAGATCATTGTTAATTTTCAGGGTGAAAATAAAACATGGGAGCTGAGATGATAAGGAAAGAGACCACATGTTTATCCACCTAGTTCTACCCTTATCCCCATTATCTTTTTCATTATTTTTCTGCTGACTCAGCAATGCACAAATGTGAAAGCCAAGATTGCTATTACTCAAACTTCTCTTACTTTGTTTCCCCAAAACATCGTTATATATAAAGCAGTTTTATATTTTTAAGTGACCTGGCTCAGAACTGGGTTATGTGGAGGCTGAAGACTTTGTCTTGTTTTGTTTTGGTCTTTTGTGGCACATTAGCTATTCCAAAATGTCCTGCAACTCACACAACTTAATTCAACCAGCAGCTGTAGCTTCGCATTCAACATGCTCATGTAAACTATTTGCAAATTATGCCAGAGGACCAAGTTGATGGATCAGCTGCTCTCCTGTAGTTCATGGAAAGTTTTCAGTTTGGCTTATCTAAGAGATGATTTCCACAGCCAATTAAACAGGCTGGTAAGGCTGGCATTTGCTGAAGTCTCAAAGTTGACAAACTATTGTTCCAGAAAAAACACCATGAAAAAAATTTCAGTTTGCTTACCTCTATCCCCAAGCTAAGAAGAAACACTAACAATTTTTTGCCCAACAATATTCCACCCCATAACTTGAAATTAACAGTCAACATTCCAGCTGAACAAGCACGTATAACAGTATTTGAATAAATCATTTGAAACAAAAGGTGCAAAAGATTGAAAAACCCATTAAAGCTGTCAGTTCCTATACATCACTGGAACAATGCAAAACTCAGGTAACCAGAACAAAGCAAGTCAATGGATATTCTAACCTGTGTCTGGATCCACTGAGAAATATGGCTGACCCTGGAGGATGCTATATACAATTTTGGCACTGTTGCCATAGTTAGAGTCATCAGCATCAGTCGCTGTTACTTGAATAACAGAAGTGCCTGAATAACAACAAGAAGGGAAAGAAATGAAATTAAAGGAAAAAGTTATGTTGATATAAAGCCATTGGAAGAATGACATTATTTATACTTTAATATAAATAAGTAACTGGATCCTCTGTCCGTCCATCCGTCCATCCGTCCATCCTTCCATCCATCCATCCATCCACCCACCCACCCACCTACCTACTTACCTACCTACCTACCTATCTACCAGATAGATAGTTTTGCTTCAGAGTGTGTTCAAGATCTAGCTGAAGGCCCAATAGCAGTTATGATATGTTGTCACACAAAAAACAATTTGGAAGGTGTTGATACAGAGCCTCTGTCTGAATCAAGACCAAGTTCCGGACTGAAGACTAAGTTCTAATTGCAGTTGTTTTCCTTCAATATTAAGCGGCTGCTTTAAGAATCTGTTTTTAAAAAGTGTGGCTAATAAAATACATAATTTATGTAGAAATATGTTTAAAACAATCTCTTTGAAACTATTTGGGCACATAACATTTAACCATTTATGGAAATCATGATGACAAAATGGAAAATGGATATTAGCTATGGCATTGTTTAAAAAAGTGAATTTATTTACACATTTGATTGGAAAGACATGTCCAAACCATTAGATGGCTTTAAGAAAGTTCTGCACCTAACTTGGTTACAGACCAAGAAACTTTGCAATATAAGGTTAAAAAATATAACATAGAACAATTCTCCCACTTTCATATGAAGCAGATTGGAGATCTTTATTTCAACAATGGACAACATTTTCCTCACAGCTGAAAACAGAAGCTACTTTAAAGGTTGTAGCTAGGTTAGGTGATATCTACAACCATCCAGAAGAGATTGCAGTAAAAATGACCAAAGGTATATAGCAAATGTTTTCAGGCACTAAACTTAGAGACAATTCACTTTTAAAGATGTTGCTAATTTTATACACCATTTATTGGGCACAAAGGAGGAATGTTGGGCATCATTCCTAACTCAGTTGGAATATGGCTTAATTCTGACTGTCTGCACTTTCAGGAAAATAATCAACATTGTCATCAACTGCCAGGTGTTTTGAATTAATTGAAGAATGATGTAGTTCTTATGAATAAATATTTAGTAATGTTGTAACATATATATATGGCTATCTGATTACAGCTAAATAGCTTGAAATAGATCTATACTAGTCTCCCTTTATTTCTTTATCAGAAAAATATAAATTTAGTATAAAAATGGTTGGTCGTGAATGTGACTACTTGAGGGCTCCTGGATTGGAACTGAAAGGTGAAAGGGAGCAGTTTGCTCCCTCCCGCATGTTGGCGTAGACAAGGTGCCTCAATAGAAAAACACTTAATCTCTCCCCTGGGTCAAGCTGATGAAGAGAGGAGAACTTGTGGCTCAGAGATTAATACAACTGCCTAATATGCAGGCAGTCCAAGTTCGAATCCGAGTAAGGGTATGGCTAGCTGATGAGAGCTAAATAGCTTGAAATAGATCTATACTAGTCTCCCTTTATTTCTTTATCAGTGAAATATAAATTTGGTATACATACATACACACATATATTCTTATATGTCTATCAGCCACTATTAGTACCCTAGAGATGGAATGAGAGGGTACAACTGAAAAGTTATTTTGTATTCCACAATAACAATGTAAAAAACCAATTAAACATTAATAGAAGCAACTAATAAAAACAACAGGAATTAAACCAATCTTATATTAAAAGTCATTCAAAGCCAAGTGAAGCAAAGAAATGCTTTTTGCTGCTTGCATAAATATCATTATGGATGAAGCTACTTTAAACTCCCTTGAGAGAGAATGGCATAATTGAGTTTTAGCTTCAGAAAAGAGTAAAACCACTGACCTAAAGTGGAGGATCCCAAATGAGTTGAGATATGCAATTAAACTTGTCTGAATTTGCCTGGAGAAGGCTTTTTTCCCGCCCCATAACAACAAAATGGACCCTGAATGTATTTAGTATGAGCTATTGTCATTTTCTTATGAGAACGTTAGTAATATTTTAGTATAGAAAAAATGAACAAAGTGGTGTTCAGATAAATTCCAAACCTGTTATTTCTGTGGGGGAGTTAAAGAAAAGCAAATCCCAATATCACACACTATTTAGCAAACAATTGATAACAGATTAACAGAGCTGCAGAGCTTGCAGGTCATCTATAGTCCAACCCCCTGCCGAAGCAGGAAATCCTATATCTGTCTCTACCTAGGATCAAACTCACAGCCTCCTGATTGTGAGGCAAGAGCTCCACCTCTAGGCCACTGCAGTCGTCAACTGACTTTATTTAAAGTGTAATTCTTCTGATGGTTCTATGGCTTGAGTAATTAGAGTATGAAATGATGATTCTGGAATTGATGGCACACAGAAGTACCTAACATTATGGGTTACCCATTCTTTTAAGCCAAAGGACACCACTTCAACTTATTGTGTTGCCCAAGAAATATTTGCACTGCATTTTTTCTTCTGAATATCAAAGTTTATGGTTGAATGAAGAAGCATATATTAGAGTTGTTTAAAGTACAGAAATAGTTTGCATCTGGTACATTAAAACTGAAACCATCAGAGACAGTTACACAAAACAAGAAGGATCTGGAGGAAATTATTATAAATTGAACTAATTTACATGGAAAACATATATGGTACCTTAGGAGATTATTACTGTACATGCAAAACTTTAAATGTCAGGCATAGTTGTAAATAATAAATAAAGGTGTGAAGTATAAACACACACAGGTATATAATAATTATAGTCCATTTGAATACAAAGCAAAAAAAAAAGAGTCTTGAGTGTTAACAAGGTTGATACTTTATGGTACAAAGCTATTGCAGAATCTAGTTGTCTTGCTTTGGATACCATGAAGGTAACAAAGAAAACCAGTCATGGAAAGGCTGTGTAGTAGTGTTCCTGACAATACCATGGGCCCTGGTCAAGCTATGTCCTAGATAAAAGGAAATGAACTTCCAATAATCTTTTATGCCATCCTCACCACTCTCTGCACAGCCTTCCTGTCTGAAACAGTAAGACTTCCAAACCGCACAGTAACACAATATGACAGGATGCTTTCAATAGTCCTTCTATAGAAGGTGATAATGACAGGGGAAGGAAGATGTGCTCTTCTCATATAAATTATTACCATAATTAACCCTCTTAATTTTTCTACCAACATTTATTGCATACTTGGTGACTGACACCTCTAAAGTGTCAATAGTCTGCAGTGAAAAACAATTTATTTGAAATGGTATGGAAGTCTCAGAACTCTCAATAATACCAATTTTTTAATTGCTCAATCACATATGCAAGCTACCCCATAACACAACACCTATTAAATAGCAATCATGTGCATGTAAGCCTAACATTATTCAGTAATGCATGATGCTTTATATCCACAGATACTACTGACAAATCAAAAACCAATCAGATGAGTCCACATAGACATTATTTTTTAGTTTCAAGCATTGGCAATCTTATATATAAGTTGGTGTAGTGATTAAGACATCAGGCAAGAAACAGGAGAGTTCTAGTTCCATTTTAAACAAAAAGCTAGCAATGTCCTTGGGCTATTCACTATGTCTCAGCCCTAGGAAGGAGAAAATGACAAACCACGCTTGAAATCTTCACAAGAAAAGTGCAGGTACTGTCTAGGCAGTTCCAGGGATCAACAATGACTAATGTCAGGGTTCCAAGTAACACACCTAAAGGTAAAAGGTAAAAGATGGCTTCCAGGTGTGACAACTATATCATAATCTCTGTTTTTTTATCTGTCTCTAGCTATCATTTTTTGCTTCTTATTTGTCCAAACACCAACTTTACCATGATCATTTCTATTTTAATTCTGATGCTATTTGTACTAAAGCTATATTTTCATTCCAGCCACATTTGTAGTTGAGATTGTAATTTAATCTAACGTCAACAAACTTCAAGCCCAAATTTCATGTCACGTGTTCCTTTTCCATTAGTGGTTTATGATAATGGTAATGATGAAGTCACATCGTAATTTTATAATTTAATACCATTTATCATTTACTTAAAATGATAAACTCTAATACATATGACCTGTGTTGATAGCTACTCAGGATTCAACCAGTAACGAGGACTAATTTAGGATGCTTTCCACAAAATAAAATATAATAGCAGATATGTTATTATCTGATATGTTATTATCTTAGACATCAGGTTTGATTTTCACTTTGTTTTCTTATGTTTTTAAAATGTTAAAATCAACATACATAATTTTGCACTTGGGTGTTCTGCCCCAGCTCCGGATTTCTGAGGATATTGACACACACCAATGGCCCTTATCAAATTTATTAAGTAGCAAGAATAAACAAGACCGGCAAAGGTTGGCAACCAGCCCAGAAAACAAGATATGATAAACCAAAATACTCTGATAATAAATAAATGGAGTTGTTTCCAGCAAGAAAGCACTACCTGTGTGTGACTTAAATAGGCTAAGGGAGTGGCCAATTATCCTCAAGCCCTACTCTCAAGTAGACCTCCTCCTCCTAAGTAGCCACTCCTGCCTTTTGGCAGCCCTGTGTGCTTGAGCATTGAGGAGAGGCTCCTCCACTTCGCTCTCTCCTTTTGAAGGAACCTCTGGAGGTTCTGAAGGCCCTGGCTGAGTCTCTGCCTCTGGCACCACATCCTCTTCAGCCTCTTCACTGTCCGATGTGAGTGCTGGCTGCGCAGGCTGCTGGCGCGACACCACACCAGCCTCCTCTTCGTTGGGATCAGCCACGATCCGTGCAGGCCACTGATGGGCCACAACATTGACTTGGATTTAGAGCAATGATGAAATTCAAATTTTTTTACTACCAATTCTGTGGGTGTGGCTTGGTGGGTGTGGTGTGGCTTGGTAGGTGTGGCAAGGGAAGGATATTGCAAAACCTCCATTCCCACCCCACTCTGGGACCAGCCACAGGTGGTATTTGCTGGTTCTCTGCACTACTCAAAATTTCTGCTATTGGTTCTCCAAAACCTGTCAGAACCTGCTGGATTTCATCCCTGATTTAGAGGGGATACAAAGAAACAATTTTAGGAGACTAGCTTTTGCTGTGGTCTGAATTCTGTGATAGAGTTTGGGTCCAAAAAAATCCTCAAATTCCACTGTGGCCTGTATTAACAGTGAAAATTATAATAGTGTTGACATTTATTTATGCCAGTGCCACTTTTCCTTTCAGTATGAAGGTACTGTCATGAAAAGTTGTCTATAATTCATTTTTTTTTATGAAGTAAGTACCTCAGTTACAAAAAGTGAGACATTTTTGCAGTTTCTTTCCATTTTGGGTTGTGGAGATATATACCCCTGCCCTCCTCACAACTATGCTGTAAATTTCTTTTTAGTTTTCTGTGAGCAGATTTCATCTCTCCCTGAGGAGATTAAAGATAATTCCTTTGGATGGAAAGTTCCCTAGGCAGACAATGAGGTGGACTACTTTAATTTTCTCATCTTGGTGAGGTCATTTCAAGATGGAGTGCAAGGTCTTTTCTACATGTTGTCAGTGGAAAAATTACTGCAACTTCCAGAGGATATTATAAGAGAAGAAACATTTCTTTCCCTCAACAAAATTCATAATGCTGTTAACCTCCATCATATCCTTCTAGGTTTCTTTTCCCCAAAGAGAATGGCATAGGAATGGTGTTCCAATTAAGTTGCAATAGCAATATCATGTATTTAAATTCTATTCTGGTATAATAATCTATGTGGAGGCCAAAACATATTGAGTGACTGTGACCCAAATGGCAGCATTTCAAATTTAAGCTTTAAAATAGTCATCTTCCTTCTACCTTCCTAGGATCCACCTGTTGATTTTAAAGAAGTAACTGCAGTTCTGAATTTCTTGTCTCTTTTTACAATATTACCCACAAAGAATCCATAATGATCATTACTTATTTTGAGCTTGTAACAAAGTTCAAAGTCAAACTAAAATCTTGGACTTCAAGACAGCTGATTTCAATAAATTTAGAGATAATTTGAGAAGGATTCCATGGATGAGAATCCTTAGGGGGAAAACAACCTAAGAAGCTTGGGAAATTTTGAAAAGTGAGATTATAAAAGCCCAGTCTGGCAAAATTACAATGAAGAAGAAAAATAAGAGATATTAAAAGAAATTAGCATGGCTGCACAGAGAACTCTCTGATAAATTTAAACACAAAAGGGGCATGTATAAAAAGTGGAAAGAGGAGCACATAACTAAGGAAGAACATCAGCAAATAGCCTGAACCTGCAAAGATGAATTTAGGAAAGCTAAGGCCCAAAATGAACTAAAAAAGTCAAAGATAACAGGGAAAAAAGAGCTTCTTTCAACATGTAACAAGCAAGAAAAAAGTCAAGGAAATGATTGGTTCATTAATGGGAGAAAATGGCAAGAAGGTGATGAGCAGCCGAGAGAAAGCAGAACTGCTTAACTCATTTTTGCATCTGTCTTTACACAGTCCAACTATCAAGGAAAAAGACTGTAAAATGCAGGTTATGAATTCCAATCAAATAAGCAAGAAAATGCAAAAGAACATTTATCCATTTTAGATGAGTTCAAATCAGTGGTGGGATTCAAAATATTTTATTACCAGTTCTGTGGGCGTGGCTTGATGGGCGCGGCATGGCTTGGTGGGTGTGGTAGGGGAAGGATACTGTAAAATCTCCCTTCCCTTCCCACTCCAGGGGAACGTTACTGCAAAATCCCCATTTCCTCCTAATCAGCTGGGACTCGGGAGGCAGAGAATAGATGGCGGTGGGGCCAGTCAGAGGTGATATTTACCGGTTCTCTGAACTACTCAAAATTTCCACTACCGGTTCTCCAGAACTGGTCAGAACCTGCTGAATACCACTTCTGGTTCAAATCACCAGAACCAGATGGATTATACCCCAAGATTCTGAAAGAATTGGCAGATGTGAACTCAGAACCAGTGAATCATATCTTTCAAAGATCCTAGAGCACCTGGGAAATACCAGATGACTGGAAAAGGTTGATGTAGTTCCCATCTTTAAAAAAAAAAAGGGGGGGGGAATGGATCCATTACTGACCAGTCAGCCTTGCATCAATACCTGGAAAGATTCCTGAAAAGTTTAAAAGATAAGCAATGAATCTGCACACACCTGCAAACAAAATCATAACCAGAAGTCACCATGGGTTTGTAAAAACAGATCATGCCAAACAAATCTTATTGCATTCTTTGACAAAGTGACAAAATTAGTGGACCAGCAAAATGTTGTGGATATAATTTGTCTGGACTTCAGTAAGGCATTGATAAAGTAGACAACAACCTACTATTTGATAAAATAGGAAAAAAAAATGTGGGTTATACAGCATCACCATCAGACGGATTTGTAATTGGCTCACCAACTGCATTCAACATGTAGTCGTTAATGGAACTGTATCTACATGGGGCAAAATATGCAGTGGGGTAACCCAAGACTCTGTCCTAGATCCAATACTCATCAATAATTTAAACAAGGGGATAGAAGGGGAACTCATCAAATTTGCAGACAACACCAAGCTGGCAGGAACAGCCAATACTCCAGAAGGCTCAAGATACAGAAGGATCTTCAGACACATCTGAACCCTGTGCCCTATCTAACAATATGAAATGCAAAGTAGAGAAAAGTAACATTTTACATTTAGGTAAGAAAAACCAAATGATCCTATATAGAATAGGTGGTACCTGACTCAACAATAGTAACTGCGAGGGGATCTTGGAGTCCTACACAATTACTTGAGCCAGCAGTATGCTGCAGCTGCCACGCAGTCCTAGGATGCTTTTTTTTTTTTTTTTTTTTTTGCTTTAATTTATATGCCGCCCTTCTCCGGAGACTCAAGGCAGCTTACAATGCATTAAGCAATAGCCTTCATACTTTTGTATATTTATACAAAGTCATCTTATTGCCCCCACAATCTGGGTCCTCATTTTACCTACCTTTGAAAGGATGAAAGGCTGAGTCAACCTTGAGCCTGGTGAGATTTGAACTTGCAGTAATTGCAAGCAGCAGATGTTAATAACAGTGCTTTAGTCCACTGTACTACAGGCTCTTCACAAGCTTTAATTGAGGGATAGAATCAAGGTCATGTGAAATGCTAATACCACTTTACAATGCCTTGGTAAGACCACATTTGGAATATTGAATCCAGTTTTGGTCACCACAATATAAAAAAGATGTTGAAATTCTAGAAAGTGTATGGAGAAGAGCAACAAAGATGATTAGGGGATTGGAGGGTAAAATATACAAAGAACTGTTGCAGGAATTGAGTATATCTAGTGTAATGAAAAAGACTAGGTTCCTTCCAACTCTGTTATTCTGTAAAAGTGAGAAAGATTTTACCCTCAGACATGTACAGCAACAAACATGCCGAAATGGTTGCAGTCTTCTAATGTTTTGTCTATTCTGTGTATCGGAGCCTAATTTTTTAAATTGGAACTGACATGGTGGTGTAACTAAAACAAGCTGCTATTATTACTCCACAATGCACTTATTGTGAAGTGGATTTGATTTAGTCAGCACAGGAGACTCCTACCCTTCTGTTAATAAAGCATTTCTATGGTGGTGGCAAATAGTCATGACAACAGTCAAACTGAGGTGTTATTTCCAAATGGAAAGAAAATGTTTATTAGTTTTCAAGGAAGCATCTGGTTGCAGCTGTAGTTTAATATTTTATGGCCCTAGTAGGTGAAGGTTAAAAAGATAGTCAGTTCAAAGAAAAATCCTGAAGTCTGATTCACAGAATATGCCAAGTTTATCCTTATTATATAGTTTGGTAGCCTGTGCTTTAGTTGTCTCTATCACTAACCAAACTTAACTTTTAGAAAATGAGATTTGTCTTAATATTTAGTAGAGATTTATGACTGCAAAAGGCATCAAAGACTATTGATGCTGCTGTTATTATTATGTTTATTGGAAGAGACAAAATTCATGCTATTGTTTTCTGTTTGGCATGTAGATTTTCTTTTTTTTTTTAATTTGATTTATATGCCGCCCTTCTCCGGAGACTCAGGGTGACTTACAATGTGCTCAGCAATAGCCTTCATCCTTTTGTATATTTATACAAAGTCAGCTTATTGCCCCCACAATCTGGGTCCTCATTTTACCTACCTTAGAAAGGATGGAAGGCTGAGTCAACCTTGAGCCTTGGCGAGATTCGAACCTGCAGTAATTGCAGGCAGCTGGTCTTAATAACCAGCTTAATAACAGGGTGCCTTAAACCATTGTACTACCAAGGCTCTTTGTTATTGAATCATCTTTTCTATTTACAACTTAATGGCTGGTGGTAGTTCTAGTGCAAGAGTGTCAAACTCACATCATCACGGTAGTGTCATGTGATGTTCGTGACTTTTTCCCCCTTTGCTAAATTAGGCGTGGGCATGGCAAGCATGTGACACATCCGGCCCACTGGCCAGGAATTTGATACCCCTGTTCTAGTGTTTCTCAGAAAGACTGTTATGTAGAGCTGGATAAGACATTTAGCCTATGCATACATATATTATGTATTACTTTTGTATTTGCTGTATATAGAGGAGGGACTCTGAAGTGTTGTGCCTATTAAAATCTGTTTAATGTCCCCATATGTTTCAATAAAGCTGGGAATATACTGTAACAAGTTACATCTTGACTTGTACATTAGATTAGTAATGTAAAGCTGATTTTGGGCAGAAACCAACATGATGAATTTTAATAGGGAGAAGTACAAAGTCCAATATTTGGGTAGGAAAAATCAAAGGCATTGATTATAGCATGGGGAGACCACTTTGAGCAGCAACATATTAAGAAAGGATCTTGGTGCCTTAATTAAATATGAGCTACAACTGCAAAACAAGTAAATACAGTTCTAAGATGCATCAATAGCGAATGTCAGGATCAGGAGAAGTCATTGTTCATCTATATTCTGGTTAAAATATCAAGTCCTATTCTGGGCATGCATTTTTGGAAAAATGTTGACAAGATGGAGGAGGTCCAGAAGAGCTTGATTAAGAGATTAAGGGAATAAGGGGCCTGGAAAAATAAAAATCTCTGTGAAATAGTTGGAAGCAACTTATTCAGTGTTTATTTTATCTGATTGTACATTCCTGTTTATATTTTAGGTGGTGAGCTGTCTAGAGTTGATTGGAGTCAAGTGCTATCCTAGTCAAACGAAATAATTATGCAACAAATAAGTTACTCAGAATGGAGAAGGAACGACATGAAAACTGTACTGCAGTATCTGAAGACAGGTCTTGTGGAGGACAGTGCAGAATTATTCAGGAGCTGCTCCAGAAGAAAAGACAAGAAATAATAGATTAAACCAATAAAGAATAGACTTTGGTTGGATATCTGAAAGAAATCCTTAATGGCAGAGCTGCTCAACAATGGAACAGATTGCCACAGGAAACAGTAGGCTCCCATTTGCTGGATATGCCTATCTGTTGGCCATGTTGTAATAGTGGATTCCTGTATTTAGACAGGTGGTCCCATCCTACATGTATATCTTAAGATTCTATGCTTAAAGGTATAGGTTATATGCTTCAAGGTATTGGTTACCACCTTTAGAGCGCTCCATGGCTTAGGACCCAGGTACTTACAAGACCGTCTTCTGCCACCGGTAGCCTCCCACCGACCAGTACTCTCCCACAGAGAGGGCCTCCTCAGAGTGCCGTCAGCCAGACAATGCCGGCTGGTGGCCCCCAGGGGGAAAGCATTCTCTGTGGGGGCACCTACCCTCTGGAACAAGTTGCCCCCAGAGATACGGCGGATCCCTGACCTTCGTGCTTTCCGAACTGCCCTAAAGACGTTTTTGTTTCATCAAGCCGGGCTGGCCTGATCTACTCTTTTTAAAAAGAATTGTTTTAAAAAATTAGGGGTTTTAATATAGGGTTTTTAACTATGGGCCAAATTGATTTAATTGGATTTTAATATTGTTTTAAATTTTGTATCTGTGTATTTTATTTGCTGGCTGTTCACCGCCCCGAGTCTCTCGGGAGAGGGAGCGGTATATAAATATAATAAACTAACTAACTAACTAACTAAAGTGGTAAGTTCACCTCTCAGAAAATTGCTGCAAAGTGATTTTGCTGCTCCTAGTGACCACAACCACTTGATGGGAAAGGGAGAGGAAGAATGTCCAATATTCCCATTACAATGATGTTAGGCTGGAGCTCAGTAGAAGAAAAATATATTCTGCATACCTAAAGACTCAAATTAAAGCTCAAGCATCTCCAATTAAAATCAAGAAAGATTCTAGAGAACTGTTGCCAGTTATTATAGAGAATGCTAAGCTATTTAAGATGATAATTAACTTGGTATCACTTTGATCTTAAAGTAATAACCAGGAATATATTTTCTGAATGTATTACATTTCAGGATGTAAAAATAGCTCTAGTGGGAAAGTGTCTAACTGACATATATGATTGCAAGAGTAGACCTTTCACTATTCAACCCTGGGATCAATCTGGATGGGTGGGGGAAGTGGGTTTTTTTTTTTTTAAAAAAATCAATATGGTATTCCCAAACTGTCTTTCTTATACAATTAACGTTATATTTGTTTGAATTTCTGTCTTGGCTTATTGAATCTGATGCTTTAATGGAAACAATCTTCAACCAAATATTGCTGAATATGAATAAAAGTGTTCTTTGTGACACAAGCAATATTCCTCTATACTTCTTCAATAAAATAAATTAAAGTATGCTTTTCTGGCAAAAACACTAACCTGATGTGTATGGATGATCCAAGTGTCTTGAAATAAAATTAAATGTATCCAAAAATACATGGAAGGAACAAAATTGCTATGATAGGATATTGACAGGAATGGGCATCTGGATGTCATTTTGAAACTTTAATATGGTCAGAAATAGTACTGCACAGTTGGCCATTGCTATAAAATGACAAGTTTTCCCTGAGCACAAATCTCATCTGTCCTGATTATCCCTGTTTATCAAGGAGTGATCGACAGCTTAGATTTTCTAGGATAAGAAAGCTAAATTACCTCTCTAGGTTGCTTTTGGGAAGAAGACACCAGAGATGCATTTCAAAATACTATACAAATTCAATTTCTTGGTACTCCAATGAATAAGAGGCTCTTTGAATACAATAGTGATTCTGTTAGAAATTGAAATTCTAAGAATAAAATTTAGAGAGATTTTGCTTAAACTGTATTTTCATTCTTTGGAAATAGTTTGTGTTTCTCTGAAGAAGTATATTATCTATGTGTTCTATATGTGAACTTCTTCAGTTTAATATCCTTGCATTTTTTTTTACAAGTTGGTGAACATAACTGACATGTTATGAGAGCATTTAATTCCATGTTAAGTGAAACTGGACATCAATACTGAATACTGAGTCTTTTTTGCTCTCCCCCATCACTCTACAGGGGATTAAAAAATACAATTTTAATTTAACATAGCCTGCTATTACTAATCAAAGTACAATGTTAATTGGAGCAGGGACGGTCTCCCCCCCCCCAATCTTCTAACCTTACTATTGAGATACTTCTATCAAAATATTCTGGAATTCATCAACAACATCTAAAATCCTTAGTCCGTCTGAAATCTGTGTTAGTATTTTTGTTCTTAAACTGAGACAAATATTTAGGTATAGGTTCATTTGATTTCAGATGTGGATATTTGTCTGCAAATTAGAGATACTCACAGAATGTAAAAATGTTTGGACCTCTTGCAGAAACTTAAATGTTTTTTTTTAATGTAATTTTGCTCTTAATTTTTTAACTTAGTTAAAGGAAATGATGTTTGAAATTATTTCATAAGATTTGCTTTCTTCCTTCCTTTTGTACAACTAAAAAACAGTAAATTATTTTCCACAATACTTTAAATTGATGAGGTCTATTCACAGTAGTGATGGAATTAATATGGTGCCAAAATCTGTTCTATAATTTTTAAAAGATTTTCTTCTCTTGCACCTCAAAAGCACATTTGTTCTTCTATCTTATTTTTAATATTCTTCATTTTTAAAAAAAATCTTGATAATGTTTTGCAACAATGCTGTTGAAATTGCTACTTAGGTTTCCATTACTCTGAACCTCCAGAGTTGCCCATCTTCCAATATGAAAAATTTCCATAGGAGGTTTACTCCATAAAATCTCTTCTTGAACTCTTATGGAAGGCACACCTGGGCAAACACAATGTGCTGATATAAGATGTGATTTTCAGATGGTAATAGTCAGGTGTTGAATAAGTGATGTGGGGGGGGGGAATCAGACACATTATCTACAAAGCTCTAGATGGAATATATGCAGTATAATTTTGCAGAATTTCCTGCACAAGCATGCATGTAATAAATATGAAAGGAGAAGAAAGTGTGCAGGCATATCCATTAAGTCAAAGTGAAGGAAGCATATTTCTTCTCAGGGTTCTTGTAAAGAGGCATTTGCATCAATTTGATATTGCTGTCACAGCTCTAACTAACTACTTACATGAGCACAGTTATCTTCTGACTTGGCCGCCCACAACTTAAATTGCAAAACTTTTAGTTTATGATTTGTGATCCTGGATGCTATGTAAGGCTTTTGTTGAGTGATTCTCTCATTTGCAAGAACGCTTGCTTCATTTGATCTAAGAGCTTTTAATAGATTTCTACTAAGTCTACTTATTCTTAATCAATTCACAATGCCTATTAATAAACTTCCCAGCTTGACTTTATCTGTTTATATAATCCACATAAATTGAATTCTTGCATCGTCCTCACTTCCCATCCTCTGGGCTCAAGCAAACCATTATGTTTCCCCTTATAATCAAATATAAAGCTTCTTTAGAAAATTCCACAACCATGGTCACAGGATCTAAGAAAAGTGCCCAGGTGCAACACTTTTTAACAGGAAACTATTATTTATTCATTCATTCTTCTATTAATACCCCACCTTTGTTATTTTTTATAAATAACTCAAGGCAGCAAACTCACACAGTGTTCCTTTCCCCTACTAATTCCCCCACAACAACAAGCGCCCTGTGAGTTGAATTGGACTAAGAGAGAAAATGGCTGGCCTAAAATCACCCAACCAGCTTTCATGCTTAAGGTGGGACCAGAACTCAGTGTCCTGGTGCCTGATACCTTAATCACCATATGCAAAAGTCTTAAAGGTGCAGCAGCTTTCTGTTCAAATAAATAGTTTGTTTGTAGAATAACCAAACTCAAACTATACTAAAAACATGGATATAATTTATCTTCCTTCCTCCCTTCCTCCTTCCCTTCCTAATCCCTCTTTCCCTTTCTTCTCCTTATTCGTTTGTAGAATAGAGTAAGGAAAGGAAAGTATTATACTAGGCAATGTCATGGCTCAATGGGCAGTAAGATTTCTTCATGTTCTTTTTTAACTCTTCCCAGTATTCCAGAGTCAGCAGAAGTGATGATGATTGCATGGCTGACTTTAAAGTGATAATGGAAAAAAGAAACTATAACTTTTCATAAGATCTCCTAAATGAGTACATCAGTTTGGAGCAATAATTTAATGTGAAATACTAATAAAGCAGCATGACATTGGGATTGCAAAATTCCTCTGTCTCTCCACACCTTTCTTGTGCCTAGATCACCATATAAAGTTCATCCCCTACTCTGATTTCTTTTCTCTTTTTGTGCAGTTCCCAAGTGTTCAGTGCTGTATACTATTCCCGGGTCCCTGTACTTATGTAACTTACAACACAATTGCTCCAGTTGATGGTAACCTCCGTTTAATTGATTGCTGAATTCTTACGCACATAGTGATCAGTGTATCACTGGTTTGGTTCTGCAACCCAACAAGACAGACACAGACTTCAGAGGATAATTAGAACTGCAGAAAAAACAATTGCTACCAACCTGCCTTCCATTGAGGACCTGTATACTGCACAAGTCAAAAAAAGGGGTATGAAAATATTTACAGACCCCTCGCATCCTGGACATAAACTGTTTCAACTCCTACCCTCAAAATGACGCTATAGAGCACTGCACACTAGAACAACTAGACACAAGAACAGTTTTTCCCCGAATGCTATCACTCTGCTAAACAAATAATTCCATCAACACTGTCAAACTATTTACTAAGTCTGCACTACTATTAATCTTCTGATCATTCCTATCACCCATCTCTTTCCACTAATCACTGTATGACTGTAACCTTGTTGCTGGTATTCTTATATTGACTGTTTCCTAATATGATTTGATTGCTTATTTGTTCCCTATGACTATCATTAAGTGTTGTACCTTATGATTCTTGATGAATGTATCTTTTCTTTTATGTACATTGAGAGCATATGCACCAAGACAAATTCCTTGTGTGTCTAATCACACTTGGCCAATAAAGAATTCTATTCTATTCTATTCTATTCTATTCTATTCTATTCTATTCTATTCTATTCTATTCTATACAGTATGTGCCCCAACAGAAATAGATAAGCAGTCATATCAGCATTGCTCAGGCTAAGGTAAACTATGTACTTGATTCTTCTGAGCTAAGGATAAGTGCCAATTTATGGTAAAAAAAAAAAAGGCAATAATAAATGACAATTAATGCTAAACTCACCCCTGAATTGAGGACAAAATATTCTCTTTCAGTTCTGTCCATTTCAATAGAAACCAGATCAATTCTGAATCATCCAAAAGTCAAGTTTAACAACTGAAAATTTAGTTCCCTTTGACTAAAAGTAAACAGAAATTGATTACGTATGCCGAATTTCACTTTCCATGATAAATTGGATGAAATAAAGTCAGTTCTAATATTTTCTCTTCTCTGGCATTTGCTTTATTTGGGGGCAAAAATAAAAGAGTAAGTTGAGATGGCTTGAAAGAAATATATTTTCCATTTATACCACCTTATCTTTTCAGTATTATAAACTAAATATAATAAAATGGCAAGTGAGCAATGACAATGATTTTGAAATTATATTCTGGAGAACTCTTAGTTTTCCTTAAATCCAGCCATGAATATAGAAGATTCAAATCTCTCAGCCTCAGATTCTATACTGGGGTGCTATTCAGCAGGTTCTGACAGGTTCTAGAGAACCGGTAGCGGAAATTTTGAGTAGTTCAGAGAATTGGCAAATACCACTTCTGGTTGGCCCCAGAGTGGGGTGGAATTTGAGTTTTTACAGTAGCCTTCCCCAGGAGTGGGGAGGGAATGAAGATTTTGCAGTAACCTTCCCCTGGATTGGGATGGGAAAGGAGATTTTACAGTATCCTTCCCCAGGAGTGGGGAGGGAATGGGGATTTTGCAATATCCTTCCCCTGGAGTGGGGTGGGAATGGAGATTTTGCAGTATCCATCCCCTGCCACTCCACCAAGCCACACCATGCCAACCAAGCCACACCCACAGAACCGGTAGTAAAAAAAAAATGAATTTCACCACTGATTCTATAGCGCTTCAATTTTTTATGCATCATTTATTTTCTTCAATACCGATTTCTTTAAGGTCTATATGAAATTGAAAATGTTTAAACTGTCCTACACAGGCATATTCGTTTTTCATGTTACTTGGTCTTCCCTTACATTCTAGACTATATGAGTGAAAGAGGATATTTGACCAACCTCTTAATCAGTGGAGGTAGGTTCACTTCCTGCCTTGGAAATTTATTTCAATGTTGAAGTCGAGTTATTCTTTGGAATAATAATCCAATTAGATTCCGCCTTTTGTAACTAAAAACCATTAAACCACGGCCTGCACTATGGTTTGACAGAGAATAGGGCTTGACCTACTTCTGTGACATATCCTTCAGATATGGAAAAGTGTTGAATAGTACTCACTTAATTTTGTCTTTTCAATGTTAAACTTTCTCAGTTTATTCAAACTCTCTTAGAAAATTTACTTTCTGGACTATATTTCCCATTTAGTTTCTATTCTATGTTGTTCTTTTATGAACTTCTTCCAGTTTTGGAGATATTCTAAAAATCTTTTTGCCCAGGACTGTACACATTACTTGCAATAAAGTCTGAAATACACAGAATAAAGTGGAACTCTTCCTTCCTATGATTTGAATGACTCCTGAGGCATCTTAAAACTGAAATGGTCACATCACATAGAAACTTCCATTCAGTTTCTAATCAATTGCTATTCCAAAATATTTTTTTAATAATGACTAGTACTAAACTATGCTACCATTGTATTTTATTTCTGCTCCTTTAAATGAAGATATTTGCATTTGTGTCTGTTAAATTGTATTCAATATTTAATTTATTCATTTGTTTTAAATTGTCAATTTATTAAACTGTTTAAAAGTTTATTCCAGTGTTTTAGGATATCAGTTATACTATCTAATTTTATTTTTTAAATTTGGACTTCTGGGGAAGGAATGGCTTTGAAAGACAATGCTAACAATCTCAACAAAATGAAGAGCCAATGAGTAGACTGGCTCTTGGATCATTCTTTTCTGCACAAGAAGACCTTGAGATCACCCTCAAGTGTTCCAGACAACTTTTCCTCATGAGGAGAACACAAGGAAGTGGTCTCTGGAGGATTTAGAACTCTGGGAGATGAGAGAATAACCATCTTTCTCAAAATGTGGTTGGTATCTTTGAAAAGACACTACTTTTGCATAATTCCTTTTTCGATCACTACTGGAAATTGCTTTTTTTATATGTACGTGTATATTGTGTGTATGAATAAATTAAGAACTTTTGGATTTACAAGTCATCAGACTTGGTTGAATTGCCTTCAATTTTTAGAGAGGAAAGAAATACAAATGTAAGAACTTAAAAAGTATTTTAATTATAAAAGAACCCTTCCTGTAGGAAAATGCTTTTGTTTTGAATGTTTTAAAAAATTAAATCACATAAGATTTAATAAATTGGACACTAGAGGGAACTAAGGGTCATAATACAGGAGAAAATAATTAGATTTAATTTACAATTAAAGAATGAAGCAAAAATATTTTAATACTGAACATACTAAAAGATACTTTTGGACAGATGGGCTCAGAAGTTATTTACAAGTGTCTGCCTCTATAGACAGAGCCTAAAAGTGTCTGTAGGTTGTGTCTAGAAGATGTTGTGAAAGAGAATCAAGTTCTATCTGACATCAATGAGACTGACATGAAGCTTCAGTTATGCTTGTTCATAATTGCCTGGTGAAAACTACTGCTTTGTTGAGAAAGCAGAACAAAAGCATATATCCACTAAGTCTGTCTGTCTGTCTGTCTGTCTGTCCCTTCCTTCCTTCCTTCCTTCCTTCCTTCCTTCCTTCCTTCCTCTTCCTTCCTTCTCTCCCTCCCTTTTCTCCTTCTGCTCCCTTTCCTGTTTTGAATGCCTAATTTTGAATACCCATTTTTTCTTCTATTAGTTTATTAGTACTTAGTACTTTAGTATCAGAAAATATTCCCCATTTTCTAAGCTATATGCTCCTATGATACAACTAGTCCATCATTTCCATATTCGAGAATTATAACCAAGAGTCTTGGCAGATCAGTTGAACTAAAAAAGATCCCACAAAGAGGAAAGTATGAGAGTTACTGTAATATTTCTTATTAAAATGCCTTTATTAAACAATGGTTCATTAAAACAAAAATACTTGTCCATTAACTAGTTGGGGAACTGTGCTATTCTTTTTCATTCCTGGCTAAAAAGGCTTTCATACAAGCTGTTTCTACACTGAAAAAAAAGAATAAATTTCATGCCATCCCATCCAATACATTTGTGTTTCTTTCTTTCTACAATGCCACTGAGTTTCTTAATTTGCTCTGTGCATCCATATCTGAGCTGAATGGAAGGGACCTTGACTTTAATCACTTATCTGAAGGAGGACAACTCTAACTAAGCAAAACACTGCAGTGTCAGCATTAGGTATGAGTGAAATATGCTGAGGTGTGGACTTTAAAGACTATATAAATATATATTCCGAGAGATTAAAGAGCTACAGTTGAGGGAAGAAGATAAAATATTCTAGAAAAAGTGAATAGGAAAATGAATCTGTCAAATAATTTCAAAGTATGATTAAAAAAGATACTGTTTTGGTGTTAATTTAAAGGTCACTTCTAGTATGAATGAGTCAGCTGTGTTAATGCTTGTTCTTTTGATGCTGTACATCGAAGATAAGAACATAACAAAAATATCCGTGGAAAGGGAAAGATTTTGAAGAATATCTTCAATTGGGTTTAAGAATTATCTGCGGTTTAAAAAATAACTGCCTCTGAAAAGAATTACAGTTCTTCAATAACTTAGAAAATATAATACCATACTATGCTATGCCTTCCACCTATCCGCCCACCCATCCACCCATCCATCCATCCATCTATCCACAGTTTAGTACTTTATTTTATGCCACAGTATTAGACTCTTGCCATCCTGGCATTGAACACCTGGGGAATTCTACTCATTAGATAGTAATTAGATACCCAGCTGGAATAGTAGATTGGACTCAAGAAGAACTAAACATTCTGGTTAGGAAGACCAAAAAGTAATGACAATGAACCACACCCTTCATTTTCACAGCAATCGTGACAGACTTCTTAACAAGGAAAATAGGTGGGCATGGAATATTGAAAGTACACCAGACAGTTGAAGAAGAAAAAAAGGTATTGGAAGAATTTCTGAAGGACAATGAAGAAATTGCACTGAACCTAGCATACCATGAAGGCTTACTGAGTACTGGAAGGACCATTTTTTGTGCTTAGGATCATGGCAGCATCCCTGTGGTCAGATGATAAAAATTCATATGCTTGGCAACTGACTTATATTTGCAACAGTTGCAGTGTCCCAGGGGCATGTGGTCCTCTTTTGTGATCTTTTGATAAGCAAAGTTCATGGGGAAGCCAGATTCACTTAACCATGTTACTAACATAATAACTGCAGTGATTCACTTAACAACTGTGGCAAGAAAGGTCCTAAAATAGGGCAAAAGTCACTTAACAGACATTTTGGGCTAAATTGCTGTTGAAATTGAGGAATTTATATGTGTGTGCGTGTGTATGTATAGATAGATGACAGATAGATAGATAGATAGATAGATAGATAGATAGATAGATAGATAGATGGATGTAGATGTATAGATAGAGATGAGATAGAGATACACATACACATACACATACAGTATAACCCCTGTAATCAGAACACCCATATATCTTCTGTTAAAAGAAATATCCAGACTGATAAATTAAAAAGCTTTTGTGAAAAGGACAAAAGGACAAAATCAATGTGTTCATTGCCTATAGCTGAAGGAAAGGAGATTCAGTCACCGTTCTTTTCCATAAAAGTAAATAATCCAGTCAACGAGCCAAGGCAGCTCACAAGCCATCATCATATAAATGTTAAAGTTAAGCAACTAGTAAACATTGAGGTGGGGTGAACAATAAAACAAAGACTTTCTCTCACAAGATTCAACCAATGATTAATTGATTTAAGAACAAGCTTATCAATTATTGAATTATATCCAATACTCCTAAATCTCCCTTCCATAGTATGTATGTATACTATATATAGTATGTATGTATGTATGTATGTATTTATTTATTTAAGCGACTGGACTGGAACTTTACAAAGGATTTTGAATCCATTCAAGAAAATTTAAAAGAGAAAAGAAGACTGTTTGGAATTAAATTCAGGCTTTGTCAGGATCTAGAATATAACCCTAACATGAAACCGTACAATTACATTAGGTTAAGAATGCCTTAAGGTTGCCACAATAATAAAAATGTTTAACTACTTGTTTCTTGTTAAGAGGTTGGAGGAATTTACATTGGAATTTAAATTAAGAGTTTGTAGTTCTGGAAATACAGATCTATGTTTGTCCAAGTAGAGATAGATAGATAGATAGACAGACAGACAGACAGACAGACAGACAGATAATGGATGGATGAACAGACAGATGATAGATTGATAGATAGATGATGGATAGATGGATCTAATTGCTTGAATGTGGATTTTTTATGCAAAAAATATGCAAAATTGCATAATACGTAAGATGTACATTATTTAAATCGGAGTTACACAAATAATCTGAGGAGCAGAAAAATTGACGTGGTTGTATAAATACATCTATTTTGAGGAATATGTTGTTGAATAACTAGAAAACTGTTAAACATAATTTTATGCCTGAAAGAAGGTGGTGGTTGTTTTTACTATAAATGCTAGTATAAAATATTTCCCTGACTGGAATATTACTTAAATGGAAAAGTTATATTGGTCATGAATTGTAAAACTGGGAAATTAATATACAGTTTTAAAAAAGGTTAAGAGTTTAAAAAGGTTAACTAGAATGATCGAAGGGGTTGGAATATTCATACAGGAAAAACATCAAACAACTGCAATATAATAAATGAATGTAACATAATAAGTTTTATAAAATAATGAACAAAACAATACAGATTCCCCCCCCCCAAAAAAAATCTGGTAGTATTAGATATTGAGGCTATGGCATCAAAATATTGGCTGTGGATTCAGAACTAACAGAAGATATTTCACACTGCCACATATACTTTATTTATTTTTAAATTTATGGTACCAAAATAGTTGATGGACAGTGATACAGTTTAGATACTTTTAAAGAAAATCAAGAAATAAAAAAAGTAAATAACCTTCCATACAACTATGATAGGACCTGTATTTTCCTGCCTAATAACTTTATTAACTAATAATACCGACCTAACATATCTTTAATAAAACTATGTTAGATTTTTTTAAAAATGCATCACTTCTCTGGCTCATCAGCAGTTCCTCTGTTGACTTATGTTGGTCAAGAAATAAATATTTTACTAGACTTAATGAATATTGAATCTGATCCAACAAACAGGTAATTACCTCTCAGTGTTTCAATGCTGATATAGAGATACTCAGTACTACCTGAAATTATGATGTTACATCCATCCACACTACCAATAATATTGATTTCATATTCTCAAACATTCAAAACTGTAGGTATAGTTGGGGTATATCAACCAAAATAAGGATTGACTGTAATTTCCTGGTGGATATACATTTGCTTTCTTACAATATACAAAATGATTATTCAGTTCAAAACATTCATGGGGAATGAACACATTTGAATAACACATTTCCCTCTGATTGATTTATGGACATTATAATTTTAATGTGCATTTAATTAATGAGATGAAGTTTCTGATAAATTGCTCGTGATGAACTTCCTTATTGTGTTATTTATATACTGAAGGGCAAGGAAATACTTGCTAAGAACATTTGAAGCCCATGAAACTTATTACTGTATTTCAAGTCTGGATGGTATTTCAACATTTCTGCTTTTTTTAAATGATGCCTAGAAAATTTTTAGCTTGTAGTTTGTCCTTGAGAAAATAGATTTATCATGTGGTTCAGTATTGGTTCCCTAAACTACCATACTTCCTTTCATGGCTGAATTGCTGAAACTGTATTTTGTGTAACATGAACACAGGCATTTCAATAAACAGTAATTTAGAATGTCAAACTACTGTGTGCCTGCCTATCTGATTTCATGCTGGTTGCTGTTAAAATGATTTAGCTATACAATAGATATAGCTGCCATAGCATATCCAGTGTGTTTATATGGAAAAAGGGATTCAATATCAGAAATTGTTCATCTCCAATATTGGTATTACTGACATGTAAATGGTATGTACTGTAATCTTTCAAATGTTCCAGTTATTGTCAGAGGCTTCTCAGCTATCTATAAAATAATCAGGGACAGAGGGGGCTACCCTGTTTCCCTGAAAATAAGACCTCCCTGAATAATAAGACCAATCGAGCTTTTAAGCACACACGCTAAAATAACCCCCCCCCCCAAAAAATTAGACCTCCCTGAAAATATTTAACTGCATGCGCAGCCTGTCCCCACCATTTCCTCAGGGTAGGGTTAGGGAGACAGAGCTGGAAATCAAGTAAGATGGCAAAAGGAGCCGCGTCTTGGTCCCTGCACCCCAAAATAATAAGACCTCCTCAAAAATCAGGCCTAGAGCTTATTTTGGGGTTCAAAAACATGTAAGACAGGGTCTTATTTTTGCGAAAACATGGTAGTTAGAACCTACATTACATCTCTTTTCCAGTTAACTCTCATCCAAAAGAGCAAGACTGTCCCTTTCTTGATGTTTGCCTACCAATACAATACAATAATTTCAGATGTTGATAGACCTTTATGAGACAAGGGAACATAGAGAGCTTCCATACACCTGAAGCAAATTCTAGTTTATCTAACCTAGCATTAAGAGCAACTGTCAAGAATAGGTTTTTCCAGCTATATTTGGACTTGCCAAGGACTGAACCTGGGACCTTCTGCATGCATATCACATGTTCTACCATCCTATAGTTTCTTGTCAATGTACCCAGAACTTTCAGTACTTCCTAATGTCAATGTTACTTCTTTATGAACATAAAAACCAAGATAACTGATACCCTCTGCCTGTCAAAAATATCAACTGTGAAAATTAGTTGTGCAAATAATCTTTCCTCTCTTTGTTTCCACCTGGGTCTCCAAGAAGTAGGACCTCTATCCTGCTTGTATTGGTAGGATCTTTAATCACAGTCCATTTCAGATACAAACTAGAATGTGGGTCTGTCAAATCAACAATTTTCTTCGGTTACTAAAACACATCCAGCTGTTCATCCTTAGGGAATACCCTAAGGAAGGATGTATTCCCCTTCCTGGCAAGTAGAGAAACCCAAGCTATTTGTTTAAGATTCTGGCAGTGCATATTTGCACAATTTCTTGTGTTTCAAAAGTAAACAGAATGTCAATCCTTTTTTTCCCCCAGATACAGATACATTATGGCTCTATGTCATTATGGCAAGTATATATTTAAGCATTTAAGAGATCCAAGAACTGTAAGTAGCTTTGACGGTGTAGGACCTCAGAGATTCTGTCCTGAAAACAGTATTTATTCTTTTAAATTACTAGGAAGTAATATATAATATGAAGATTATTAAAACTGTTAACAATTCTTCATATTGCTTGGGTATAGCTAGATTAAGATTAAGTGTGGTTGGGGAGTTTGTGGTTCAATGAGTTTGAGAATCCAGCTATTGTTATGTGTACCAGGTCATCACATCAAAGCATAACATGGTTCATTTTGATATAGAACAGTGACTCTAAAATTGTAATTTGAACATATACTGGGGGTAATAGAACAATTTATAATTGCTTGTTTCTGAGCTGAGGATGCAATTTGGGGCTGTGGAGACAGTTATGTAAGAGGACTTTTTTGTGGGGTGGGATTAATTATATTTGAGACCAGGCAAATGAGTAATGGGGGTCAAGCAATTTAAGAATCACTGATATAGAACCTTACATTGTCACAATAACTGTTCTTCATTAACCTGGGTTTGGGACTTAGTGTATTATGTGCATTTAGATGATACATTCCTACAGGCTTTCCTTAAATTTACTTTTTTTGGTTCTATAACTTACCATTTCGTTTCACTTATCCACATAAATTATGGAGGCAGTTTTTGTTTTGTTTTTTAATATCAAAGACAATGACAGACTGCTATGTGACATTGCATTTTACAACTGAATCACTTAGCGATGGAAATTCCAGCATCATTACTATCATTAAGAGAACAATGTACAGGGACTTCCGGTTTGCTGCTGGCCGCCGCCAGACGTTCCTCTGGATCGTCAGCTTCCATTGCCTGTCAGAGCCGCCGCCACAGCGGAATGGCGGCTCGAAAAAACTGTTTCCAAGAGGAAACGGAGATAGAGCCGGCAGGGGTGGGTAGAACTCTCTGCAGAGTCCCAAAAGTTTTTTTTTTACTTTTGGGACGGAGCGGATGAGAAGCCCCATATCCCCTGCCGCTGCTCTGGGCTTTGGGAGACCTCTGCTTATGCAGAGCCAGGCGTCAAGAGCAAGCCTGCGAATTTAACAGAATAATTAAAGAAAAGATGAGCTGGACCCTTAATACTGAATCGCAAGTATTTTACCCTTCAAAAAATTATTTAAGAGAAAAGAGGAGAGGAAAGAGGGAAAAAGAACCTTTTAAAATGGCGTCTGCCGTGGCTGGAAAGGGTTGAAAGGGAAAGTCCTTCTGTTTCTTATTACTACAATGTAGCGGAATAAATATCACTGGCTACATTTGTAGATAAAACCTCGCTCCTGTGTCTTCTCTTGCTGTTGATTGAAAAGAAGTTTTTTTTTTCTTAAGGGAAAGTCCTTTTGTTTTCTACTTTTTCTCTCTTTTTTTGCTAAATCTTGTCTGTGTGGGAAATGGCATCGGGACTTACACAGCTGGACAAACGGGGGGGGGGGGAACTTCCCCCATTAAAAAACTGCACCAACAAATTCTAACTCTCCAGTGTCAGAAACCTGATTTTAATATATTAGAATTTCTCCTTGAAGAGATTGTAAGAAGGGATGAGATTGTGAACCAGCAATTTGAAAAATTTAAGCAGGAAATTAAAGAAATTGGTGAATTGGTGAAATCAAAGTTTGATTTTTTGAATCAAAAGATTTTAAAATCAGCTAATGGTTTATCAGACTTTCTGATTCGGGTGGATGCAAAGACTAAATTATTAGAGTCTAAAATGAAGGAAACTGAGGAGAATTTGGATGACATGACTCAAAAAATTAAAAAGGATTTGATAAACACTCAGGATAATAGCTCAGAAGACAAACCTAAAATGGAGGTTGACCAAAAGAATGGTAATGAAGAAAATGTGCAACAGAGGATTGAAAGAGAAGTTTTAATGATTCAATATAATTTTACAGAATATGCAATTAGACTGAGAGGTTTGCAGGAAAATAATAGAGATGACCTAAGGAAAATATCTTCTGAAATTCTGGCTGGGATTTTAAAGGTTCAACCTGATGAAGTGTATTGCAGGATTGATAGAATTTACAGAATAAACTCCTGGTTGGCAAAGCAAAGGCAATTGCCTAGAGATGTGGTGATCTATTTTACAGATAAAGAAATTAGGAATAATATTGTGCAGAACTCTTTTAATTCTACTTTGCAATTTCATGGAAGAAAGATTTGGATTTTTAAGGAGCTCCCGACTAAAATGCTGATGGAGAGGAAGAAATTTGGCTTTCTAGTGACTGAGTTAAAAAAAAGAAATATCCTATTCAGGTGGGACACCCCAGTTGGTTTAATATTGAGATATCAAGGAGTAAGATATCAATTGAACACTGTTGAAAAAGCGGAAGATTTTTATCAAAAAATTTTAAAAATAAATTTAACACCTTTAGGCATAATACAGGATAAGCAAAAGGAAACAAAAAGGAAAATATCAAATTATAGAGACTGTTGCAGATAAATTGTCTTTGGATTCTCTGGATACCCCAGCTGGTCTGTCTATAAATAAGAGAGTAGTGTCATCCGACACCAAGCTGATGAACCATCAAGTCACAGACAAGTGCGCAAATCAATCAGTTGACATACAAGTGACGGAGAAGAAAGATGAGATGATAAAACTAACCCAACAAGAACAACCCATAAAGCAGAATGAAAATCAACCAGTTGACACACAATTGGTAGGCAAGAAACGAGGATGGAAATTCAACCCGCAAAAGAAAAAGAAAAGAAATAGATCTCATAGAAAAAGCAGTTTCTAAACCATGCAACAGTGAAGCCAGGGACTTTAAAAAACGAATGAATATTTGAAAAGATAGTGGAGGCGAACAATTGTTTAATACTATCCTGAGGATTGTGGCAGATCACTGCAATGCCGTGATTTTGGGATGTGAAAAGAGCCTCACTTTGTTGGATTTGAATCATTTACTCTGGATTTTTTTTTTTTTTTTTTTTTTGGTAAATATAATTATTTTGAGTTATAAGGCAGGAGAGTTATGTCGGGGCATGCAGAAGATCTGGATGTTACTCAGTAGGATGATGGGAATTAACAATCCTGATGAATACCACAACTATAACTATATGGATATAATTATAATGTCACTCGGGTGGTTGATTTTACTTTTATACAGATGCGAGGATCTTTACTACTGATGGGGGCAGAAGATGATTGAAGATTTTGAACAAACTGTTGCACCAGCATGTTATTTTACCCTATTATGGGTGATGGATTTAACAATCCAGTGGAAAGACACCAAAGAAGATACTATATGGATTATAAATTTAAAGTTATTGTCTTTTTTCTTTTTACAAAACGGAATGCATATATAGATATGTGTATATCTTAGTAAAGTGGGCAGTGGATTATATTTAGAATTGTATTGCATGATTTTGTAGGAACTGAAGGGTTGAAATAGGTTAGTTTATTGATTGATTAGTTTATGAAAAAGGATCTTTAAGTCATATATCTAGTGGAGTGGAGGATTTAACAATCCAGTGGAAAGACACTAAAGAAGATATTACATGGATTATAAATTTAAAGTTATTGTCTTTTTTCTTTTTACAAAATGGAATGCATATATAGATATGTGTATATTTTAGTAAAATGGGCAGTGGATTATATTTAGAATTGTATTGTAGGATTTCAAGTCATATATTTAGGGGAGTGGAGGAATTGGATAGAATTGAATAAATGTTAAATTTGGATGTAGGGAGAAGGTCACTTTAAAATGTTATATCAATATATATAAAAGATTAAATGTTAAATAGTAATAATATACTATAAGTTTAGGGGAGGAGAAAAAGGGCAGATTATCGTAAAAATGGGAGTTATAAGAATAATATGCTAAGGGTCAGTATTCTGAGGAGGGAGTAAGGGAAAGGAAAGATATTATGTATGTAACTAGTTATGAAATAGCCTATTGTTGTGCAGAAGTCACAGGGGGGATGGGTGGAGAGGGGGGGTTAGGGAAGAGGGGGAGGAAAAAGGGGGAAAACTTGTACTTGAAAACTTTTTCAATAAAAAAAAAAAAAGAGAACAATGTACAAACTGCTCTTTTTTTTTTAACTTGTCCAAATTCTTTATTTTTCCCTTTATGGTTTTCTTTCATTCATATATTCTGTTGCATTTGCTTGGAATTAACCGTCATTAACTATAAACCTGCCTTCCCTGGGTGGGGTGGTGGGGGTGGCTCGGGAGTTCATGGCATCCATGGCGGCCATGGACCTGACTCAGATTATTCAGGGGCTGACTCATGAGGGAGGGCACACACCCGATCTTGTTTTCATCTCAGAGCAGTGGCGTTTTATGTTCGGTGGGGGGGTATTTGTTGCTTCCACCCTGTCATGGACCATCATCTCCTCTGGTTGGACTTCCAGAATGCTGTCCCACCTTGCTGGGATGCAGAACCGACCATCTGTTTCCCCCCCAGGCACCTGATGGACCCTGAGAGGCTCCAGACGGAGCTTGGGATGATTCCTCTCTCTCTCCATGCCCTGGTTGAGACCCTGGTCGAGGCCTGGGATAGGGCGGCCGCTGGGGCTCTCGACCATGTCGTGCCTTTGAGGCCTCTGACCCGGTGCAGACCCTGGCTTGCTCCTTGGTATACTGAGGAGCTTCGGGGGATGAAGCGCAGGAGGAGAGACCTAGAGAGCCGTTGGAGGACTAGTCGTTCTGAACCTGACCGAGCCCAGCTAAGATCATTTACATGGTCTTATCTGGAGGCGATGGCGGCGGCGAAGCATACATACTTCTCCGCCCTCATCGTGTCCGCAGATAATCGCCCGGCTGCCCTGTTCAGGGTATCCCGCTCCCTCCTGTATCACAGGGCGGGGAAGGATTCTTTGTGGGGGCAAGCTGAGGAGTTTAGCCAACATCTGTGGGACAAGATCGCTCAGATTCGGAAAGGCTTGGACTCTGACTGGGCAGGGTAGGACAGTGGGGAGGTGGCAAGTCTTGTTGTTGAGAAGAGTTCGATCCTGTTATCCTAGAGGAAGTGGACAGGATCAGGAGGAAGCTGAGTGCGACCACTTGCATACTGGACCCGTGTCCCTCCTGGCTGATTTATGCAGCTCGGGAGGTGACACACAGTTGGATCCAGGCAGTGATAATGGCATCCTTGGATGGAGGGAGTTTTCCCGCCATCTTGAAGGAGGCGGTGGTTAGGCCCCTCCTTAAGAAACCTGCCTTGGATCCAACCATTTTGGGCAACTTTTGTCCGGTCTCTAACCTTCGCTTTTTGGCGAAGGTTGTTGAGAGCGTGGTGGTATGTCAGTTTCCGGTGGCCCTGGATGAAGCAGATTACCTCGATCCGTGCCAATCGGATTACGGGCCCGGTTACAGCACGGAGACAGCATTGGTCACGCTGGTGGATGCTCTCTGGAGGGCTCAGGACAGGGGTCATTACTCGGTCCTGGTCCTATTAGATCTCTCGGCAGCTTTTGATACCATCGACCATGGTATCATGCTGCGACGCCTCGAGGGGTTGGAAGTGGGCGGCACCATTTTGCGGTGGTTCGCCTACTACCTCTCAGGTCGTATGCAAGCAGTGATGGCAGGGGGGCAGAGGTTGGCCATGAGGCCCCTCACTTGCAGGGTGCCCCAGGGGTCGGCCCTCTCGCCCCTTCTGTTCAACATTTATATGAAGCCGCTGGGAGAGATCATCCATGGTTTTGGGGTGGGGTATCATCAGTACGTTGATGATACCCAGCTTTTTATATCCACCCCGAACCAGCCCAGCGATGCCCTCGATGTGATGTCCCGGTGCCTGGAGACGGTACGGATCTGGATGGAGAATAACAGGCTTCAACTTAACCCGGCCAAGACCGAGTGGCTATGGATACCTGCATCTCGGGCCGAGCGAGAGATTCCAACGCTGTCTATTGGGGGTGAAGTGTTGCCCCCCATAGACAAGGCATGCAACTTGGGCGTCCTCTTGGATTCACGGCTAAGTCGGATGGTCATATCACAGCTGTGACCAGGGGGGCATTTGCCCAGGTTCGCCTGGTGCACCAATTATGCCCATACTTGGACCGAGATGCCCTACACACAGTCACTCATGCACTAGTCACCTCCTGGATTGACTACTGCAATGCTCTCTACCTGGGGCTGCCCTTGAAGACCACCCGGAGGCTTCAGCTGGCACAGAATGCGGCCGCACGGGTAGTTGTGGGAGGGACCCAATACTCCCATATTACACCACTCCTGCGCAGCTTGCATTGGTTGCCGGTTGCCCTCCGGGTGAGATTCAAGGTGCTGGTGTTAACCTATAAAGCCTTTCATGGTTTAGGCCCAGGTTATTTGTCAGACCACCTGCAACCAGCATCAACTTCCCATCGCCCGGTCCGCTCTCACAGAGAGGACCTACTCAGGGTGCCATTGGCTAGATAATGTCGGCTGGCGACTCCCAGGGGTAGAGCCTTCTCTGTGAGCGCCCCCACACTTTGGAATCAACTTCCTTGGGGCTCTGGTTGGCCCCTGACCTTCGCTCTTTCCACCGTGAATTGAAAATCTGGCTATTTATGTCCCCCGACCTGGACTGATGGGGTAGTATATTTTAATTTTTTTAAAAAAAAAATCTTGATTTTTATGTATATTCGTTGTTTTTAACAGTCGCTTGGTCGACTATCATTGTGAGCCGCCCTGAGTCCGTGGAGATAGGGTGGCATACAAATTTTATTAAATAAATTAGAAAATAAATAAATAAATAAATAAATAAATAAATAAATAAATAAATAATCTGGATTGCCCGTTTAAATTTAATTTTCAAAGCCTTTTAAATAAAAAACAGTGGCTAACTATGGCTAAAAGTGATTAATAGCAATATGGATAAAATAGTAAACTAGAATTAAAGTAAACTCCGGAAATAGAAGAGGATTTTTGTAAATTATACAAGTGCGTACTTCTCAGCATGTGCCGCAACTCAATGATGTTGGACTTACATAGTGTGTTTACTGTCACAAACGAATGCCCTGATTTACAACACATGCTTTTTCAAAAGGATGTACCTATATCTCCTCAGTAATAGCAATAACACTTAGACTTATATACTGCTTCATAGTGCTTAACAGCCCTCTCTAAGTGGTTTACAGAGTCAGCATATTTTCCCCAACAATCTGGATCATCATTTTACCGACCTCGGAAGGATGGAAGGCTGAGTCAACCTTGAGCAGGTGAGAATCAAATTCCTGGAGTGAACAATGAGTTAGCCTGCAGTACTGCATTCTAACCACTGCACTGCCATGGATCTTAGGGTCAGATGTTTAAAAGCTTTAAGAGAAAATGACAATGCTGCTGTTACAGCACTCTGGCTTCCAAAATCTGAATGTGAAACATATATAATTATTACTGAATCTGAATAAACATTTATATTCTATTCAACAGTGTTATCAGTGGCTTACTGCTGCATGGCAATAATTCTTAAAACAATGTGTGAAACGTTTCCATTTGACTGTTAATGATGAAGGAAAACAATGTGATAATCAATAGGGTGGAAAAAAGTAGACACTGCTGACTACCTGAAACAGTTCAAGTAACAAATTTGAAAGGATGTATTACTGTTTTAAATTCTCCAAACAGCCTCTAGAATATAATTGACTACTGAAAAGTGACTTAGTTCCCAATTGCCTTTCAACATTCTTTTACATTTACATGATGATAAATTATACTTACCAACTGCAGACTTTTCAGGAACATTGGCTATATAAATATCCTTCGTAAATTTGGGCTCATTGTCATTGATATCATGGATTTTAATGATAAATTCCGATTCTGGTTCTACCTGTCTTCCAGTATTTCGATCTATAGCCTTGGCACGTAATACATACAGAGACCTTTCTTCTCTGTCCAGCCTTTTTGCTGCATGAATATCTCCGGTGTTTTCATCTATAACGAATACGCTGCCAGCTCCATCTCCCGTTAATATGTATTTTAAATTTCCATCTCCTTTATCTTGGTCAGTGTGTAGCTTTAAGAAAATAAAAAAAAAAAGAGACAGAGAGAGTGAGTGTGAGGGAGCACATTTTATAAATAGATGCATTGTTATTAAAGAGAATCTATTTCAGCAGATATGAATAGGACTCCACAAAACTTTTGTGTAATTGAGGTCAGCAGTGGTTATCATCTCTTTCATTGATGGAGAAATAAAGAGACAAAACTTAAGATTTTGGTCACACAAGGAAAATACTTTAGCAAATGGATAAAGGACAAAGAACGTATAGAAGGTAAGATTACTGCAGTAAAACTAAAGTGAGATGGAAAATGTAAAATAGTTTCTTTCCCAGGTTGACTTGTAACCAACAGAGTTTTTAAACAGAAAACCATCCTGTTGATAGCAATTAATAACCTTTCTACTGTTTAAGTATATTGTCAATAGCTATATTGTTTTTCCGAATCATTATGTGTGTGAAGGTATTTCTTTTTAAATGAAGTGAAGTGTTTCTTTTTAAATAAGTAATGAAGAAAAGAAAATATAACAATAAAAAACTTGCCTACTTAAAATCAAATACAGAAAATCCAGTCCAGAATCCTGCTAAAAAAAATTGAAATATATCTGTCATAACACAGTGCAAGTTACCTTTTGAAAACCTCAAATGTAAAGGTCCCTTGGATATGGAGAACTAATGAATAATAGTAATGAGATGAAATTTATAACAATGGTCAAAATAGCCAAGGTTTCGGGAACAATCTGACAATACAAACTCCCCTCCTTTTGTATGTGATAATGTGTGCACAAAAGAGTTGTGGTTTGGATTTTGAGATCACTTTTTCTGTATTGCCACCTTCCCCCATTCATCACTTATAGGGGCAGTTCTTAGGCAGGTGGGCACCTTTAGAAAATTGAGAACTTACTGTGAATATTTTTTACAAAATGGCAGCTAGAAGAGCCTTCCTACTAATGAATTTTATAAAACACTACCTCCAGGCCACAAAAGATAAGAGATAAGATAAGATAACCTTTATTATCACTTTTTTCTGTGAAAACATTGGCACATACTAAAAGATGAAATTCTGATGCCTGCTCTCAAAAGAAAATTAATATATAATCATACACATACATGCACACACATATACATATGCTATATATATATCAGTGGTGAAATCCTACTGATTCGCACTGGTTCGAGTGAACTGGTAGCGATAAAAGCTACTGGTTCAATGAACTGGTAGTAAAAAAGGTACCAGTTGGTCCGGACCAGTATTTCCAATGATCAGCTGTGCCACACGATTTAAAATCGCTAGAAAGCAGGAAATGGACGTTGTCTTACCTGAACGTCCCTTTTCTGGGCGCTGCGTACACTATCCATGCATGGGTTAATCCTTCAGTGCTTGGCAAACAACTGAGTGAAAACAAAAGGCTTTTGTTCCCCTTTCCGGCTCCCAAGCCACGCCTCTAGTCCCATGATGCCCCAGTCTGAACGAAGGCGCAGCAGAACAAGAAACCACGCTACAAGTAACGTATACAACTCAACTTTATTAACTCGAGTTAACGTAAGGGAAAGAAACTAGTCTCAGCCATAACAGTGACAGGCAGCCCTCACGGGCGGGATATGGATAGTGTACGCAGCGCCCAGAAAAGGGACGTTCAGGTAAGACAACGTCCATTTTCCTGTGCGCTGCTCCCACTATCCATGCATGGGATATACCCAAGCTTAAACTCCCTGGGTGGGGGGCTGCCTGCTCTCAGAGTCCTCCTCTGTCAGTACTTTTTGCAGAATTCTGCGGAAAAAAGATGCCTCCGCTGAGTTGTAGGCATCGATTCTGTAGTGGCGGATGAACGGTGTGAGGGATGACCACGTCGCCGCTCTGCAGATGTCCACGACCGAAGCTTGGGTGGCCCAGGCTGCCGAGGTGGCCGCGCTGCGTGTCGAGTGCGGTAGGATCTTACCGGGGGTCGGTTTGGCGCTCAGGTCATATGCCAGGGCAATGCAGGCCTTGATCCATCTGCTAACTGTGGCTGCTGAAATCTTCTGACCCATGGACTTTGGGTTGAAGGAGACCAGGAGTCCCTCCGTACGGTGGAAAGGAGCGGTCCACCGGATGTAAGTGTGGAGGGCGCGTCGCACATCTAGGGTGTGCCACCTCTTTTCTCTGGGATCGCGAGGTGCGGGGCAAAAGTCCGGCAGGATGAGTTCCTGAGCTCGGTGGAACCACGAGTTGACCTTCGGGATAAAGGCAGGGTCCAGGCGCAGGGTCACCGTGGAGTCGTGGAAAATGCACAAGTCCTTGCGGACTGACAGGGCCGCGAGCTCTGAAACCCTCCTCGCTGAGGTGATCGCCAGCAGGAAGGTCACCTTAAACGATAGGTACTTAAGCGCTGTCGTGTCTAGGGGCTCGAAGGGGGGCCCCGTCAGTGCCCTCAACACTAGAGGCAAATCCCATGAGGGGTAGCGGTGGACTGTGGGGGGCCGCAGGTTGGTGGCCCCATGTAGAAACCCCTTGATGCGTGGGTGGTGTGCGAGGGATTGGTACGGGGGGCACGCAATGACTGTTGACAGCGCCGCTGTCTGTCTCCGCAGGGTTGTGGGGGCCAGGCCCTTGTCTAGGCCAGCTTGTAGGAACCGCAGGATGTCCCGAATGGTGGCTGACGTGGGGTCGACGTGCTGTTGGGCGCTCCATCTACAGAACGCCTGCCATGAAGACTTGTAGATACGGGTCGTAGCTGGACGTCTGGCCGCCTGGATAGTGGCAACCACTTCATCTGGTAGGCTGTCCTTCTTCAGGATGACCCGTTCAAGTGCCAGACGGCTAATTGCAGCCACTGGGGCTCTGGGTGCGTGACTGCTCCTTGGTACAGGACGAGCTGCTGTGGCGGGATCAGCCATGGCTGTTCTACAGACAGGGCTACTAGGTCGGCGAACCATGGTCTCCGGGGCCAGTTTGGGGCTACCAGGAGTAGGTCGGCTTTTTCTGCTAGTAGCTTCCGAATGAGTCGCGGGAATAGCAGGACTGGTGGGAATGCGTACAGGAGACCCTCGGGCCACTTGCAGCGCAGCGCATCGTGGTCCTCCGCTTGTGGTGTCGGGTAGCGCGATACGAAGCGTGGAAGCTGAGCGTTGGTCGGCGTTGCGAAGAGGTCCACGACTTGGTTTCCGAAGTGTGAGGTGAGTTCTTGAAACAGCTGAGGGTGGAGCTGCCATTCCGCTTGATCTATTGTCTCGCGGCTGAGCCAGTCCGCCCTCATATTGGTTACCCCGGAGATGTGATCTGCTCTGATCGAGAGCAGGTGCCTCTCTGCCCAGCTGAACAGCTCTGCGGACTTGTTCATCAGGATACGGGACTCCGTGCCCCCCTCCCTGTTGACATGAGCCTTGGCCGAGATGTTGTCGGTCAGGATTAAGACGTGATGCCCCTGTACCGTCTGCTGGAAGTTGCGGAGTGCCAGTCTGATCGCCCGAAGCTCTAGAAGATTGATGCTGCTTTGCTGTTCTTCTTGCGACCATTGCCCTTGTGTGACCAGGTTGTGGAGATGGGCTCCCCACCCTCGAAGGCTGGCGTCTGTGGTGAGTATCAGACGGTCTGGCTCTAGGAAGCTGGAGCCCTTGAGGAGCGACAGCGACGTCCACCACCTGAGGGACCTGCGGGCCAGTAGGGTGAGGCGGACCTCCCTGTTGGAGTTGGCCCTTCCCGTTCGCTGGAAGGGAAGGAGGAACCACTGTAGGGGTCTCGAGTGTCTGCGTGCCCATGGTACGATGCCGAAGCAGGATACCATCTTCCCAAGGAGGGTTGAGAGGTGGATCAGGGCAACTCTCCTCCTCGTCAGGCACTGCAGAGTTAGGGTGCGGATGCTCTGGACTCTGTCCGGTGATAAGAAAACCTGGCCGCTGGCCGAATCTATCAGTGCCCCCAGGTGAAGGAGTCTGGTGGTAGGTAGAAGCTGACTCTTTGCAAAGTTTATGGTGAAGCCGTGATCCTGGAAGGTCTCGATCACCATCTCCATATCTCTGTGAGCCTGGCTGGGCGTGGGCGACAAGACCAGAATGTCGTCCAGATAACAGAGTACCCGGATCGGGATGGCTCGGAGCTTGGCCGTCACCACCGCTACCAGCTTGGTAAAGGTGCGGGGGAGCCGACGAGAGTCCAAATGGCATCGCCCGGTATTGGTAATGCCGGCCCTCGTACTCGAATCTCAGGTACTGACGGTGGTGCGGATGAATTGGCACGTGCAGATAGGCCTCCCGGAGGTCGACTGATTGGAGGAAGTCGCCCTGTCTCACTCCCGCTAAGATGGACTTGAGGGAGTGCATCTTGAACCGGCGGTATAGTACCGACAGGTTTAGGCGTTTTAGATTCAGTATGCCCCTCCAGCCCCCAGAGTTCTTGGGAACCAAGAAGAGGGTCGAGTAGAAACCTGAGCCCCGCTGGCTGTGCGGTACTGGCTCTATGGCCCTGACCTCCAGGAGGTGGGCAATCTCCTGCGACATTAAGTCCTGAAGCTCCGAAGATCGGGGGGTTGGGCAACGGATAAACTGGTGGGGCGGCTGGCCGGAGAATTCGATGGACAGACCGGAAGAGATCGTACGCCTTACCCAGGAGTCCGAAGTCGATTTGGCCCATTGTTGATGGAAGAGGATGAGCCGTCCCCCTATGGGCCCCGTGGGCCTGGAGTCATTTCCCCCTTCTGGGGGGCTTAGGGCCGGCACCACGGAAGTTGCGTTTAGGCTGCTGGTGTCGTCCTCGGTCTCGGAACTGTTGTCTGTCATTGAATCTGTCTCCTCCCTGGTAATGGGGACGCTGTGAGGAGGACCCCCTGGGTCCGGCGCCTGCTCGAAAGGGCTGTTGGAGCGGGTAAGGCGTGTACCTGCGTTCCTGGCGCCGGTAGGTTGATGGGAGGATCTTCCTCTTGTCCTTCCCTTCAATTAGTAGAGGTTCCAGCGGGGCCCCGAACAGGTCTGGTGCCTTATATGGGGAAGCTGCCAACTTCCACTTGGCTTTGAAGTCGGCTTTCCATGGCCGAAGCCAGAATAGCCTCCTAGCGGTGAGAGTTGAGGCCAGTGCCCTTGAGGCGAACTTGGCTGAATTCAGGGAGCTGTCAGCCGTGTATTCGGTGGCCGCTATTATTTTGTTCAGATCTTGATGCAATCTGGTGTCTTCCGGTGGGAGTCTGTCCTGCAGATGACGAAGCCAGATGAGCGAAGCTCTATTGAAGAAGGAAGAGGCTGTCGCGGTTCTGATTGCCCAGCCGACGGCCTGGTGTGATTTGCGGAAGGCCCATTCCATCCTCTTCTCCTCCGCCTTGAGTGTGTCTAGCGGGTCGGTGGAGATCAAGGAGCTGGAGACTAAAGCCGCCACCGGCTGGTCTACTGAGGGAAGAGCCAGGAGGTCCTCCAACTCCGGGGCTGCACAGTAGAGTTTCTTATCCAGGTTGCTGGGTGTCGCCAGGGAGGCCGGCTGCACCCAGGGGTTCTGGATCACATCTGTAAACAACTGCGGGCAGGGGATGTAGTCTTTCTGCGGCTTTGATGACTTGAAAAGGGCATCGTGAGGGTCCGCCGCTGACGTGGAGGGTGTTGTGACATCTCCCGGCACCCCCAGGTTGGTTGTGAGCCGTGCCTTGTGGAGGAGCGATTTGAATAGGGCCGGGCGGAAGAGGCCTGTAAAAGCCGGTGTGTCCGGTGCTAGGCCTTCATCCTCCGATAGCTCCATCTCCTCTGGGCCCTCCTCCGCTTGGTCCGATTCGTCTGATGAGGAGTCTCGGCCTCGTTCTGGCATGGGGTGGGGCTGGGGCTGGAAAGGCCGTGGGTGGCCCGGTGCTACTTGAGCGGGGCCCTGGGAGGCCTGCTGCCTCGTTGCCGTGAAGAAAGATGACAGGGCCGCTGAGAACATGGCCTGGAAGTCCACTGGGGGTGCCAACCCCAGGCCACCCGGACCCTGTGGGTCTGTTCTTGACGGTGTGGCACTTGCCTCTCTAGCCCGACGATGCTGGTTTGGTGTAGAGGCGAGTGAAGCCTCCAGTGCGGGACCTGAAGGTGTCTCGATGCGGGGTGTTGAGCGAGGCGGCCCAACCCCTTCCGGGGTTCTAGGGGTGGCTGTGATGTCGTTCACAGACGTAAGGCCCCGTTCCGCCTCTCTTGGGGAGATCGGGATGGACTCCCCAGGTGCCAGCTCCCTGGGTGGGTTACCTGCAGCCACCCTGTCCGCCCTTTCCCACTGTCGCTCCAGGGCGTTGTGTCTCCTTAGGGCATCCCTATCTTGGAAGGGAAGGGAGCCTTCGGACGCCGCCCTGCTGGCCGAACTCACGTGCCTCTTTTTTGACTTCTTTTTTCCCTTTTTTTCGCTTATACGTGGTGGGCTTAGTTCCAGCTCCATGTCTGACGATGGGGGTGTGCGAGACATGGCTGAGGCGGTTGGTAGCGACGTTGCCCGGGAACCCTTCAGGCGTTGGAGGCTGGAGGTTGATGCCCCTTTCCGCAGTAGAGGGGGGGGTGCAGGTCTGCAGCTGGCTCCCTGATTGTGGAGGGAAGCACAAGCTGAATCGTAAGGCCCAAAATGGCGGCCCGAAGGTCCACCAATATGGGGCTGCTCCACGTGGGCAGACTAGGCAGCGGGCTTACAATGGTGGCCCGACGGTCCAACCAGACACCGCGCAATCCCCTAACGAGGGGTTGTTCTGTAGCGCAGGAGAAGATCGCCTCTCTTCAGCGCTTGCCCCGCCCTGTGCCCTCGCTTTGATGTCCCTCCTGGAGGCTCCGCTTGGAATTGGCCTCCGATCCTCCCACGTGGGCGGCCGGCGCTTCCGGCTCCGCTGGACAGCTGATGAGCGCGCCGCCGCTGAGCGAGGATTCCGGGCGTGGGGCGAGCTTCTGAGCCCCCTTGCTGGCTGGAGCAGGCGCCGATCCTCCCGGTAGCTCCGCCGGCCAGCTGATGAAGCCGCTGCGCGAGGCTGAGCCTTGGGACAGGCTTCGGCTCCTCGCCACGTGGGGAGCCGGCGCTTCCGGCTCCGCCGGCCAGCTGATGAGCGCGCTGCCGCTCCGGCGCGGGGGTGAAGTGCCGGTAGCGCCGCGCTCACACCGAGCTGGCCTGGATTAGGCTGGGGGGCTGGCGAGCGAGCGTGTGAGCGCTCTGCTCCACTCCCCCCTCCCGTTGATCAAGTTCCTCAGCCTAGCTGGAAGGACGCGAAGGGGAGCTATTCAAAAATAAAACAAAATCCTAGGCGCAGAAAGAGAAAGGAGAAAGCCAGTAGGATTATAATAATTTTAAGAAATTTAGAAAAAAAGGAACCCCCACAGAAGCACGATACCTTAACGATCTGTGGAGCTCCAAAAATCACTACAGTGTTTGCCAGCAACTGAGTGAAGACTGGGGCATCATGGGACTAGAGGCGTGGCTTGGGAGCCGGAAAGGGGAACAAAAGCCTTTTGTTTTCACTCAGTTGTTTGCCAAGCACTGAAGGATTAACCCATGCATGGATAGTGGGAGCAGCGCACAGGAAAATCCTGCTTTCTAGTGAATCTAAATCACGCGGCACAGCTGTTCCTCATCTTGCTGTTCTACTTACCTTCCCAAGCCTCCTTTTTCCATGTGCAGCACACATTTGGCGCATACTGCGCATACATATGCAGAGTGCATTTGGTGTGCACTGCACATATGTGTGCAGCGCATGTTTGGCACACACTGCACATGTGCACACAGCATGCCTTTGGCATGCACTGTGCATGTACGTGTGCAGCGTGCATTTGGAATGCACTGCCCATGTGCGCGCAGCACACACTTGGCATACACCGTGTATGTGCGGGCAGCGAACCGGTGGCAAACCAGGGAGGATTTCACCACTGATACATATATACATATACACACATACACAAACACACATAAATATATACATATGTGTATTAATTGCAGCCAATCTTGAATATATAGTGAAAAAAAAAAGAGTCTCAAGAAAGTTAACACAAGTACTTGGCCATTTGGAAAAGAAACCAAAATCTAAAGTTGGTACAAAAATATTTTACAGCTTTACACTGGGGATATGTAAACAACTATTTGTATGGTTTAATTCTTGTCTTCAGTAAAGTTTCTAATCTTGTTGAGCTAACTTAATGAATCTTTTGCTGCATAAAGAATTGATGCTAAGCTGGGAAGTGTCAAAATTGGATAATGAATCTGGTTGGGTAAACATTTTTAAATTGAGTTATAGAGTGTTATAAAATACAAAATAAAAAAAATAAATAGGAGAGCAGTGGGGGGACAGAAAAGGGGGAAGAGAAGTGAGGAAAGATGGGGGGTGAAAGAAAGAGAAGCATTGATTTCTGACTCTGTTACAGTAAAATAAAGCATTAACATCAAATCACAACTTTTTGCTTTTCCATAATAGTATAAACAAGCCATTTCAATAAAGATCTATCAGTCTAATCTGTAGAACCCAAAATCAGAGTTTCATTCTTTCCAACATCGAGCACGATGTTCAGAAGAGGTCTCCATGTAAAATACTGTATAACTCAGTGGGCAAGGAATTTTGGATATAATGTGATGCTTGGAACAGTGGGAAAATATGTGGACGAAGGGTTTAAAATTTCCATTGAATTATAATCTAAAAGAAAATGTATACAAAATGATGTATCACTGGTATTTAACACCAGTTATCTAAGATGTATAAAGTTATGTCAAATGAATGTTGGAAGTGTAAAAGCAAAGAAGGAATTTTTTTATCATCTATGGTGGACATATGATAAAGTAAAAAAAAAGGAGTATGATTCATATTTTAATATAAAAAATTTGAAAATGGATACCCTGTTTTCTCCAAAATAATAAGCCCAATCGGGCTTTTGAGTGCATGGCAATAAGGCCAAGTGCTTATTTCAGGGTTCAAAAAAATATAAGTCAAGGTCTTATTTTCGAGGAAACATGGTATAAAAATGAAACCATAACTTTTGGTGCTTATCAGCCTTATCCCGAAGGACTGTGGCAGACTTCTGTCGTACTCATTACAATTTGTGACTCATTACGGGCTGTGAATGAACATAATTCACAGCCGTTGAAATAAAAAGAGGTTTTTTGAGACTAATCATGTGCTTTTTACTGTCTCAGGAAGCCTAGGTCAGAAAAATAAGCTGACATTTATCTGTTGTACATTTATTTGATGCACTTGGTAGTTGTATATTTACTGTCAGAGACAGAGTATTCTGAGTTTATACTTTAATGTATTTCATTATATTGCCTCACATAAAGGGATTGTTTTTGTTAAAAGAATATATAAAGAAAAAGGCATTATTAGATTGAAAAATGTATTTCATCTGAAACCTTGAGATTCTCTATTCCCTTGCAAATTTCTGTCACAGCTGCTGTCTAAGAGCTATGAAAGGGGGAAAAAAAACCATCTGCAATATTTGATATTTCAGCTAAAACTATCCTGAAATTTCCCCTCAGTTGTTTCCTCAGTTGTTTTCTTCCCTGCAAAAGAATATTTTGTTTTTCTACCATATTCTCAGAGTCCCAAGGGTTAATTTTAATTCCTCTTAATGCTGTTCTGGAGCTTATTTTATTGTTGGAAGCAGTAGAGGGAGCTAATGCAGATACTGTTGCTCTCTGTTGCTCAATTTTTCATTATTCTGAAGTCTGTGCAGTTGCTTGAAATTCCTAATTGTACAAAAAATCCTTATGATGTTTTCTTCTAATGTTTAAGTTTAATGTTTAAGTAAATCGTAGGACATAAGGAAGGCAGCAAGCCAGTGGAGAGATGATTGTATACTGTAATACAGGCCATTTAATGAATGTCAATCAAACTCTCTCCTTATCAGAAGCAATTCTGATGAAATTTGATTGAATGGGCCAGTCTGAGAATTTCTGCTCTGGGTAGCAGGTTGGGTTAAAAGACCACCAAGGTTCCCCGCATCCCTAAAATTTCACTTTATATTAATTTCTATTTAATATCTAGATGATTGGGGTCATCTATCAACATAGGGTTTACTATAATCAGTTTGCTGATGATACACATCTTTACATCTCTACCTCAGTCTAAATAGACTGCAAAATATATTTTGTTGGATTCATCCAAGTGAGGAGAACATTACTTCTCCTTTGCACTATCAAAATGTGGGGCTCAAACTAGACAGCAATGCTTGACCTGACACAAGTTTAAAAAAATACTGTTCTCAGTGTGAAGCAGAACTGTCCACTGCAAATACAACCTCTTCCCATATTTTCCTGCTTCACATTGAAAGTATGTCAGCTCAAGCATTGCTGTCTTGTTTGAGCCCCACTGAGGCCACTAATGCCCTTCAAAAATGGTTAGCAGCCCATACTAACAATTGTGTACTCTGACACAGTAAATGTGTCCATAATCAAAAATAAGGCTAAGCAAGAAATCATAACAGAAAATGTTTGAACTTGCATTGTGACAATCTGCAATTTTCGTGATTTTCTGTTATTCTCTCTCTCTCTCTCTCTCTCTCTCTCTCTCTCTCTCTCTCTCTCTCTCACACACACACACACACACACACACACAGAGAGAGAGAGAGAGAGAGAGAGAGAGAGAGAGAGAGAGAGAGAGAGAGAGAGAGAGGAGGGGGAGGTGGGTGGGGGGTGTTGCCAAACAAATCTTTCTTAGCTGATAGCATCTCCAGAAACAAAACGCATAGTAAAATTCCCCATAAGAAAAGGGGGACTCTGCTCTGCTGGCAAGAAAGGAGGGAAAACTGTAAACATAAAGGAAAGGCAGACAAACAAACATGAATTGTAGACAGCACTGATTGCTGATGGCTTTTCATTAGTTCCAGGAGAGGTCAGGGAAAGACTTTTGAAGTCATTATGAGTGGAAGGTCCAAAGAACCCACTAATGGAATATCCAATACAAATGACTACTGTGAAAGCCACAAAAGAAGAGGAAGTCCATGTACTGTCAGCCAGAAAAAGAGACTAACAGCCCACCAAAGAATGCCAGTCAACATAATTAACCCCTTTATTTACTCCCCTCATAGAGAAAATCTATCTATAGGCTGTCTAAGATTCAATGATCACTTGGTGGCACATAATCAACCAACCAATCAATCAATCACTTATTTGCAAGTAGGAAGTAAGAAGGGAAATTAGAATAGAAATACCTACATTTACTCCATGCTCTGGCTACACATGTATTCAGTGGGGGAATTATCTCACTTTAGAACCAGACAGGTTTTATGGTAACATACTTTTTTCTCAAAGATGAGTGAATATTATTTTAACAGCCAAGGGGAAAAGCTTCAAGCAATTCTTCACCATGATGAAGCAGACATTCATGCCTCTGGAAGGTTAAGCACCACATCAAAATGGATTTCAGCAGAACTGCTAACCTAGTCTGCAGCCAAACTCTTGCTTTGCTAACAGGAAGAGGAGGGGTTGTTCTACTCATGCAATGATTAAGGTACAACTGTTTTTGATCTACATTCTTTTCTAATTCCTTTATGGTTATCCTCCTTCAATTGCCTCTGAAAGTTAATTTTTAAAGCTATGCCTAAAGTAGAGCTGATTTCAAGTTTTGAGTTTAGCACTCTCTGTCTATCAAAGAGAATACTAGTTGTGTCATCACAAGCTTTCCTATCTCTCTTCCTTTACTTGAAACAAAATTATTTGTTTGTCCTTGTGCTTTCCTCCTTCCCTTCCTCCTTTCAGGACCAGCTGACTTTACAAAGACTATGGGTAGCTTCAGTAGTAGGTTCCACTTACCTTCGCTACGAGTTCGGAACCGGTTGTTTCACTCGTACGTGGTGCTTCTGCGCATGCGCAGAGTATCCGTGATGACATCCGGGCGGGTGGGCAGAGCCTCCCGCCACTACCACTACTGGTTCGCCCAAACTGGGGTGAACCGGTAGAAACCCATCACTGGGTAGCTTACAAAATATCAAATGTATAATTAAAATACTATTAAAAATACTATTAAAAACATACCATAAAAAACCGTGACTGCCCAGAGAAAACAACAACATTCAAAAAACATAACTAGGTGTCAATCGGTTTCCAGAATCTTTGCAGGGTAAAAACCATATCTATCTTAGAGGGAATGCTATTTCAGAAGTTTGCAATAAAGGTAAAGAGATTTAAATACAAAATAGTCTGCACTGATTTTGGTTCCAGAGATTTTCCAGAGTACTGACTTTATTCTAGCTTCAAATTAAGTGGCATCTCCTTTTAAACACTCTTCTCAAACTGTATTTTTCCAGTTACTGTTTTGCTTTCTCCCACTGCTACAGTGGTCACTTACATACAGATAGTCCTCAACTTACAACCATAACTGAGCCCCAAAATTATGGCTGTAAGTCAGTGAAAGTCAGTAACTTTATTATCTACCACCTGTCTTACAAGAAAGTCACCAGACAGCTTCCCTTCCCCTGGGAAGGTGCAACTGTGCAAGAATTCCAAGCTAAGCCCTGACTTGACCCCTCCTTTCAGCTTGGTTATCAGTTGCCCAGAATCATGGTCACATGACTGTGGGATATTGCAAACAGCCATAAAGGTGAGCTGGTTACCAAGTGTCCAAAACACGATCACAGGACTGCAGGGATTTGTGGGTGGCCACTATCACTTCAAAATCATATTGTAAGTAGCTTTGCGGGGAGGAGGTGTCTGTTGTGGCTTCAAACAGTTGCTAAGTAGTAAGTTCTAAGCTGAGGAATGCCTGCATTGCATTTCTTCTCCAGTTATTTCCAGCTGATCAAAGACATTTAATAGTATATTTTATCACCACTGCTATTTGGTCATCAGAGTTTAGTTACTGTATATTTCTCCATAGACATGCTTGACCTAAGGAAACCACTTCCTATGCATTAAAAGAAAGGTTGAATTTAACATTATCCACCTAGCATGGAAGAACAGTGTCAATATAATTAACATACAGATAATGCCAAAGGAACTTATAAAATCCCCCCCCCCCTGGCCTCTTTGTTCTTTCTTTTGTATAAATGTAAACTTCGGGAATTGTTTCATCTCTAATTCATTAAAGAAACTGACATAAAACAGAATGTATTTGTTATTAGTAGCATCACTCACCATTAAGGCCTTTGAACTATGGTGCTGGAGAAGACTCCTGTGAGTCCCTTGGACTGCAAGGTGATCAAACCAGTCAGTCCTAGAGGAGATCAACCCTGACTGCTCTTTAGAAGGCCAGATCCTGAAGATGAAACTCAAATACTCTGGCCATTTAATGAGAAGGAAGGACTCACTGGAGAAGAGCCTAATGCTGGGAAAGATTGAGGGCAAAAGAAGAAAGGGATGACAGAGAATGAGGTAGCTGGATGGAGTCACTGAAATAGTAGGTGTGAGCTTAAATGGACTCCAGAGGATGGTAGAGGACAGAAGGCCGGGAGGAACGTTGCCCATGGGGTTGCGATGGGTTGGACATGACTTCGCCACTAACAACAACAACAACAACAACAACAAAGTAGCATCACTATTTAGGGCACAAAAACAAAAGAACAGAATTGCTTCCATAATCATGGAGCACAGTACATTGGTACAATGGAAATTAGTCAGTGAATAATATCAATCAGCCAATCTAATATAATGGTTATCTAATGCTTGAACTTATCATGTAGAAAAAAATGAAGGCTGGTGAATTTTATGATTAGGTTCAATGTGAAAGCAACAAAACATACAAGCAAGACATGCTGCTTACGACTGAAGAGAGGAATGTGAATGTTTGTAAATATCAATAAGGAAAATGTAATTTGAATGTATGGCCTAAGACACAACAATGAAAGCGGAAAATTACTTATTCATTTCTGCCAGTTGACAGTCTTCATTGCTAACAGTCTTCAAACAACCAAAATGATTATATTACTAGGTTTTCTCCAAAACATTGTCCATAAGCATGCAGTTTGGCCCCCAAATGGGATTTAATGTGCCTGTTAATAGGAAAAATAAAACACCAATGATTTGAAGCAATTCAGTACAGTGAAATTTCAACTAAGCAATAACAGGATTCCAACAGGTAGTTCAAAGAGAAACTCCTGCTTGACTGTTGAAATTGACATTGGATCATATTTTTGACACAAGCATTGTACTTCTACATGAAATATTTTTGTTTTCTTTAAGAAAATATCATTTTTGAACCACACTTTTTCATCTTTGCATGGACCTGATAGGAAAAAGGCAAAGCATGATCATGTTTAGCATGGGCTAAATGAGGGAATACAGGCAGTCCTCTACTTATACCCACTTGCTTAGTACTGGTTGAAGTTATGATGGATCTCCCAGGTGGTATTTATGACATTCCAATGGCCACCACTCCCATGGTCACATGGTCGCATGTCAAGCACTTGGCAACTGGCCTGCGTTTACAGTCTTTTAGAGCATCCCACAGTCATGTGATTGCATTTATGATTATGATTTTTCTGAAAATGCACATTTGCTTTCAGTTTTCAGCAAAACATGACCTTAACGAAAGCATTGGCTCACTAAATGATTGTCACAAAAATGATCATAAAGTTGGATCCATTATGTTTGATGACCTGCTTCATATCCATCACAATGTGGTCCATTATAGTCCATTATATTATGATTGTAAGTCAAGGACGACATATATTCAAATATTATGAAGAAACTGAACCTCTGTGAAGTGTTTTTTTCCCCTTAGTATTTTTATTAATCTTAGTATTGTCTGTTAGACATTTATATAACATTTTGGGGGGAAAAGCAAGGACATATGTTTAAATATGTCTGATTTTGAACAATTATGTGTCTATTTCTTATAATGGTAATGGGCACTTGACTCTTTTTCTCCCATGGAACACTGGAATACCTTGAATGAGTGAGAACTGATTAAGATCAAATGCACTGATGTTTTAAAAGCATTAGCTTTATTATTTTTAAAATAATATATATTTTAAAATACATTTACATACAATACTATGTGAGTACAGGAACGAATTTGCAATATAAAAATAAATAAATAGTAATAAGCCACACTTCAGGCTGAGATATTAAATCAGCTTTTGAATTAGCCTAATGGGACACAATTCAAAATATGAGGATTAATCAAACTGTGTACTGCTCTCTCCAGTGCTATTGTTAACAAAAGACCTGAATAATATTCCCCTGAATTTTCTCTTCTCTTATTTCAAAAAGGTGTTGCAGTTGACACTGAATGTTTAGCTGCAATTTTTCCAAATTAAAATAATGTCCTTGGAAAATAAAAACCATGTTTAAAAAACCAGGGCTCTAAAGCAGAGAACAACTACTTAATTTTCTGTGTTGGCCTTTCTACTACACTTTGTCTGCATAGATAGCTTTCGAATTTGAGTTCAAATGAACTTACAGGTACTTTAAAAAAAATGATTTATATGAATACTTTGGTACTGAGGTGATGGATTGAATAGTAATATAACTTCTACATGGCAAATTAGAGCTAGTGATTGTTCCACAAAACTGCAATTGTGAGGGTGTGTTTAAATATATTTAGCTGGAAGGTTAAAATATTAAAATCCCAGTCAAAATATTTTAGTATTTTAGTCTGCAAAATTAACTACTAGTTTTTCTTCATTGGCTGCAAAGAAGCTATGCTTTGGTACATTAGTAATTTAAATCTTGGCAAACAACTCATTAACATATAGTGCTGAATAACAGAAAATCTGTTCTCTTCCAGGACTTCTGAATTTGTGGGTAGAGGAGAGATGTTCTTTATATGTTCCATAATTTTAAAAAGTTTTAGCTTACAAATTATGCATTATTCCTAAATAGCCAAAATAATATATATTTTACCCTTCAACTATATGAACTAAATTTGAATAAATAAAATAAATTTTGGGTTCTGGTAATGAACACATATGTTTTATATGTGAACTTAAAGAGAAAATAAAACACTGAACTACATTAATTCATAATAGGACACAAGGACTAGTGTTGTATTTCTTTACTAATTTTATTCTAAATCAGCAATACTTTAAGACATATAGCCTCTGTGTCTTTTCCTGGGAATGCACAGCAGCTATAGAAGAAAGTTGTAAGGTACTAGAAAAGGCACAGATGCATTTAACAAATTGAAAACCATTATGTTGCTACATGCTCTGAAACACCTTTTGGAGATTGGTTATATTGACCAATGGTGTTGAATCTGAACCACCACACAGTCCAAAAAAATATGAATTGTATTCCGTTTTTAGGAAGAGACCATACTTGCAAGCTTCACGAATGAAACTTATAGTAAATAGAAAGGTCCAGAAAAAGCAGTACTGCACTGAGCATATATTAATGTGTATATTGTGGCATATGATTCTAGAAATATTGTGATGATACTCTAACTGTATATTGATTAACGTGTGTGCATATTAAATATGTTGCTGGTGATTGCAAATGATGATAATCATTTGTGAATGATTGTCAATGTTCTTTCCTGAAAGAATAGTTCATTGGAATTAACGATCATTCCAGAATAATAAGATGAATTTGTAATGGATGTTGTTCTTGTGTGCGCATATTGGTTTGACACATCTTTATATTTCCATTTGCCCTGCTTCTGGATTTTTCAGAGGCATGTCCTTGAGATCCACAAGATGCACAACAATGAGCAGGTAAAAAGCACCTCTTTTCAAATCACTGAAAACAACTGGCAGCAGCTTCCAAAGCAACAATGTACACAATAAAATGAGCAACTGTTTGATTCAACAAGAGGAGCTTGATCTCTGCTTCCATGTTTTGCAAATCATCCCCTTTAAAGGTTCTGAAACACTTCTATCCAGTATATTCTGCAAGAAATCCCAATCACAATCTCTGAACCTTTTTTTTCCATTTTTTTTTTAATTTTTCAAAACACAAAATACATCTTTTTAGAGCAGGTGCTTGTTCTGTCATATAATAAGTACAATTATTAAGATTCCCACAATCAATTTTGTTCCCATTTTTATTCAATTACATCTTTTTAAAAAAAAAAAGTAAAGAAAAAAGAAAGAAAAAAATCTTATTCTAAACATTTATCATTCAATTATTTTCCCCAACATTCTAGACTATAAACAGCATTCTAAATCTCTATCATTTTAACAATCAATATTTCATATACATTTCTCAATTTAAGACCCATTACACCAAATCTATATTTCACCTCTTCTTGATCACAACTAATATCCAAATCTTATCAAAAATTTATTTCCCTTTTCTCTTAGAATTTTTACAAAATCAATCAACATTTCACTCTGTAGTTTATTACTTCCAAAGTATTTTATTTTGATTTAGTTACTCCATAGTTATTCTCTTATACTATTAAAATTATTTTGGCTAATTCATACTTTATATAACTCCAATCTGATTATTTAACTGGTTCACAGTTATATTATTATTCTCCTGTAAAGTTTCTTTCACTTCCTCCTAATTTTATTTTTTAGCTGGTTCACATCTTGATCTGCTGCTTTCCAGCAAGACTTACCTCCACTCCTGACCTTAAATTATTTTGGCTGGTTCACAGTATGATTTTAACTACACATCAACCTTATCACCTTTACTCCTCCTATATTTATTTTATAACTGGTTTGCAACTTAAATAGTTGCTTTCCAGCAGTGCTTTCCTCCGCTCCTACCTTTATTTTTAACTGGTTCACAACTATATTTCAATTGTTCCCCAGGTATAGTCTCCTCCACTCCTAACTTTATATTTTTTGGCTAGTTCACAGTTTAGCTTTAGCTGTTACCCAATATATGCTTTCCTCCACTCCTAATCTATATATTAATTGGTTCGCAGCTTATAGTGCATATTTTCCTACGCTCCTACCCCTATTTTTAACTGGTTCACAATTATATTTCAATTGATCTCCAGATATAGTCTCCTCCACTCCTACCTTTTTATTTTTAACTGGTTCACAGTTCATATAAACTGTTACCCAGCGTATACTTTCCTCCACTCCTAACTCTGTTTATTGGCTGGTCCACAGTGTTGCTTTAACTGTTTTCCAGCTCACACTTTCCTCCACTCCTAACTCTTATTTTAATTTTAACTAATTCCAAGCTTTGTTTCAACTGTTTTCTAATATAATACCTTCCTCCACTCCTACCATATTTATTAACCTGGAGCAAAACTCTACTTTAGCTAATTTCCAAAATCATATTTCACATTACTCCTAGTTTCACATATTTAATTGATTGATAACATTTTGTTTTAATTATTATCTTGCTTGCATTTTCCTCCCTTCCAACTTCTCTTATTCAATCTGTTAGCTTCAAATTATTTCACTATATATTACCCATATTGTTTTTCCATTTATTCTCCTCCATATTTCTAATTTAAAATAAAAATATATTTTAACAAATATCTTCCAATGTGTTAAAAAACCTTTTCTTCTAAATTGTTGAATCTATGGAAAATTCAAAGTTTAAGAAAAAGTTAGAGCCTCCAGAGATCGTATTTTTCTTAAATCATTTGTGCTCTTATTTCTTAATCAAATTATTTGTGTGTATGTGTATATATATATATATATATATACACATATATATACATATATATATATATATATATATATATATATATATATATATATATATATATATATATATAAACAAGGTGGTAATAACAAGGAAAATAATAACAATAATAATTACAATAAAAAATAAGGAAGTAATAGAGACCTCAGTAAAAAAGGAGTTTAAAAATAACAAAAAAAAAAGAATTAAACATTATTAGAGAGAAAAAAAGAGAAAAAAAATAGAGAGGGAAGAAAAAAAAGCAGATGAGAGAAAGAATAAAACAAAGAGAAAAAAGAAAGATAAGAAATAGAAAGAAAGCATGGAGAAGAAAGAAAAGTATCTCTTAACATTAATCATTCACCCAATAACCATTACATCCATTTGGATCAAAATGTGATATTTTGTTAACTTGTTACTTGATTTATTCCATTGTTTTTTTTTCTCCAATCTGTCCAAATGTATTTCTTTTCCCTTTCAATGTCATCAAAGTTATAGGTTCTGCAAAGTTAGTTCTGGAACTATTCCATATATGGTATCATCATGTCTTCCTTTTGTTGCCACACCTTTCTCTTATAATCACTTTTATTTAGTTCAGTTTCCATTATTCCATTTAATTTCTTCTTTCAAATCTTCCATAAGTCCTCCAATGAACAGATTATGTATCAGAAACCAAGGTCTCTAAGTCTTTTCTTAGTGTCGATTCAGTACAAGTAACAAGCAACATAGTTTCTCTTTTCAATTAACAAATAGTCTGGGATTCAGAGCTAGCAGCCATTTTCTCCATCACCGTTTGTCTTTTGTCTTTACTTTTAAAACATAGTTGTTTCCTCTTCTCCTTCCTCTCTCCTGGATATAATCCAGTCTCACTCCACAAAATCAGTCTAGCCTCATTTATCCACAGGGGGAAAAAAAATCGTTTAAAAAGTTGTAACTAAGCCATTTCCACACAGTCATAATAAGTGCTTTCTATCAATCAGGTCCTTTGTCTTTTAGCCCCTGTAGTTGTTAGCCGCTATTAAAACAGGGGCTCACTTGTTGCAATCCACATCTGAGGGCAGCTCCCGCCTGGGCAATTGTTAAACTCACCCAGCATACAAGCTCCCTGTTCTTCTCCGCTTCTCCTCCTCTCCTCCAGCACAATCTTTCTTCCCGGTTGCCACGGTTTCGGGACAGCTGCCATGGCTGTCGTTCCACTGCCATTGGCATGAAGGGAAAGCCTCTGGCCCTGAGGAACCTGCCCGTTCCTCTCGGCCGCCCAAGGGGTCCTTTCTTGTCCCCCTGTCCCTTCAAGACAGGGGAGGTCTGAAGACCTGTCGGCGGCAGCTTGGCAGATGGGGTTTTGGCAGAGCTCTGCGGGGCTCGCCATTTCCCCGTCTGTATCCCCACGGCGCCAACTGGAAGTCCTTCTGAACCTTAAATCTAGTCCAAGATTATATGAAAAATCTTGTTCACATATACTAGGTTTCCGGGGACACCTTCATATAGAAGAGGGATGGGTTCTACTTACCTCAGCTACCGCTTCACAACAGGAGTGTGCGGGTGCACGTGCAGAAGCTTCTGCACATGCGCAGATCATCTATGATGATGTCCGCCTGGGTGGGCAGAGCCTCCTGCCACCATTACTACCAATTCGCAAGAACCGGACAGAACCGGACGCAACCCACCACTGATATAGAAGATTCTTAATATGCATATTTGGGAATGCATGACTTACTATTGGGAAGAAAACTGATGATCAATTACCAAATAAACAAAACAATGGTCTTCTCTAAAAGTCCATGGTCAATAGGAGGGCTATCAACAACCATATAGAATTAACACCTTCAGATATCCTGGATGAGTTATTCATGCAAGAAAGCTTGTTCATGTTGTACAAACAGTACCTCAGCTATTTTTCAAGTGCCATTCCAGCAAAAAATAATAATTTTCTGCCTGCTGACATTAAACTGGTTCCTGAAAACACTCTGGCACATCATCTATTTGAAGTTGTGCATGGTCATATAGGATTTTCAGGCCACTTGAGTATATACAATTCAGTCTTCAGAGAACTAGGTTTGGCATCCACAGCAGCAGAAATCTGGCTGGATATATCCAGCTCGCACGAACCGGTAGTGCCGGCAGTGGGCAGTGGACATCATTACATCCCATTTTTGACCCTCTGTGCATGCGTACAAGGCTCTATGCATGCGCAGAAGAGGCACACGCATGCTCACACTCCTGAACCAGTAGCAAAGGTAAGTGCATTTCACCGCTGATCCACAGATATGTTATTCATGCTGTCCTTAGTCTGACCTTGCCATAACAAAATGTAGATTGGATAGCAGCAAATAGCTGGTGGGATAAGCTTAACCTGAGTCCATCTGGGTTGTTTGATTTCACTTTCAGTAATAATTGCTAATCCATCTGGAAGAAAGCCCTTATCTGCATTTCAAAAATCCTTGTCCTATTGAGATGGAATAGCAAACACCCTTATTGGTCTCAGAAGAGCATGTCATAGAAGAGAAAGAGAAGACAAGGACAAATGATTAATTTAATGGGAATTATTGGAAAACCATCAAGAAGAATTTAAAATTAAATCAAGAAAGCAATTAATAACAGAAGGACATAGTTGTCAATGGTTTTCCCATTTATAGTTATCAAGAAAATTCAAAAAGAATCTTTTTGAAAATGGTATGGAGCTACGTCAGTCAGAATTTGAAATACAATTGTGCACTGATGATAAACATGTAAATGCTAACATGTATAAACTTTTGGTGAAATTTGAAACAGTGGAACAACAGGTTTTAGAATGTCTGAAAAGTGGGCTAAGAATTTTGGTTATAATAAACAAGTGGACCGGGGTGAAGTGCTCCCGGTTTGGACCGGATCGCCCGATCCGGTAGCGATGGAGGCGGGTGGGGTGGTTCGGAGAACCGGTAGCAAAAATCCCTGGCCCCCCCATGCCCAGCTGAGCCGCACAATCATCAGAGGCTTTTTTTTTTTTTACTTTTAAAAGCATTTTTTCTACACCTCTTCTGCCGAAAAAATGCTTTTAAAAGTAAAAAAAAAAAAAGGCACTGATGATCGTGCGGCTCAGCTGGGATCAGCAGAGGCATTTAAAAAAAAAAACTTTTTTTTCTTTTAAAGGCCTCTGACACTCCCAGCTGAGTTGCCTGATCAGGCAACTCAGCTTGGAGCGTCAGAGGCATTTAAAAGGGAAAAAAAAAGGTTCTTTTAAATGCCTCTGCCAATCAGGCAACTCAGCTTGGAGCGTCAGAGGCATTTAAAAGGGGAAAAAAAGGTTCTTTTAAATGCCTCTGCCGATCAGGCAACTTAGCTTGGAGCGTCAGAGGCATTTAAAAGGGGGAAAAAAGGTTCTTTTAAATGCCTCTGCCAATCAGGCAACTCAGCTGTGATCGGCAGAGGCATTTCAAAGAAAAATAAACCCTTTTTCTTTTTCACTGAAGAGGTAGAAAAAATGGTTTTAAAAGTTTTTTTAAAAAATGGCCACGCCCACCCAGTCACATTACCCACCCACCAAGCCACGCCCACAGAACCAGTAGTAACGAATTTTAGATTTCACCACTGAAGTGGACCAATAAAAACATGTTTAAAAGGTTGAAGTTTACTTTGTCTTGTGATCTTAAAGAAACAATGTATTAAATGCTGTATCATTGGTACATAACACAATAGAAATGATCACAAATATATAAAGGCACTTCAAATGTAACTTGGTAATTGAACATCATGAAGGGGCATTTTATCATACTTGGTAGAGTTATAAAAAAAGCTAAAAAGATGGATTTAAATATATACTTTGAAACAGAAAATTTTAAAGATTAATATTCAATTGAAGCCAGCACATTTCCTTTAAGGACTAGAAAAAGAAGAAAATTAGAAAATTATTTTAATATATGATTACTGTGGTGAGATGATTTTATGCACAAAGATTGAAAGATTTGACACTACCCACTATGGAGGAATGGATGGTGAAATTGAGAGATCTTGCTGAGATGGATAAATTAACTTCTTTGATTTGATAAAAGACACTAACTACAATTATTAGTGACTGGGAACCTCTTATAGATTTTTGTATAAAAATGAATCAAATGGACTTTTGATTTATGGCTTTGATGATTAGACAAGAGAGATTATAAAAGGAAGAGAATTTGATATTATTTTAGAGAGAGATCTTAAAATATAATTGTATTTATAATTGCTGCGAAGAATATCAGAAATAACTTCTTTGTATCTATCTTTTGTGTTCTCCAACTTTCTTTTCTTGGACTTTTTGCTCTCTCTTTTTTTTTCTTCTTCTTTAGTTTCTATTAGATATCACCTTATTTAAAAATGACAATAAAAGTCATATATTAAAAATAAGGAAGAGATATTTAGAAAAGCACATATTGTGTCTACTTTCAACTAACTTATCTAGATTAAATAGTGACCAGACTGATTTCCTATATAATGCCATCTGAACAGTTGCATTTCAATCTAGGTTGGCTACCTAGTTTTCATAGGCACCAAACTGTATTTCATGGCAACATATCTTTATAAACTGGTCAATTCTATACACCAATGAAACTTTTGAAGGGAAATTTGCAGTGCTCTTCCCTCTGTACTGCTGCAGGTAACATCATAAAATTTCTACCACCCGCTACTTAAAGCTTTGCAGTATGGAAGAAATCAAAATTATTGCACATATACTTTTGCACTGAAGATTTTATTTGGCCTCATGCTAAAATTTAATTTCTCCCTTTTGAGTAATAATACCAGGGCAGTCAGACAATTCTCACGAATCCTTCCTGTTAGCTAAGAAAAATGTTCATGGCATTTATTACGTTTCCAAGCTTTGTTTCCCAACTTTGAGAACATGGCAAATGATGAATCCTGAAAAGCAAGTTCCACCTAGTTTATAGTAATTAAAAGATAAGTTTCTTTATTTGCTTATCAGTTTCCTTTTTTTTTGCTTTTTTGTCATTAGCCTTGGTAAAGTTTGATTTGACTACTGAGGTAAATTGGAAAACTCTCTTTGTGTTTTGTGGTATTTGTGAATTCCGATGATTTGAAACATCTTTGATTTAGGTTTTTATATTTTGTATTTGGAGCCAATGTTTACACTATAAAACTGAACCCAGATCACTTGGTGGGTTTCTGCCAGTTTCCCCCGGTTTGGGCAAATCAGTAGTGGCGATAGTGGGAGGCTCCGCCCACCTGCCCAGATGTCATCAAGGACGCATGCACAGAAGATTCTGCACACATGCAGAAGTGTCGCATGAGAGCGAAGCAAGCACACACACACATGCACACTCCTAGTTCCAAACCAGTAGCAAAGGTAAGTGGAACCTACTACTGACCCAGATAAATAGTTATGTTCAAACCACTTATTACTGAAAATGGATATGAGAGCTAGGATGAAAGACTCAGTTTTCCAACAGACATAAAAGGTCAAGGTGTTCAACGTGCCCCTAAAAAAGACTTGTGTGGATATTTCACAATCACCTTTCTGAACAGAGACAAAATTCTGTTAGCATTAAATCAATATCTTATAATATGATAGAAATGGACAAAGTAACAAATCTGCTATGCTTTCTGATCACACACTCCAAATCTACCCCCAGAAGCTATAATTTTACAAGCTGGACCAAGAACAAAAATAAACAGTTTTCAAATCCAGTGTGAAGCATTTATTACATTAATAAATGAGCCAGGTAACCTCTAGGCTCCTTATCAGTGCTTAACACTTGTGCTCTTTTCCTCAGATTTTGTGAATCTGTCAAAAAGTACAGTACTTCCGTCTATCTTACCCCCACAATGACAATAACAATTTAGATTGGTACAAATCGTACTGACTAATTTACGGAAAAAATATTACTGTATTAAAATATGTAAAAGCCTAGCTTCTATTCCATTCCATTTTATCCTGTTCTTTCCATTCCATTCTATTCCATCTATATTTAGGGAATAACCATCTGGAAGTTCCATGGCTTTATTTTTGTGTTTTCATTAATAAATCCTAATCTTTGTCAGTAAATTCCATTGATGTGCATAGAAATTAATATTTCGTTGTTATCTTCACTCCCATAAGTCCGTTGAAACTGAGTTACATTTCTGTTCCACATTACTTTTGAAAAGGGATAGGAAATCCCTGTTTGCTTTTTGACCAGATCACCATTTTCTGGCCACAGAAAGGTGTTGCAGAAATATGGGAAACTACCAGAAACAAAAGTTTGTAACAGATGATTCTGACTTCATTGTTGTACCTATTACAGTGACCCTACCCTAGATCCTAGATCATCCAATGTGCTTTGTGATAGCAGCAGAAATGCAAGCTGTTTTCACTTTCATGCACAAGAATTTTGTGATAGTTTGTTAGTAGGCATAACTCTCACAATACCCTCTCTTTCTACAGCCTTAAAATCATTTTCTTAAGATTCTTGGATCCTTCTGAGCATAGCCCTGAATTTTGATGGAATAATGACTGGAAAATGGAATTTTGATGGAATAATGATGGAAAATCAGGGGTGAAATGCTCCCAGTTTGGACCGGATCGCCTGATCCGGTAGCAATAGTGGCGGGTGGTTTGGAGAACCAGTAACAAAAATCCCTCCCCCCCACCATGCCCAGCTGAGCTGCACGATCATCAAAGTCTTTTAAAAAAAACTTTTAAAAGCATTTTTTCTACAACCTCTTTGGCCAAACATAGTCTCTGACGATCAGGCAACTCAGCTGGGATCGGCAGAGCCTTTTAAAAGCATTTTTTTAAATAACTTGTTTGGCCAAAGAGGTTGTAGAAAAAATGCTTTTAAAAGTAAAAAAAGTTGGCCACACCCACCCAGTTACATTAACACCCCCCCCTCCAAGCCATGCCCACAGAACCGGTAATAACAAATTTTACATTTCACCACTGCTAAAAACTGATGGTATGACTTCCTATGCTTTGTTGTGGAAAACAAGCCTGCGTCCTCCCGTACTCCATTTTCACTGGCAGAGGCACCTTGGGCCAGTCCTTCACTGTTTCCAGGGTGGCCCCATGGGCCAGATCTAAGCACCCCGTGGACCAGATCTGGTCCCTGGGTCTTGAGTTTGACACCCTGTATAAGAGGGAGGAAAGGATAAATGCACTCAAGATTTCAAGATTCAATTACTATCTCTTATATCAATAAATATAGTTTCAGTGAAACACATGGAGTCATTTTCTCAATCTGGCCTATTTAAAAAGGCTGACATCTGCCCAGCCCTAATTCTGTTGGCATCCAAAACCATGGATGTTTTCCCAGGTATAGGAGTTGGGAGGCTGAAGACTCATGAGATGGATGTTATTGTAGTGACACATGTAGTTTTCCTCAAGTGCCGCTATTTATATTATGGTTGGTTGCATAGTCACCCAGATGTTTAGATTGAATTTGGCATTTTTATCCACTTATCAAGTTCTTCCTAAAGTCCTGGGATAGGCAGATGTTGTTGTTAGATGGTGTTAAAGGTATCATCAAAGGATGTAGGGTGTTCCAAGTAAATCTGCCTTTTATAATTGTCTAGTGGCAATTTTGTCAATTCCAATGATGTTCAAAGTGATTATGATGAATATTATTAATTGCGGTGATGGGATTTGGGTTTTTTTTAAGCTTTCATTTTATGATACCTGTTTTACCCAAAATAAGACATCCCCTGATAATAAGCCCAGTCGGGCTTTTGAGTGCATGGCAATAAGTCCAAGCACTTATTTCAGGGTTCAAAAAAAAATATAAGACAGGATCTTATTTTCGGGAAAACACAGTAGTTACCTTGAGTTGCTGTTGCAAGGCATGCAGCCAGATAAATTGACTAAAATAAACAAACACATACGTGAAAGGACATGACTGAAACATAACAAGTGATATTTATGCATAAGAGTCATTTTGACAGGAGAAGAGAACATTTTATTTCTGAGAAAAGCTGTGCTTGCCTTTCAGTTTTGCTTTTCTTTCAGTTTCGCTTTTCTTTCAGTTTCATTCTAGAGCTGAAGCTGCAAATTACTTGTGGAAAAAAAGTAAGAGTAGAAGTACCAGGCAATTCTAAGAATGAGGGAAGGCTTGTTGTTTGTGATCCTGTTTGTTGACACTGTTTCATTTCCTCTTCAAGGCCACTAGTTATAAAGCCTCAGCAAGCCCTCAAATCATCATGTTTTGTCACCACAAGTCAGAGTGATCTGCCATGTACTGATTTGCTGTTATGCCTCAATGTCTATGAGGGATGATTGAGAATTTTGTGTGATACTTTATTCAAGAAGGATTTGGCAGAACAGGTGAACTATTTCAAAAGAGGATGAAAGTCAAAACAAGATATAACAATATGAAGGGAAAAAAAGATGTACTGCATATAGTGAGAACTATTTTTACTCTTCACTCTTAAAAGTCCAATCTTTGCATGTTAAGTTGTAAAGCTGAATTTAAATTGTATACTTTTTACTTAGCAGCTATTTCACATTTATATGACATATTACAAATGGGTGCACCTACACGTTTGGTACAACCTGGAACATATGGCTGCCTTAGTAGCCATGTACCTTTTGGAGATGTGCTCTGAACCCCAGTGCATTAGATTAGATAATTTGTGTGTGTAGTAAGCCATGTAGCTTGTGCCACAGTGAAAATATGTTTATGCACTGAAAATTTCATCTGTTGTCTGGAGAAGGTTAGAAAGTGGAAAAAGAATGCTTAGGATATTTTCTACTTCCCTTTGGATAAGAAATCAATGTATTGTATTTTTCGGAGTATAAGACACATCTTTTTTCCCAAAGAAAGAGGGTGAAAAACTGGATGCGTCTTATACTCAGAATGTAGCCCCACCCAGCTTCTCTTATGGAGGTTTCAGAGGCTGAAAAAAGCATCAGAAATGAAACTTCAGAAAAGAAGCCCCCAAACAGAGCTTCAGAAATGAAGCCCCCCAAATAGAGCTTCAGAGGCTTTTTTTTCTGAAGCTCTGTTTCGGAGGCTTTCAGAGGCAGAAAAAAGTTTTTTTTTTCTGAAACGGAGTTTTAAAAGTTTCAGAGGCAGGAAAAAAGCAAGGCCCAGAGCAGCAAGGAACCTGCTGCTAAAATTCATCTCTGGAAACAGCTAATTGGAGGTATTCCAGGAAGCCGATCCACCTGCCAATCAGCTTTTTTCTTATTTTCCTCCCCAAAAGCTAAGGTGCATCTTATACTCTGGTGCGTCTTATACTCCGAAAAATACACTACATAGTTATATGGTATCACTGCAAGGTTATTTACAGAAAGGCAAATTGAACACATTGGAATTAAATGTCTATGGAGATTCTCAGTCATCCGGGTCATTGTTGACTACAAGAACCATTGGTGCTTCAGTTTGAGATACAGACAATACAGACTCCTCCCCAACAGCCTGCACCTGTGCTCAACAGTGAAGGGACACAGGGAAGAAAACATCCTGCAGAAAGCACAGCTCCTGTCATGCCCCCTGTCAGAGCCTGAATCTGCAGGGGAAGACAAGCTGGACCCTGAGCCAACAGAGATTGAGTGGATGGCTTTGTTGGCTGCGGAGCAAAATGGGGAAGGACAAGGCCAGTCAGGCCAAGGCATTTAAGGATTAGAATAGCTTGTAGACAGAGAGGAACAGGGGCAAGATGAACATAAGTGACAGAGCTGAGACGATGAGCAAAGACCACCCCCTCCTGATCCTAGAGCACAAAGTCAAGAGAGAAGGCGAGAACAACGAGGACTGAGCCAGGTATGAGGGAGAAAAGTGCCCCGCCACCCTTTACAAGACACACCTGGGGACTGAGATGTAAGGAGATGCCAGTGGGAAGGGCATTTGTCAGGAACAAGCGTGCAATCTGTGGAGCCTCAGGTGCACTTGCCAACGCCTGGAGATTACTGTGCTTTGTTTTGTGGGGCTTGCCTGATTTTCTTACTTCGCTGAACTTCTTGCTCTGGTTACTATTTTGCTAACCTTGCTAATTGGACTTCTTGCTTTGGTTACTGTTTTGCAAACCTTGCTTACTGGACTACTCGCAGCCAGAGGCTGTTGAAGTTGCTTGTGAGACCTTTGCTTGAAGACTTGTAGTAAACATGGGGACATCACAAACCTCAACAGAGTCCTTCAGCTTTTCTAATCTATTGATAGTCCTCATTTCAGTTTATTTCAGATATAAAACATCTGTTGTCTCTGCTAGAACTCTCTTTTGTAACTGCACTCAGTATCTTTTTTTTTTCTTTTCATGGCAGCAATCAGGAGCCACCTTGATGGTAAATTACCTATCCAGAAGACAGGAAAATTAGTTTTCTTCTTAATGTCCACTGGAAAAAAAACCAAAAATATTACATCATCTGAAAAGTTGTAACAAACAATAATCACAGATGAGCAGCAGTTCTTCAGTATCAGGGAATGTATAAAATTCTGTCATCTTCCTGAAAGCTAAAAATAATAATCATAGCAATAATAATAGTGTCAAGCACAGTGAAGACAAGAAGATTAGAAATGAATGCATGATGAGAGTGGAAAAGATTTTAACATCTACTTTACATACCAAGGAAAATGGGTGGGTTTGGAATGCTGTAAGCAGATCAGACAGTTAAGAACAAAAAAGGACATTAGAGGAAAATTTGAAGAATAGTGAAACTAGTATACTACCATGTTTCCTTGAAAATAAGACCTACCCCCAAAATAAGCCCTAGCCTGGGATTTTTTTTGGTGGGGGAGGGTCTAATATAAACCGTCCCTCAAAAATAAGCCTGGGAGATGGGTATGGCCAGCATAAGAATTGGCGAGCACATGGAGATCAATAGAGTCTGGCAGCAGCCCAGACCCACCAGCCCTTTGGCTCAGTGCAGATAAGTCTAAGTGTGGAGGCAGATGCAGGGGGGAGATAGGTGATCCGGACATGCTATGCAGCTGCCTGGATCACGAGAGACTCACAATATGGGAGGCTGCCATAGTGGCACTGGCAGCAAGTAGAGGCAGAGGCATGGGGTGGGGTGGGGTGGAGTGTGGTAGGCAGACTATTCTGATGCCCCACACAGGCACCTGCCTGGCATGGCTCCGGGCAGGACAGAGTGGCCAGAACATTGGTATCAATAGCCTCCCCTGTGTCTCCACCTCTGCCTGGCTCCGCCATGTACTTTTCACCCAGAAGGAGATGAAGCTTTGTCTGGTTGCAAATGGAGCACTTTGAAAGGGAGTGAATTGTTCCGTTTCAAAGCATTCCATTTGCAATAAGACAAAGCTTCAAGTCTCCATCATTTCTTCATCTGGGCAAAAAGTGTTTGGGTGCCTATAGGGCACTTGGAAACCGAGTGATTTGCTCCATTCCCAAGGGCCCCATAGGCACCCAAACACTTTTTGCCCAGACAGAGAAATGACATAGACTCGAAACTTCGTCTGTTTGCAAATGGGATGCTTTGAAATGGAGCAATTAGTGTACATTATTATTTACATTACATACAAGGAAGAACTGGTGGCACCATAAAATAGAGAAAAGGAAGAAGCTAAAGTGCTCTGGGACTTTAGAAACCAAACCAATAAGAAGCTGCCATCCTGATTTATAGCTGTCAATAAGAAAGACAAAACAAGTTTGGTTAATGGATGTGGCAGTACCTAGAGACAGAAGAGAAGGAACTGGAAAAGATAACACAATACCACAACCTGCAAATAGAAAGAGAATGGAAAAAGAAAGTTAGTACCAATAGTAATGGACAACTTGAGTGCAATCCCAAAACAATTGGAGCATCTCTTGAACACCATTGGTATTAACAAATTCATCATCGGTCAATTGCAAAAGGCAGCTTTACTTGGAACACCTTACATCCTGCAACAATATCTGTATCACCCTCAAACATTCACATTTGCCTATCCTAGGTCCTTGGGAAGATTTGATGATCAGACAAAAATGCCAATCCAGTCTGAACTGGATGACTGGAATGAACCATAACAGCATCAAGCACATGATGTCAAAAAGATTAGAAGTGAATTTAGCTGATTCATAATTTAAGTAGCTATTTCCCAGCGGTATTTTCCACCACTTCTATCTCTATTTGTTTAACTGGTTCACAGTTTGGCTTAACTATTCTCCAGTATTATCTCTTCCACTTCCTCCTAGGTTTATTTTTTGGCTGGTTCACAACTTAATCAGCTGCTTTCCAGCGATGCTTTTCTCCACTTCTAACCTTACTTATTTAGGCTGGTTCACAATATAATTTTAACCACACACTGACATTATCTCCTTCACTCCTCCTAGATCTATTATGAAACTGGTTCACAACTCAAATAGTTACTTTCCAGCAATGCTTTCCAGCAAAGTCCAAACTCAATGGAGAAAATGCCATCAAACAATTTCACGGGCACAATTTCAGTCAATACATATATACCTGGAATAGTGAACTGGACTCAAGCAGAAATAAAAGCCCTGAATAGGAAGACCAGAAAATTAATGACATTAAATCATGACTTTCATCCATCCAGCAATATTGACAGACTTTATTTAACAGGGGCAAAGGTGGGCATGGAATGTTGCAAGTACACCAGACAGTTGAAAAGTAAAAAGAGAATTGGAAGAATATTTCAAAGGCAGTGAAGAAGATGCACTGAAGTAAACCAGGAAGGTTTAGTGAGTACTGAAAGACCACACTGATTTACCCAAAGGATCAAATGAAGAACAGAGAATAGACATGGCCAGAAAAGCATTACATGGCCAATACATTTAAAAAAAAAAAAAAAAGAGGAAGAAACCACAGCCAAAGTGAACAAAAAAGATCAGGCAATAGCTAAGAGGCAAACTTGCCATATAATTCTCATGATAGTTATACAACACCTGTCGAAACTCTGCTACCTTTGAAATGCATCTAACAAATGGCCCTTGGTTCTTTCTATTTTATATAAGTAAAAATATTTCCAATATTAAAAAAAAATCCTGCTTGGAAAAGTATACGGTAAGAAAATTGTTTCTTGTCTACACATACATACTGATCTGTCCCCGTCCAAACACAGCCAGCCGAGGGTTAAGAAAGTACTTGGCACGCACACAGGTCATTATCTCAAACTTGGCAGCAATATAATCACTGTCTACCAAGAGCTTTTACTGCAACAGATAACATAAATTACATACACATTGCAAATAGTCCAGCAAAAACAATATCCCTTTCGGCAGCTTCAGACGTTGTTCAAGTGACTAGCCAAAGTTCATTTTTGTTCGTCACGGAGTTTTACCAGCCACCACCCTCTCTTATATAGTCTCTGGGGTGTGGTCCAGTGACTCAGTTCTAATCCCTAGCACGCCTCCTTAACTGCTGCAACCGTTTATCTCGCCTTTGTTGGCGTGCGTCCAGGAATGACGGCTCTCCTTCGCTCTCATCCGAGACACCTGGCTCCTGGCTAATCTCCTCTCCCTTGGCCGGCACCTGAGACAGTGCCAGAGGGGAGGGGCCTGGAGAGGGAGGCCTGGCTGACTCCTCTTCCTCATGTTCGGAGCTTTCTTCCTCCGATGAGATAGGCTCAGAGGGTGGGGCCACAACACATACAGAATAGAGATGGAAGAGACCTTGGAGGTCTTCTAGTCCAACGCTTCCTGCTCAAACAGGAGACCCTATATAACTGTGATGGTGAATCTATGGCACACGTGCAGGAAGTGGCACGCAGAATCATCTCTCCGGGCATGCGAGCCATCGCCTTTTGCTCTTCTAGGTTCCAGCTGGTGTTCACATGTGCGGGAGCACTGGAAACAGAAGAGCAGCTGCCTAGCATGCATGCACGCACCAGGTGGCTGTTCTTCTGGTTTTCAGCATGCATATGTGCACCGGCCACCTGGTCTTCCAGTTTCTGGTGTGCATGCACACATGAAGACCAGCTGGCTGGTGTGTATGTGCATGCCAGAAACCAGAAGATCATCTTCCCAGGATGTGCATGTGCACCAGGTGGCTGCTCTTCCAGTTTCTGGCACACACATGCGCGCCCGCCAGCTGGTCTTCACGCACACAAGTGCACCAGAAACCAGAAGACCAGGTGACCGGTGTGCACACGCATGCACACCAGGCAGCTGCTCTACTGGTTTCCAGTGTGTGCATATGCGCGCATACGCTCACGTTTCAGCAAAAAGGTTCGCCAACACTGCTATATAACATCCCGGCGTTAACAGCTGTTGATAAGAAAGACTAAAAAAAAAGTCTGGATAGTGGATATGACAGTACCTGGGGACAGCAGAATTGAAGAGAAAGAACTAGAGAAAATCACAAAATACAAAGACCTGCAAATAGAAATGGAACTTTTATGGCAAAAGAAGGCAAAATTAATGGCAATAAAAACAGGCACCTTGGGTACAATCCCAAAAGCATCTGGAGCACTACTTGAGAACCTTCAGTATTGGCAAATCACTATCTGTTAATTGCAAAGGACAGCTTTACTTTGAACCGCTCATATTTTGTGATGATATCTTTAATATTGTTAAATAACAGCTTCTGTGTTCTGTCTGGGGTTCTTGGAAAAGATTTGTTAGGTAGATAAAAACGTTAAATCTAGTCGAAATATCTGGCTGACTGTGCAATGAACCGTAATAACCACATTAAAATAAAAATGGTTCTCATTATAGTTATAAAACAGCCTCAGAATCTCTGCTGCTCATTGAAATGCATCTAATAAACTGCCCTTGGTTCTATTTTATATAAATAAAAATATTTCCAATATTAAATATATATATATCCTGCTTGGAAAAGTGTACATTAAGAAAATTATTTCTTGTCTACATATACATGCAGAATAGAGTTGGAAGGGACCTTGGAGGTCTTCTAGTCCAACCCCCTTGCTCAAACAGGAAATCCTATACTATTTCAGCAAATGGCTATCCACTCTATTCTTAAAACCCTCCAGTAATGAAGTTCCACAACTTCTGAAGGCAAGCTGTTCCACTGGTTAATTGTTTTCACTGTTAGGAAGTTTGTCCTTAATTCCAGGTTGCTTAGGTTGTTGCTACCCATAGATTAGCCAATATATGGGATAGATATCTCCTTTCTATGACTTCATTTGGGCTTCCATAATTTGGAATTTAGAATTACTAGTAAAATTTCCAAAAATTCTAAAAGTAATTTCACCCCACTTGCATTTTCTCAACTGACTCACATTTTTCTACTGTTCCCTGAAATAAGCGCTTGGCCTTATTTTCGGGGAGGTACTATTATTTTGGGACGCGTGGAGCAAGATGGGGCTCCTCTTGTGGTCTTACCTGATTTCCAGATGTGTATTTAAATATTTTCAGGGAGGGCTTATTTTCAGGGGGAGACTTATTTTGAGTGCATGCGCTCAAAAGCCCGATTCGACTTATTATCAGGGGATGTCTTATTTTCGGGGAAACAGGGTATAGACTGTATATGAGGTTCTTATTGTAGATAGTACACTTCGAGCCGCAATATTTTCTCTACTTGATGAAAGCTCAATGTTGTTATGACCCTATTCATATTTCTTTACATATTTAAAAGATGTATTTATGCCACCATAACATTTGTGAGCATTTCAACTTTCAGATGATATACTGTATTTCCCCACAGTGTTTCTTCTATTTGGGCTGTTTTGACAGAACTCTTCATATTTTTATAGCTATATAAAGAAGGAATACAATATATTTTTCTGCTCCATCCAACTCATCAGGGGAACCATCAGACACTTTTATACAGTTGCTTCCTAAATCTTAAATTAGATATTATAAACTGATGTTCATGCACTTAAATAATTTAATAAACATTACACCCACATTATATTATTTTTCTCTATCTTGTCATGTCTTATATATTAAATTCATTCTTGTTCAGTCTTTTTTCACAACCTGTGTTTGAAGAAAACAACATCTGAGTCAGTTCTTGATAAGAAAGGAATTATGTGTAATTTTAAATGATGGCATATTATTTATTATTATGACAGTGATTATGTGCCATTTCTACCATGGATTATTAATATTTATTTACAATATTACCTCAGCAATACTTCATCCCATTCAATTATAATTAAATGTATTTCAGTCCCTTTAATTTCAGTTTCTTTTTAATTTCACCTATTTATTTCTCTTTAATATTACAAAAATACAATTAAGTACTTTATGTTGCTTTATTTTATGTTAGTGTTAGCAGTTGTACTAGCTATGGTAAAGAAGCAGAGTTGTTATATACTGTGCCTCATGTAATTGATTGTAATCTAGGATGCATGCTTATTGAACTCTAGCTGTAGAGAAACTATACTAATATCATGATAGCTATATAGTAAGGATGAACAGGATAGTCATGATGATCTTTTGTAAGAACAAGTGAATCGAGAATGAAAGTGAATATAAGACCAATATTGTTGTCAATATTTAATTGAGAAATAAATTGTTTCATTCACATTAATGTACAATATACAGATTCCATTGCTTTTATTTATTTAGTTATGGCTGGAGGCTTTCTTTAGGAGAATGTAAATGAAGTCAGTGCTCAGGTATAACAGAAGCATTCAGGCTTAAAATTCTTCAATGTGATAATTTAAGGCAGGGAATAGGAAATTAAGATTTGTGATTATGGTGATGAGGGAGAGTGCACATGTACAAAAAAAAATGGGGGGGGAATGAAAGAGATCCATTCCTTGTTTTTTTCTTTTTGAGCAAAGAACTGGATGTTCTGTCTCCCAATCTTTCTGAATTCATTTTAAAATGATCCAAATCTGATGCATGTGATTTACACTGGACACTTATCTGGATATAACAGTAGATGCATAGCCATGTTTATGTGTCTTGAGGATACAAAGGATCAAAAATTAGTCATTTGTTCAACCATTGAGCATGGGGGAAAATGTCAGCCAATGCTTGCTCGCTAGCCAGAGAGTAACTCGGTGTACCATCCCACCCTATCAGTTCCATTGATAGATATGTGTGTGTATGTATGTATGAATTTATGTATTGTATGTGTATGTATGTATGTATGTATATGTATGAAGGGACACAGTGGCTTAGTAGCTAAGACGCTGAGCTTATCGATCAAAAGGTCAGCAGCTCAGCGGTTTGAATCCCTAGTGCCACGTAATGGGGTGAGCTCCCGTTACTTGTCCCAGCTTCTGCCAATCTAGCAGTTTGAAAGGACGTAAAAAATGCAAGAACTTTTGGTGGGAAGGTAACAGCGTTCAGTGCGTCTTTGGCGCTTAATCATGCCAGCCACATGATCATGGAGATGTCTTGGGACAGCACTGGTTCTTCAGCTTTGAAACACCCCTTAGAGTCAGGAACAACTAGCACATATGTGCGAGGGGAACAAATACCATTACGTACGTATGTATGTATGTATGTATGTATGTATGTATGTATGTATGTATACACACACAAACACTGCAATTTATGAAGAGCAATGCATAATATTTACAGTTGTTTAATTTATAGCATGACTGAGTGTATTTTTTTAGAAAAAATAAATTTACTATAAGGGCCTGATGTTTATGACTTATCCCATCTATGAGGCAGGGAAAATATATGAAGCCTTATAGGTACAGAAAATTTTTGCAGACTGGACAGGCAACCTATGATGAGCTGAGACAAAGGCAGACATCCTAAAGGAGCTGATAAACAAACACCCAAGACCTAAATTCATAACTGGTTATACATAATTTACATAACTTGAATGTGTAATCTGTCTGGATCAATTGGCTGGTTGTAGAGACACAGCAATTGGTATACCTTAACTTGAGGGCATGGAACTGAAGCCTCAACTCCAAGTATAGAAGGATTTAGCTTGGGGACAAAAGCTAGAGGACTTACTTTCACCATATGTTGTTTGCTGAGACATGTTTGATCTTCTGCAGCTTCCTGCCTCCCTGCCTCATCCTTGTTAAGTCCTCGACTTACGACGGGCATCTCTGATTGGCTTAGACGCATGGACTTGCCGGCGGGAAAATGTTGCCTTTCTATTGGTTGCTTGGTTTGACAGCTGTAGTATAAATAGCTGTCAAACCCCGTTGCTGCCGCTCTGTTTCTCTTCTAAGTTCTGTTAGCAATAAACGTTCCTGTTTGGCTTTACCTGGTCTCGCCTCAGTTAATGACCCCAGGGTTGCTCTCACAGCAATCCTCTACTTCCTCGCTTCACACCGGTTCTATAGAACTAGTAGTAAAACTGGCGGGAAGCTCCACTGATCCTGACATCATCAAAACGCTTCTGCGCATGCGCAAAGCCCCATTGGGAACCGGTAGTAAAGGTAAGTAGAAACCACCTCTGCTCTACTTCCTACCTTTCATTCAGCACTCAGTAAAAACGGCCACTGTATTGAGACACTTGCTTATATGTGAAAACAATGGTCTTGCCTAACTTTTTGATGCAATTGAAAAAAAAAAAAGGTTGACCAAGAATTAAAATCAGATAATGTAAATTCTGTTATGCTAAGCTTTCCAATGTTTCTTGTTTTGAACCCAAGAATGAGGACAAGCAATTTAGAAGAACTGAGATTGCTTGAGTGAATGATCATCAAGGCATAGAGGTATAATCCTACAATTTAATACAATACTCATATTTAATACACTCATACCCCTTCCCCTTCACCCAAATACAAGAGAATAAGGTGTTATATTGCCTATGTCAGGACCCAAGAGCCAAGAAAGAGACATGGAGTTAGTTAAATTAATTTCTTTTAGTGTACTTCATTCATAGACATAATCTTGCCACATTAGAGCAGCTATTTGTATGACCACAGATATGGTCTGGCAATATCTAGGGAAAAGCCATTTTAATCCTCTTCCTACCAACCAAACCTTCCAAGTTCCACAGCTTCTTTGCCCTTTAGAAAACAGCCCCTCCTTCAAGGGAATCCAGACTACATTCCACCACAGCCCCGTGGTTCTGTACCTTTCATGATGGCAAGCCTCTATTGTTTTCAAAACTCTTCCTACTGAGAAGCCAGCTGTCCTGAATTTGGACTCCATCACCTACTCATGACAACATGCTACTCCCAATTCAGCCAAGAATTTCTTCCAATAAGAGTATGGACTGCCCTCCCACAGCAGTGAAATACTGGCATTTGTGAACTGCATTCTCTATCCATGGATATAATGCCGTTGGCAAGGTGATAATAGAAACTGCATGTGATTTCAAATTTAATGTCAAGGTAATATGCTATTTAGGCATGGCTAGGTTCATTAGCTTCAGATCCATGTCATTCTTACTTGTGTTCCTTCTGTACAGTACTATTTCTCTTTCAATTACATTTTTTTTTTAAAAAAAAAACTGCTTTTAAACTCTGAAAGTCTTTTCCTCAGAATTACAGTTCTTTCAAGTGACCAAAGAGCCTAGCTATCATAGATCTAATGCAACGACAATGAGAATGAACTCACAAATATCTCTTACAATGACAGGAGATAATTAAAGTGCTGTTTCTTCCAGATCTATGGTATAGTAGAGAAAGGTAACTATGATTTTTATATTACAGATACCCATTGAAATGTAACTAATCCTGTTCTATTCTATTCTGACCCAAATATAATATTTATTAGCGGTTGGTATTTTCATTTTATACAGATAGAACTATGGGTAGAACTGATTCTAATTTTTAAAATAACCATTAATACTGCAGAGAAACATTTCATATATCTTTCTCCTATCTCTCTCCTGTCCTCATTCCTCACCACATACAAGTGAATGAATAAACATATTCTTCAGCCAGTAGGTAGTTTCCAGTTCCCATCCTTGGCATGTCATATTCATTGTTACCATACTACTGTGATGGCACACATGCCAGAGGTGACACACAGAGCCCTCTCTATGGGCATGCATGCTGTAGCCAGCTCCTCTTCTAGTTTCCAGTGCACACATGCACACTGGCCAGCTGGTCTTCACTTGTGTTGGAGCACCAGAAAACGGCCATTATTCAGGCCAAAAACAGCCCAAAAAATGCACCAAAAACAGGCATGCACACGCCGGCCAGATGGTCTTTGGGTTTCCAGCACTCCAACATATGTGCATGCACGCACATGCACGCACATTCCAGTTTGGGCACTCGGTGCCGAAAAGGTTCGCCATCACTGTCATAGTATATTTAAGCTATTTTATATTCCCAGGAAAAAAATGTGACATCAGAACTTCCACTTTCTTAAGTAAATTGCTCATGATTTCACTGCAGATTAGGTTAAAAGCCTTCTTCCTGATTATACTTCGTAAATTAGTAGGAACTGCACATTTTGGACTTCAAAAGGCTGAATTAATGCTGTGATAAAATTGGATAAATTCTGATTTCTAGAAGTACTTTTTTTCCCATCAGACTTTGCTGATGAATCTAACAATTAAGTTTTTTTTTAAAAAAAAAGAATATAATCCTTGATTTACAACAGTTCATTTAATGACCGTTCAAGGTTACAACAGCACTGAATAAAGTGTTGTGGCCAATCAGTGGCCTGTGCAGCTAGTAGCTGATTCCTACAGCAAGGAGCCTGGATAGCTCAGCAGACTAATGCACTGTAATTTAACTCCAGCTGTCTGCAATTAGTAAGTTCGAATCTTGCCAGGTTCAAGGTTGACTCAGCCTTCCATCCTTTCTAAGGTAGGTAAATTGAGTACCCAGTTTGTGGGGACAATAAGCTGACTTTGTATAAAATATACAGAAGTATGAAGGCTATTGCTTAATGCACTGTAAGTCGCCCTGAGTCTCCGGAGAAGGGCGGCATATAAATCAAATTTAAAAAAAAAAAGGAGGCTGGTGTGGTGCTGCGTCAGCAGCCTGTGCAGATGGCACTTGAGTCAGACAATGAGGAGGCTGGAGAAGATGTGGTGCCAGAGGCGATCCAGCCAGGGCCTTCAGAACCTCCAGAAGCTCCCATAAGTGAAGAGGAAGAAGAGGAGGAGCCTCTTCTCGATGCATGGGCACGCAGAGCTGCCAAAAGGCAGGAGTGGTTCCTCAGGAGGAAGTCTCCTCGAGAGTAAGGCTTGGACTAATTGGCCACTCCCTTAGCCTATTTAAGGAAGGACAACGACTGAGGCAATTTGCAGGGGGCAACTTCGTTCACTCTCCTTCACGTCCTGATGTTCTCTTATCAGTTTCCTGCAAATTGCTTCTGGGCTTTCTGCCAACCATAGTAAGATTACAATTATTTATTCTTTGGATTCTTGTAGGCTGTTAAGAAAGTTAATTAACAGCCTTTATTTGAAAAAGACTGATTTAATTTAGTAAACTAAGCTTTGTAGAGACTTTGTGTGTGCTGCGTTCTTTGGGGTCCATAGTTGGGGCAGAATATAAACGGACTTATGAATGTTTTTCACACTTAGAACCATTGCAGCATCCCCATGGCCATGCGATCAAAATTCAGATGCTTAGCAACTGGTTCATATTTATGATGACTGTAGTGAGCCGGGATCATGTGATCCCCTTTTTGCAACCTTCGGCCAAGCAAACTCAATGGGGAAAACAGATTCACTTAACAACCGTGTTACTGATTTAACTGCAGTGATTCATTTAGCAAGTTCGTAAAATGAGACAAAACTCTTTTAACAATGAACTCACTTTGCAACAGAAATTGTGGGCTCAGTTTGGTCATAAGTGGAGGGCTATCTACCTAGCATCCCTCTGTAGAATCCTCTAAATTCTAGCATTAGAGGACCATTCTCTGTTCAAACAGGAATAATCCACAAAACTATTAGGTGTGAAATCTCTTTTTTTTCCCCCAGCTAAAGCCTACATTCTGTGTTACTCAGAAATTCCACCACCACCCAGCTCATCCTGGCCCTCAATGAATTCTATCATGTTCTTTTGATCGCAGTGCTTACCTTGCCCACATATTGAGTATCTGGACCAGTATATTCCTCCAGTAAAAAAAACTGATTCCACATCCATCCACGCTTTGTCCGATGCATGGCTTTTCCCTGATCCTTAGCCAGCCCCATTATTCTTTTAGCTTGCAAATACATGCTGGTCCTCTTCGGTGATAGTAAAGTAGGAATCTCGTAAAAAATACAAGTCCAAATTAGAAATGACAAGCAGTTGCAAGTTTTCATTCTTTGGACCTTCTGCAGAGAAGTCTGCTGAACTTGGTATGTCTTTTCCTTTAACCTGTAGAATCTTCTGTAAATGTTGTTGTATTCCTCTTTGAAATGATCTGTAAATTGGATAAATGTTTAGATGAGTTTTAAGTTTATATATCTTGATGTAACACAACACCCCCCATTTGTGCATGCATGTTACATTTTTCAGAGTGGGGTGAAATTCAGCAGGTTCTGACAAGTTCTGGAGTACCGGTAGTGGAAATTTTGAGTAGTTTGGAGAACCAGCAAATACCATCTCTGGCTGGCCCCAGAGTGGGGTGGGAATGGAGATTTTGCAGTATCCTTCCCCTGGAGTGGGATAGGAATAGAGATTTTGCAGTATCCTTCCCCTGCCACGCCCACCAAGCCACACCCACTAAGCAATACCACGCCCATCAAGCCATGCCCATAGAACCAGTAGAAAAAATTCCACCACTGCTTCAGCGGATCCTACACAGATTAAATAAAGGGCTAAGCAACATCTCCTGCAGATTGTACAAATCATATTCTAATAAGATAATATGCAAAGCCAACCTAAATGAAAGGCAGAAATTCCCTAGACCCAACTTTTTTGCTCTGGCTTATCCTACAGGTGAGAATGTATCATTGTGTGCTAGCTATTTTACACAGAAGTACTAACACCATTCCTCTCCTCCCACTTTTTCTGATAGTCCTCTTGTAATATGTTTCTCCTCTGCGTATCTTTCCAATATCTCCCCCTCCCCGTTTAAACAACAGTCTGCCAATATTGACACAGACTGATCGTCCTAAAATCTGGAACAGGAGATTGTTTAAGTCATTTAAAATTTATGCCAAGGAATAAATTGTGTCTGCAGTAAAGCAGGTTGTTTAACTTTCCTCTATGGGGAACTGCACTTTGAAAGGAAGCTTTTTTTTTTTTAAATCTCAGAGACTGCAGGGACTATGGTCAATGATTTTAAATGGTAAAATTGAGCCACTCAGAATCACCTCAGATCACAAAATGAACAGCACCTAAAATGAATGCATGAATGAAAAAACTATTATTCTAGTCAGGACTGGTCAATGAATAGATTGCTTCCAATTCTTAGCACTGCTTCTGCAGGCTCAGAAGCTGTTTAGGCTGTTTCCCCCAAAATAAGATCCTGTCTTATATTTTTTTGAACCCTGAAATAAGTGCTTGGCCTTATTGCCATGCACTCAAAAGTCCAATTGGGCTTATTATCAGGGAATGTCTTATTTTGGGGAAAACAGGGTAGGTTCTAGCTCATTTCTTTTTCTCTTTTTGGTAGGGAGAGTGGCAAACCACTTTTAAGGGGCCCTTGATATTTTAAGCTTGAGGTTTAGAAACTATTTGAATGAACGTCATGAGGGGCCTACTTGATATTTTCAGTTGAAGCTTAGTGACTCTTTTAGTGAATGTCATCAGACTTTACAAGGCTCAAGGTATGTATTTTGTCCCATAAGCCTTTATCTGAAATATTGGGATAGAAATTTTGGTGTGATTTGATTCAAGGGACTTACAAATGACTACTTCAGCTTCAACCACAACAATACACAAGCAAATAAAAGATACAAACTCAAGGGAAACCGTTCCAAACTCGATTGCAGAAAATATGACCTCAGTAACAGAGTGGTCAATGCCTGGAATGCACTACCTGACTGTAGTTTCTTCCTCAAACCCCCAAAACTTTAACCTTAAACTGTCTACTGTTGACCTCACCCCATTCCTAAGAGGTCTGTAAGGGGCGTGCATAAGTGCACCAGCGTGCCTACTGTCCCTGTCCTAATATTCCTTTTTACTTACTCTTTTCATGTATTCAAATTATGTTTATACTTTTACTTGTTATCTTATATATGCTTGACAAATATTTATTTATTTATTGTATTTATTTGTTCAGTTTATATGCCACCCTTCTCCGGAGACTCAGGGCGGCTTACAATGCATTAAGCAATAGCCTTCACACTTTTGTATATACCTGCTTAGTAGGGCTTTCGGCCCCCCCAAGCGGTGTTCTTTTTATACAAAGTAAGCTTATTGCCCCCACAATCCGGGTCCTCATTTTACCTACCTTGGAAGGATGGAAGGTTGAGTCAACCTTGAGCCTGATGAGATTTGAATTTGCAGTAATTGCAGGCAGCTGGCAGCTAAATGCTACTTAACAGTACTTTAGTTCGTTGCGCCACCAAAGCTCATAGACTTATGATTTTATGATTTCATAACTTTTGATTATGATTATGATTATGATTAGACAATGTATACCTGGGGAGGTATACACTGTCCTTTCTTAAAGCCATAGGTTGCATACTTTTGAAAGAAACTTGGGTATCATAAACAAGCTACTTCTTTTATTGTTATATAGTTATTCTATTATTATTATTATCAGTCTTAGGTTTCAAGCCTTTGAAACAATGCAATTTTGGACGTCATCATGTTAATCTAGGTTGTTGCCAATCCAGGTAATGAAAAGTGTAAAGTCCTTGTATTTGGATTTGTACCACGCATGCTATGACTTAAAAGAATGCTGTGCCTCTATGAGGTCCCCCCACCCCCCGCGTAGTGGTTAAAACAAAAGAGGGAGGGGTCTCAATGCCTCTCTCCAAAACTGTAACACCAGTTATAGTAGCAGGTGCTCGACCACTATAGTGACAGCATATGGACCAAAAATATTTGTTTGGGAAATAACATGCAAGCAATATGCTATAGCCTTAAATTGGTTAATTTTATCTGCAATTTAAACACTGCTGCCCTTCACAAGTTTGCCAACAATAATAATGATAAACAAACAATACTCATATATTCTCAGTTACCTGCTTTTTAATAAACTGTAAATATGGCTGGAGAGCTAGTTTGGAGCTAGAGTGGTTAAGGCATCAGATTAGAAACTAGGAGATCGTGAATTCTAATTTAGCCTTAGGCACAAAGTCAGTTGGATGATCTTGAACCAATCACTCTGTCTTAGTTCTTGGAAGGAAAGTTCTGAAAAACTTTGTCCCCTCCCCCCCACCAAAAAAAAACACCTTACAGGGACTTAAATGAAAGATATACAAACGCTACAAACACATACACATAAAAAAAATCCACAATGAGTGTTGTTATTCAGCTAGGAGTCTTTTTGTTAACTTAAATTTATTTTATTTTATTTTATTTTATTTTTAAATTTATATACCGCCCTTCTCCTTGAGGACTCAGGGTGATGTACAGCCAGAATTAAAAAACATGAAATACAAATATTAAAAACAATAAATCCATAAATCTCTTTGTTATGAAACACATATTTTATTCTAATGCAAAGAATTTTCAACCAACCCACAATCTCAGGGGACTATTTAAAAAGAGTCATGTGTATTGAGGCCTTCAGATCAGGAATGCACTGGGCATTTTGACAAATTGAACATTTATTTATATTCCTATTACTGTTTCATAAAACAGATTTTCAGATTTGCACCCATTTACATACAGTAAAACAGAATTCAGATTGCAGCAAATTAAGAGATACAGTATATTATTTAGCTAGAGATCAAAGACTATTAGTCTAGGTATATTTACTAAACATACTATATTGCATAATAATCTATGCAGCATAACAAGTTTGCTTATTCAGCAAGGAGAAGGAGAAGGAGAAGGAGAAGGAGAAGGAGAAGGAGAAGGAGAAGGAGAAGGAGAAGGAGAAGGAGAAGGAGAAGAAGAAGAAGAAGAAGAAGAAGACGACAGTAGTAGTAATAGTAGTAGTACTAAGGTTTATATATGTGACATACACATGATTTTTAGAAAGTGGCTTCTGTCATACTCTTGAAGCTAAATAGCAACAATTAGCAATATCACAGGTGACCTGGATGTTTTCATTGCCTGGTAAGAAAATTACATGGCAATCATCTAACTGCCCTGCAATTGTTGCTAGAAAAGGATTAATTTTTGAAATAAACTGTAATAAAATTGCAGTGTAGTAGCATATGTGAGATAGCTTCCTCGTGTCACAAGGGCAGAAATGCCAAACTGGAAAATTATTATAGCATTCCTTTGAAATGCTACAGAGCGAAGGGTGCTGACACATGCCCTTGTAAAGGCCCAGTGATATTTAGGGTAGTGTAAGGATAGAGATTATGATGGAATAGGGTTGTGTATAAAGACAACATGCCATGAGTCTCTCATCCAATAAAGTTGGTCCCTTCCTGGGCAGATGAGCAGGCTAAACCTCAATTTTAGATTCCAGGAGGTGATGTGTAATCAATTTCTTAGCCTAATCCCTCTTTCATATATAGAAATTGGCTAAGAGTACGCCACGTGATGTTATTTTCTAATTAAGAACCTTCTTCCATTTAGAAGTTATCACTTGGAATGAGAGGGATACAAATCCATTGGAGTCCAGTTAAGTTTACCCTAGTAATTAATTGCCTCTATCCATCCTTCAGTTTCTACTTTGGCAAGGCTAGCCTCTAGCTAAGAACAGCATTAGCTTCACATTGTACTTTTTCAAGGAACATAAACTTATTGCATAGGCTGAGCCGTTTCCTGTTTCTCTTCAGGCTGTAAATCTCCTAAGCTGGTGTTTAATGTGATTTTATACTTTTCCCTAGTTAAAAATTATATCTTAAAGCAACCAATTAATATGCGAGATTGGTCTTTGGGGGACATAAAAGAGTTTTATTTTGATTGGAGAAATGTTGGTCCCTATCAAATCACAGAACTCTTAGGATGGTTTAGTCAATCATTCTCTGACTCAACTAGCTCACAGACTTGTGGAGAAAATAGGAAAACTCCTCAGGAATGCTGTTTGTACACTCAATAAAAAAAGGTAGAATACACATGTAAACTGGGACATGTAAACTATATCCTACTACTTGTGTTATGTTCTGTTAGTGGCCCTCATTAGAACTTTATAAATCCCACAACAGAGGTGATTTAGATTTTACCGGAGTGTGTTTGAAATGTAATCTTTAAAACCATTAAAAGTCACAACATTTTAAAAAAAAAATAAAAAAAATATTGTACTAGTGTTTCAGACACTTTTCTCAACTGTCTCTACACAAATGTATATACAGAGGCTGCTTTGCTGGGAGTAAAAAGTCTCCATACACCACTTTTGAAAGATTTGCACATTATCATGTGCAGGATAATGAGCAGAAGACAATATGACTCTATCATAGAGAGTAGGAACCCCCATAATTATACATACAAATATCTCTGAGAACCTTTTTCATTTAGCAAATTTATATGGCTGCTCATATTAATAAATCACTCCAGATGGCTCGAGTTTTAAAACTCGTAATTTTTCAAGGTTTCACCTTTTCTATAGTGCTTGCAATTTGTTGGCTACACTAGCTGCTTGCTATTTCCATAAACAGTACTTGAAATATTTTTTTTTAAATTTCATAATGTTAAGTGAATTGTTCTTTTCACCAGATGCATCGTAATAGGACATTACATAAGTGTTTAATATATCCTGTTAAGGTGAAATGGTTCATTGTTTTATTTAACATTATTATTTGTGATGTCAACTGTGTGTCCATCTATTCTTTTGAGTAGAGATTCTTCCCTTTTTAAAGTTACATTGCTATGAGTTAGAAGTAGGGAAGCTTCAAAAATCTCTCTCATATTTCTTTTGAGAGATATGATGTGATCGATTGTGGTATAAATGGGAACATAATTCATGGAATTCACTAGTATCTGCTGAAATATTTTTCAGTTTAAGAGATTGTGTAATGAAATGTGCATATTTGGAGAAGTTGCATAAACAAAGGTCATATATGGGGACACTGCATACAATACTTTTCGGAAACCTGCATACAAGATGTACAAGCTGGAGAAAATTGTAAATGAACATAAATGTGGATTATCTAGCATGTCTGAAAGTTTTACTTCATATTTGGGTACAACATACTATTTAATATATCATATTACACTGGCATAGGCCTGATACAGTCTGCTCCCCAAATACCTACACAGAAAGTTTTTGTATTCAAATAAGTACAAGATGGAATGAATTGGATCGGAAAGAAATTCTGTTAAACAGGGAATGAAGTAATTATTTTTCTAACAATATTAGAGTCAAGAATATTCAGTGAAAATGATTGGCCAAAGAATGAGAGCGATAAAAGGATCTCTTGCTATGCTTATATAGTATATGGAATTTACTGTGTGCTGTTGAATAGTAATTAACATAATTCCATATTAAATGACTTAAATGATAAAGTCCATTTTTGCTATTCAGCATTAGTACATATTGCATCTTTAATCTTACAGGCAATATGTCACTAGGTACTAGTTGCTTGGAGATAAACAACTGTGTAGAACAAAATTTTGCTAACATGCCAGTCAATAACACAGAGGCATTTGCTTAACCATTTGAGAAACAGGCAACTATAAGTAGTCCTTGACCTATGACCATAACTGGGCCAGAATTTCAGTAACTACATAATGTGATCAAAAAGTGAGATGTCACATGATCACCTCACTCAGCAACTACAATCCCGGCAGTTCCAGCTGTTGTTGTTAACTGAGAATTGCAGGTTGTTAGCATAGGAAGTTAAGGAATGTGGAGGTAAGGAATATGGAGGTGCCTCAAGACAGGTCTTGGGAAGCTTGACACAGGTTATGCATGAGTTTGATAGGATGGGATGCAGTGTGGTACTAAGCTACAGACACCTCTGGTAAGCCTCAGCTGCTCATATGGCCCAGCAACACTTACATCTGTAGGGGCACTGTAGCTTCCCCCCACCTATCTCCTCCCCCACTTTGGCCATCCTATACAACAGCATTCAGTGACAGCATCACTGGGACTGGGCAAATATCTCTGATATTTAAATATAAATATCTATGGTACTTTAGCTCTAGTGCCTCTGCTACTAGTAAAAAAAACCACTTCAAGCTCCGCACCATGGCCAGCCATAGCAGGAACATTGCACAAAACATCAATTGCCACCACTAACTTGTGCTTAACAGCCTTTGCCACACCTTGCTGACTTGGTGACATATTGGTTAAATTGCAGTATTGCAAAATAACTCTGTCCACTGCCAGGAGTATGATTCTAACCAGCTCAAGGTTGACTCAACCATTTTTTTTCAGCGTCATCATAATTTCCAATGATTGCTGAGCAAATGGCAGTAAATCAAGGACTATCTTTGGATGAAATAGAGTTTTGATCCAATCTAGCAGGTCTGTTTCTAAAACTGCATACAAAGTTTCTACAATGGAAGTTGGCCTTGATGGGCATTTAAACCTTGTTTAGTGTTGCTGATGCAATTGTCATTCTAGACTTTAAACAAATGCCTAAACCTTCTTCTACACCTTCTCAACATCGCTCAATCATCGCTTGGATGATTGCATTAATCTCAATTGCTGGTGAAAATATTTGATTATATACATGTCTGATAAGATTTGTATAAAATTCTTTTATCAAGAACACTACAAAACAAGATCATGTAAAACAGCTGGTCCTTTTTTACATATTAATCTATTCAAGTAAAACATGAAAATGGGTGACACATTTTAAATTAGTTGTTATACAGCAAAATGAATATTGTAAAGAAAAACTTAAAATGTTTGTATTATTTCTAAAAAGCTAAACAGAGTGCAGTAGCCTAGGGCTGAAACAGAAACTAATTGTATTTTTTTTTCATCTATTTTTTTTTTCCATTGAAGAAGTGTTTTAGGAAATAAAAACAATACAAGGACCCAATCTGGGTCAGTCACTGAGACCAGAGGTTTCGTCTTCTAAGCTTTTGGACTCGTGAAGATGGGCTCCAGCATTAGTCTGAAAGCTTAGAAGACTAAAACACCCTGTGATCGACCCAGATTGGATCTTGCAACATTATCCTGGGACATATATAGTCACCTTCATTCATAATAAACAATACAAATGTAAAAAAAAAAAAAAAAACCCTAACAAAAGGTTTTAAAAGTTTTTTTAAAAAATAAAAGAAACTGTACAAATGAGAAGGAAAAGATATAATTCTTGTTTAAAATAATTGGTTCTTTTATACTTCCATATACAAGCATATCTCCTTTTATTGTGCTTCACATTATTGCACTTTGCAGATATTGCACTTTTTTTTTTGTACAAGATTCTCTCCATGAGCAAAAAGATTCTGACTTGCTGAAGGCTCAGATGATTAGCATTTTTAGCACTAAAGTATTTGCTTTTAATTAAGATATGTCTATTGGTTTTTAACAAATCATGTGATTCACTTTACTGCAATACTCACTTATTGCAGTGGTCTGGAACCAAACTTGAAATATCTCCAAGGTATGCCTGTACTTTAACATTCTCACAATTTATCTGACTTTTAACATCAGGTTTTTTGCTATTTACTTGATTATTAAGACTAGAGACAAAAACATAATGCTTTTCTTACTTCTATAAGCTGGTTCAAATATCATATATTGCAGTTGTTAGCTGTTTTAACGGAAACATTAAGATTTAGTATGACTGGTTGAATGAAATAATGAACTTGGAAAAATAGTTATTGTAATATCTATCCAAGGAGCTGCTGATACAGTTCTACAGAGGAATTATTGAGTCTGTCTTCTGCACCTCTATAACTGTCTGGTTTGGCTCTGCAACCCAACAAGACAGACACAGACTTCAGAGGATAATTAGAACTGCAGAGAAAACAATTGCCCCTCACATCCTAAACATAAACTGTTTCAACTCCTACCCTCAAAACGATACTATAGAGCACTGCACACCAGAACAACTAGATACAAGAACAATTTTTCCCCGAAGGCCATCACTCTGCTAAACAAATAATTCCCTCAACACTGTCAAACTATTTATTAAGTCTGCACTACTATTAATCTTCTGATCATTCCCACCACCCATCTCCTTCCACTTATGACTGCATGACTGTAATTTCGTTGCTTGTATCCTTACGATTTATATTGATATTGTTTCCTGATTGCTTATTTGTACCCTATGACTATCATTAAGTGTTGTACCTTATGATTCTTAATGGACGTATCTTTTCTTTTATGTACACTGAGAGCATATGCACCAAGACAAATTGTGGTTAGGGGGGAGGGGAGGAGGAAGAGGAGGATTATTCTGTTCTAAAACATATTTGTGTTCATTATTTTATAACCAACAATGCAGTGCCTCATCAACATTCATTTTTACTCAAATGGGTAATATATATATAGAGAGAGGGGGGGGGGAGGGAGGGAGGGAGGGAGGGAGAGAGAGAGAGAGAGAGAGGGAGAGGGAGAGGGAGAGAGAGAGAGAGAGAGAGAGAGAGAGAGAGAGAGAGAGAGAGAGAGAGAGAGAATCATTTGACAGTTTTATCTTATAGGGTCCATTTTAAAGGACCTTATCTGAAAATCATTGCCATTGGTACCAGATTTTTTTTCTCCTTTCCTAGTTTTCCATTCTCTTCATTTCCTTTACTTTTTTTTTATTAAATGCTACCAATATCCCCAGCACCCTTAATTCTTAATGCAATTTGGACCTCTTGAGATTTAATGTGCAATAGAAGCCATAGCTTGAGCTGGAACATTACTATTTTTCTTTATCTGGGGATCGAATTCCATTCTGCAGGATTACACTGTGGTGCATTTATCACCCTTGTTTACTTATCTTCCTATTGCATCTGTCAGCTTTAACACTACAGAGAAAAATAGTTTTCTGGTTAGCTCTTTGTCATACTACATTCAATTCATACCAAACATGTTTAGAAACTCTGATGCTTACACCTATTCAAGTCTTAATCATAAAGTTATTGTAAGATTAAATTAAACTACATAATTAGTAGAACAATTTATGTATCCCCTATGTCAGTCAGCTGATTCATTCAGAGAAGTGAATCATTCACTTCTAGAATTGCTTCAATGATTTGAGTGACATACAAATCAATTGAGAGATAAATAACAAATAAATACATGGTCCAGGAGGAGGAGGAGGAGGAGGAGGAGGAGGAGGAGGAGGAGGAGGAGGAGGAGGAGGAGGAGGAGGAGGAGGAGATTTTTTATCCATAATCTGTTTACTATAAAACAGATATGCCACCCCATCAATTTTTGTACATGGAAGAGATCCTTGCTTGTTCTTCTCTGTCAACATAAAACTATTTTATACCAGTTATGAAATAATAAACTGGTATTCAAATGTCTTGACCAGAGGTCTTCCAGCATAGCATGGTGGAGAATTCTGGGAGTTGAGATCCACAAGTCTTAAAGCTTCCAAGTTTGAAGACCTCTGGTCTTGACCAACCCAGTAAAAAAGAACACCGGATCACAGTCTAGAGTTGTTCTCTACTAAAGGGACTAGATTTCAAAAGCAGGCTTTATAAACACTTGGATTAGAAGGGAGTTTATGAACAAAAATCCTAGTAATTGACCTGGTGCATATCATGTTCTTGAGTACCTAAATATGGTTTCCACAATGTAACCAAAGCAAATAGACACAAGGCACAATTAAACTTTGGAATTCATTACAGCAAGATATTAAGCTAGTTACCTGTTGGCTAACTCCTGAAAAGGTTTGGACCAATGAATCAATGACTATTAGCTTTGATGGCGATGTGACTGCCTAACCTACTGGGAGATTACATAGTAAAGAGATTAAGAGTACAAAGAAGAGCAACCAAGATGATTAGGGTACTAGAGGCTAAAACATATGAAGAACAGTTCCAGGAAATGGCTGTCTAGTCTAATGAAGAGAAGGACTAGGAGTGACATGATACCTTGCTATCCTCAATACCACCCTGTTAAAAATCTTGACGGAAGAATTAAGATGACCTTAGCAAGCATTGTCATCAGTGATGATTCCCCAAAGTTGTCCTAGAATATTAAAAAATAATGTCAAATTTAGTGATTAGCGTAATAAGAACATGAATATTTTCTTTTCATAGATGACCCTCAATATCCTCTTCTAAATAATTAGTAAGCAATTTTACATGTTTGTATTCAACTGAACACTTTTTCTCCCTCCTTGCTCTGCAATCTGCTCCTTGCTCTGCAATCTGCAATTGCTGTGGACTGGACCATCTACTATAAGCAGTTCTAAAATGGTAACATGGCCAGTTTATATGTAGAAAACTTTGTGGTCTATCTATATGTTAAACCACTCTATTTTCCCCTATTTTTTACATCACTTTGATGTTGCAGACTTTGAATAAGAATCTTTGTATTGTCTGCATCTTGAGAGGCCAGGATAAAGAACTAAAAATTGAACATGCCTCTTCGCATCAGTGAATCAAGTGGGAAACCTTTATTGTAACCCTTCAGATGGGCAAGTTGTACATTTCACATGCTTTCTAAATGTCAGACAAAGTAAAACTCCCTGTATATCAGTCTGTTCAACCAGCCAGCCAACCAAGTGCACAGGTAAAGGAGGATATCAAATTGCATTCACATTGACTATCCTCGAGCACATGTGAGAGATTTCCAGGGGTTGGCTTCAAAAGTTTTAGCAAGGGGTTCTCTGCCCAGTTGCTGGGTGGGTGTGGCCATGTTGGGCATGGCCATGTCGGCCTTCAGCACCATGATGCGGGGGGGGGGGGGGTTGCCCTCCCTGGGCTTTTGAGGCTTTCCTTGAGCCTCCAGGAGGGCGATAACAGCCTCCCCAGGCTCCAGAGGCCCTCTGGAGGCCAGAAACAGCCCATTTCTAGCCTTCCTGAACTTCTGGTAGGCCCATTTTTCACCCTCCCTGAGCCTCCATGCACACCCTGCATTTACCTGCATCCAAAATGAGCCACGTGGGGACTCCTGGAAGGGGTGAGGTGTATGGGGGGGCACATGGGGCCTGCCAGGAGTGGGATTTGGGGGTTCTCTGAACTGCGCAGAATCTTAGCTACAGGTTTTCCCGAACCCCTGCAAACTGCCAGCAGCCCACTCCTGGATATTTATAGGAATATTCCCCCCTTGCCTTCAGTAGTGACCTAGCCCAGGAAGGCCATAACACACAAATACCATTATTTACATAAACTATTCCTAGCTCTAGATTTACAAGCATAAAATAATGCTGAAAAGAATATTTTAATATTAAAAAATGCAAGTAAGTACCCAAGTATTCAAACATTTTATTTCATTTTTCTAGTATAATTTAATTGGATGACTCTTACATTTTCAGTGTTAAGTTGGATTACTTTAAGAGTCTATGTGAGAGGAATTCAAGACACAGGCTATGATTTCTGAGTAGAGAAAAAAGATCAATCTTTGGAAATCTCCTGCTAATCTTCTGAATTTGCTGCTAGAGCCATAGCAGTAGTAAGGGGAAAAGAACAATGTCAGGAATTGAACTAAGATGGTCTTCTGATAGTCAAGAATCAAAGTGCCTCCATTCTTGCAACAATGGAGGTCATGAAGGCCAATCTTGCAGCTCCTGTAAAATCTTTCCTTGCGCTGCACTGCTCTATTTTGTCCTACCTAAGCTTGTAGGACTTTAGCATAGAGCAAATTCAACACTGTGCTCCTGGAAGAGGTATACCAGCTAGGTTATTTGATGTGCCTCGTTATTGGAATCCCTATATCTTCCTGAAATATTCTTCAAAAACACTGAAAGTTCAAGTTTCAGTTTATCTTCGTAGAAAATCCGATCATGTAACAAATCTGCTGAGATCAGTGGTGAGTTGTTAGCAACTATGCCAGTTTAAGTATTACCATATCAAGTTATGATATCAAAATGTTTCTAGTTTTAAGCTATTTGTTATTATTTTATATTTTTTCAAATAATTTTATTAAGAGTTATAAATGAATAGAAGTCAATAGAAACTACAAAATATACCAAAAAGAAGGAAGGAAAGAAGGAAGGAAGGAAGGAAGGAAGGAAGGAAGGAAGGAAGGAAGGAAGGAAGGAAATAAAGTAATAAAGTACTTTCTCTTCTTATGTGGATTTCATGTTCATTTTCTTCATCCTCTGGCTCTAGTGTCCAATCTCCTTATCATTTTTTAAAAAATAATATTCTAAATTTTTCCATGAGAAAATATTTCCTAAATAATATAAAATTATTCAAAACCATTTAGCACAAATACATGACTTTTTATTAAAACTATAATTCTAATTCTCTCTGGCCCTTAATTAGTTATTTTTTTTTAAAAAAAAATTTTTGATTTATATGCCGCCCTTCTCCGGAGACTCAGGGCGGCTTACAATGTGCTCAGCAATAGCCTTCATCCTTTTGTATATTTATACAAAGTCAGCTTATTGCCCCCACAACTGGGTCCTCATTTCACCTACCTTAGAAAGGATGGAAGGCTGAGTCAGCCTTGAGCCTTGGCGAGATTCGAACCCTGCAGTAATTGCAGGCAGCTGGTCTTAATAACCAGCTTAATAACAGGGTGCCTTAAACCCCTGTACTACCAAGGCTCTTAATTAGTTATTCATTTTCCAAAATACATACACTAAGTACCCTTATGCTGCATAGTCCAAAAAATCATGCATTTTTAAAACTTTTATAATCAAACTTATGCCATTGTCTTTTAAGGAGGCAGAAACCCAACAGATGAATACAATAAAACCTTGCTAGTTGAAAGGGTCTTAATCACTCCAATATGCAAAATAATTTGTTGAAACATTTGACTGGTCTATACCCACTCATTGCCAAGCAGTTTAACAACATACTGCAAGGAGGTGATAGAATGGGAGAGATTTATGTCAACAGAGGTATATTTCAAAGAGACTCATTTTCACAACTATTGTTTGCCATTGCTTTGAGTCCTCTAGTAATAATACTAAACAAGCCAAGCCATGCCTGTCAAACATCAAAAACATCTGCCAGTGTATCCCACTTCTTTACAGGGACGATCTGAAAGCTGTTTGGGAAAATACCATCTGAAATAGAATCACTGTTCAACATTGTCCACATATACAGCTAAAATATCACAATGGAGTTTGGACTGGAAAAGATATGCCACGCTTATCAAATATAGGGAAAAAATATTGAAAACGGAAAGAATCAACATGTCCTATGGAAATGACATCAAGAGTTTCAATGAAGATGATCGCTATAAGTATCTGGGCATCCTTCAAGCTGACAACATCAAGCACAAGTCAAGAACAATGACTTGTGAATACATCAAGAGAGTGAAGATGATCTTAAAGTCTAAATTCAGTGGTGGAAATGCCATCAAGGCAATTAACATCTGGGCAATTCCAGGCATTAGATACGCAACTGGGATGGTGGATTGAATTCAAGCAGAATGGAAAGCCCTGGATAAAAAATCTGAAGAGTGTCTATCCCAAAATATGGTGAGTCGTAATTTATAGAAATCCACAAATAAAACCAATCATCATCCATTTATCAAGGACTGATTTAGGTATTGGAGTTCTTGGCATCTAGTAACAAATAGGCTGAAAACTTAAGGCTGGGCAACAAGGGTCAATAGCTGCAGGACTACTGGAAGAAAATGGTCGTTGCTTACCTGAACGACCCTTTTATACTCGCTGTGAAGACACTCCTCAGACTGGGTAACGATCACTCTCATTTGCGCTGCTGAGTGTCAATCAAATCCCTCTGGAGCTGGATCCACCTCACTTCCTGCTCCTTCTCAGACTTTTCACGAAGACAACTTGGACCAATAGCAGTAGAATCGACAGTGAGAGACTCCACCAAGTAGACAGACAGGAAGCAGACAGCTACAGAGGGAGAAAAAGCAGACCTCCACCAAAGCCAGGCACGGCCAAGAAAAAGGGAGGGACGGAGTGTCTTCACAGCGAGTATAAAAGGGTCGTTCAGGTAAGCAACGACCATTTTCCTACTCGCTGTTCAGACACTCCTCAGACTGGGACATACCCAAGTTAGAGTAAAAAAGGGGGGGAACTAAGCCGTAGACTGGCCTTGGGGAGAGATTACAGCCTGTAATACCCTTCTGCCAAAGGCAGCATCTGCCGAAGCAAACTTATCCAGCCTATAGTGACTTACAAAGGATGAAAGGGATGACCATGTGGCCGCCCGGCAGATATCATCTACTGAAGCCTGGGTAGCCCAAGCCGCTGAGGTTGCGGCGCTACGGGTAGAATGGGGCAGTATCCCACCCGGGATGGGGGCCTCACTTAATTCATATGCCTTAGATATACAGGCCTTGAGCCACCTGCCCACTGTTGTCGAGGAGACTTTCTGACCCAGGGAAGAGGGAAGGAAGGATACCAACAGAGCCTCAGTCTTGTGAAAGGGGGCAGTCCTCTTAAGATATCTTCTCAATGCCCGTCGCACATCCAAGGTATGCCATCGCTTCTCAGCCGGATGACGCGGGTTCGGGCAGAAATTGGGCAAGACGAGTTCTTGGGCTCGATGAAAACGAGTGTTCACTTTGGGCACAAAGGCCGGGTCGAGGCGTAGAACAACCCGGTCAGGATAGAAAACACAGAGATCACTCCTCATGGATAAAGCGGCAATTTCGGATACTCTGCGTGCTGAAGTTACTGCCAACAAAAAAGCCATCTTGAAAGACAAGTAACGTAGGCTGGACGAAGCAATGGGTTCGAACGGTGGATTCGTTAAGGCCTGCAGCACCAAGGTAAGGTCCCAAGTGGGGTAGCGATGGATCGGCGGCGGCCGCAGGTTTGAGACCCCTTGGAGAAAGGAACGAATCCTGGGGTCCTGAGCCAAAGGAACACGAGCCTCCCCTGACAGGACAGTGGCCAGGGCCGCCACCTGTCGGCGCAGAGTCGCCGGAGCCAGGCCCTTGGAAAACCCCGCATGTAGAAAACCTAGAATGTCCGGAACAGATGCAGATGTGGGGTCTACGTGATGATCTCTGGACCATCTGGTGAATGCATTCCATGAAGCGTTGTAAATACGAATTGTTGATGGTCTTCGAGCTGCCTGAATAATGGAGATAACATCGTCAGACAGGTTGTCCTTGAAGAGCTTTATGCGCTCAAATGCCACACGGCTAATCGAAGCCATTCTGGTTCCGGATGACGGACGGCCCCTTGAGTTAGTACTAACTTGTCGAGTGGAATCCTCCACGGTGGTTCGACCGATAAGTTCTTGAGGTCGGCGAACCACTCTCGACGGGGCCAATACGGCGCTACTAGTAGAAGGTTCGCCCGTTCTTGAATGACCTTCCGCACTACCCTGGAGATGACAGGAAGGGGAGGAAAGGCGTAAAGAAGGCCCCGGGGCCACTGACTTCGAAGAGCATCCAGCCCTTCTGCTGCTGGAGACGGGTAGCGGGAAAAGAATCTCGGCAATTGGGTGTTCTGAGCCGTCGCGAAAAGGTCCACTAGGGGAAGGCCGAACCTCTTGGACAGGTCCTGGAACAGGCCGGGATCCAACCTCCACTCGGCGTGATCTATTTGGTCTCTGCTGAGCCAATCTGCTTCTTGATTGAGAGTCCCCGAAATGTGTTCCGCTTTTATCGACGAGAGGTGAAGTTCCGCCCACGACAGAAGATGCTCCGCCTCCTGCATTAGTGTCCATGAGCGGGTGCCCCCTTGTTTGTTGATATGGGCTTTGGTGGCCACATTGTCCGTCAGAATCAGAAGATCCTGGCGATATACAAGGCGTTTGAAGTGCATCAGGGCGAGACGGACCGCTCTGAGCTCGAGCCAATTTATATTGTGTTGCAGTTCCTTTGACGACCAGACACCTTGGGCTAACTGACGGTCGAGGTGCGCCCCCCAGCCTCGCAGACTCGTGTCCGTGGTCAACACCATCCGAGCTGGTTCCAAGAAGGGGGAGCCCTTGTCGAGGGCCGGAGACAGCCACCACCTCAGTGAAAGGCGCACAGGAGCTGGAACTGTTACCTTGAGAAGAGTCTCTGCTCGACCTTGTCTCTGGTAAGGGAGCAGAAACCATTGAAGGCGACGTAGATGGAAACGTGCCCACGGGACAATGTCTATGCATGAGATTAATTTCCCCAGAAGCTGGGAGAGTGTCAGTAAGGTCACAGAACTGTGTAGTAAGACTTGAGACACCAGATCCCGTATGCTGACTCGTCTGTCTGGAGATAGGAAGACCACACACAGATTGGAATCTATTGTTGCCCCGAGGTGCAGAATGCGAGACGTGGGAACTAGATGGCTTTTGGCCAAATTCAAAGTGAACCCGTGGTCTTGAAGGGTCTGAAGTACTAGCTCCCGGTCGTGGGTCGCCTGTTCTGGAGAGGACGACAGGATCAAAATGTCGTCGAGGTAGCATGCCAGACGAACAGGAACCTCTCTGAGCGACGCCGCTAACGCCGCCAGCAACTTTGTAAAGGTCCTCGGAGCGGACGAAAGGCCAAATGGCATAGCCCGGTATTGGAAGTGGTGGTCTCCAAACGCAAAACGGAGGTACTTTCTGTGGGAGTTGTGAATGGGTACGTGCAAATACGCTTCCTTCAGATCTACAGATTGCATGAGATCCCCTCGTCGGATGCAGCCGAGCAGAGACTTGAGGAAATGCATTTTGAACCGATGGTACAAGATGTGATGATTGAGACGTCGAAGGTTCAGAATGCCTCTCCAATCGCCCGAACTCTTCGGGACCAGGAATAGCGTTGAATAAAAGCCGGTTTTGAGTTGGTCCGATGGAACTTGTTCTATGGCCTGAATCTGTAACAGATGATAAATTTCGAGAGACAGAAGGGAACGCTTCTCTGGCTGAAGTGGCCAAGGGCAGTGAACATAAAAGTCCTGTGGCATGGTGGTGAATTCCAAACGTAACCCTTCGGTGACAGTTTGGACAATCCAGGCATCCGAGGTGGTAGTTGGCCACAGGTGAGAGAATGCCTGGAGCCTGCCCCCAATGGGGACCAGGTGCGGTGAGTCACTTACCGCGCCTGGAAAAACGGCCCGCTGACTGCCTGAAGGGTCGCCTGAAGTTGGATTGTCGGCGACCGCGGTCACGAAAGGGCGCCCTGTCCGAAGCTGGCTGGTACTGAGACTGTGAAGATCTGTAGTAAGAGGCGCCACCAGCGCCTTGCTCCTGTCGAAAGGACTGTCGATTATAAGGTACATAGCGCCTATCCTGACGCCGGAAGGACGTGGGTAACACCTTCTTCTTACCCCTATTCTCGATCAGCACAGAGTCCAGGGAGGAGCCAAATAAGGCAGAGCTTTTGTAAGGGGCGGCAGTCAAACGCCACTTGGACTTGGCGTCAGCTCTCCAGTTACGGAGCCACAAGAGACGTCTTGAAGATACTGTCGAAGCTAAAGCCCGGGAAGCAAACTTAGCTGCGTCCAAGGACACATCAGCTGAATATTCGGCAGCTGCGACCAGTTTGGCTAGATCCTGCTGTAATCGTGCATCTTCCGGGGGAAGTCTTTCCTTCAATTGGCGCAACCACACCAGCGATGCCCGATTAAAAAATGATGAGGAGGTTGCAGCACGAATAGCCCAAGCCGCAGCTTGGTGTGTTTTACGAAAGCCCATTTCGGCTCGCTTGTCCTCAAACTTGAGACCATCCCCCGCCTCACCTACCAGGATGGAAGACGATGTGAGACTCGCCACCGGATCATCAACTGTAGGTAACTGCAAGAGAGCGTCCAACACAGGAGCCGAGGCATAGAGTTTTCGATCAAATGAATTCGGCCCCGACAACGAGGCGGGGCGGTCCCAGGGCTTTTGTACAACCTGGCAGAAAAGATCCGGACAGGGAACAAAATCCTCATCAGGCTGAGGCAGATTGAACAAGTTATTATTGGGGCCTGATGGAGCAGAAGCAGAGGAACCTTGAAGAGGCGTGGAATCCATATTAGTGGCAGCTTTTGCTTTGCGCAGGAGAGAGCGAAACAAAGAAGGCTTAAATAGTCCCGGAAAGGCCGGCTTGTCCTGAATCTCCTCCTCATCCCCTGACATCTCAAAGTCATCTAGGAAATCTTCCTCCCGGGCTGATTCAGGCTCAAGACTACAAGCACCAGATAGCTGCTGATGTTGTGCAGCAGGGGGATGCACAGAACAGGCAGAAGTAGTACGGCACACTGGAGCGGGTAAGGCACCAGTGGCTTGCTGCAACCCCATTTGGAACATATGTGACATAGCGTGAGTAAAAAAGGACTGAAAATCCACAGACTGAAGGAAGCCCGGGCCCGTCTCAGGACGGAGGCCGGCTGCAGTGGGTGTAAAGGTAGCTTCAGGACCTGACCTGGAAGCTTGAGAAATATGACTTGCAAAACTAGAGGAGCGAGACCTAACACTAGGCCCTGGCTGATTAGTTGCAGAATTTTGGACCTCCTGAGAGGCCAATGGCTCATCGTCCCTCAGATCACTGGCCAACAAACCTCCACTATGAGAGGCCGAGGGCTCACAGGTCACCTCGTGGCTCAAGCCTTCAGGAATTGGACCTTGACCAGGGTCCTGGGCCTGTTGTCTAGCCTTAGCAAACCGCTTTTCTAATGCCTTATGCCTCCTTTGGGCATCCTTATCTGCAGTAGCAGATTTGGAGGACTTCTCCTGTCTAGAAGCCTTAGACTTCTTCCCCCTGAGCTGTTTAGGGGAAGGTACTGGGGAGGGAGATGGACTTTTGTCCAGATCAGAGGAAAGAGCAAGTTCCTCCCTGTCACCCATGATTAATCACCCCAATGAATTAATTTATTTTCACCAATCAATTGTAAATAGACAAGAATTAATTCTATAGAAATAATTGAATATTAGCAAGCTAAATCCTAGTATATATAAATCTAAATGTTTTTTTTTAAAGAAATATAAATTAATTTAAACAATATATACTTCCCTGTGTCTTTCAGAGAACCGTGCTGCAGACAGTTGCCAAGTGCAGGTACGATCAGGACAGCGTCCTCACCTGCTGCCAATCTAGCGACCCTGGAAACCAAAGCCCAGGTCGCTAAGGCCACGGAGAGAGCAAAATGGCGGAGAGGATCAGGGCTCAAAATGGCGGCCCGCGAGGCAACGTTTCAGAAGTCCTAAGCCAGGCGAAACACAGCGCCTGCGGCCGGACTGAAGCTGCAGCTATAAGATAATCACTATTTCTTTTAAAAAAGGCTAATGAGTATGCCAGCCGGCAGGGACTCAAGCCGATAGACGTAATGGCCACAAAGGCAGTCCAAAACCTCGCAAAATGACTGGCAAAATGGCGGCAATGGCGGCAATGGCGGGAACAGCTGAATAGAATTAACCGCCAGCCAAGCCAAGCCGCTAGCGGCGGCCGGAGCCCCGAACCGCCGATACGCGCTTTAAACTTCACCAAAGTGAAGGCAATCGAAGCGCAGCACTTTTAAACAGAAAACAAATGATATTGAGTCAATTCCCTTGAAATAAGACAAAAATAATAAAGAAATTTAAACTAGAGAACAGACACTCGATGCTATTGCAATGGCTGAGTGAAAAAGTCTGAGGAAGGAGCAGGAAGTGAGGTGGATCCAGCGCCAGAGGGATTTGATTGACACTCAGCAGCGCAAATGAGAGTGATCGTTACCCAGTCTGAGGAGTGTCTGAACAGCGAGTAGGAAAAAGATATTTACCTATCACAAATATACTTGGAACAGATTATAACCTGCAGGGGTGGGATCCTACTGGTTTAACAACCGGTTTGACAAGCGCGCATGTGCACACTTGTCAAACTGGTTGTTGGAGAAAACTCACCTTCCGCATTGTTGCCAGCAAGGAAAACAGCTAAGGGGTGGCAGTCTACTCTGCCATACCAATCAGCTGGGATTCGGAAACAGAAATATAAGTAAGTATAACGCAGGGGCAGGCGGGCCCACTTCAAAATTGGAATGAACTGGTTGACACACGACTGAAAATCAGAGCTAAAGGTTCGCCCAAACCAGTCTAACTGGTAGAATCCCACGACTGATACCCTGTGATACCCTGATACCTTTAACACCCTCAAACAAGAAAATATACCTTTTTCATGTCCTTGGGAAGGATAGGTGGTAATAATGCCATATCCAGTCTAAATAGCTGTCTGACTAAGTGACAAACACTCATCAAAATAATCCAAAAGACATTTTTAAGATATAAGATTCAGTCAAACTTTAGAACATTATGTCTATAAAGGCTGCTTTGCAAGTGTGGTTTTGTTATAGTCCGGACTATTAGTCACTCCACTGACAAATTAATCGTAAAAATGGCTGTTTTTGTGGTCTACTCATGAGGAGAGACTGCTGGGATCATGTGGATTATCTCAACAATCTCTTTGTTCCAGACATTTTAGGCTGGCTCAGATCCAGCGTGCTCTGATTACCCTCACAAATGCTATCTTGCTAGCCATTGAAACCCAGCAAGGTGTAGCACATCAGGGCACTTACAGGAAGTCTCAAGGTAATGTCTTTAATTAGTTCTGCATGAACTGGCAACATTGTTGTGAAGCTTCTTCTAATCATAAACAACTTGAAAACATTACATAGAGCATCAAGTACAAATGATAAAATTACTTTCTAAACAAGGAGAAAATGCTTCTGATATTGGAACAACAATGTTTCAGGAACCTTGGATCTTGAAAGTCAGGCTTCTAAACAATTGTTTATGCTGATGTGAAGCATTAGATTGGATTAAAAAACCCAAATATTGTGTAACCTTTGGATATGTGAGTCTTGATCATTTATTTTGGCTATGAGGCTACTAACTTTCATAACCACTGCTATGGAGGAGGCAGCCCATCTCTATAATAGCCAGTAGATAGGTGGGGATCAGGTTGGAATGAAGTAATTGTTGGAGGAATGCAAGCCAAATACCAATCACTTATCACGAAATCTCCAGAACAGTAAAGCCTACAAACATGAAATTTGGCACATATGTTCCTCTTGGCTTCTATGTGCTCGCTAAGAAAGGATTTTTCGAAATGACCATCAGAGCATTAGTATTTCATATACAGTATTATATTCACATGCTCTGATGCTAAGGAGTTAGATGTTCTACTCCCCCTCCCCACCTGAAAGGAATTCTGTCCCAACTACCAGTTGCCTTATATTAACACACTCTGATGCTACCCCTTCGCTAAACCAGGTGTGGGCATGGCCAGGGCGTGACTCATCCGGCTGCAGGCTGGGATATTCTACTTCCCCTCCCTCTCTGTACCAACTGTCAATTGCCTTATATTAACAGCCTCTGATACTGCAGAGTTATACATTCTACATTAAGTTTCAGGCTTTAATTGTCAATTTATCATGCCCAATCACATAGTTTCACAGTGAAGCACAGGCGTCCAGCTAGTGCTCTATATTGGTAATACTCTGTTGGCAGGTTAGATGCCAGGCAAACATAATTTCCAGGCACTATGAAATTCTATTCTAAGAATTTGCCTCATTCTCTCCCTCTTTTGTTTTTCCTTTATACATAATTAGTCTATGGTTTGCTTTCAGGTGAACCAAAACTTGTAGGATCTGGCTAAACTTTAATTTTAAGGAACATCTGCTAGTGGAGCCAAACTCCATTTAATGCTAATATTTTACAGGAAGTACTTTAGCCTTAACAAAAGGATGCAGTTTGTGAGAGGTTAAAAAGAGTAAAATGGAGGATTATGGAGGAAATGTACATTTTTTTTTAGGAGGGAATGTAATGTTGTTTCCATTCCTTCTTTTCCTGAGTGGCAGCAAATGGAGGAATAATAGGTGTTAAAGAGTTTGATAATAATATGTAGGAAAATAAATTATTTTGAATATATACCCTGTTTCCCCAAAAATAAGACATCCCCTGATAATAAGCCCAATTGGGCTTTTGAAGACATGCACTAAAATAAGCCCAACTGAAAATAAGATCTCCTCAAAAAATAAGCCCTCCCCAAAAATATTTAAATGCATGTGCAGCCGGTCCCCGCCATTTCTTCTGGTTAGGGTTAGAGAGACAGAAATGGAAATCAGGTAAGATGGCAAGAGGAGCCCCATCTTGCTCCACGCACCCCAAAATATAAAGACCTCCCCGAAAATAAGCACTTAATTCAGGGTTCAAAAAAATATAAGACAGGGTCTTATTTTTGTAAAAACATGGTAGTATGTTTATATGTAAAAATAGTTTATCATTATCTTCTTTTTGTTTTTTTTTAAGCCACAGAATAATATAGCATATAATCCTGAGATGTTCTGGTTTCAAGTACTAATCAAGTCAATCACTACTTAATTTGACAAAAGCAGCCATGATAGTTAGATGATTCCTAATTGCCAGCACCTATGCATCTCTTATTGATATATTTAGATGAATAAAGCAGATAAATTACTAATAATTCACATAGCCACCAACATCAACTTAAATAGAAAAGTTCTCATGAAGACCTTTTAAAGATTAACAAACTATCATACATTTGATATGCCCCATTTTTGTACATTTGATGTCTGGGGAATCTTATCACTTCAGTAGAATGGAAATCAAACCAACTGCTTTGAAATAATTCCCCAATGATTTAATTATCATTGCATTTTAAAATGGTCCAAACTTCAACAGCTGCTAACCACTTATTCTGATAACAAAATCAGAGTCGGATTTATTCCACCCAGCTCAGCAGCCAAAATGGTCATTTGTTATTGTGTGTCCAACATCTTGCCTGGAAAGCCCAAATGCCATGGTGCATCTGAGGACAGTCATTTCCTTGCATAAGATAAACTAATTAGTTGCTATAAAGCTTGGTCCTATTTCCCCCGTTATTCCCAAAGACAGGAATATGATCACATCCAGAAATGTGAGTGTGAATATGATCACATCCACAAAAATCCATTTGCATATTTATACAGTAATTAAAAGGGCAAACCGTAGAAGAAACTTGGTTTCTTTTCACAAAATCAGCCAGAGATGCAGCAAGGAAAGGTAATAGTTTCAGTCTGTTATGAGCTCATCTGTTTAGCTTTTTTTCAATTCTATCCCTTTTGGCTGTGAAGAATATTCTCTCCACACAAATGCCATCCTCTGTTTACAAAGTTAGCTAAACAGATGAGCTCATAACAGACAAATCTATTACCTTCTCTCACTGCAGTTTATTATTTCCCATACAGGAAAGTTTTTACTTAATATAACAATCTTTTTCTTCATTAGCTGATTTTTTTTATATTGATATTCAAGGTTATGGAAATTGAGATCTTTCCTAAACCCCGTAACTTTCTCCCTGTCAAATACTAAAAGGAATGGCACAGAGAGATGGGTGGTATTATTAATTTCAATAATGGTCTGATACTCTAAGAGAGTTTCTCAATTTGGAAAACTTTAAGTTGTCTTTGATTCAAGTTCCAGAATTCTTCAGCTAGTATTCTGCAATTATTTGCTAGAAACAAGTCTGCAGAAAAAAATGGGAAGGATTCAACTTTCACCATCCCGCTGGCATGAGATTACCGTATTTTTTGGAGTATAAAACGCACCGGAGTATATGAGGCACCTTAGTTTTTGGGGAGGAAAATAAGAAAAAAAGCTGATTGGTGAGTGGATCAGCCTCCCGGAATACCCTTAATCAGCTGTTTCCAGAGGTGAATTTTATCAACAGGTTCGTTGGTTGTGAGCTCTGTACCTTGCTTTTTTTTTTTTTTTTTGCCTCTGAAACTTCTGAAACTCTGTTTCAGAAAAAACTTTTTTTTTCTGCCTCTGAAAGCCTCTGAAACAAAGCTTCAGAAAAGAGGCTTTCAGAGGCTTTTATACTGAAGGACTATCGTACTCTGTTCAATCGCCTTTCTGTGGTATTGGTATGTAGATTAACCTCTATCTGAACTGTTGGTTATTATGTCATTCTCCAGATTTGTTAACATAGTTTGGTTAGAACCTTTACTGATTCTTCTTTTGTTCCTTGCCATATTATTTTAGATTAAAGCCTTTCTGAGGCTTTTTTTCTGAAGCTTCATTTCTGAGGCTTTTTTTCTGAAGCTTCTTTCAGAGGCTTCTTTCTTAAATCTCTGTTTGCAAGGCTGGGCGGGGCTACATTCGGAGTATAAGGCTCACCCAGATTTTCACCCTCTTTTTTTGGGGGAAAAAGGTGTGTCTTATACTCCGAAAAATATGATAAATGCAAAGACTTCAGTGATATAGTATTTTGCTTTGGTTTCAAATATATTCTTTTTTTTCCTGGTATTGAATATTTGCTAGAAAAAGTAGAAAACTTATGCTCCTGTACATTCTGAAGCATTTTGTAGCGATCATATTTAAAATAGCCCACAGCCCTAATATTTACCTAAAAGGAAGACAACTCTCCCAGTTCCATTCATCTATTTGTTTTACCAAAGTCTCAGCAAAGAATCATTTAAGATTACCAGTTTAAAGGTCAATTGTTTGGGGAAAACTCTAGACTTTTTTTTAAAAAAATAGTACTACATGTGACAACAGGTCTTTATCAGATGAATTATATATCATTGAAGTGGAGCAAGTGGCCAGTTTTAAGTTTCTGGGTGTTATCATAAAAGAGGACCTGACCTGGGGCACTCCCATTGCAGCACTGGTCAAAAGAGCCCAGCAGAGATTATACTGAGACTTCTCAGGAAACAACAACTGAATGAAAAACTGCTGGTGGCCTTCTACTGCTGCACCATAGAGAGTATTTTAATTTACTGAACCTGTGTATGGTTTGCCAATTGCACAGTGGCAGATAGGACAGCACTCCAGAGGGTTAACGTTATTGCCCAGAGGATCATTAGTTGCCCTCTTCCCTCTTTGGAAGAGCTTTATAGCTCCTGCTGCCTTAAGGAAGTTCAAAACATTCTTAAAGATCCATCTCATCCTAGGCACCCTTTTTTTAAACTATTACCATCTGGCAGACGGTACAGGATAATAAAAACAAGGGCAAATAGGCTGAAAAACAGCTTCTATCCCAGGGCAGTAACTATATTGAATTCTACTGCATAGTGCAATATTAATGCAATATCGGTTTTCAATTCAATTGTATAGAATGAGAAGGATGTGTGTTTGTGTTTTATTTTTATAATTATAATGTTCACTGAAGATGGCATTTAATTTCATTGTATGAGGTGCAATGACAATAAAGTAAACTAAAAAAAAATGCATACAACTGAAGATATATGCAGTTAAAAATAATGTATGGATACTGTATAGAAAAGAAAGCAACAGTATTTGCAATCTGAAAAAAAACAGAACAAAACAAGATGTCAGACTAAACCAAAATCGATAGACTTGCCCATCTCAACATCTAACCTGAAGTCTTCATTCTGGTCAGGTTTCACTCATATGGTCATAATCCAGAAATTATTCCCATTCGAGACCAATAGTCTGCAACTAATTGTGCAGGCTCAAACATTCCTTCTCCTTCAGAAGACCCATCTTCAGAAGACCCATCTTGCAGCCTCATCTACTTGAAGCTTCTTTCCCTACCAGACTACCTCTGTCCTAAGATCTTCTTAGACCATGAGCCAATTCCTTTTCTTAGACGTTCATATGTAATTATGATGGTGAGAATTATTAATTTTGGTGATACTCTATTTTCAAAGCCCACTTTTAATGATATAATTATTTATATACTTATATAATGAGTTTTTTAAAAAATTAATGTCAAGGAAAAATATATCAGTTTTTCGGTCTCAGAAGGTAAAGCACCTGACAGATAATGTTTGGCTCAGGAAAAAAGCAAGATCAGGTCTAGAAGGTACTGGCCAATGGGCATAGATCTAGGCCACCAGGAGAAGCTGAAAAGCATCTCATTTCTGTACCACCTCCAAGAAAGCTGCATGGACTTTGTACTTCATACTTATTATTTACTAGCTATTTATTAAGCATTGATTTCTATCTTCTGTCAGCTTGCTATTATAATATTCTTTTTTTTACCACTTGGCTACTGGCTGTCACCTCTATCTCTTCTTCACCCTCTAGAAAGCATCTGGTAACTTACTGCTGTTCTCACCAATCACATTGTGTCATTTGACACAGTAAACCTGTTGACTTACACTTAAGAATGAAACATGAGTTATCTTTCATGGATTTAAAACTGCTTTGCTTTTGACCCTTTCCCTCTCAATTCAGGCAACTTTAAGATGTCTGGACTTCAATTTCCAGAATTCTTCAGCTAGCATTCTTCAGTTATTTGCTACCGTAGAAACAAATCCAGTATAAAAACAAATTCAAAATTATTTTTGCAGCATTTCTGCCTATTTCTTGCAATTTACCAATTATCAGATGGTCTGATCACATTTACAATGTTCATGATTCAATTAGTGATTGTTTACTAATATTTACAAATCTAACATTTATAATCCAAACAATCCTACACTGTAGAAAAATAGAATTTCCATCTCCTGTCTTTCATTCTCCATCATTAAACCAGCAAAAAAATCTTCTACATTGCTGGGGAAACAATTTGTGATTTGGGGAAATTTTGCTATGATAAGAAACTCCACAAAATCTCACCCTTCCTACACAAAATATGCTCACTTATTAATGCACACAATATTTAGTACAGCTCGCATCAGGACTTATTGTTTCACAAGTATAAAAAAAATGTCCTCATAAAATTGGCAAAGTTTCAGAGGATCCAGAAGCCTCTTCAAATTTGCCAAGGCTAACTATAACAATGATTGTAGCAGCATACCAGATTGAGTTCAGCGATGATTACCAAAGTAAACTAAAAACAGCATCTAGAAAGATTGAAACAACAGTTTATGCAGAACATTGAAAGAAGATGGAAGGGTTGATATATGTGTGTGGCCCAACCTAATTAGGTTGTGTACATGAACAGGCAAAATGGTCTTTAGGATTAATATTTGAGGACAGTGCTAATCTATTTCAAATGGATATTCTCCCAGTTCTGGCAGATTATTTTTATTGCTGAAAGTTAATAGCAATATTGAGAATAGAAAATCTTTAGAAGATTCAGAATTGGTCTGGAAGGCCAGTATCAGTGGTCCAAAATATTCTCTATTGCTGATAAGAATGTTGAGGACTAATGATGATTTCACCGTAAATAGACGTTTATTTTCTTGGAGAGCAAATGTCATATGGAGTGTACTTCGAACTATTGCATTACCATGACACAAATGTTAATCAGAATAACAATTATAAATTGTAACGGAGTGGACCTAAAAAGCAAAGCAGAGCATGTGCTGAATATTGAATTTTGGGGACTTCTGGGCGAGGTATGGCAAATTGAAGAAAGCTTTGCACAACTGGAGCTGATGACCATAGCAAAGACCAAGGAATTAACAAGTAGACTGGCTCCTTGGAAACTTTCCATATAAAGAAATAGTAGGAGATCACCCACATGTGTTCCAAATAGCTGCCCCTCACAAGGAGGGGCAAGACAGCAGTTATTCATGGATTAACTGCAAGACAGCAGTTATTCATGGATTTGAGTGCTAGGACATGAGAATAACTATTTTACAACCACAGTGGAGATTTTAAAGGACACTAAATTTGCAAAGCTTATTTTTTTAGTTGCTTCATTAATGGTTCTAAGAGATCTTTGGACCAACAAATCTAAAGCCAGGTGACTTTGCCTTTACCTTCAATCCTGAATGAAAGAAAAGTTTAATCATAACGTTAAGAATGTAAAGGATCTGAAATAAATAGCAAAAAAATTAAATAAGATTTTAATCTTAGAAAATTATAAATGGACAGAGTCCAGATAAAATTCGAGTATTGAAACTTTTACAATAAATTTTTTGAATTTATTGTAAATAAATAAATTGTAAATTATAAATAATTATAAATAACAAACAGCTTCTCATGCGAAAGATATTCTATTTTGGCTTTTACAAGACTAATCAAAGATAAGCAATTTCATGATTTCAAAAACTGGACACTGGAGAGAATTAAAGTTTTAACTACAGGAAATATTTAAAAACTTGTAAATGTTATACATTAAAAATATTAAAGGAGACTTTGAGAAATGGAATCAGAAAATAGTCACCACAATATCAATAATGATGCCTGTTCTATGGATATTATGGAAGAAATGAGAGATATGCATAAGATATTTTATCTAACAAGAAGAGATTGATATCAAAAGGGAATTATAACTGACAGTCCAACAGATTCACTTAGAAAAGGTTGTTTCACTGGATCTACAAAACAAACAAATAAACAAACCTGGTTGAGATTTTAAAGTTTAAAAGTGTATACAAATGACAAACCAAGAGAGTGATCAGTATAATTTTTCCCAACTAGATTTATAAAAGAAGCTAGTTAAAGCCTTGAAGAAGTCTATGTGATGGGACAAAGCAATCTTAAACAAATATTTGAATAACTAATGATTAAGAGTTAGAAATAAAAGGAAAGATATAAAGTTAGTTTATTTGAGCAAGGTTAAAATAAAATGGATTATTACTTTAAGGACATTCTGCTGACACCAAAACTGAAAAGATTATCCACATAGCAACCTTTGAAGATTGTTGCAGTCATAATTTTTTAGAGTTCTGAACTGATACATCTTTACAGGAGATAAATTATAGCAGAACAAATGCAGGTAATTCAATCCCTGGAATTTGTCATTTGAGAAAATTAAGTAGTCAGTGACAAATAGAGTTCTGCTTGAGTACATGAAAAGCGACCGTTGGCAATGATGTTTGGCTAAATAGCCAAAGATTTGGCCTCCTGCCTTTTATTTGGATTTTAATGAAACTTGCTCAAATGCACCTTTCATGAAAGAGTGTTTAAACTGAAATGAATTGTCTGATACTATACCCTGTACACAGTTTTGCAATATAGTTGTCTAAATACAGAGTAGATACAGAAATGTACATTAGAGAGAATGCATACAATTGTGTATGAAGGGCGGCATAAAAACATTATAAAAACTGCTTGCAAAAATGAGCATTCTAGGAGAATAAACATATATACTAATTTTCATGTGAATGTAAGCAATCGGAAACAGATGCCAGCTGGAAAAACGAATTAAAAAAAAAAAAAACTCAAGGAGAAACTCCCTTTATCGCTAATAAAAATTAAAAGCAGTTACAATGAAACTATTATATATTTTTCCTAGCATTTCAGAATATAGATATGACAAAGTTCTGATTCTGTTCCACGGACCACAATAGTTGTGTTCCAAAGCTAGCTGACAATGTTTGCTTTTGAGGTGGAAGTAACGCTAATCTAATTTGAAGCATTGTAATGTATCTGTCCCTATAGGTGTGAAAAGGTACTCACTGCTTTTAAAACTCTTACCGGGCATGTGCATCTTTTTTATCAGGCCTATTTTTTTAATATATATATATATATATATATATATATATATATATATATATATAGGCAGTTCCACTTGAAAATAAATAAAACAGTGTCCTTTACAATATCTTTTTCTCATCAATTCCTTCCCAGGCTTTTTTTTTAATTATTATTTAATTATTATTACAAGCTAATACTATTACAAGGCAGAAATAGCTGCCTCAGAAAATTTTATCAAAGCAGCAAGTAAAATTTACTTTTATATAAGACATAGATTTCTGTGTGCAGAACAATTACTGTACACTTTACAAGAAAGAGTTATGAATGCAATCTGTTTTTTTTTTTCACTCTGCTTACCACTTTGGATAAATAATTGATCTTGCTTAGAATTCTGAGAATATTTATTTTAGTGTGTGCTTCAGAGGTGGGTTCTAAAATTTTTTACTACCGGTTCTGTGGGCGTGGCTTATTTTGTGGGCATGGTTTGATGGTCATGTGACAATTCTTTAGGATTTAGCAGAGGTACTGGTTTACCAGGCTTTTAACTGCTTGTAGAGCTGTACCGGTCTACTTGTTTGTTTTTGGAGACACCAGTCTACCCATTTGTTTTTCCAGTGCACTGGTCTACCACTACACAGCCTTTTAACAATGATCAGCTGTAGGGCGACCCTTTGAAGCCCCGCGGCAAGAGTTTAAACAGTTTTTTTCCTTCTAGCCAATCAGCTGGGACTCGGGAGGCAGCAAATAGATTGGGGGCAGAGCCAAATAAAAGGTAAGAATAACACGGGGGCTGGCAGGAGGGCCAAGCTCCTGAACAAAGAGAACCGGTTCGGTGACGTCATATTGTCACCTCTACCGGCTCGGCCGAACTGGGAGGAACCCACCACTGGTGTGTTGTAAGAGTATTTGAATACTATTGAATTCCATGTATGTGCAGTCCAAAAGAGTGAATTATTACGGTAAATCTTGTAGTTTATTTTAAATGACTATGGATATTCTCAGTCATCCAGGTCATGGTTGTTCCAAAAGTACTTTTTCAGGAGGCAATTGGACTTCCTTGTTTTTCTTTGAAGACATTTCACTTCTCATCCGAGAAGCTTCTTTGGCTCTGACTGGATGGTGGGGAATGGACGAATTTATATTCCTTGCAGATAGCTGGTTATTTGCATTCTTTTAGGGAGTCATCGAGGCCATTTGGAGGTTTATCTGTGTCTTAAGGGACACAGAGAGCTATGCACTTTGGGATGACTACACTTTGATTGGTGCAGGAGTATGAACGGATTTCCAGAAAACATTTCAGACTACAGGAACCATTTGCACTTCAGTTTGAGATGTAGACAACACAGGTTCATTCTCAACAGACTGTGCCTGTCTGTCTTCAACACAGGGCTGAAAATAACCCACAGCCAAGAAGGCTCCACACACATTTGCACCATTCAGGTGACCCTGAGTACACAGATAAACCTCCAAATGACCTCAACGACTGTCTAAAAGAATGCAAATGACCAGCTGTCTGCAAGGAATATAACTCCTTCCATTCCCCATCATCCAGTCAGAGCTGAAAAAACTTCTTGGATGAGAAGTGAAACATCTTCAAAGAAAAAAAGAAGAAAGTCCAGTCGCCTCCTGAAAAAGCAACTTTGGGATAGCTTATTTTAATCTTTTCCCAACCCTGCTGCTCTTGTGTTTGGGTTTTCTATAATTATTTCTCTCACAGATAAAAATTTGAAATATTTTATTTAGAATACCCCATATGAAGCTATGAGATATTATTTTCTCTGTATTTACTGGGGTTTAGTTTATTTATATTACTCAACAAATTATTTAATCTTTCTGTGCAGCTTTATCCCTCATGAATATGGAAAAGACAAATAATTTGAATGAGAAGCTGAGGAAGAGATAGAAAACTTATAGCAAACCATTTAAGTACTGCATTGAAGTCAAACTTGTTCCATTATTATGCCTATATTGGGTAAATGTCCTGCATACTGTGGCACAACCCTTTTTTGAGAAGTATTTTCCCATAATGTCACTACTACCTCATCCTCAGCCACAGTGGTGAGGTAACGTTAATCTACTGTATCTTCAGTTTTCCAATTTGGACATGGTGTTTTCTTTCTTCTCTTGACTCAAAACATCTCATGCAATTCTGAATGCCTTGGACATGACACAATCAGCCTGGAATGACACAATCAGCAATGGTTTGGGTCCTCTTGGCCCAGCAATGCTTCTGTGGAATCATCTTGCCTAGTTGCTGGCATGATATTTCTACAATCAGTTTCACTTAAACTGCAAAAATGACATAGCTCCCAAGATCCATCAGCCATATCCTGTGAATAGGTACATGGGAACTTTCAGCCAGTGCTGGCTGTTCCTCATTCCTCATATTCTTTTAACAACCCCATAATCCCTTGCAGGGTGAAATGGTGCGGTGGCCTAGAGATGGAGCTCTTGCCTCACAATCAGGAGACTGTGGGTTTGATCGTAGGTAGAGGCAGATATTTCTCTCTCTGGGCACAATGAGAATATATCTGCTGAACAAAGCTCCACATTGGCAACAGGAAAGACAACCAGCCAGTAAACATTCAGCTCCATTCAGTTGCCCAGACTCCACCCTGCTGGCTGTTCCTCATTGCCACATTAATATTCATTTTCCTGTCTGGTGCCAAGAAGGCAATACTGCAATATTTCCAGGACTGCCCCACAGTCTACCTGTAAAGCAGATCGCCATTGAGTCTGAACAGTATTGCTGTTGTTAAACAATGTAATGTGGGATAATTTTAGGGCAAACTGTGAGTGTCAGTTTGGTGTAGTGGTTAAGACACCAGGCTGGAAATCAGGAGACTATGAGTTCTAGTCCTTACCTTAGGCATAAAGCCAACTAGGTGACATTGGGCCAATCACTCCCTCTCATCCCTAGGAAGAAGGCAAGAAATCACTTCTGATATCATGCCAAGAAAACTGCAAGGATTTCTTCAGGCAGATGTAAAGAGTCAAGACTGGTTCAGAGGCAAAAAATAAATTGGTAGCAATTGGTGGATTCCATGCCATCCTTTCATTACTTTTTGAAACCTTATTAGTAGCTTTCTTGAATGTCTGTTCAGACAGTGTGGAGGTTCAAGCTTACCATGGTCCCGTCAGATAACGAGTAGTCTGATATCAGTCTGCCTAAGTGATCAGAAGAGCTGACTTGAAATACAAATCAAAGAAACTCAATTGGAGTTTTCAATGTTTTGTGCCACTGGATTTTCCCTCCTTTTTTCCTTTTTAAAGTCAGATTTTCCCACAGATCATATCTGGCCAGGCAAATGACTTGTTTTCCTCTTCCTCTACTGTATTCTTTCTATATATGCAATGTGTATGTGTGTGTGCCCACATTTCATATGCTTTCTGTACTTAATACATAAATAAAATATGAATCTTATATAATTCTTTGAAGATGGTCAGATCAGTCTTAGATATTGTACTTTTGTACATTCACATAACCAAAATTGATTTTAGCCAAGTAAGAGAATCTACTGCAATATGATGTGGTATTTTGAATCCCTTTGATAGAGATAAAGGGCAAATAGGGCCCATCCCTTTATTCAAAGTGGCTCATTAATACAACTGGAGCCTGTTTTGTTGTTGTTTAATTGGAACTTATGATAAATTTTCATTCATACATTCTGCCGTACTCCCCAATGAGTATTCACATCCTGAAGAACATCAGAGTTGTTTTGCTTCTGTAGTCATTCATTTCGGAAGTGTCAACACTCATTTTAAAGAACTAGTGTTCTGAAGACACTTAATTAGATATTCCATGTTCTGAATGTGAACATTTATGACAATCACTGTTTACCAATAGAATCTCGTAGAACATAAATTATACGGCTGTGTAATACTAGCTAAAATAGTTGCTGTGATAACTACAAGGAATTTTTTCTCCTCAAGAGTAATGTAATTGCATCATCCTTATATTCACATTAGCTTAATGGGAACATTTCTGTGATCTCTGCTTGAAAAAAATGCAATGCCATTTAAATAAAACTATATATTTCTTTCTCTTTCTTCTCATTTTTTTAAAAACTGAATTCACAGAATTGCAGCCATGTTGCTGTGCATAAGCTCTACAAGACCATGATTTTGAACTTGCATTCTTATGCTGTAATCTGTCCTAAATAATAAAAGCTGGACCTAAATATGAAACAGAATAAAGTAGGTAGAATGTTAAAAGTAGGATGATACTCCAGCAATTCACTCAATTCAACCTGAGAGGATTGTTCATGAACACTGAAGAGTCAAGACATTTAAGAAAGAAATGATGCATGCTTTATAAATATGCAGATCAAATATAGGGGAAAATGTAATGATACAAATAAAGGATGTTGAACTTTTTGTCTCCTGCTAAAAACAGTATTCAACAGGTTTTGGTCTGCTGGTATTATTACTACTACTATTACTGTATTCTGCCTGCATTGTAGAATCAATCACAGGACAGTCAGGAAATGTATGGTGCCATTCTAAAATCCAATAAAATACACACACAAAAAAAAAACAAAAACAAAAAACAATCCATATCAAGACTACAAATATTTGATTAAAAGGTTCAATTATTAATCAAAGACTCTACTATATCAAAATGTATATACTTAGATTGTTTTCATGGATGTGAGGTAAAAGACTACCATAAGGAGTTTGAGAGTAAGGAAAAAACCCAACCTTGTAGTCTCTAAAAATCTGCTTTAGATTAGGTGTAAAATAGACCAAATAGAACTATGCAGGCAAGAGAATGACAGAGTAAGGAACTCAATTAACTAAACTTTTTATTAAACATGGGCAATTAAATTTTAATGGTTTGTTGGTAATACTCACTCCAACAGAAAATTATCAAAATTAGGAATAGAGATTCTACTACTGATATGAAGATCTTTCATTTAATTTTCAGGTTTACTCAAACCAAATCTCCATGACTGATACCTTGCAAAGAACCCTTACATGATAAATACTCTTATTTTTGGTATTAATTTAAAGGTTTCTGGCTCATAGTTGTCAGACTGTGAAACATTTCAATGTTTTCTTCTTGAATACAACCCTGAGGTAAATACTGTCATATTCTGGACACTGGTTCATTGTTTTTTTAAAAAAATATTGTAACATGATGACTTTCTTACTATGGTAATGGTAGGTATCATGATACCCTTCAGAAGATGTTTAACTTTTAACTAGCAGCAATCAGAATAAGTAGGACCAGCAGAAAAAAATGTGTAAAGTTGTCCCACTTATGTATCTGACTAAGGAGAATTCAAGATTCTACTTTAAAACTTATTCTACTTTAGGATAAACAAAACATAAAGTTGAAAATCCAATGTGTGAGGGAGTGAAGTTGGCATCATGGTGTGCTCTTTTCGGAATTAGAAGTAGTCATCCTTACATTAGGTACAGACAAGATTCTATACACATACACACACACACTCTTCCCTCAGGCATTGATCCATTCCCTCAGAATTGTATTCACCCCACCTACTTATCTAATGCTAAATAAAATGGGGACAGGTGTGTAGCAGGCAAAATGAATGCAGGTGTGTAGCTGGAAAGGAGATGTCTGGAGATTGGCAGCTATTACAAACAGGCAAGAGGAAAACCATTTAACTGTCAGGATTACAAACTATGATGAAGTAGCATATGCGTGGAGCTTTGCTGGAAGCTCAATAGCAGTAGCAACTAGAAGAGAAGTAAACACACTGAAACAATACTTCATCCCAACTAGTGCAAGAATGTTTGGAAAAAGACAAAGGCTCTATGCACCTTTATTCACTTTGAAACATTATCTTGCAAATCCTAGAAGCATGAAATTGACTCAGAGCAAAAGCACTGTGAAACACAGTGTTGTGTCCAGTCCTTGGAGAGCAAAGAACCCTCACATAATAAATACTATTGTTTTTTATTTTACCTGTAACTTAAATAGCTGATATCATCAGGTTGCTCATAAGCAAGCCAGAAGATCTTAAAGAATCAGTGTTTGGGGAACTGTCAAGCAATCCATTACTTAAGACAGGAATGCAAATTAGATATTTCCTGACAAATGGTTGACCACAGTCTTCAGAAAGTGAATTTTACTTTTTTCCTTGGCTGTTTTTGTAACAAAAAAATGCTGGTTCCATTGACAGGGATAAGTTTAAATGGGACATTTCCCCCTCCCCCACCTTGGGATTGAATTAGGTTGGGAAAAAGTTTCCTCTGTTTCTTATTTCTCTCAATAGAATATGCCAAGTGCTTTATACAATTATTACTTTAGTTCTTTTTTTCTTTTCACTTTAAGCATGTTTGAACACAATAGTGTTCTTATTTTTCCTAGTAACTTCATTAAAATATATTCTTGTGAATCATTTCTCCCATCAAATAGGGAGAGAATCTGAGAAAAAAAAATGCAACATAAAGTTCAGATGTTGCATAAAATAGAATGTTAAAACTCACAATTCCAACAAACAACACTTAATTTTAATGTCTTTTTTCAAAACGTATTTGCAAACAGAAAAAAAAACTAGAACATGTAATCATTACTTAACTTAATGACCACAACTGAGACTGGCAACTGTCACTAAGCAATGCAGTCATTAAATGAAACATGTGATTACACCCAATTCACATCAGTTCCAATTTGTCATTAAGCAAATCACCTGAAGTCATTACACATGACATCATGTGATTGTGAGTTATTAATTCCTGCTGGTTTTCCCATTGACTTTGCATGTCAAAAGCCAGCTATATGTCAAGTGACCAAAGTGAGATTGTCATAAATGTGTGACAGCTAAATGGTGATCATATGACCATGCAGCTCTGTGAGGACTCTAAATTTGAGGGCCAGTCATAAATCTACCTTTACAGTGCCACTGTAAGTTTAAATGAACATTAAACAAATGTCCGTTAACTAAGGACTGCCTGTCCTATATTATTTCAGCCTGAATAAAAAGTACAGAAACTTTTTCCTGAATTAAATGGAACATTTTCTCTCATGTTTGATCAGTAGGTAATAGCAGAGAAATTAAATAGTATTTAATATCATCCAAACAACCACAATTGGGGATATAAAAATATTCTGGCAGCCCAGAAATCCATGATAAGATGTCTGCTGATTCTCTGCCCCAAAGTCCATTTTAAAAATAGTTGCTACACAGAAGATTACTAACAGATGAAAATCTGTAGTTCTTTCAGAGTTGCCTTAAAGCAGTAGTACACAACTTCAGCCATTTGAGGTTTCTGAAGTACATGAAAGTCTGCTCTCCAGAGCAGACACAGTAAGGATCTACTTAAGTCTTGGGAATGCTTAAGAACTTGATTTTTAATTACTCTACTTCTAAAAAGTAGAGAACCAATTTGGTGTAGTGGTTAAGGCACCAGGCTGGAAACTAGGAGATTTTTCTAGTTGTGTCTTAGGTTAAGAAGCCAGCTTAAGCTACTCATTCTCTCTCAGCCCTGGGAAGGAGGTAAACACTTCTGAAAAATCTTATGAAGAAAACTGCCACACAGTAGCCTAGAATCAATACTGACTTGAGGGGACAAAAAATATAAGAGGTAAAATAAAATTTAAAAAAAATAGAATAAAATGAACCAATTACTTTAAGGGGTGCACAAAGATAAGGGGTGAGCCACAAGCTGTCCCTGGGTTCAAAGCATTGGTTCAGAATGGCTGCCCATTTTAAACTACATTCTATACATGTTCAAATGTGCCCTTTTTCCCACTGGACCAAGTAGGCTGGCCATTTAGGCTGGCCATTTAGATGGACTTGAGTCCACCTAATAGTTCAATTCAAGTTATCAAGGTGGAATGATTTCTAAATCAGGATTCCTCCTTGCCTCATATATGAGGTTCATATATGAACTATATTGATTTTTTTTTTTTTGAAAAGGAAGTTAGACAGTTGTAGAATAAGAAATCATTGTGCAGAAGAAGGATGTAGGAAAGATAAACAGTTGACAAGATAGTAAAGAGAATTACTGCCAAGTTCTGCTGGGTCTACAGACTGATCGCAAGTTATGTTTTGCCTAGATTGCAATATTGCACAAGCTGGGAAGTAGTGTAAATAACCAGACTATATGGACGGTAGTGAATGGTTGAAATTAATTATTCAAAGGATAATACATTTTAAATGGAATCATCATACATAGATTATTTGCTGCAAACTTCTGTATGCTTTTAATTTAATCATTTTTATTTTCAGATGAATTGTCATCAAAACCTGCCAAGGTTAATATTTGGTAACTTTGCTGAATAGGCCATGGTTGTTTAATCTGAATGAATAAAGAGGTTAATGATGATAATAATGATTCACATTCCCTGGGAGTATTGGCCTCCCCTGGGAGGAGAACCTTGCCAAAAGATTGCTAGAATGCTAGAATTATTAAAGCAATGTTCCTGAATAAGCTGTCTATCTCAGTTGAATTCTGTGGATGCACACATAGACCATGAACAATAGAAAGGTGCAAGTGCAGATGGCATTAACTGAAGTGTAATGTTAAATTAAGGATGTGGATTGTTTCTGGAGTGGCTACAATATTTGTTTTGTGCAAATGGAAAAGACTATATTTGACCTAATAATGGAACCAGTGTCACTGAACAATGTCTATGTTCAGGATCACCTGAACAGGAGATAATGTGAACCTGAGAAGATTCTATTGTGTCTGTTCCACTCTTTTGCCTGTTGCCACAACACAAAAGGGCAAAACTGAAACTGCAGTATACAAAATAAATAAATAAATAAAATGAAGTGCTTCTGAAATATAAGAGGCACATTCTTGTTTTGGAACATGAGTTTATGGATGTTATACTGAGAATTATTATTTCTAATTCTTTATGTATTTTAATAAAGAAGAGTAGTGAAGAAGTACCCAACTGAAGCTTTGATGAAAGATTTTTTTTACCGTATTCACACTTCCACTAAAGTGGGATTTAAATAAAAGCTTGTCAGGGATAGTCTTTATTTCAATAAGAAGTTCCAATCTGCCCACACAAATTAGTAATATATTTACTGTGTATTTAGAGTGTGTGTGATTTAAATGGATTCGCTGTTGTTACATTTTTTATCTTGTCCTTGTCTGCTGAATCATATGCCACTTGCCACATGGAGAGAAAAGAAAGAATGAAGTAAATAAATTAACTATACTTGTCAAGTTTTGGAGCAAAAGACAACAACATGAATGCCACTTTTTTTAAAAAAAAATTGCAAACACTAATAAAGCAATCAGGCACATTTATGTTTCATTGAGTGACACAGAGTGACAGCATGCATTATTCATGAGAAGAAAATATGTGCTTGTTGGCTGTTTGTTACCTACAATTTATTTCAATTTTCAAAATGAATAGAACTGAATATTTGTTGTTTATCACTGCTACACATATCAAAAAGTTCAGTGGCATTTTTGGTGCTGATTTTTTTTTTTTATCCTTTTGATTTTCATGGACTTATTTGTTAACCAGTCTGGTGAAGTGGTTAAGATACCATATTAGTAACCAGGAACGATGAGTTCTAGTCCTGCCTTAGGCAGAAAGCCAACTGACATTAGTCAATCATTGTCCCTTACCCCTAGAAAACAGGCAATGGAAAACCACTTTTGAAATTTTGCCAAGAAAACTGGAGGATCTTGTCTAGGCAGTTGTCAGGAATCAACATTGTCTTGAAGGCTTACACACAAAAATGTATTAGTTATTGTCACGAGTGTTTCCAGGATTGCTGTGGCTATTTGCCTACTCACAAACAGTATGGTTTCAATCAAGCCATCTCCTGTTTGTAATTACCTGCAAGCCTTCCCCGCCCTAGTTAATTGCAGGTTAACTCCCCATATAAGCAAGGACTTTTTCGCTTGCTACTTGGGCCTAGACTCCTGGTTTAGGCCTAAATGCACAGCTCCTGCAGGAAGCTTAGTGCAACGCTGCAGATGGGAAAAGAATGCAGATAAGGACTCCAGACGCCGTTGCAGAGAAACTCCCACGGATGCTTGCCTTTTGCTGTTTTGAGGCACGCAAGCTATCATCGGGACTGCTGCTGGACCTTTTTCCTCCCACAAGCTTCAAGCAATGTTTGCTGTTTGAACTGTTTTTACTTCAGGTGACTTTTAGCTGTGAAGCTTGTGCTGCCCCCATTTTGGATTTCCTTGATGATGTATCGACGCCGAAGCTGCTTACCTTCATGCTAGCTTTATTCTCTTGTGAACTGTTTCGGTATTGTGGAGAGGGATCTAGGGAATAGCCTTGCTTCACATACCCAGATAAGACTTTGCTTTTAATGTGCTTTCTTAAAGACATAGTGCTTTTTAAATATTTTAAAGTAAATTAGATTTTTACACAAGGTGCCTCTGTCAGAATTATTTCAGTCTCAGTGTGTTTACTCATGAGCTGGTTCACGGTCCGGGGTATCCCTCAACCCCATTTCATAACAGTTATGTAGTTCCATAGGTATCTTTTATCCTTATCTGGCTATATATAAGATGATACCCCAAATTGTTTTCAACACTGGCCCTGCATTCCAATTTAACCAAGAGGTATGACCCAGGATGCTTATGTAAAAGGAGCCTTTTGTGATTATGAATATGGATAGGATTCATTCATTGATAAAATTCAATTTTTTTTACTACAAGTTCTGTGGGTGTGGCTTGGTGGGCATGGCTTGGTGGGTATGGCAGGGGAAGGATACTGCAAAATCTCCATTCCCACCCCACTCTAGTAGAAGAATACTGCAAAATCCCCATTCCCTCCCCACTCCTGGGGGAATGATATTACAAAATATTCCATTCCCACCCCATTCTGGGACCAGCCAGAGGTGGTATTTGCCAGTTCTCCGAATTACTCAAAATTTCTACTACCAGTTCTCCAAACTACTCAAAATTTCCACTACTGGTTCTCCAGACCCTGTCAGAACCTGCTGGATTTCACCCCTGGATTCATTGCTAACCTTGTGATGTCTACCTTATAGCAGTAGAGCCACAACTGGAGGGAAGAAATCTTCACAGAATAAGAACATTTCCCTATTTTTTTTTTTGGGGGGGGGGGGTAAGGGGGTAGCATAGTAACAATTGTGTACCACTAGGCTAGCCACAAGTTGGGCAGCCTAGGTTACAGACAACAGTGTCCCTACAGACAAGGTTATATTTTCAGGCTGGCAGATGGGTTTTATTAATGTTATACATACTGTAAATCTATTCATGAAGCTTCAAGGCTCTGCAGAGATTTAAAATCTGTCTGTCTCATCCACAATTCCAGACACATCTAACCTGGCAATATTAAGCACACAATGCCCTACCTCCTGCCTATTCACTACTTTCATTAGCTCTTGAAGGAGACTGGAAATGATTGGCAGCTACCTTCCTGCTCTCTGATATCAAGGCAATTCCTCGTGATCACAGAAAGAAGAGTTGACAAGGATGGGTTTTGTTCTCTCCTTGCTCCTTGTATTCACTACAGCATATGCAGCCTCCTCCGCTCTTCCTTTCTATTAGTGGCTCATTCATAAGTAGTTTCTTTTTTCCTTTTCCTTACTTATAGGTAGAAAAAGGTAAATAGATTTAACTCCATTTGTAATACCATTTTTTTCTAGTCATCCTCAAATAATTTAGTCTGCTGGCTCAAATCTCAGTTTTACTATTTTTATGACTTTTTTTAATAAATATACACAATTTATTCCAGCTTCTACTCTTAAGATTAAGTTCTCCCCACTCAAATACCACGGGAAGTAAGAAAGAGTATATTAGTATACTTTGAACAAATTATTTTATCCCTTCCCAAAGTCAAGTCATAAATTTGTTTCCCTGTTATGTGATGAAGCAATTGATTTCTCTTTTAGTTGTCACATATTACATTAGTATTAGAAATTCAAAATTAATATATATTATTGAACACATAAAAAGTATTTTTCTTTAGAGTGTTAGCCAAATTTAAACCTTATTTCCTTAAATCTTAGATCTCCTTTCCAAAAGTATTTGGCATAAATTATTTGTACTGAGCTAGAAAAGGCAAATTCATAAAAGCATTTAAACTTTGGGCAAAACTACTTTCTGAGTAACAAATACTATGGGAAAGTCAGGGCAAACTACCAGTTCACGGGCCACAGGGATAACCATCCCAAATCAGTGATACACAAAGGAAATGTTGTGTTTAAACCAATAAAAAATATAAGAAGATAGATTAGAAATGTGTTCAGTTAATATTTTTCTCTAAACTCAGCAGATATATTTGGAGTACTTGTCTTCATATAGATGTCTCTATTCAAAAAGTGGGCACCAAAATACAGAGACCAAAAAGTTGGCATTTAAAAAAAAGCCATTTTAAAAATATACATACATTAGAAAAATGCACATATGGAATCTTTGAGAAGGAAGGAAGGAAGGAAGGAAGGAAGGAAGGAAGGAAGGAAGGAAGGAAGGAAGGAAGGAAGGAAGGAAGGAAATATGTTTGTGGGTAAAATGTGGGAAAGAATGGAAAGAGATTCATTTGACACTACTTGTTCCAAATATCAAGCTTTCAATCTTCTTTTGTTAGAAATGCAATAGTAGGTACATCTAAATTTTTTTTAAAAAAATCCAGGTTTCAGTCAAGAAGCAAATTAGAATGTATGTTCAGCTTTTAGACCCCTCTACCTGCAGTCTTAGAACATTTACAATAGTCTCTGTTGGGGCTTGCTAAATCTTGGCTTGGGATTTGTAGCAGAACAAAACTTCAGCCTTTCTACCTAGAATCATAGAATGGGTTGATCTCATCCAGGTTGGTATTTTCTCCATGATCTTGGCTTTCGAGCCCTATCCCAAGGCAATTCTTTATAAGAAGTTTGACTGTTTCTAACAGTACTAATGATCTAAAGTGAATAACAATGAGCAGAGTATATTTGCCATTATTCTCTGCTTAGAAATTCACATAAAAGACGTGGACTTTTGTTTTTTGGCGGAAACTATATGTTCAGAAATAAGAGTAAATCTGAGAAAGCAGAGTTTCTGAAATGGCTGTATTTAGAAAGAACTGAGATTGCAGAACACGGTAGTATATAAAGCTTGATCTATTCCCCTTTATTTTCTCATGTAAGGTGAGCACAAAGCAATGTTTATTGGGAAAAGTTGCAGCAGTTGTGGAAAATTCCAGCAATTCAAAAATAAAATAAAATAAATTATGTAACATACTGTATGAATTGTTACAATATTTTAAGGGGCAATCAATATTGGAAATGCTTTAGTCATAGCCTTGATCAAAGTGCCATGGAAGTTCCATAAGGAACCCAAACCAATACACATTTCTCAGAGTTTGCTGAGGAAGGAGCATTAAACTTCTTTAAATTTGTACAAAATCGCTAACCAAAAAAATGACCCAATTTTATTGGGAAATAGCTGGAAGGAAAAAATAGCTTAGGGGGAAACCCCCCCCCCTTTTTTTTAAATAAAATACTGATGATGCCAAGAATTTTGATGGTCCAGATTTGTGATTCATTTCCCTTGGCTTGCTTTTATGTTGCCCTTTAGTAGCAATATGGGCTTCAGTTTTTTTAATGCTAACTTCTCCATAAACCCTTTTCAGGGAATGCAAAATGTTCTCAGTCCCCACTCAGATATTATTATTCATATCCAAGTATTTCTGCATCTCTAGACAGCATTTACTGAGGACAGCTGCTCTAAGCCATACAATTTCAGAGAGAGAGGGGGGGGGAAGGAGAGGAGAGGGAGAGAGGGGGAGGGGGGAGGGGGAGGGAGAGCAGGAGCAGGAGCAGGAGGAGGAGAAGGAGAAGGAGAAGGAGAAGGAGAAGGAGAAGGAGAAGGAGAAGGAGAAGGAGAAACCCGAACACCTATTGACTGATTGAAAAATAATGTCAGCTGCACTCCTTCTTCTTCCATGCACGTTTCATAAATGTCAGGTTCTTCTTATTTCATGCCCTTATGCTTAATGGAATTTGGTTTTCTGTTATCTCCAATTTCCTAATGTCACACTCTGGGATGCTTCTAATAAACTTGGCTATTGCCAATGTCTTTACCTAAGCAAGTTTATATTTCTGATCAGATTTTACACATTTTACATTATTGTGGGGACAAAAAGAGAAGGAAACTAGAATAATTTTAAAGCCAGGGGCTTCTGATGTCCTTTTTTTAAAAAAAAAAATCTAAAAGCAGACCTCTAAATCATCAAGTTGTGACATTTGGTAAGATCTGGGCTGCAAATGTCCAGACAACCACTAGAGAGCAGCAAGAAGGTTAAAGTCATGTGTGTCATTTTTGCAGCCATTTTTTGTTGACTGGATTTCAGTAGTTGAAATTTGGTAACACTAAATTTGCCAGTGGAATGTCTTATAAGAAAGTATATCTGTGATTTTGTGCATACGTCCTCAGAAGTCACTATTTCAGATAGTAAAAATGATTTTATATTATGCATAATATTCATAGGAAACTTTGTGTTACACTATTTACCGCGTTCATACCCAATAGCCTCAGGAAGCTGAAAATTTGTACATTCATTTTATGGTAAAGTATTCAGTCTCAAAAAGCTGATAGTGTTATTAAAAAAAAACTAAGTTAATACAGAATTAAAAGTGTTACACATATCAGGTGTAACTATTAAATGGTCAAGGATAAAAATAAAGTTTCTGTCTGTCTGTCAGTTTGAACTATGAGCTAGAAAACCCCAGTGTAAATTTGTAGCATTTTTTTCCTGACATTCTTATGCATGGGTAACTGAACCATCGTTTGCTTATTTAATCCAATTTTATGGGATTATGATCTTCTGAGTCACAACTATCAAGCTGGGCACAACACTAACCTAAAATGTGATTTACTAGTTTGTAGTTATGGACTTTCCAAACTTGAATTCAGAGGTAGAAAAATTCAATAGAGATGCTTCAAGAATATACATGAAAAGATTCATCCTGTGAAATAATGCTAATTTCCTTTCATTAAAAAGAAATCAAACAATTCTTACAAATAATTACTATAAGTTTACTATAAGTGCAAATATATGCTATAAGCTATCCTTTTGTCCATAACAAGATCCATATAAAGGAGTCATAGCAAGTTTTATGATAATTACTCACTTCACAATTAGTAGCAATGAACTGCTAATAATTAATTGCTACAAAAAAAAAGCACCTAAACTTTCCATAGGCTCTCAACCAGTAAACCTCAATAATCAAAAGACATGATGTTGGTTAATGGTGGTTAATTTTATTTGCTGATGTCCAGCATCAATTCTGGAATAAGTTTTTTGGATCTGTAGTTTCAAATTAGTTACATGCAAACTGGGTACATTACTATACAGTCTCCTTCAAAGAATGCATCCTTGTTTTGACATAAGTCATCACAGTGTGGCATCCTGTAGACACAGTACTCTCAGTGATCCTACAAATACGGGTAAAATACTTTCAAACAGAATATGCTAAACAGGGATATCATGAAATCCATTTGGAGGATTTCAGACAGGCATCTGCCAAGGATACTTTAGATATCAAAGAACCTGGCTCACAGGAGATGGCAGCACATGATTTCACTTAGTACCTGCCAGGTCTATCATTCTAGGTGATTGAGTGATTGGTACTCATCAACTCTATGCCAGGTTTTGTTAGCATCCTTTCCTCCTTCCTTTCTCTCTCAAGCTGATCTAATTTACTGCAGAATTTCTGTCTCCTCGATTCCCAGAATAATCAATTAAACAGGTTAACAACCTTTTCAAAATTTAAGTTAGATTGACAAGGCACCTGCAAGCCTGTAAAATATTTTATTACTTATCTATAATAAAAACTATTTAAGGAATAAACAAAGCTTCTGCCTCAAAAATAATAGATTAAATACAGAAAAGGGAGGGGGGAATGCTCAGATTTCATCTTGGTTTTATTTTGCCACTCTATGGAATGCTGCAGCTCTAATCCAAAGAACAAAGGTCTCGATTGGCTCTTCTGAAATTGTTTTGTCTCTGCAAGTCCAGATTTTTTTTATTCCATAATAAAAGAACCAGCAAACATCCCAAAGTAAGACATTTTTTTTAACATAATGCACTGTTTTAAATACTAACACGGTCTGCTTTGTTTGAAAGTTATTCTACTTCAATGGATTTAATGTTGTTTGTAGGACCACCTACCATAGTCCATGCTACCTACATGCTTGTGAATATAAAAGTTTGCATTATTTCTAATAAATACTGACCGTATGCTTGCCAATAGCTTTAGCTAGTTCCATTCTCAAATCACATTTTTTTACTGTCAATATGTCCATTTTTAGGAATTGGTATTTCACTAGCTTGGGTATTGCTTCACAATGTCAGGAAATTCTTTAGGAGGAAATGTACCCTATCCTAATGGAACTCAGTAGGAGATCATTATGATCTTCAGAAAATGATGTGCATAAAAAGCCAACTGCTGCTCAGGTATTATGAAACAACCCCCCTCCCCCCACCAATAAATCAAATGCTCATCATAGTGAGGAAATCAACCTTCTCAAATTCAGTGTATTCACTCAAAAGCACATCACTGTCTATCTGCGGATGAGAATGTGCATTTAACTTAAAGTATTACAGTATGCATATAAAACAAAATCAAAGGCATATCTGACTTACACTGTTGATTCTTAATATAAGATTGAAAGCTTTGGGCTAGGAAGTTAAAACTTACAGATTGAACAATACTACCAAGATCAAAAGCAAAAGTATCTTCTTAATTATCTTAATTATTATTAATTATTAAGAATCCTTATGATTCTTGATGAATGTATCTTTTCTTTTATGTATACTGAGAGCGTATGCACCAAGACAAATTCCTTGTATGTCCAATCACACTTGCCCAATAAAAAATTCTATTCTATTCTATTCTATTCTATTCTATTCTATTCTATTCTATTATCTTCTGAAAGTGCTATAACTCTCAAACATCAATAGAATCACAAGTTGTGCTTGAGAAAAAAAAAATCAGCATAAATTAAACTGGTTCTATTCTCTTTCAACTTTATCATTTCCCAGATGATCCCCTTATAGTTCTAACATGGTAAACACAAATGTAAATTACGTCCTACCAGGATCTTGTCCATTTCTATTTGGAGCCATTATTTAAGTCTACCTGGCATAGGATGAATGGGTTTAGTACACAGACAGCCCATACAATTGCAGCAGAATATTGATTTCCTTTACAGTTCACATTCATTATTTCAGAGTCGAGGATCTGGATGTTCTGTGAAGCCATTATGGAATTCTTGGCATGCATAACTGAAAATGTAGGTGGAAAACAATACCAAACAAATAGAAATTGCTGGTGAGAGAACTGTCAGTGAATTACCCTTTCAGATGAGTCAGATCCGTGAAAAGAAATATCTTGATTAGGATATTCTTCCTGAATTCCTATTTCCTTTCAGTGGCATTGTTGATCAGAACTGCCAGTCCAGAATGAGGTTATGAGTTGGCAAAGAAGTTTGCCTAGCTATTCCACTCTCAAATTTGCCAACTGTGCATTCAACACATACATCCCTGACTTTAAAAAAAAATAATGCCGAAAGGAGAGTTCTGTGCAATTTGGAAGCTTGAACTCCGTCAGCAATGCAAGTCAAACTAATAAATGCTTTGTAAAATCAGAATCAGTGTCAACCAATATTTTTGCCCCTTGAAAGTAAACATAGTCCTTTACAGATTAATGATTTATTTATTTATTTTTATTTTACAGCAAATACTAGATACATCTTTCCCCTCTTTGGTTAATTAAAATAATGTAGACTTATTATTTATTAATAATTTATTAAGGCTTAGTCATTTATAGCTTGCTCCCTAGGCAGATCAAGTAATATTGCTATAGAAATATTGCATGCAAGAAATGAAGCCTATGAATTAAGCAGAAGTTTAAAACCCCGCTGGGCTGAACCAGCTCTGCCAACAGATAAGTAGAATCCAGCTCTATTCCTGTTGGCAAACTGTCCAATGGATTCCATGCATGTCCTTCCTGTGTGCATTTGCATGCAAGTGCGCAAGGAAGCACTTTAAATCGGAGTTCAAGTTTCAAAAACGTGTAGTGGCTCTTGTCGCTGACTACCCATTTCTCGGCGCACGCCTTTATTTCTATCTTCATGCAAGCCTCTCCATCCCGCCGCAAAAATGAGAGAGAGAGAAAGAGAGGGGGGGGGGAAGGAGGGAAGGAGAATAGCCAAAAAATACAGTGTCTAACGTTCAAATGAAGCCTGTTGTTCGAGAATCTAAGACGAAACGAGAGAGATTACTCACCTCCTTCTTGCTGGTGAAAGCGGCTGAAGCTTTACTTCCAGCTGACGCTGTTCAAGGTTGCTTTAGTTTCTCATCTGCCTGTGGATCTTCGCTCCAACGCTGTGTCTACACAGACCTTCCTCCCCCGCTCTAGCACTAGCTCTCTCTCTCCCTCTCCCTTTCCTTGTCCCTGCCTCTCTCCTTCTGCATCACTTTTAACTTCAGCAAGTAGCAAACTGAAGCCGTAGACACCACCACCCCCCTCGCTCGGTCTGATTGATTTGGGTTCAGAACCTCTGCTTAAAAAAGCACCATCCTTCCTAGGCTAAGAGCTCATGCTACTGATGAAGCAGTAGCCAGGGCTGGATCTGAGGCTTTGGGGAACGGGGCGGAAAGTGTAAAGGAATGTGAACGTTGGGAGGGAAGGAAGTGGGGTGGGGGGGTGTTAGCTGTACCAAACACCCAGTGATTTGCAAGTGAATGAAGGAGGAGGGCATACGCAGGAGGGCTTTGACAAGGACTACTCATTACTAGAAAGAAACCTCAGTTAAAGAGTTTCATTTTATGTTCAATCCTGGAATAAGGGACATCAATATATGCAGCCTGTAAATTAGCTGTGTGGGAGATTTTTTTGATTACACTGGTCCCTTTTACTGTGATTTAATGTCAACTGGGTACATACCCATCACCTTACATAGTTGCATTGCCCTCTGCAATCAGTATTTTAAGATTTAAGAGGAAACTTGCTTGCCTGCTTGCTACTATGATAAAAAAAAAAAAAAAGGCGCCAGAAATTAAAACACTGGAAAAATGCTAAGTGGGCAAAAATAACCCTCTTACAAACTAAGAGGAGTTGATCTTGTAAACTTAGAATAGGTCTGATTTTCAGTGTAATCACTTGATCTATTGAAACTTTTGCTCATGATTGTACCTTTTGCACAGAGCCTACATATAAGAAAGTCCAACAGTCAACCAGATAGCATTTTTATCCACTTGTCATAGTCCTTTCCAAGGATGTGGAATAGGCAAATATTGTTGCGTATAGCATTAAAGGTATCATCGCAGGATGTAAGCAGTTCCAAGTAAAGCTGCTTTTGCAATTGACTGATGGTGAATTTGTCAATGCCAGTGGTGTTCAAATGATGCTCCAGTTGATTTGGAATTGTACCCAAAGCTCCTATTACTCTTTATGCTACTACCTTTGCTTTCTTTTGTCATAGTGCTTTGACCTCTAATTGCAGGTCTTTATATTTTGTGATTTCTCTGGGTATTGCCACATCTACCATCCAGACTTTTTTGTCTTCCTTACTGACAGTTGTCAAGTATGGAGTGTTAGATGGCAGGTGCTTATCTGTTTGTCTTCTGAAGTCTCAGAGCATTTTAACATCTACATTGCCTTTTATTTTGTCTATTTTGAAGTCCCAGCAATTTTTGCTTGCAGGCAAATGGTATTTCTTGCAGTTCTTCCATTGTTGCTAATTTGGCATGCCATTGTTTCTTCAGCTTCTTTGCAGAAGTGTCTGTTGTTTTCTGCTCAGTTCTGCCTTTCTATGCATTTGTTCTTAAGATTAGTCTCATGCAGCCAGAATCATTGTCTCTTTCTTCAACTTTCCTGCTCTTAACCATTGCTAGGACTGGTCATCTGCTTTGTTTGCTAGCTTTTTAAAATATTTTTAATGTACTGGCCATGTAATACATTGCTTTGCTATTTTCACTATTGTTATTATTTTTAATTTGGTCTCTCTTGTACAGAAGTTTGTTTTTGTCATATAGAGCTTTAGTGCATCTTCTTCACTGTCCTTCAAATATTCTTCCAGTGCCTTTTTTATTCTTTATCTGTTTTGTGTAGCTGCCAGTTCTTTAGATGGGTTGGCCTTTATTGCATCAAGCTTTCCCCAAGAACCTAGGATGTTATAATATATTGGTATAGTACATCTGATTATTTAAAGTAAAATTTTCAGCACAAGCTCTGAGTTGTAGTGTCAGCTGCCATATCATATAGTGGGATTTTTTTGGCAGTCTTGAAACTTGAATGGATTTTCATATTTGTTGGGAAGGGCATAGTTTCATTCTCCCTAACAATTCCACCTTTTAAGTTAATTGGAAGTGGTCTATTAATTCTGCTTCAGATGGCATGTCTGCATTTTAGGACAGATATCATTCAGACAACATAGACTCAATCAAATATCTATTCTTACAGTATGATGGTTCAGAATGATCTTGCATAGTAGCCAAAATCTCACTACACCATTGTAAATCACTATAGGATGATCTCATTTCAAAGTTGATCTTAAAAATACTTGTTAAAAATTGTGGGGTGGGACATCACCCTATCCTGGCTTAGAGTGATAGTATGATATAATACATGTATTCAACACAATTGTATAATTCAATAGAACAGGTCAAAACAGATTTATTCATACATCCATATTTTTATTTAAGTCCATATTCTTCTTAATGAAAAAAAAAATCAAGAATAAAACTGGGGTGAAGAGGAGTACTATCCATTATATTATTCTGCACAAACTTTATTATTATTATTATTATTATTATTATTATTATTATTATTATTATTATTAGTTAATCTTTAGTGAGATTCACAGCCTTTGAGGTTGGTTAATAGTTCAGCAGCTCGAGTCCTAACCAAGGACCTAGGAACTGTTAAGGTATCGTCGGACAATGTAAGCTGTTCCGAGTACGGTGGTTTTTTGTAGAGTCAAAATGTTCAAGTCCAGCAAATTTAGAATTTCTAAATAGCGGGGTAGCCCTTTGGGTATTGCTCCAAGAGCTCCAATTACAATTGGGACAATACACAATTTCTTTTTCCACAGTCGCTCAACTTCAATTTGCAAGTCCCGGTACTTTATGATTTTTTTCTTGCTGCTTATCTTCAATCCGTGCATCACCAGGTATTGCAATATCAATGAACCATACTTTTTTCTTTTCAACTATTGTAATGTCAGGTGTGGACCAAGTGCTTGTCAGTCTGAATCTTAAAGTCCCACAAGATCTTGAGTTTCTCATTCTCTAAAACTTTCTCAACCTGATGTTCCCAGTGGTTTTTGCTGTATTCAAATCCAAACTTCTGGCACAATTTCCAGTGAATGATCTTAGCAACGCGGTCATGGCGTTGTAGGTAGTCAGTTTGTGAAATGTTGCTGCACCCACTGATGATGATGATGATGATGATAATGATGATGATTATTATTTTCAATTCTTTTTTTAAAGGTAATCACTAAAGCCTTTTTTCAGAATATTTACATTACAACTTTGGAGATAAATATCATTTCAATCAATATTCTTACTGGCACTTAAAATTAAGATTGTACTGGTATTTACTTCTTCGTTCCAAATGCATTGTGGATAGAGAACAAGAGGATTTTGAAGATAACTTTTTAAACACTTTGTCTTCATAAACACCAATCAAAGTCTATTACCTTTTTTGAAAAAAATCACCTTTCAACAGTCTACTATGAAATGTCAGCAAAAGATTTGGAGATATTTTTGAGTGCATGTTATTTTTTTTTTAGATTTTGGCTGAGCCTCTTCTTTGCTTGTTATTCTACTACTGTATGGCATCAACTGTAACTGCATCTTCAGATACATCCAATATAACCACCAGGATGTTGGTTTCACATTATGACCAATATAAACATTTCTATAAGCAAAGCAAAATAAAAACAAAAACTGGCAGCAAGCTATTTTCCATCCAAGCTTGTCCATTCTTTCTATAATAGAGAGTAGAATAACAGAGTTGGAAGGGACCTTGGAGGTCTTCTGGTTCAACCCCAAGTTCGAGCAGGAGAGTCAATACTATTTCAGACAAATGGCTGTCCAGTCTTTTCTTGAAAGCCTCCAATGATGGGACACCCACAAGGCAAGCCATTCCACTGGTTCATTGTTCTCACTATTAGGAAATTCCTCCTAGGTTGCTTCTTTCCTTGATTAGTTTCCATCCATTGCTTCTTGTCTTGCCTTCTGGTACTTTGGAAAATAATTTGTCCCCCTCATGGCAGCTCCTCAAATACTGGAACACTGCCATCATATCTCCCCTAAAAAAAAAGTCCTTCATTTCACTAAGGTAGATATACCCAATTCCTGCAACCATTCTTCATATGTTTTAGCCTCCAGATGGCTAATCATCTTTGTTGCTCTTCTCTGCACTCTTTCCAGAGTGCAGTTTTAATGAGTTTTGATGAAAAGCCCAGTTTTGATGAAAAGTCTTGTTTCAGGGAACCAAGAGTTTTTGATTTGAAAGCCGATGCTTTGCAACATTTTAATTGGTCTTAATGGGTCAATAAAAGAGCTGTAAGTAAGTCAGGCATTCCCATTCCCTTCCTTATAAATTGTCAGTATTTGGACTGTGCCTCTCCCTAGAATTCCCAAAACAAATTAATTATGTAATCTTAATGGAAGATGCTGCCCTAAAGTCAGTCTCAGAAACTCACATTTCTTCTTTCAAGGACAGTCTGTTTTACAGACATGCTACATATATTGATGATTAATTGGAAGATTTCCTGAGCATAACTACATGATTTAATGACAGTTTTAAAGCATTTTTCACTTGAAAATTTAGCTACTGCTTTCATGATGCTATGTATATGGGGAAATAAAACAGACAGAATTTATATAGTCCTCCTTCTTATAGAAATATTGTATTAAACAATATTACAGTAAGCACTATATAAGAAACAAGGGAAAAATACATCTATATTTTGCTACTTTTGAAGTAAGGTAAGGCAATATTCAGAAAATTTTTTCATACTTAAGTACATAAAGAAATGCAACTTGTCATGAAAGCATAAGTATGGTTCAAAAAGAAGATTTTTTATATGACAATGTGACAATGTGATAATGCCACAGCTATTGTAACTGAACACCAAGAAGAGGAAAATCTGAGTGATTTGTGTTGCTGAAGAAAATCCCATGAGGTAAGAAAAAGAAGGGAATAGAGAAAATAAGATAAATGTAGAATGTGCTAAAAGCTTTGGTTGGGTTTGCTTTTATTTAAACCCTCTCCTGCACTCTTGGTTTTTATGTTGTGTTTCTTTATTTATGTTTGCTTTGTTTTAATTGTTATGTAGCTTTAACCACTTCTACATTTTCTTATGGCTAGCAACCTGGTTTTATTTAGGGGCATAAACCTGAAACTATCTTCTTTATAAATGTAGAGTCTAGAGTAGTATAAGACTTTGGTATAATGCAGTTAAAGAAAATATAGAACACTTAACAATTAGTAAGCCTCTCTGAACTCCAAGAAGCTTACTCAGGAGTTCCGTACAGAATGTCCATTACATTTCAGAAAGGTACTGGCCTCATTTAAATTACTAAAATCAGCAAAAATATCCCATTTAGAGAAGACTGTTTAGAAGACATATGGAAGGAAGAGAGGTAGCAATCCCAACTTCCAATCTTGTAGTATATAATTTATACGTACAGGATTTCAGACTAGCATTTAGTAGAGCAGCCATGAAGACTCTGAAAAAAATGCCATGATGTTCCTAACCCTCCAAAGATCAGATTCATACAAGCCATGATATTTCCTCCCTCCCTCCTTCCCTCTCTCTCATCATAAACACATGCGCACACAGTTACAATATAAGCCTTTCACAGAAAGTGACACATTGATATATACATATTATTTTATATAGCTGTCACCTCATGAATAAAATCTAAATTAATATATATTTAGGTGACATAAATAACCTCATGGTCCCTCAATTTTTAAGTGATAATGCTATAAATATCACTGTACTAAAATGTTATTCAGAATTTTTTTTACCATTCTCCTGCAATCTAACAGTAAACATGGCAAAATTGTAATATGGGGGGGGGGGTGTAGTTGTACAGTTTTATTGTACAGTCATGTTTCCAGCATTCTGTAATCTTCTTTACTTCCTATATTTTGCAAAAGAAAAGAAACCAGCCCTCAACAGAATCTGCTGACACCAACAAAGTGGGGGAGGGGGGAGTAGGAGTAGGAGGAGAATATTTCCTTTTTTTAAAAAAAATGTTCAATATGCCAGATAACTGAAATTGAAGTAGAGAACTGTGAGGAAGTCCAGTGCTCAGTCACTAACAATGTGGTCATAGATGGCTTCGTAAGAACCATCGTCATCATCACCATCCTTAAAAATCACCATCATTAGAACTACTCAGATGTTCATAAAATGGTCATTAAATGGTAGGTACAGATATAGAATAATGAAAAATCAAACTATTGCTAATTAACTATACTGTAATCTGACAAAATAATATTTAGATGCTGCGTAATTGTTCACTGTGATGAACAACTATGTAGCCTGTTTCTTTAATTTTAATTTTGGCATAGATTGGATGGTCTTCTCTATAAAGCTGCAAAATCTATGAAATACTAGAAAGCAGGTGTTTCTTTATCACCATAAATCAGGAGGAGTCTGAGATTCATTCATAACATTTTCATCATCTGGATTCATGGAAATGAATCTCTCATCAAATTTTATCATGTTTTCAGCAACTTCCATGAACAAACAACCTCATCTTAGCTACAGGATGAATCCACTTCCTTGATGTCACAGCAAAACTGCACAATCAATTCAGAATCACTACAGGAAATGAATAGGTTACCATGCATATCTATATACTTCCTGCTTCCATTCAGAACACAATATCAAAAATATGAATTTCCAGTGTCTTTGCTACAATTACATTTATTCTGATCCATTTGACAGAGATGCTCGATTGGCAGAAATAAAGCAGGCATTCAAGATGCTGAACCATCTACCAGTAAGATGAACAGATAAATCAATAGAACCAAACTGATTTCCAGGGGGACCTATTAAAAGACAGACTACAGAAACAGAACAATGTGGCATCACTGGTTGTCACCTACTGTTGTGGCCTGTCAGCAGCCTGTGCAGCTAGTAGCTGATTCCAACAGTGAGGAGGCTGGTGTGGTGCTGCACCTGTGCAGCTGGCACTCGAGTCAGACAATGAGGAGGCTGGAGAAGATGTGGTGCCAGTGGCAGGGACTCAGGCAGGGCCTTCAGAACCTCCAGAAGCTCCCATAAGTGAAGAGAAAGAAGAGGAGGAGCCTCTTCTCGATGCACGGGCACGCAGAGCTGCCAAAAGGCAGGAGTGGCTCCTCAGGAGGAGGTCTCCTCAAGAGTAAGGCTTGGGGCTAATTGGCCACTCCCTTAGCCAATTTAAGGAAGGATGATGACTGAGGCAATTTGCAGGGAACAACTTCATTCTCCTTCGCGTCCTGATTTTAGTTCTCTTATCAGTTTCCTGCAAATTGCTTCTGGGCTTTCTGCCAACTATAGTAAGATTACGATTTTTTATTCTTTGGATTCTTGTAGGCTGTTAAGAAAGTTAATTAACAGCCTTTATTTGAAAAAGACTGATTCAATTTAGTAAACTAAGGTTTGTACAGACTTTGTGTGTGCTGCGTTCTTTGGGGTCCGTAGCTGGGGCAGAATTCCTTCAGCTCTCAGTTCAAACCATTCAAATGTGTTATTAAGAAGGTATAGTCCATTCTGGATAATTGAATCACTGCTGAATGGGTTGTACATGTATAGAGACAGCCTCCCAGCCTGAATCAGATTCTCACAAGAACAATAAGACAATAATGTTAACATGGAAACAAAGCCCTGCAACACATCTAAATGCCCCTACAGTTATACTAATAGCATATAATATAATAGGCTTTAACAAGTATGCAAAGAATAGATAAAAATGCATGTGTTCTTCCTCTAATGTAATATATGCAATCTGGATTCTACATATGAAATATAGACCAGACTTTATGCAAAAGAATGAATGAATAGAAATGGTGGTCACATGATCTCAGGACTTAAAGCAAGAGTAAGGTAATAACAGGACTTGAACCACCCAGACTACTCTAGTGCAATCTTCTAGATCACTCTATTACAATCTTCATTGTAATTTTAACATAGTCATTTTGAAACAAGAAACTTTAGCATTAGAGTTGAGCAAGATCATCCCAACAATGGCCAAGATGGGGGCTGGAAGCTAAAAGATAGCTAAAATATTCCAATTGCAGGAATTGGGTAAAAAGAAGGACTAGGGGTGACATTGTAGCAGTCTTCCAATATTTGAGGGGCAAAGAACCTATTCTCCAAAGCACTTGAAGGTTGAACAAGAAGCAGTGGATGGAAACTAATCAAGGAGAGAACTTACCTAGAACTAAGGAGAAATTTCCTGTCAGTGAGAATAATCAGTGGAATGATTTTCTCCAGAAATTGTAGGTGCTCCAACACTGGCAGTTATTAAAAGAAGAGAGTGAACAACTGTATTAAGCTTGTAGATAAACTACAAGGTCCCTTCCAACTCTGTTAATCTGTTACAATGTATTGTTGAATTTAAATACAGGTATGACTTATGACCACAATTAGGACTATAATTTCCACTGCTAAGCAAAATGGCCGTTGAGTGAATCACCCTTGATTTTGCAACCTTTTTTGCCACAATCATTAAGCTTATCCCTGCAGTCGTTAAGTGAATCATGTGGCTGTTAAGCGAATCTGGCTTTCCCCATTGACTTTGCTTGTCGGAAGCCAGCTGGAAAGGTCATGAATGGCTGCAACTCTCATAAATAGATGCTGATTACCAAGGGCCCAAATTCTGATCACATGACTATGGGGATGCTGCAATGTTTTTAAGTGCAACTCTAAGTTAGATTTTTCAGTGCTGTTATAACTTCAAATGGTTGCTCAATGGATAGCTGTAATATGAGAACTATCTGTACAATATACAGTATCAAAAAATTTCAGGGTATCTCAAAAAGTCTTAACAAACAGGTTTTTAAATATTACAGTAGTAAATTTGCAAAGTTTGCATCTCTCACACATGTGACCTGGATCTGTTAATCTATTTGTCTCTCTCCCTACTTCTCCATTTAAATCCAACATCAATTTACTCACTCCATAAATCAAATGATGTGAGATGTAGCTCACAAAACTTATGTTTCTTAATAAAATTTGTTAGAAAAATGCTAAATGGTACCACCGTATTTTACTCATTTCCTAGAAGTATAGAGCAAGTCTGAAAAAGAATATATATATATTTTCTTGTCTGCTAATTAAAGCACATGCAAACACTCAAGCTTACAGTTAGGCAGTTTAATCAATCTGCATGGGCCTAAGCCTTTTAAAATACATTACTGGATCACAATCCCCAAAACATAAACTTGCACCAAATGCCTGTTTAAAATCATATTTGGGGTTTATTAAGGCACAGTGTAGCAAAGAGAAGCAGAGGTGGGTGTTAGTCATAAAGAAGATGATTAAAATTCCAAGAATTTCAAAGACATCTAAATTGGAGATTGAACTGCAAAATTAGTTTTCCAATAAGTTGGTCAAGGCTTTAAGCAAATCCAGCTCAAATCAAAATGCTAATATGTTCACTATATAGAGACATTATAGTGCTAGATTTCTTTCTGACTCTTTGAAAGCTTAGGAAAACTTCACAACCTGGGTGACTTAAAGTTTTGTTTTCTTCTTTCTGTTCTGAGAAAATTTAATGAACGAAAAGCATCTTATAAATTCCTTCCTTGTTATTTATAGAAAGAAATGTTTCTACTTTGTTATATGTGCAAGGGATCAAATGAGATTTATGCAGATACCTTAGTAGAATAGCTACACTTTAGCCCTATGTAGTCTATGATTATAAGGGCAGATTCTTCCCATTAAAACACATATGTATGACATTTTATTTCATACAGTATTTGGGAAGAAATGTCTCACATGTTAAGTTACCATGCACATTGGAAATTGTCTGTAGTGAATAACTGGATAACTAGATGAAACCCTGCAGAATTTCTGAAAACTAATATGCACACAGAGAGATGTATAAAAACATGAATTGGTTGGGCTCCAGAAAAGGATTAAGTATAATAAGATGCCAAGAGTTTTCATCAAGGCTATATCATAGAACTTGCTGAGAACAAGTCGGGGACCCTGATTGCTTAGAAATTACAATTTTTTGATGAACAAAGTACAAGGAAGCTAAGTAGAATGGATTTGTTGAATCTATAGAAATTATCCATTGTAGAAAATAGGAGCTTCCTGAATATTATAATAGTCCCTTTTCTAATCTTAGAAATAAATCTCTACTCCTTCTATTGGTTCAAAAATGAGCAGTTTCCCTTTATATTTTGTAGTGAATTTTTGCCCAATATTGACATTTTACTAATGATCAATTTTAATTTATCAATTGCAGAATAGACAGTAGTTTCATCCTATGTACCTAGTAGTTCTAAATATGTACAAATATGTAAACAAGGGACAGAAGGGGATTATTAGAGGGAGAAAAAAAATAGATAACAATATTGCTGTTCTAACTCCTAGAGCTAAAAGGCAAATTATAATCCACAATAATCAGCAAATTTAGTTTTATTATTTCAATTTTTCTATCCAAAAAATGTGAGGTAACTATAAAATTATCAACTGCAATTTCCCCCCTTAATAATTTCCACAATTTCTCAGTATTATTATATTTTCCACTAATAATGAATAAACTATGTCTACAATCTTGTAAAAAGATTGTTCATTTTTATCATTAACTCTATATTCTTCCCAGAACAAAGAAAAGTTGCAAATATTAAACATTTCAATAAGAATTTCTACTTCCCAGATCTGAACCGTGAGATTTTGCTACAAGGCAAAATGACATTTTAAGCCATTTTGCTTATTACCTGGAAATTATCTTCATTATGACTGCTTTGGGCATAAACTCAGCAATTTTAATACCCTGAAACATGATTATTCAAATACCTTTGAGAATATTAATAAACATTTAGACTCTCTTTAAAACATCTGATCTGCAATAACAAGATTAGAAGATTATGTTTTCCTGATGTTGTATCTGTATATAAATTCTTCAGATACGTGACCTTTTGCCCCACTCCGAGTAATGGGGATCAGTTTTAGGTTTGTTCAGTTTCACATTTTATTTGCTAAAAATATGTTTGGTCCCTTTCTGCATGAATTTATGAACTGGCCTGCAAAAAAATAAAAAAGCAGAAATACACCTCTTTTTTCATGGCGTCTTCTTCTCCAATAAATTCCCTTATGCATTTCCCCCCTGTTCATTTTCTTAATCTTTAAGCAGACATAATCAATGTGTAAATGAACTACTGCCAGTGTGGCGAAGATATAGAATAAAGCCCAGCTTGAACCAAAGATACTCATGGATTGGTTTTGGAACAGTTATTTCTCTTAACCTAACCTATCAACAGTTAAAGTTATGTTGAAAAAATAAAGGCAGGAGTACACTGCCTTGTATTCCTGAAGCAAATGCATATCTAACAAACAAATAAAAATTTCAAAATTCAGGCTTTAATCTGCACTTGGCTTATTCTATCTCAGTTACTGACTCCAAGATGTAAACAAGAACATATCTGATCCTAGACAAAGCTCTTCCCACCTGCTAATATATATGTTCCAGAGGTAGTTACAGAATCAACATAATTTACACTTGAAAGAGAAAGAAGGGGAGATTTGCAGTAGTTAAGGCAACATCTTGGCTTTCATAATTTCTGGAAAATAAAGCATTGCTTCAATTTTATTTTATTTTGCTATCCCACAATGTCTGCCTGAAGATTTATGCTTAATTATCAGTCTCCAACTATTGTCTTATATTTCGCTTTACATAAAACATGAAGGTTTATCCCCATTCATTTTTATGTTTTATAAAATAATTAAAACCCAGAAGCTAAGAGTTAGAATATTGAATGTAATGTTCTAATTAAACTTTGATTGTCCACAAGGTAATATTAAAGCTTTCAGAAGTTTCTCTTTCTTGCATTCTCAATCCAAAATTTTCATGCTGTTTTTTTTTAAAGTCTTTTTTCATAATCAAGGCAAACTGTTGAAGGGTGGCAAAAATGAAGAACTTAAAAATAAGATATTCCATCAAAGATACTGGTATTTTATTGTTTCAAGAATTAGTTCAGGCAGATAATATGTATCTGGAATATGCCACTGTTGAATAGCAGACTGTTTTCCAAAACAGCCAATGTACTGAAGATCTGGTTGAGGTTGAATCCAACCTTGACCTTGGAACATATTGGGTGATTTTGGATTAATCAGCATAATCCACTCTATTGGCTTCTTTTTGTTGGCATAAAATAAAGGGGAATTTCCATGTACAGTAAATCATCTTGAACTGTTGGAGGGAAGTAGGTATCAGTTTAAAAAAATAATCAGTGTTATAGCTTCCAAAATTTTAAACTGATTATTACAGGCATGTCTGCATTACACATCTATGTTAAAAGTGGTTTGCCCACTGCTATAGAATTAGGAATATTTTTTTAAATGTAGAACTAGAGTAAAGTCAATGAACTATAATAATCCAGTAGATAATCTTTGATGAAGTGAGAAATGAGAAGTTCTCTTTTCTTAAGCTCTCTTTTTATAGGCCAGTTTGAATTCCCAAATCATTGTAGCTTTGGTTGTAATTGATTGATGATTCTTTACCAATCTGTAAAAACCAATAACCTTTGTCAATGCCCTGTTCATGCACCTCTATCAAGACTTCATTATCATCTCAGGAAATTCAAGAAATTATCAGAATGATGAATTTACTAATTCTATACTTTTTCACAACCTGGTACATTTTGGAAGGTCTTTAAACATTTTCTGCTTAGATATATGCAATCATTTATTGCTTTGAGCAAGTGCAACATTTGTCTGGCCCTCTGCACCTTAATATCCTACCATTCCCACCTTTTGTTCCCTAAGTTTGCTGCTGGATCTGAGAATGAACTATAATTCAGTGTGAGCACAACTCTCTATTTGATCCAACACATGGAGCTGGACTATAGTATTTTTCAATACTACAAGTGGACATGAGTATAACTTCCTCCACAGAGGTTGTGGAGAGCAAGAGGCAGAATTGGCGATACTCAAGGAAGTAGAGAACAAAGATACTTCCTCTACACTTTAGTGTTGATGCATTCTTTATGATCCTTCTACTTTTTAATGAACACCTTATTGTATTTGAAATGGAGCAAAGGAAAAAGATGTGGTACTCTGTCCTAAAATTTCCAGCGTATCTTAGCATATGTGTAGTACAGGATATTTTCACTACAAGAACTGGAACTCATATTATTTTGTGAACATACTACCATTGACATTCCACCTTTTTGTAATTTAAGCAACTCAGTTTAGGAGGAGAAAGGGGGTTTCATATTACCCTTCTAATGGTCACTCATGCCCTAGTCTCCTCCCGTCTTGACTATTGCAATACACTCTACATGGGGCTGCCCCTGAAGAGCATCTGGTAGCTCCAGTTGGTGCAAAATGCAGTAGCCTGCATTGTTTTATGCTGACCTCAGTGTGCACGTGTATCACCTCTCCTGTGGGAACTACACTGGTTGCTAATTTGCTTCTGCGTGCAATTCAAGGTTGTCACATTCAAAGCCCTTCATGCTTGGCACAGGTTATCTGAGGGACAGTCTCTTGCTGGTCACATATACCTGACCCACTAGAGCAGGGAGGGAAGGAATAATTATGGGTCCCATCCAGTGGTGGGTTGCCCATGGTTCGCAATGGTTCTATAGAACCGGTAGTAAAACTGGTGGGAGGCTCCACCCACTGACCCTGACACATGAGCAGAAGAGTGTGTGCGTGAGTGAAGCAAGCATATGCGTGTGGCCCCATTGCGAACTGGTAGTAAAGATAAGTAGAACTCACCTCTGGTCCCATCCCCTAGGGAGATACTTCTGGTGGGACCTAGGAGAAGGACTTCTCTGTGGTGACTCCCTTTCTCTGGAACATTATTCCCCCAGAGATTAGACTGCCCCCCACTTTAACACTCTTTCAGAAGGCACTGAAGGTGTAGTTCCGCCAGCGAGCCTGGGGAATGCAGAGTTGGCTGGATCCCATTAAATGGCTTGTATGAATGTGTATTGTCACTGAGATGGTGGGTTATTATTTTATTATTTTTATTTTTTATATGATGTTTTTATATCTGTGTAAGCCGCCTTGAGTCACCATGCATGAGTAAACGGCAATATAAATTTTCTAAAAAAATAAAATAAAAAATGAAATAATTTAAAGTCAGAATATTTTGCTAAATTAAAGCAGATTTAATTTAAGGGAAAATTTGCTGACCATCTCAATCTTACTTCAACATATACCATCTCTCCACTCCTCCACATTTATACCTTTACAAAAAGTGGCAAATGCCTTCTGTTCCAGGCAATGCAAAGTTAAGTGTAGACTTTATAAATTATGACTGGAAATCATATTATCAAACTTTTTAGATTGTTTTTCTGGCATGCTTATATACTGAATATGGATAGAGGTAAAATAATATACAAAGAAAACAAGGCACTCCTAGCATTTTTCATGGTTGCTAATCAGCCATCAGCAGTACGTACTACTATTCTGAGTCATACTAAATGATTTTGAGGCACCAGAATGGTAAAGCCTACAAACTTGAAATTTGGCACGTATGTTCCTCTTGGCTAAGAAAGGAATTTTCGAAATGACCATCAGATCATTAGTATTTCATATACAGTATGATATTCACGTGCTCGGATGCTAAGGAGTTAGACATTCTACTCCCCCTCCCCATCTGAAAGAAACTCTGTCCCAACTGCCAGTTGCCTTATATTAACACGTTCTGATGCTACCCCTTTGCTAAACTGGGTGTGGGCATGGTCAGCACGTGACTCATTCAGCCTGCGGGCTGGGACATTGTACTCCCCTCCCCCTCTGTTCCAACTGCCAGTTGCCTTATATTAACACTCTCTGATGCTACAGAGTTACACATTTTACATTAAGTTTCAGGCTTTAAGTGTCAATTTATCATGCCCAATCACATAGTTTCGTAGCGCAGCACGGGCGTCCAGCTAGTACAATAAATAAAATCTCAGGGAAGATGATTTCTTTTTAAATCGGTTGCTACTGCTAACTGGTTATTGAAGGGCCAGGATAAAGAGGTTTTCCAAAAACAGAGGAAAAACAAAAAGACACTGAAGGCGTTCTTCATTACTTTGCTTTTTCATATTTGTGGGTATGAAATTCAGCTTTTATTTATTTATCTACTTGCTGTCTGAATAAAAGCTACAGTAGCTACTTAGATACTCAAGTGTGTTTTTTTAAAGCACATATTTGTGGCACTTCCTAATTTAAAATGCACCTATATTTATGCTCTTACGCCATTGAGGCTTTTCTAAGGGAAGAAGAAGATCAAAATATCTTAAATAATAAAGTTCCTATCCCATTGTGCTTATGCTAAAAATTTCCTGCTCATGCTATTAGGTTTGTCTCCCTGAATTTATGGTTGGTTTAAAATAAGTTTTTTGATTACCAAATGGTGCATTAGAACATTGTGAGCCTCCACAAAGACAGAATATAAACATAATGACAAAGCAGTGGCTTTAAATTTTCAGTACATATATACCTAATGAAAGTTTTAGAACAATATATATAGTAGAGTTATAGTAAAGTTATAGAACTATGTGTGTGTGTTTGTGTGTGTGTGTGTATACACACACACACATAGTGATAGATAGATTGCTAATATTAAAAAGGTAAGGGTTCCCCTCACACATATGTGCTAGTCGTTCCCGACTCTAGGGGGCGGTGCTCATTTCCGTTTCAAAGCCAAAGAGCCAGCACTGTCCAAAGACGTCTCCGTGGTCATGTGGCCGGCATGACTAAAAGCCAAAGGTGCATGGAAAGCTGTTACCTTCCCACCAAAGGTGGTCCCTATTTTTCTACTTGCATTTTTTTACATGATTTCGAACTGCTAGGTTGGCAGAAACTGGGACAAGTAATGGGAGCTCACCCCATTACATGGCACTAGGGATTCAAACCACTGAACTGCTGACCTTCCTATCGACAAGCTCAGTGTCTTAGCCACTGAGCCACCGCATCCCTCATTGCTAATATACAGGCACCCAAAATGGTATGTAAGTACAGAATGTACCCGTTAAAGTGCTACATGCATGACTCATGCTGATAGGATCTCAAAATGTTTCCTATATTTGAAATTTATTCTATTTGAAAAACATCAATAGTTATATTTAAGTTATGTTCCTCCCTTCTAAATGAATGTGTATCTATCTCTGTATGCATTTGTGTGTGTGTGTACACACACATTTTTATGCAAAAATTGACATTCCCTTTCTTCTTTTTTCAAAGGTGAGTATTTCTTCCTTCTCCTCCCCCGGTCCACTATTTTCTTTCAGCACAGATGTCCACAGGGAGAAAATGTTATGCATCAGCTCCAAATTATGAACAGGTATTAGTCACAGATCTCCATAAAAAGATTGGCTCTTCTGCTTCTGAAGCAGGGAATTATCTGTTGCCAGGAGGAACTGCACTTATTATTGAGGGAAATAGGCAGAAGGATCTCTGCACAAACATTTCCTTGCAGCCCTTTTCTCCTGAGGAACACCTTTTTAAGGAAAGTTCTGGGCACATTTAGCCTTTTCTCCATATCTTATCTTCGTTCAGTTCTGTAACTTGACATGTCCTTCTTTGTGACTGGAGAAAAATATCCTACATTCTCCCTGAGCAGCTTTCTAACCTTCCCACAGAAAAGTGGATCATTTCAAGTTTACCCTGCAACAAGGCAATCCGAATTGCAAGTGAGTCCCATCTAATTCTTACAAGTTGCACCTGCTATGCTTTATTTCTGCCAGCTGACATTGCAGCACCATAGATGTGGAAAGGTTTGTGCTACGATGTGGGCTCGCCACAAGGTTAAGACAATATTCATGCCGGGGATAAAAATATCTCAATACTTTGTAAAAATATAATCTGTGCCCTTTTGAGCAAGCTTGAAATAAAATAGATGTTTTATTTTGGTAGATATTGTCATTCCCAACTCTTTCCTCAAATGTCCGTAGTTGCTGCTGAATCTGATTAGCAAGGCTAGGTTTGCAAGTTTGCAATATTCGCAATATTGTTAGCCAGAGATTAGCCGTCTCTGTTTTAAACTTTCAGTAGCCTGCTTAAGAGCTGAAAGATCAATCTGACGAATCTTCCATTTAAAGAAGTGTAATAGCAAGAGAGAGTAGCTATACTTAGACGCATGTTGTACACAGATCTGATTTAGATCAGACTTCCATTTCTGTGGAATGACACAAGGTTGGAAAATAATATCTGCAGCGGGACAGACTGACGAAACACCAAAGCAATCGATAGAAGGGAAATGTAAAATATATTTTAAAAGCATAATGCTTTTAAATGCTTCATGTTCTTTTTACTTTCTTTGTGGATAGGATATGGACAGATGAATATAGGGATAAAATCGCTGTAAAAATGTTGATTGCTTCAACTCATAACATATATTTACAAAGGCACAGCCTGTAGAATGGTAAGGCTTTGTAGCTTCAATCTTTTAAGAGATGATTTCCAAATCTTCAGTTAAAGACAGACTAGAATGGAGTATAGTTTATTGTCATTATGGCCAATGACAAAATGTTATTGTTCCCTATAATGATAAAAATAATGGATTCTCAAAAATGAACTTACTGTAATTGTTAATATTTAATTTTGCAATTGTCTTTATCAGTTAGCTGTGGTGGCACAGTTTTTAGAATGCAGCATTGTAATCTAACTTTGCCCACTGCCAGGAATCTGATCTCAACTAGCTCAAGGTTGACTCAGCCTTCCATCCAGGGGTGAAATGCTACCGGTTCAGGCCAGTTCGCCTGAACCGGTAGTAAAAAATGCTACTGGTTCGCCAAACCGGTAGTAAAAAAGGTTTAAAAAAAAGTTCCAAAGATCAACTGAGCTGATCTTAACCGGTAGTAAAAAATGCTTAAAAAGTTAAAAAAAAAAAAAAAGTTCTGACGATCGCATGTTGCTCAGCTGATCATCGGAACTTTTTTCCCCCCACTTTTTAAGCATTTTTTACTACCGGTTCTCCAGAATGCTTTAAAAAGGTTAAAAAAAAGGTTCCGATGATCACAGCTGTGGCGCACAATCATCGGAACCTATTTTTAAACTTTTTTTAAAGCATTTTTTACTACCAGTTCTCTGGAGAACCGGTAGTAAAAAATGCTTTTAAAAAGTTATGTAATAGTACATAACCCACAATCACTTTGAGAGTGAGATGGGCAGTTCCAAAATATGATAGATGAGATAGACAGATAGACACACATGTATTTTGAAGCTATAGCTGGTGCGAAATGTGGCAGCCTAGGGATGATGGATGTATCCTGACATGCCCCCTGTTTAAGAAACTGCACTAGTCACCAATCTGTTTCCAAGTACAAGTCAGGATATTGGTTTGTATCTTTATGGCAATGGGTAGCTCCAGACTGGTTTCTCTGCCTTTTCCTATACTCCTTTCGCCTGTCTGACTAGGTTTATTTGTTTATAAATCAAATTTATATGGCTATCCATCTCTCATAAGGTGAGTCTGAGCAGCAAACAATAAACCAAGTAAAATAATTAAATTAATTATTGAGTAGTGCCAAATATAAATTTGGTAGGTATAGGTGTTTGAATTTTCTCCGTTTTATATGATTTTGATTCTGCATTTGGTTTATTCTATGAGATAGCTACTCAGACACTTCAAGAATGGATAGCATGCAAATCAATCAATTGTACAAAAAAGGCAATCATTCAATATCTCAAGCACAAAGCTATATACTACTCCATATGAATATTTTAATATGCTATAATTTGCAAGATACAATTTGGAAAGTTTGCAGTTTCATCTCTTATTCAAATTAATTTGCCATTTGATTCTCTGCATGCAAGAATATATCATCTGCGATTATATCTGCTTGCACAAAGCAGCCTTTCCCAGAAAATACATGTTTCAAAAGATGAAATACTGTAGAAAAGAGAATCAAAGCCTATACATATGACAACGTTTGATATTTTAGTGAAAGCATTCAATCTTTTCCTTTAAAATAAAGATTCCTTGCACATCAGGTGACATTCTTCAAACAAAATTTGGGGCTGTATCCCAAAACATCACAGTGTAATCTAGGCTACATGATTTAGCTTTCAGTTTTGAAATTCTTGTTAAAGAATGACTAATGCGTATGGGAAAGAAAATTACAAAATGAGACATACTAAAACTGCAGGCCCACAACAAAAGGCAGAAGCAAAAGAAAAAGGATATTTGAGTGTCTTACAGATTCCTTTGTGCAGGTCAGAGAAAATAGGTCGTAAATACTGGGAAATTTTCCATTCCATTCATGAAGCAATTAAAATTCCAGGACTGACTGATAATGGAATTTTGATGAGAAGTGGGGAATCAACCAAAGGATTAACAGATTTTATTATTGTTCCTTCTTTGTACAGAGATAAATAATAGGATGTATCATTTGGCTTTCTTGAATAATTGAAAACAAATGCATTCCCCTGAATGAAACAAAAGCAGAGTATCCATTTCACAATGACACATCATCTTACAAGAACACCACTGACAATTAATTGCTCTTTGTCATTGGAGCAACTCAATTAAAATTAATGCAATATATTTGAGGAGTTTTTGTTTTTGTTTTGTTTTTAATGAAGTCTAAAGAATTGTCATATATATATATATATATGACATGTGTATGTATATATATATATATATATATATATATATATATATATATATATATACATACACATACACACATAGAGTTCGTCCTTGATTTACCACCGCAATGGTTCCCAAAATTTCTGTTATTAATTGAGACATTTGTTAATTGAGTTTTGACCCATTTTATGACCTTTCTTGCCTACGAAAAAGGAAAAAAGACATATAAGCATATATATATATATATATATATATATATATATATATATATATATATATATATATATATATGCATATTCTTTCTAGCCAGGTTTTACCTACGTAAGCTAGGTTGTTCTGCAGCTCTGACTGTGTGAAATCTCATTCACCAACCTCAGAGCTCCTCCTCTGCTGACAAACTGCAACTCTGCGTTGCTCTCTGGGAGACTCAGATAGCTATTTCTGCCTTATAAGGCTTCGTCAGTGAGCCACACCCACTTCTCAGATATTCCCCCTGTAAAGGTACAATGTGTCTTTTTCTGTTTTTCGTAGGCTTTTATGTGCATATTCTTTCTAGCCAGGTTTTACCTACGTAAGCTAGGTTGTTCTGCAGCTCTGACTGTGTGAAATCTCATTCACCAACCTCAGAGCTCCTCCTCTGCTGACAAACTGCAACTCTGCGTTGCTCTCTGGGAGACTCAGATAGCTATTTCTGCCTTATAAGGCTTCGTCAGTGAGCCACACCCACTTCTCAGATATTCCCCCTGTAAAGGTACAATGTGTCTTTTTCTGTTTTTCGTAGGCTTTTATGTGCATATTCTTTCTAGCCAGGTTTTACCTACGTAAGCTAGGTTGTTCTGACGAAGCCTTATAAGGCAGAAATAGCTATCTGAGTCTCCCAGAGAGCAACGCAGAGTTGCAGTTTGTCAGCAGAGGAGGAGCTCTGAGGTTGGTGAATGAGATTTCACACAGTCAGAGCTGCAGAACAACCTAGCTTACGTAGGTAAAACCTGGCTAGAAAGAATATGCACATAAAAGCCTACGAAAAACAGAAAAAGACACATTGTACCTTTACAGGGGGAATATCTGAGAAGTGGGTGTGGCTCACTGACGAAGCCTTATAAGGCAGAAATAGCTATCTGAGTCTCCCAGAGAGCAACGCAGAGTTGCAGTTTGTCAGCAGAGGAGGAGCTCTGAGGTTGGTGAATGAGATTTCACACAGTCAGAGCTGCAGAACAACCTAGCTTACGTAGGTAAAACCTGGCTAGAAAGAATATGCACATAAAAGCCTACGAAAAACAGAAAAAGACACATTGTACCTTTACAGGGGGAATATCTGAGAAGTGGGTGTGGCTCACTGACGAAGCCTTATAAGGCAGAAATAGCTATCTGAGTCTCCCAGAGAGCAACGCAGAGTTGCAGTTTGTCAGCAGAGGAGGAGCTCTGAGGTTGGTGAATGAGATTTCACACAGTCAGAGCTGCAGAACAACCTAGCTTACGTAGGTAAAACCTGGCTAGAAAGAATATGCACATAAAAGCCTACGAAAAACAGAAAAAGACATATATATATATATATATATATGCATACATACATACATACATACATACATACACACACTTTCTTCTCTTATCGTATATGTAGAATATGTGTGCTGTACTAATTAGTATGTGTAGTGAGGGCTGGGGAGACTTGGGTTCAAATCCAATTTAAGCCATAGAAGCCCACTGGGTGACTTTGAGACAATTTCTCTTTCTCAACTCTGTGTATCTAACAGGATTGGTGTTGTGGGGATAAATTGAAAGGGAGATCATCTTGCAAGCCTCCTTGAGCCTTGCAAGAAAAGGAAGGATATAAATATAACAAGTAGACACTAATGAAATGAATAATATTGTCAATTGATGTATTTATTTACTCAAGTTATATACTGCTACAATCCGAAGTGTCTCGAGTGACCCACCAAATCCTCAAGAAGTTAAAGAGGTTTTTGTTTCTTATGTACAAAGCCAAAGAACAGAAGACAGCTAAAACACTGTTTGTTGCCATAACATCACACTGGGACCTTGGGCATAAGACTGCATTTATCTCATATTGAAAAATTTAAGTGTTCAAGGCTCTTCAGATATTTAAAAGAAGGGCACCTGTCCATATAAACTAGCATGAGTTTGTTCCAGTCAAAATGCAAGTAATGCATGTTGTGGGAAACTCATCCCACATCAGGTTTGTTTCTTAAAATGTAAGAAATACAAACAAAATATGTTGATTGTTTATATGCAATGGCTTGCTTTTAATTCTTACCTATGAATTTATTCTTGACTATGAAAAAGGCAAATTTACTTGTGTAAGCTGCTGAAGAATAGCAGTTATACTTTGTTTTGTCTTTCCACCCACACATTTCTTCCAAAATTAATTTGTGTGAAAATCCTTTGTATTTGTAGATAGAATAGATAAAAATTGATTGATTGATCGATAGATAGATAGATAGATAGATAGATAGATAGATAGATATGCAATACCGAAACTTGAAGCAGCTTTCTATAATAAGTCTTAAAATAAGATAGATAGATGATAGATAGATAGATAGATAGATAGATAGATAGATAGATAGATAGATGATAGATGATAGATGATAGATGATAGATAGATAATGGATAGATGGATGGATGGATGGATGATAGGTAGGTAGGTAGGTGGGTGTTTATATAGATAGATGATATATAGGTAGAAAGATAGATAGGTAGGTAGGTAGGTAGATGGATGGATGGATAGATGGATAGATGATAGATAGATAGATAGATAGATAGATAGATAGATAGATAGATAGATATGCAATACCAAAACTTGAAGCAGCTTTCTAAAATAAGTCTTAAAATTAGATAGATAGATAGATAGATAGATAGATAGATAGATAGATGATAGATAGATAGATAGATAGATAGATAGATAGATAGATAGATAGATAGATATGCAATACAGAAATATGAAGCAGCTCTCTAAAATAAGCCTTAGAATGGAATATAAAAATCTATGGGCTTTTCCTCTCAAGGACAGAGAAAAAGCATTTCTAAATATGACTTTAAGAGATTTAGAACTAATTGCCATATATTTTAAATCTTATTCATGGAATAGCAATTGAATTAAGGAAGGCCATCCTCTACTAATTAGTTGAAATAAATTTCTCAGATACCAATACCTCCAATTAAAACAATCATGTTTACATTAAGTTCATAATGAAACCTTGAATTAACTAATTCAGAGGTCTGAGAGAACATATATGTCTGCCCTGAAACACTCTGTACTTTCCATTATCCAACAGTTTAGAGTAACTTTTAAATAACATGCAGCATCCCTATGACTATCATTAAGTGTTGTACCTTATGATTCTTGATAAATGTATCTTGTCTTTCTATGTACACCGAGAGCGTATGCACCAAGACAAATTCTTTGTGTATCCAATCACACTTGGCCAATAAAGAATTCTATTCTATTCTATTCTATTCTATTCTATTCTATTCTATTCTATTCTATTCTATTCTATCATTACCTTGTTACTAATTCCACTGATTATTGTGGAATTAGATTCATAATTGTCATGGTAATACTACTCACAGACAGGGTCTTATGTTTAATAAATAAACCACTAGATTGATCACTTGTATACTACATTACATGGTGTTTATATGCCACCTGATATTAAATAGATTGTATGGGTTACATAATGTAGATGCTTAACAAGTATCTTAACCACTAGTACTATGTATTTTTATCGGCACCAACTCCCAAAATTTCTAGCAGAGATTTAATCAAGGATATGATTTTTTTTTTAAATTGAGGTTGCCCAAAAATTTGAAACTCCATATACAATGTGCTCTGATACTGAACTATAGTCCCAATGTGTGATGCAATCATTCCCACACTTTACTGAAAATCACTCATAGTAATCATTAACATGTTAAGTAATCACCTCTCCACTGGTTTATTAATATAGTAATGTAGCAGGTATGCAATAATACCAAGAGCATTTCAGAATGATTTACAAATAGAAGAGTATGGCTTTTATGAATGAGGAAGTGTGGAGATAACATTTCCATTAAAGGTGAAGGGGTGACTTTGCTTCTAAGAGGAAGAATTGAAGATGCAAAGGAATTCTTTAAATGATGAGACAGTATGAACATCACTTAGTTCAAATAAACCTATATGTTGGAGAAAAGCTAATGAGAGTATTTTACATTGATCAGATCTATTTAACATTCATGTGTTACAAGGATTGGTGGATCAGGCCCAATAAAGAGACTTGAGACTTCAAGTAAAATATCTCTCCTTTTATTTGCAGGTTCATCACATCATCACTTGGTTATATTAGGATCTGAGCAACATGGAGGAGTGTGCCCACCTTTTGTACCTGTGGGCGGGGATTCAGGTAAGGAGGGGCCTATGGGAGGAGCTGGCCAGGTGGGTGTCTGGGTTAACCCTTGCACTGCTGAGCTATAGCTGGTCCCTGGCACGGGTAGGGCATTTATACCTGACAAATCCCCCTCTAAATGCCTGACCTGTGTCTGTAGGCCTGACTGACTGGTTGGTACCCTGTGGCGAATGTTGAGCTTGGAAACTAAGTGTGAGTGTTGTTTGCCCTGCAGAGGTTTTGTGAGTATGTCTGCAGTCTGTTCTTCTGTATCGCAGTGTATGGCCTTTATGAAACCGATTCTGGAGAGCTGTCTCACATGCTTATACTTTATATCTATGTGCCTTGACCTTTGCCCTACAGCGTCGGACATGGATATTTCTATAGCGGCCTTGTTATCCTCGTAAACATTTATTGGGTAAGCTGGTTCTTTCCACACGCTGGCCAGTAGGTCGTCGAACCAGATGAGGTTGTTGGCGGCCTTGGAGAGGCATATGTATTCAGCTTCGGTAGTCGAGGTTGCCACCAAGATTTGCTTGCCTGTATACCAATGCACCGGACTGTTATTTAAGTAGAATATGTATCCAGACGTGCTCTTCCGGCCTTTGGTGTCTCCGGCCCAGTCAGCATCGGCGTAGCAGGAGAGGATGGGTTCGTTGGATTTTTCAGGCTCTAGGGTTAGGCATGCATTGGCACTTTGTTTCAGGTATCTTAGCACCCTTTTCACCGCGTCCCAGTGGTATGTGGTGGGTTTGCTCACGTGTCTGGACAATAAATTAACTGATAGAGCAATGTCCGGTCTTGTCCAGTTAGCGATATACAGGAGAGAGCCTATGACTGACCTGTACAGCGTGTTGTCTTCAAATCCGGGTGATTCATCATGCATGTTTCTCAGGAAGTCCGTCTGCATGGGCGAATCACACCCCTTGGCGTCTGCCATGTTGCACTTATGGAGTAACTCTTCTATTTTCTCTTTCTGTGACAGCTGGAAACCTTTTGGTGTTTGGTTGACTTGCACTCCCAGGTACCGGTTTATCTTTCCGAGGTATTTTAGGGTGAAGTGCTCGCTCAGTCTGCTGGCGAAGGTGTCGCGGTTCCCTTCGTGCTTGCTGATATATAGTATGTCATCCACGTAAACCAGGATGTATTCTGGCGAGTCCCCCTCCTTCCTGGTGAAGAAGCAGTTGTCAGCTATGGTCGCCGTGAACCCCATAGACTTCAGTGCCTCTACCAAGCATTCGTACCAGCGCTTGCCCGATTGCTTCAGTCCGTATAGGCTCTTGTGGAGTAACCAGGTGTCCCCCCTGTTGGTTTCTTTGCTGTGAGGCGCTCTGATGTATATCTCTTTATCTAGATTGGCGTGCAAGTAGGCAGTCTGTACATCAAACTGGTGCACCTCCAGTCCTAGCAGAGATGCGATGACCAAGGCGCTTTTTACACTCTCTGTCCTTACGGTGGGCGAGTAGGTGTCAGTGTAGTCCTCCGGGAACCTTTGAGCAAACCCCTGGGCAACTAATCTTGCTTTGTATAGGCTTTGCCCACCCTCTAAGTTTTTGATCTTAAAGATCCATCGGGTGCCTATTGTGTTCTTGCCCTCTGGGACTTTGGTTGGGGTGTAGACCTCTAGCTTCCTCAGGCTGTCCAGCTCTTTGGCCATGGCTAACTCCCACTTTGCCCTCTCTTCCTGGGGTAGTCTCAATACCTCTTCGTAGGAGTTGGGTGTGACGTGATTCATGTGCACGTGCATCACGTAATCATTTAGTCTTCTTGGCAATTGGTTTCTGGTAGACCTGACCGGTCTGTCTACCGTCTGCTCGGTGTCATGCAGATGTCTGGCCTCTCTTTGGGTCAGTGAGTCTACACTTATCTTGGGGTGATTCTCCTTCCATCCCTCAACCTTGATGCCTTGGAGGTTGGGCCTGGGCCTACCCCCTTCCCGTCTATCCACTGCCTCGCTTTCGTCTTGAGCTTGCTCAATTGGACTATCCTCTCGCTTGGTGAGTACCTCGTTTAAGTGTATTCTGGACCAGTTGGCCTGCTCATGGAAAGTCGCTGTCCTAGATATCACGAATCTATTATTGCTATCCACAAACCTGAAGCCCTTGGTTCCTGGCTCGTATCCCATAAACCTCAGTCTTCTGGATACCTTGTCCCCTTTTTTGCGTAACTGTTTGGGTATGTGGACATCAGCGGTCACGCCGAACACATGTAAGTGTGCTATCTGTGGCTTTTTGTTATACATGAGCTCGTATGGTGTTTTGTCTATCACACTGGACCATGTTCTGTTGAGAGTGTAGTTGGAATAGACCAGGGCTTCAGACCAGAAGTGCTGGCCAATGCCCGCGTCCTCTAAGGCGCACCTGACCATCGTCTGGAGCGTGGAGTTGCGCCGTTCTGCGACCCCGTTCTGAAAGGCGGAAAACGGGGACGACGTAAAGTGAATCACGCCTTTGGATCTGAGCCAATGGGAGAAGTCCTTAGATAGAAACTCAGATCCTCTGTCAGTCATGATTTGCTTGATCTGTGTGTTGTTTTGTGTTTCTACTCTTTTGTAAAACTCTTTGAATTTCTGGAAGACCTCATCCTTTTTCCTTAAAGTATAGACGAAGCCATATCGGCTAAAGTCATCTACTATGGTGAGAAAGTATCTTTTCTTGTAATTTATGGATGGCCTTAGGGGCCCTACCAGGTCCATGTGAACTAGGTCGAATATTTGTTTGGCGGCGCGTAACGACTTCTTGGGCCTGAGTTTTACCTTTAATTTTGAACATTTGCACACCGAGCACTCGAGGTAGTTTTCGCAGTTCTTTATTTTGACACCCTCGGTACAATTGGCCATTTTCTGGACCACGGGGAAGCTGGCGTGCCCTAGCTTCCGGTGTAGCAGATGAGCACAGTCGTCATGCATGGGTTTGCCTATTGAGGGTCCCTTTTGGGTGTGTCTGTTGTGTCGTGTTTCTTGTGTCGTGTCGCCATCGCTATCTACCTCTCTCCCATCTACCTGTTCTCCCTCAGTCCTGCCCTGATCGGTGCCCTCTGTGTCCTCTGAACTGGTGCACACGCTGTGGGCGTCATCCTCATGGAAAGTTATGTATGGTAACCCTTGGTTGACGGTTACTCTCCCTATATCTTCCCCATTCTTGCTAACTTTGACATAACCATTTGTAAAGGTCACCTCAGCCCCTGATTCCTTGCTAAGTTTTACTGCGGCTAGGATGTTGTGGGGTATCCCCGGGACTAGCAGCACCCCCTCTATTTTTCCCAAGCCTGGCAATGTAACTGTCCCTTTGCCTGTCACCCTAACCTGATTTTGATCTGCGACTTTGATCGAAAAGTCCTCCCTCTTGAATGATGAGAGTAGTTTCTGATTGTAGGTGGTGTGGTTGGAGGCTCCCGAGTCCAGGAGCCATGAGCTGGTGTCTTTGTCTTGGTATGTGATGTGTGTGCGCTCACCTATCCCGTATAAGGACCCTGTCATGCTGTCGCGTGAGCTGTCTCTGTTCCCCCTCCTGTCCCTGGGGTTGGGTGAGTCCCTGCGCCTATACCTTTCTTCCGATGTGTGCCTTTCCGTTTGTCTGTGCCTGTGCTCTGGTCTGCCTCTCTCCCTATAGTTCTTGGGGCAGTCCCTTTTGATGTGTCCCCTTGACCCGCAGATATAACATTCTGGCATGTTGTGTTGTCTCTCTTGGAAGACTACTCTCTTCTCACTCTTATGTTCTCTGGGAGGGCCGGGGCGGCTCCTTCTCAGATTATCTTCCGCGATCAGCTTATTGGATAGCTTCTCCACGGATAGCATTCCCAGGCTAACGGTATCTAAGTGTGTCAAGAAGTTATTCCATGAGTGATCTAAAGAGTTAATTATTACGCTCTTCATAATCTGGTCGGAAATAACCTCTCCCCTGAGGTGTAGCTCTGCCCTGGTACCGCTTAAGGACACTAGGTGCTCACTCATGGGTGTTCCAGGCTTAAGTCTGGCAGAAAAGAAGTCTTTGGAGATTTGGGTGGTGGTGGACACACTCTCACTGTAAAATAACCCAAACATTTTTCCTATAATTTCTGATACAGTGAGGTTATGTCCAATACAGTGGTAAATAGTGGGTGATATGCTTGCAACTAAAAGGTAGAATGCCCTGTGGTGCATGCAATCCAGCTCTAAAGACCATGGTCTCTCTGGGGGATCATTAATAAAATGAGACATATTCTCCTTTAGGAATACCACTTGGAGTTGCTGTGACCACTCTAGGATATTGCCCCCATCCATTCTCAACTTGGGAAAGTCAACAGGTAAGTTCCCAGCACTATTAGTAAAATTACTTACTGCTGGCTGTTGTCCATGGTTCCTTATGTGCCTATAGCAGCAGTAAGGCATGGGAACGCTTGCCGGTAGTTTAAAAGTCCCGCTTTGTAATTTTTTTCTTTTTTCCTTCCTCTAGGCGGAAGAGCGCATGCGCGAAGTCCATTTCAGCTCCGCTGTCGCTGTGGAAGGACCTGTTCATCGCGGCTCCGCTGTAGAGGCCTCTGTCGGTCGGGTAGGCCTCGGCTTCGGCCTTGGGGGTCCAGGTGTGCTCCGGAAGGCGTCGTCCAGCAGCTGCTTCTCCGGAACGAAGATCCTGGCGGCGCTGGGGCTCCAGCGATGGCTGTAAGTAGCTGCCCCAATCCATGCGGTCCGGGGTGTGTGGCCTGGGCGATCGGAGGCGCGGTGTCCCTGGGGTGCGAAGGTGGGCTGGCGAGCTGTCGCGGGCGTCGGTGGCTCTCGGGTGGGTGCTTCGTTGCCCCTCTCCTCGTTTTCCCTTTTGTTTTGGCCTCTCCGGCTTCTCTTTAGTGATTTTGAGGCCTGGGCCGAAGGCGGCAGCAAGGGTCTTCATGGCCCTATCCACTTGCCGCTCGCTGGGGGTGTACCAGGGGTCAGAGTCGGATTCGGTCCCCTCTCCCCGGTCACTTTCATCATGGCTCATGGTCCGGCATTTTTCGCGCGCCGGCCATTTTGAATTCTGTTTGTTGATTGGTTGGGGGTCGGCCATCTTGTCTGACCATGTGGACAAAGATGGCCGCCGTTTCAAATTTAGAGCGGGGCTTTGGGGCTCGGTGGCCGTTGGGAGTGCCCTTTTGGGCGATCCACTCACCGAGTCCAGCTCCTCGAGTTCGGAGTCCGAGCCTTCTTCGCTCCTTGCCACCTCGCGGTCGATTATGAAGCTCCGCAGGTCGGCAAGGAGGTTCTTGTCGCCGGCTCGCTCTTTCAACAGCTGCAGGACGTCGAGTCGTAGCTTCTCTTCTTCTTGGTCGTGGTGGGCTCTTTTCCCTTTCTCGATCTCCCCCCTTTCTTCCGTCGCGGAGGCTTTGGGGGGGGTTGAGGTTCCTGCCTTCCCTGGCGAGTCCGATGGGTTGCTTTCCCGTTGCTTCGGGGGTGTCGCCATTCTGCAGGTAGGTACGGGTCCTTGTCTTGTGTCTTGGGCTCTCTGGGCCTTACCAACCATCCTCTGCTACCATTTTGTTACAAGGATTGGTGGATCAGGCCCAATAAAGAGACTTGAGACTTCAAGTAAAATATCTCTCCTTTTATTTGCAGGTTCATCACATCATCACTTGGTTATATTAGGATCTGAGCAACATGGAGGAGTGTGCCCACCTTTTGTACCTGTGGGCGGGGATTCAGGTAAGGAGGGGCCTATGGGAGGAGCTGGCCAGGTGGGTGTCTGGGTTAACCCTTGCACTGCTGAGCTATAGCTGGTCCCTGGCACGGGTAGGGCATTTATACCTGACATCATGTTCATAACCTAAGACTTTAAAAGGAAGTAACCAAAGCTACAACTCTCTAATTTGACAACTATGCAAACTTTGGTGGGTTTTTTTTTTTAATGTTTCACTAATCTTTTCAGTTTCCTTATAATTCTGACAGATATTCTACTGAAATGAGCTTTTCATACTGATCTGACATTTGTTCCACATAAATTTAATAATGACTGTAAAAACTCTTAATCATTCTTCTTCTTAAAGTGACTATCAACAAAAAGTTTTGAGATGGAGAAACTGAGAAATCCACAAACATAGAAGTGTCAGAAATTTGACAATACTTAAATGTCTTAAATTTAGAACTAAACTTCAGATCTACAGTGATGTGTTTACAACCTGTTCTGAGGTTTAAAGATTCCAAAAATATTTATCCTCGTGGAATCTGTGAGAATTTTATGTAACCCTGTCAAACTGTTTAATGCAAGAATCCTTTCTCTTAAGAAAAGTGTGGGGGAACTAAATGAATAGATTTTTTCATCTCTCTTTAATCATTCATGGTGAGGAAACACTGTCCAGATGCATGAATTTACTGAAATATCTCTCACTATATATCTCTGTCATTTTTTTTCATATCCATTATTTTTTTGGGATGGATCAAATAAAAGAAACAAATTGGCAGTGGGATCCTTTGATGAATATTATAATCTTTAATATAATAAGGTTTTTGTCCTTTTATCATAGGGTACTCTTAGGAGTTCTTTCTTTGTTTCTTTTTCTGTTTGATTCTATCACAATCATGTGCAAAATCCTATTTAAGTGAACTTTTCTAATGAAAAGTTGTTCTTCCATCTAAAATGTGGGCAGGATTCAAAAGCAATAAACATACACTGAGGTAAAAGCTGAGAAGATTTAAGCATAATATAGACAGGAAGTATCTATAGGTAAGGCAATAAAGCAAGACAGCTTTCTTTAGCTTCGTTAAATAAAGAAGTGTAAATACATGACAATATAAGTCTCATATTCCTTTGGTAGCTGGGTTGTTCTGCATTTAATTCCAGATAGTGCACAACACCTTTCCCATATAAGTCTAAATTTACACTCAAAGTACTTGGGTTGTTTTCCAACTCATACTTTTTACAAAATGCAGGGGTTGTAAATAACACAACATCTGGAGGGAGATTGGCTGTACAACTTGGATGAAACACAAACATTGGAATAATTGCCATATGTCAGAATAAGAGTTGACAATGAGTTGATGGAACATCATCAATCAAATCTTCCCCAGGTGTTGGACCAGGGAGTATGTGTTAAGATAAACATTATCTCTGTCAATTTGTATCAGGTTGTCAGGTTTCTAAAAGCTTATATAACATTCCATTGCAATTATTCATCCTTATAATTATACATATTTATTGTTTATACTTCTTGCCTAGTAGTTATCCTGAGCATCAGCTCATTCATCTTGCCCTCCCTGTCAAGGGCCTGGTCTTGTCAAAGCACTTCTAAAGAAATACATGACACTATTTAGCCTGTATATGTGTATATATATATTATATATATTAATACCAACGGCAGTTAGTGCAAAAGACTACTGACATAAGCCTGATGATGGCAGATGGGATTCTGTCGAAACGTCGCTTCTACCCTTTTAGGGATATATCCACAATTACACGGGAAGAAACCCGAAATATTAACTATACACAAATACATACCCATGAAAACTTACATAAACAAATATATATATATATATATATATATATATATATATATATATATATATATATATATATATATATATATATATATATATATTTTCTCTCAGGTTTTCGCGGGTGTTTGTATGTACGTCTTTGGTTATTCGGGTCTTCTCCCACGTAAAATTGGAAGTGTCTTGGCTCCTGGAAGCACGAAGCTGAGAACACCAGCCTGAAGATGACGAATGAGACTTCGTCGAAACGTCGCCAAGACACTTCCAATTTTACGTGGGAGAAGACCCGAATAACCAAAGACCTACACACACACACACACACACACACACACACACACACACATATATATATATATATATATATATATATATATATATATATATATATACCAATTAAACAGGGACAATTATAGAAGACTGTCTATTTGGAGGGGGGAACCTAAAGCTTTAATTAGCAATGTATGCATAAGCATGCAAAACTGAAGCCATTTTACAGAGCTAAGCGCAGGAAAAAAGGCACATGTCACTTAAGATTTCTTGCCATTACAACTATTGTCTGTGCTAATACCAATACCAGAGATGACACTGTTTCTATCAAAACAACAGCAATAGTAGCAAACTTAAAATATCTGAGTCCAATTTATCTGAAATGTTACATTATCTGTAAAGATAATCACAATTACTATTTATTAAGTCAGTATTATGCATAAATAGGATCACACTGAATATTTTAAACACTTAAAAATAAAATTGCTAAAATGTAAAAAAAAAATGTAGAAAGCATTAACAAATCACTAATTGCCAGTAGGATTATTTGTTTTGCCAAGACCCCCCACTTCTCCAAAGTCTTGAAGTAATAATATGTGTAATCACATAATGAAAAAAATCTATTCTTGTTCTAATTTGGAGGAGGAGGAGGAGGAATTGATAGGTGATCTAGTCTAAACATCTGGATGACTGTTTGGTGAAATAATAATAATAATAATAATAATAATAATAATAATAATAATAATAATAATAATAAGCAGAATATAAGAAAGAAGTAATTGAGCAGCGAGCTGAAAATTGGAAACACAAAGCTCTGCATGGCCAATACTTGAAAAGTATTGAAGGCAAAGCTGACCAGAAACTAACTTGGAACTGGTTAAGATTAGGAGTACTGAAAAAAGAAACAGAAAGCTTTATTTTGGCAGCTCAAGAACAAGCCCTAGCCACAAACTGCATGAAGGCAAAAATTCAACATGTTACTACCAACAGCAAATGCCGCCTCTGCAATGAGAAAGATGAGACAGTCGACCACTTGATCAGTGGGTGCAGCAAAATTTCACAAACTGACTACCTACAACGCCATGACCGTGTTGCTAAATCATTCACTGGAAATTGTGCCAGAAGTTTGGATTTGAGAACAGCAAAAACCACTGGGAACATCAGGTTGAGAAAGTTTTAGAGAATGAGAAACTCAAGATCTTGTGGGACTTTAAGATTCAGATTGAGAGGCACTTGGTCCACAACACACCTGACATAACAATAGTTGAAAAGAAAAAAGTATGGTTCATTGACATTGCAATACCTGGTGATGCACGGATTGAAGATAAGCAGCAAGAAAAAATCACAAAGTACCGGGATTTGTAAATTGAAGTTGAGCGACTGTGGAAAAAGAAAATGTGTGTTGTCCCTATTTTAATTGGAGCCCTTGGAGCAATACCCAAAGGGCTACCCCGCTATTTAGAAATTCTAAATTTGCTGGACTTGAACATTTTGACTCTACAAAAAACCACCTTACTCGGAACAGCTTACATCCTCCGATGATACCTTAACAGTTCCTAGGTCCTTGGTTAGGACTCGAGCTATTAACCAGCCTCAAAGGCTGTGAATCTCACTAAAGATTAAATAATAATAATAATAATAATAATAATAATAATAATAATAATAATAATAATAATTACTACTGCTGCTGCTGCTCCTGCTGCTGCTGCTGCTGCTACTACTACTTAACACCCATCCATATATAAACATAAAGTGGAAAAAGTTATAGAAAATGAGAAGGTGAAGATCTTGTGGGACTTTCAAATACAGACGGATCATCACTTGGAACACAACACGCCAGATATCACAATTATCGAAAACCGAAACATCCTGGACATAAACTGTTTCAACTTCTACCCTCAAAATGATGCTATAGGGAAGGGGTCTGCAACCTTAAACACTCAAAAAGCCATTTGGACCCATTTCCCACAGAAAAGAAAATACTGGGAGCCACAAAACCCATCCCGTGCCTGACTATTTCTTGAGTGGCCACAAAACTAGCATATATAGTTGAATTAAACATTCTGTTTTCTTCTGAAACTTTTCTTTTCTTGGATTTATCCATGGTTGGCCTACCCGGGATTGAAAACCTCAATAAATCATGTGCCAGCGGGTGTCGCACATTGGTGGTTGTGGCAATATTTTGAGTGACAAGGAGCTGCAGCAGAGGGGTGAAAGAGCCACATGTGGCTCCAGAGCCACAGGTTGCTGACCCCTGCTATAGGGCATCAGAACAACTAGACTCAAGGACAGTATTTTCCCCCCCGTGCCATCACTCTGCTAAACAACTAATTCCCACAACACTGTCAAACTATCTAGAAAGGCAGTATTACCATCATTATTCTCATCTTCCCTATTACTTGTCTCCTTATCTTTTCATGACTATAACTTTGTTGCTTGTATTTTATTATTTATATTGTTTATTTAGTATCCTAGTATGATTTATGTTGATTGCTTATTTAGTATCCATGACTATCACTAAGTATTGCAGCTAATGTTTTATGATGGATGTATTTTTAAAATGACTATGATAATGATCTATTACTATTGTTGTATGTACACTGAGAGCTTATGCACCAGAGACAAATTCCTTGTGTGTCTAATTTACACTTGGCCAGTAAAGAATTCTATTCTTTTCTAAAATAGGTACAAAGAACGGCAACAAGAATGATCAGCAAACTGGAAACTATGTGTTATGAGGAGATGTTTATTTAATATTAGGGAAAATGATTTAGGGGAGAAATTATATTACTTTTCAATACCTAAAAATTGGTCAAAAGAAGGTTGAGGCCTCTATTATTTCACAAAATAATGGATTTAGTTTACAGAAAGGCTGATTTCCAATTTAATATTAGAAAACAAACTCTATAATGAATTTGACATTAAAATTAATTATCAAGGGAGACAGTGGACTTAGTGTCGTTATCTGTGATCAAATAAGGACCTAAGACATCTTTCTGGCATGTTTTAACTTCAATTCCTGTAATGAGTGGTGGATTGTATAGAATGGCCTTGATCTCTCCTTCAAACCGTATCATTCATTAAGTTTATTGCAAACACACAGACTCATAACAGCACACATAAGTAAGTCGTTCTTAGACTTAAAGATATATATAGTGTTGATTGTTGTTGCAATGGGGATGAGGGGTTATTGCTTTTTTATTGTTTTTATTTAAGGAATCTGCCTGGAGTTACTGAGAGTGAATTGGGCAGCCATATAAATTTTCTTAAATAAACAAAATAAATAAAAATAAAATCAGCCAGTCCAATTATGCTTGCTTTCATCACATTGTTGGGAACATTATTTACTCTCTTCCAGACTCCAAGCAGTAAAACAATGACAAAAATTGTTAACTTATAAAATCAACAATTGTCTTCAGTAACAATCCAAATGAAACAGATTTGCTTGTTTGACTTTGTAAAGTTCTTATCTTTCACTTAACTCTTCAGTTTCTCTCCCTGTTTCTTCTTGTATCAAAAGTCCACCTTTCAGAGCTAAATCAAGCTAGTAGTTAATGGAAGTTACACATGATGTATTGATTTCTTTGTCTCTTTGCAGAAAAAGCATTTGTGTGCCATATAGAACTGTGTGTGTACAGCTCTAAATGTTAAGCATTTATAAGTCTTTGCAGTATAATCAATATAATGTTTATAACTGTAATATTTCCATTCTTCCTCCAAGTATGTCAACAACTAGATTTTTAAATGAGTCAGTTAAGAGACCTTGATCCCATTGAAGATATGATAAAAACAAGAGCGGAGGCTTATTCAGCAAATGGGTAGAAAGAGAGGAAGAAGTAAAAAATCTATTCTGTTACCCACATAATGTTTACAGTTGTAATTATTTCAATTATCCCTTGAGGGATGTTAACAACTCTGGGTCAGTCAAGAGATCTTGATCCAACAAAATGTACAATAAAAAGAAGAGGTGGGATTTAGTTAGCAAGCAGGAGTGAAATACCCATTATAGTCTATTAATTTTAAAATAAATCTCTCAAAGTAGGACTGTGACAGAAATGAGTAATGAAGGAAATGGATGAAAGAGGAGTCCTGATGGCACAGTGGTTAGAATGCAGTATTTCAGGCAAACTCTGTCCACAGCCAGGAGTTTGATCCTAATGGGACTCAAGGTTGACTCAGCCTTCCATCCTTCTGAGGTTGGTAAAGTGAGGACCCAGATTGTTGGGGACAATATGCTGACATTGTAAACCACTCTGGGAGTGCTGTAAAAAGCACTATCGGGCCGTATATAAGTCTAAGTGCTATTGCTAATAGTTGTGGCTTGAAGGGCCAACAAATGCAAATGGAATTTTATTTAAATGGGCTGGGATGGACAGGTTCCTAGAGCAATCAAGCTACCAAGAGGAAAGTGAAAGAAACTGCCCTATCAGATTTGGCAAAACCAGTTGCTATGGCCATTTTGCAAGGTAAAGAAGTGAGTTGGTTTGTTTAAATATATACCATGCTTCTAAAGCTCACTCCACCTTTAAGGAAATGGCTTAGCATGTTGACTACAAACTGCTGGCTCTGATAAAGTCTCCTTGCAGAACAAAATGAGATTCATCTTGCTGAATTATTGTTATTTACAGTTATTCTTATATCTGTGTGATACTCTCTCCATATAGCAGTGTTTTTCAGCCTTAGTAACTTTAAGATAGGTGGACGTAAAATCCAAGGTGTTGAAATTTGCCCATCTTAAAGTTGCAAAGGTTAAGAAGTACTGCTTTGTAGAATTGGTTCTGTTTTTCCATTTCAAATAGTAAAATGTTCTATTATATTCATACTTAGAGAATTGAATATTTTTCTTATTGGGTACCACAGAGGGAAGGAAAACAAATATCTTCCCTAAAGTACCCTCAAGCCTCATGAAGATTTGGCAGCTGGCTTTTTTTCAAACAAACAAACACAGAAAGAAATCTAAACTGCTTAGGACCTAATTAGATCTGGAGCCATCTAGTGCAACCAAAAATTGATTCTGTAGGAGAAGAGGAGAGGGGAGGAGAGGAGAGGAGAGGAGGGGAGGGGAGAGGAGGGGAGAAGAGAAGAGAAGAGAAGAGAAGAGAAGAGAAGAGAAGAGAAGAGAAGAGAAGAGAAGAGAAGAGAAGAGAAGAGAAGAACTACATTTACAAAATCTTAAACTGGACTGATAATATCATTTAACTTTATTTGGTCTATCTATTGATAAAGCTATCTAACTGGAATGTAGCAAGAGACAAACAAAGAAATTCTTTGAACATGGTGATATTTATATAAATAAGTGAATTTTTAAAATAGGAGGAAAGGAAATATAACATTTCATTAAATTTAATCCTGCCCATCCTGGCAAATAGATGGGGAAGAAATGGAGGTAGTGACAGATTTTATTTTCCTGGGCTCCAAGATCACTGCAGATGTGGACTGCAGCCAAGAAATTAAAAGATGCTTGCTCCTAGGGAGGAAAACTATGGCAAATCTAGACAGAATTCTAAAAAGCAGAGACATCACCCTGCCAACAAAAGTGTGTATAGTCAAGGCTATGGTTTTCCCAGTTGCAATGTATGGTATGAAAGTTGGACCATATGAAAGGCTGATCATCAAAGAATTGAGGCCTTTGAACTATGGTGCTGGAGAAGACTCCTGCGAGTCCCTTGGATTGCAAGGTGATCAAACCAGTCAGTCCTTGAGGAGATCAACCCTGACTGCTCTTTAGAAGGCCAGATCCTGAAGATGAAACTGAAATACTTTGGCCACCTAATGAGAAGGAAGGATTCACTGGAGAAGAGATTGGGGGCAAAAGAAGATTGAGGGCAAAAGAAGAATGGGATGACAGAGAATGAGGTGGCTGGATGGAGTCACTGAAGCAGTAGGTGTGAGCTTAAATGGACTCAAGAAGATGGTAGAGGACAGGAAGGCCTGGAGGAACATTGTCCATGGGGTTGCGGGTTGGACACGACTTTGCAACTAACAACAAAATCCTGCCCAAAATCAATATGCCTCAATTTTTGCCAAGATATTATCATTAGGAAAAAAAGAGAGAGAGAGAGAGAAACTGCAGTTTCTTAGAGAAAGAAGAATCCCTAGTCAATATTATTTTTTAAAATCTATCTTGCGTATTTCTTATATTTATACTTATTTATTTAAAGGCTTTATTAAAATAAAATAAATTTACATTCTACCATCTACTGTAAGAAGATCAAAACTATCCATAGGATAGGAAGGTAAATGCTTTGACTTGGATTTTACAACAAAATTATCTAATTTTATACTTTTTAATCAATATGCAATCAAGTATGAAATTAAGTTTCAGGCTCATTCTTTGAATATTGCAGAGGGTTGCATACATAGAAATGTGCCTTAAAAGATTACATTTGTAAAGAAATTCAGATAGAAAACTGTGTTGGATTGCAAAAAATTATTTGCAAAAAATGTATTAGTACATACAAAATGCACACAACACTATAAATAATATAGTAATTATTCAAGTTTGGAATAATTGATATGGAAATGACATAAACCAATGGGAAAACTGGAAAAAGTTTCTGTTTCTTAATAAACCAATTCCTTCTAACCAAGAATAGAATAAATCAGTTGATGTGTTCATATGTTCAGGTTTCTGAAGATATTTACATGTTATTAGTACAAACTCCTAGTATCCCTTGCAAAGCATTTAAAATTCTCAGCTTGTATGATTGAATACACTTCAATTTGACTATTTTGCAAGATGTGGAAAAAATCTATGTTTTCTGAATTAAATTAATTAGGCTGACTTTTATGACAAATCAAGGCTGTGTTGATATCATTTGCCTTGCAATGTTTGTATTTGTGTTTTATATTTAGTCAACTTCAGATTCTGTATTGTCTTGACAGAGGTAGTCAGGGCACTTGATGGTGAAAGGTTATAAATAGATTTAAAATAATAAAAGTTGACTTTCGAGGACAGTGACTGAATCTAGCATAAGGCTCAAAGGTGGGAACAGTGAATACAAAGCTGAATGCTCAATATGTTGCAAACTTATGTATTTAATTTTGTTGATTATGATTATTCTGTTTTGCATTGCTCCCATGATTCCTGGTTCATTTACATAGGGATACAAGAAAAAACTGATTTTTCAATGAAGCTGTATTTTCTAGATTTCAGCTTGTTGTCAGTGTTAAAAGCCACTTTCAGTCAAACTGCACAGCAGCATATTGTCGGTATTTTGAAGACATGCAAAGGAAAATCTCTGCACATATGGCCTAATGGTCTTTACTTGAATTTATTTTCTTCACATACCCACAGATTTGGAATGGGATGCATATCCAGAGCCAGATTCAAAGAACGATAAGTAGCTAAGCCTTCAGTTAAACACATATTTGCTGTGTATGTCCTTGAATATGTTTACACATAATGTCAGGATATATTTGTTCAGAATACTCAGTCAGCTATCAAGTCTTTCAATGTGCAATTGATATAATGGTCATCTGAAAATGGTTGGTTGAGGTCCGAGGATTGGGGAATGGGTTGTGATAATGTGAAATCTTTACACAGGGATAAATAAAATTATATAGCCTGAGTGGCGTAGGAGGCTAAAACCTCCTAAGGCAGCATTTAACATCCAGCTGCCTGCAATTACTGTGAGTTCAATTCTCACCAGGCTCAAGGTTGACTCAGCCTTCCATCCTTTCTAAGGTAGGTAAATTGAGGACCCAGTTGTGGGGGCAATAAGCTGACTTTGTATAAATATACAAAAGTATGAAGGCTATTGCTTAACGCATTGTAAGCCGCCCTGAGTCTCCGGAGAAGGGCGGCATATAAATCAAATTAAATATATGTATGTATGTATGTATGTATGTATGTATGTATGTATGTATGTATATAACTATATATAACTAAAAAAGCAATTTGAGGTTCAATGTGGGAGTAACATTGATAATTATAGCTAACTCCATCCCCACTTACCTTTTTAAAAATATTTTGATCCTTTAGTTGATAGAGAAGCTGTGTGTTTCATTCAAATTCCATTTATAATGTTGTGGTGATTTATGGTGAATCATCCACATTTCCGATACCAAGGACTCCTGTAGGGTAGCAAAATTAAATTACAGTCTCTGGCATGAGGTAGATCAAAAGAAGAGGGAAAATCCAAAGAAGCTTGGCATTCACTGACCTTCAATATAATTCAATTGATGAAGTTCTGATTGCATATGGACTAGCAATAGGCAAAGCTCTCAGGAGGTGGGGTTTTTTTTTTTTTTTGTTTTTTTGCATAACTGCTTAAGAACTTACTCTTGACAGAGTAGCAATCCATCTGATTAGAGAGAAGTTCAGCTACGTTACCTTTAATACGACTTCTCAGTTATACCTGAGAAATTACCAGTCAGTTGTTAGGGAATATCTCCCACAGCACTTTTATCAGAGAGTTTCAATACAATCTCCCTGGTTATTTAGCACATAAGCACACATATGGATACACACATATGTGAGTGCAGAGTTCCAGAGCAAGCATCAGGTGAGGCAATGGCAGCAGTATAGAAGGGAGCTCTCTCCACACATAGAAATGACTATTTAAAGCACTGACTGTTCACCTAACATTTAGCCTCTATTAACCACCTAAGCTATATGTCTCTAGCTTTCTGCCCTTTTCCAGCTATTGCTGACATAAACCAGAGGTTTTTTATGCCCGTAGCTTTAGCATTTGCATCTAAGTATGTGCATTCAACAGAGCTAATCCCTAAAGCCAGTACCTTCTCCTCTCCACCCAACCCTAAAATGAGTAATAAAGTAATTGGGAGCAATGTTTGTACATCAGTAGCCCCTCTTCTATTACAGCTTTTCAAAATAAGGTAACTGGGAAAGCTAAAGTGTTTTTATTTTAAAGGCAAATCCTTTCCTAGTTTTCTATGCATATATGCACTCATGCTAGCCCACAGCTGGGAATAATGTAAGAATCTTGGCTCTGATATAAAATTCCTATAACTGTCGGAACAACTTAAAATGCAAAGCAACCCAACCAGGTGAACATAATCCCATTTTAATAAGTATTTAGAGGGTTATTTCTTTTTCTTTCTGTTTTTTTAAAACATGATTAGTTGTCTTATAACTGGAGGACTTGGAGGAATAATCCAATTTATTAAAATAAACTTGGAGGTTTATTGATATTAGACTGATGTCTTCACTGTTGGTAGCATATCATTATTTTAGGGATTGTTGTTTATCTGGTTGTGTACATACTTCAAAATTGGTGATGCTTGAAACTACAAATGCATGTATTGGTCTTTTATCAAGAATGGCTCATACACAATATTAGAAAGCTTCTCATACATCTTTTGTGCTCGATTCAGAGTACAGCACAGAAAAAAATAGATAACTGCAATATACAGCTGTAAATCCCAAAGATGCTTTTCAAGAAGACAACAGGACTTTGTTGTTTTTTTCTTTGAAACTGTTTTGTTTCTCATCCAAGAAGCTTCTTCAGTTGCATGATTGAGAATCTCCAAAGACATACAGCTGTAGGAGTAAAAGTTTAGTCAAGCTTTGTTTTCTGCTTTTCAGTGATAGATGTAGATAGTCATTAAACAAAGGTTAAGGTTATCCTTGTGGCACAATGCACAAATGTTGTATCTTGCTCTTGTGACAAAGATAAATCTAGTGGAATATAGATTAGGTGAGGAAATTACGTAGGTCTCTGCCCTGATTCTGGTTAGCACAACTGAAGCCTACATGTTTAAATTCAATAAACCCTTTCAAACTTACCCAATAAAGACTAACATTTTTAACAACATGTTATCTAAAAATGCATGATTATAATTCATTTTGTCTTGCAAAGTAATGCAGAGAATAAAATGTCAGAAAATGTCAGAAGGGGTTTAACTGTTTCCTTGCCCTGCTATTTTTCTTCAAAAGCAAACTAGCTTACAGACCCCACAAGTTTGCAATTCAGGGGAGCAAATTAGAAGAGAAATAGAGAAAATAATTAAATCATGGAAGGATTAATTGAGTTCTCCCTAGGCCAAAAAGTTCTTTTCCCATGGTAGCTTTTTTGAAACTGTGCACACTATATTAAATGTACTTATGCAATACATTATGTACTGTTGATTTTTCAAATTCCAAACACAATTATTACTTTCAAATAAGCAAGTACAATGACCTCCCAACACACAATTGAAATTATATTTTTAAAAGATAATAAAAGATATATTCAGGAGGTATAATGTTTAATTCATTATGAATTATCTGGAAATTTATATCCTTTCATTTTGCTTGGCTTTGACTTGGTTGCAGGGCTTAACAACTGTATCTTTAAAGCCATATTTAATTTCATAAAGTTTATAACCTGATTTCTGGAAGCATTCAGTTTTGGTCTCTAGATAAGAGAAAGCATTGCATTCCTTGGCTGCTTGTAATATTGTGATGAGGATTTCAGAATGAGAAGACCAGAGAAAGGTGGCAGGAGTGAAGGACAGGCGGAAAGCTTGACTATGCCGGTTTATGTTTGTAATAAATATTTGATTTAAATATGGAAACATTCTATAATCAAATATTTGTATATCATAAGCACCATGATTACCATTTCAATTATTTCTTCTTTAAGTGTTTATTAAAGATATTCCTCTGCTTACACTCATATGTAAAAGCCAAAGGATGCACACTAAAACCTCATTGTCCTTTAACTCTTCTCATTATGTTCTCAGAGATATTGGGTAGAGATAGTTCTAACTGGATTTGGTTTTGCATGGTATTACCCCTTCCAGAAGCTTGAACTCTATGCACTTAGAATTTCAGAGATGGGCAACAAAAATGGTACAAGGTCTGAGGGACAAAACATATCAGAAGAGATAGAAGGAAGTGAATATGTCCAGCCTGGAAGACAGAAGGGAAGCAGGAAGGGACATGATTGAAACCAGTGGTGAAATCCGGCCGGATCTATCCAGCTTCCTCAAACTGGTAGTGCTGGCAGTGGGAGTCTCTGCCCACCCGCCAGGATGCCATTGTGTCCTGTTTTTGACCCTCTGCGCAAGCACAGAAGAGGCGCGTGCTCACATTCCCAAACCAGTAGCGAAGATAAGTGCATTTCATCACTGATTGAAACCATTAAATATATTAAGAGTGTGAATAAATTTCTAAAAGGCAGTATTTTCAATATTAAGCAAAAATCAAGAACATGGGGCATAATCTCAAACTGACAGGAGGGAAGTTCAAAAGTAATGTTAGAAAGTATTACTTCACAGAAAGAGTAGTAGAAACTTGGAGCCAACTTCCAGCAGAGGTAGTGGGTCAATCATCAGTAACTGAGTATAAACGTGCTTGGGATAAACATATATCCATCATCCAATAAAAAATAAATTGAAATTAAAATAATTAAAAATAATAAATAAATGACAAGAAAGAAAAACAAAAAATCCTCAATAGGTAGACTCGATTGGCCCCTGGGTCATTTTCTGCTGTCTGTTTTCTGTCTTTCTATGTTTATATTTCCATAGAGCTGATCAGTTTGTGATTCTGAGTCTAATTTACAGTGCCTTTTACAAGTAAACAATTCAAACATTATACAAGCTGTTTAAAAGCTGCCTGATGGTCTCATGATTAGCTGAAAAGATAAAACAAAACTGTGCCTTTCTTCCCCATTAGACCAGAGTACAATTTTCAACCAAACACAAGACTGAATTGAATTTTCTTTACAGAACTGCTTGTTGGATATATTTCTTTTCATTCTTTTCTTCTTGTTGCAGATCTCAGAAACATGTGAATTACAGGATAAGAATGTCAACAACATGTTTCAGTGAAAAGAGAATTGAATTATTCTGTTAATGGCTTCCATCTATGGGCAAAGCATCATAACATTGGCCTTTTGCTGCTGCTTATTCTGCTTAAGAATGTAAGATGGCTTACAGACAAAGTAATGACAAAGTAGGACAAAAAATAAAATTAAAAAACTCCCAATAATGTAAAATTATTAAGCAAACAGAATATCAAAACTCAGAAAAAGAAATGATATAAAAACTCAGCACGAAGTATGAAATTGGTCATAAATTGTATTCCATTTAGTGGAATAAAAAGGTTTTCCAGTCTGCATCTAAAATGGGAAAATAGTGGTTGACAAATTTCCACAAAGAGAAAGTTTACAATACTCAGTTGAGAAGGCTCTATACTTGGATTCCACCAATCTTTTATTTATCAATGGGACAAAAAAACAAACAAAAAAAAAAACCCACCGCTTGATGGTACTTTGATGATTCAGATTTTTTTGTTTTGACAGATTGCAGATTTTAGGTCATTCAGAACTTTAAAGGCAACAGTAGCACTTTGTATTGATCTAGCTATATATGGCCTCTGTAACATTCGTTTCTCAAGGACTTAACAGATATTTTACGTGCATAAGCAAGGTGTAAAAAGAAACATCTTTACTTTCCTCGTGATGGTTCCTCTACCAAAAGTATTTTTCTTGTTTGTTTTCGTCCTCACAAACGTTTCTCTTCTTATGCAAGAAGCTTCTTCAGTTCAAGAACCTTTAGAACCTTCCCTTCTACATTAAATGTATATACCAGCACATCTGTTTACTGTCCTGATGTTTCAACCATGAAGTGAAACTGCAGAAACAACAATTGCTACCTGAAGTGAATGAACAGAGGCTCTGGCATTTCAAAATCAATATCATAAGAGAATGCAGACATGTCTAGGAGAAATATCATGATGCTGCTCTATTTGGTTTCATAAATAATGTGTTACTGGAAAATAAAAATACTGTGTGCTATGGCTTTTCTTCACATATCTCAGTGTGGAACAATTGTGGAAATGGCAGACCTCCTGAGATTTTTAGCATCAATTAAACTGAAGTCTGAAGCAGATGCTACCCAGGTTTCATTTTAAACAGAATTTCAGGATTTCTTATTAGCTATACTAAATAAGACAACATTGAGATTGTTAATACTATCTTCTTTTATAGGTAATAGTATGGCTGTACAATCCCTATTAAGTGGGATTGGGTTTATTGAATTTTCTCATGTAATGAAGTTATTGCAAGTAAGATTTCATTGTATAAAGAAAGCTGATGTAGCCTATTATTTACCAGACTGTTATTTTTAAAAAAGTTATTATTTTCAAATTCTGTCTTACCCATGCATGAGTAAACTTGTGAGATTTACCTTCACAATATTAGCTGAGGTATGAAAAGATTTCCTCTGCATAAATTGTATGATTGCAGATTGTGCCTCTTCAAGAGAACAAAATACAAACTCTTGCATAAATGTATATGGGCAGTGTCTTATTACAGAGTCTGTCCCTGCTCCCTTAATATGCAGTTGAATATTTGGAAGGAGTTCAAAATATAGTAAGCAACCACTGGCCTAGTTTGTCCCAGAAGTGTAATAGGGACTTAAGTGAAAGATTGATGCTAAACGTGCTGTGTGATAGCTGCACCCATTTATGTCTTAAATCATTTGACCAAACAAACCCCAAGCAAGTGGACAATTAACACATCAAAATAAAAACACAAATGTTTAAAGCAGCAACATCAGAGAGATATCCTGGCAAAATTGAAAAACTATCGGAGAAGCCAGAAGCTTTAAGTGTAGCCTCCAAGAACAACCCACAGAAATGAAATAGCTTTTTCTGGTTGCTGAAAATTTATGAGAGTTTATATCTTTCAAGATTATTTTATATTCTGATCACTACAAGGGAGAAGGTTCCATTATTAATGTTCACAGATGATTTTGTGGAGGAAAAGGAAATCAGAGAAAAGTTTTCTGTAATTCTGTTAAGAGAAGCATTTCTTGAGATGTTCTGGATCCAGTATATTCCAGATTTAATACAGCATATAAAAGAAAATGATTTAATCTTACCCAAAGGTTAGTTCCATAGAGGATATTCACCCTAACTTGGAGTAACATCTCAAATCAAATACAGGAAGCATTGGTTGATTATGTACTATCAACTCAGTGCCAAGTCTTAGTGACTACATAGATTTTATCCAAGATGATCTGTCCTTAACCTGTCCTTCACCTCTTCCAGCAGTGTTTCTATTGCTATTGTAATTGAGTCCATCCACCTTGCTGCTTCTCATCCTCTTCTATTTCCTTTCACCTTTCCAAAGCACTAGTGATTTCCCTAGAGAGCTAGGTCTTCACATAATGCATCCGAAGTATGACCATTTGAGTTTGGTCATTTATGCCTTGAATGAGAATTCAGCATGGATTTTGCTCATTTTATTTTATTTTTTTCACTTGGCTATCCATGATATTCTCAGGAATTTTCTCCACGTCCATTCTTTTGCTTCCATAGAATGTCACAGGGAATACCATGGATCATATAGTCGCGATCTTTGTAGAAATAGACACATCATGGCATCTGAATATTTTTTACAAGACTTTAATTGGTGCCCTACCAAGTGCATGTTTCTTGACTGCTTGTTCCTTACTACTGTTGATAGTCAGGTCTTAAAGACAGTAGCTATCCACCACTTCAATCTCTTCACTGTAATTTCTGTGGTTGGTTAATCTATATGTTGTGATTAATTTGGTCTTATTTACATTTAATTTTACTCCTGTTTTCCCCCTCGCTGTGCTCCTTTACTTTCATTGCTAGACCTTGCAGATCATTTGCATTTTCAGCAGAGAAGTATCATTAGCATAGCACAGGTTATTGATGTTTCTTCCTCTAATTTTAAAGCCTCAATCATCTTCTTCCAATCCTATTTCCCTTGGGATATATTCTGCAAATAAATTGAATAAACAAGGAGTTTGATGAAGGAGTTTCTCACTCCTTCATCAACTTGGAACCCCTCTGTACTATGTAGTGTTTATATAATGATTTCTGTTTGCTGTACAGTTGTTGCATAAAAATGATGAGATTCCCACTTTTTAAGTAACTTCTGTAGCTTTACTTGTTTGTTATTGAATGATCTTAAGCATTATTTTGCTAGCATATGAAATTAAGGATGTTGTACAATGTTTGCACACTCTATTAAGGCTTCTTTCTTTGCTATGGTATACAGATTGTTTTCTTTTGGCCTGTTGTCCAGAAGTTGCTGCCACATTTTTGTTAAAACTTTTACTGATTCTTTTCTGTTGCTCACCATGTTTTTGTAGATACTCCAAAGATTTCTGTAGCCTTCTGACTTGGTAATAACCCGAATCATCTACCAATACCAGATGATAAATAAATATATATTTATTACATTTGTGGGTCAACAGTCATCTGAGGCGACTCTGTGCAGTAACAACACTCGTTTATTAACAATCTCTAACAGGGATGAACATAAACTCCCGCGCTTTGACAGCTCCCTTTTATATACCGAGCTGTCAATGTATTAACCAATCAAAACTCTTGTAGCAACAATAACCAATAAGAACTCATGTATAATTAACCCGGCCGCTAGAGGCCGTAGCAACGGAACCCAGTATGCAACACTCCTTCCCACCAAGTTCGCGCGTGCGCTGTCACGCGTAATCACTTAGATACGCAGGGTGCCGCCGGACCCTCCCTGAACTCCTGGGCTCCACCCCTTCCAGCTGGTTCGATGGCAGGGTTGACTCTGCCGCCCTGCCGCGCCTCCCTGATCTCCTGGGCTCCACCCCTTCCAGCTGGTTCGACGGCAGGTTTGACTCTGCCGCCCTGCCCTGTGTGACTCCCTGGCTTCCAACATCCCCGGCCTCCACTTCTTCCGGAGGATCGACTATCTCGGGGGCACTCACTGCCTGCAAATCTGGCGGGTGTATTTCTGCCGGTTGCGGTGGGGCTAACACGTCCATATTCGCAGTGTTGGGCCACGAGCTCGGGTACCCACTTCCGTCCTGACCAGTTGCAAATACCCTCCTAGACCGCAGTTGGTCCTTATGTCATTTCCAAATTCTCCCTTGATCAACTTCTACTTGGTATGAACAAGGCCCAACTATTCCCACAACCTGCCCCGCTAACCACAATGGTTGTCCCCCGTAATTCCTGGCATACACTGGCTCCCCTATTTGGTAAGGCCAGTACTTAACATGGGAATCTACTGGTTTGGTCGTACTGTATGCAGGGTGTAGTCTGTCTAAAGATGTGTGTAACTTACGGCCCATCAACAGCTCAGCAGGGCTCTTATTAGTTAACTGGCAGGGGGTCGTATGCTGAGCTGTTAGGTATTCCTCCACCCGGTCCTGCCAATTCCCTTGCCCTATCTTACGGAGCGCCTCCTTAGCCGATCTTAGGCGCGTTCAGCAAAACCATTACTGGACAGGTGGAAGGGAGAAATTAAACAATGCCTTATTCCCCTATGTGCCAGAAACCCCTCGAACTCGGCTGAAGTAAATTGTGTTCCATTGTCGGACACTATGACATCTGGCAGCCCATGGGTGACAAACATGTGCCGTAAGGCCCGAATGACAGCCTCCGACGTGGTTGAACGCATGGGAACTATCTCAACCCACTTAGAGAATGCGTCGGCCACCACCAAGAATGATTGACCCTGCACTGGGCCCGCCAGGTCAATGTTTAACCTGGACCAGACCCCCCCAGGAACCTCCCACTCCCGTGGCTGGTCCCTGGCGGGCATAGCCATGTTCCCCTGACAAGCCGAACAATCAGAGACCCAGTCAGCAATGTCTTGGTCTAACAGTGGCCACCACATGTAGCAGCGGGCCTTCATGCGCACCAACCCCGGGTGGCCCCGATGTAGTAGTTGCAATAAAGAGCGTCTCAGAGGTGGCGGAATCACCACCCGGTGGCCCCACAACAGGCATCCGTCCACGGTGGATAGTTCCAGTCATCTTGAAGTGAACGGCCGAAATTCAGGAGCGAACGGAGCCGCAGGCCAGCCCCTGGCCATCCAATCAAGCACTTGCGACAGGACTCGGTCTTTGGCAGATAGGCGAGCGACATCTCTCGCCGTGACCGGAAGCGTTGAATCCTCAATCAGTAGGACTGTCGACATAGGTACTGGATCCTCGAGCAGGTCAGGAACAGGGCAGCGGCTCAAAGCGTCCACATGAGCCATGTCTCGTCCAGGGCGATAAGTTAACGTGTACGAGTAGGCGGCTAGAAAGGCAGAGTAGCGAGTCATACGGGGAGGCAGAATTTGCGGAGCTTGCCGGTCGGCCGCTAGGATACCTAATAAAGGCTTATGGTCGGTATACAGCACAAAAGGCTGGCCGTACAAATAATGATGGAAACGTTTGACTCCGGCCACCAAGGTGAGGGCCTCCTTATCCAGCTGCGAGTACTTCCGCTCAGCTGGAGCTAAAGTCCTGGAGTAATAGGCTATCGGTAGTTCCCGGCCGGACGGGAACTTGTGACTCAATACCGCCCCTACCCCAAACGGGGAGGCGTCGGAGGCCAGTGTCAGTGGAAGGTGGGTCGAGAACTGCGTGAGGACAGAGTTGGAGGTAAGTAGACGTTTTACGGCCCGAAACGCCTCCATTTCCTTGGTGCCCCATTGCCATGCGGTCTGTTGGTCAAGCAGGCGGTGGAGAGGCTCTGCAACCAAAGCTTTATGTGGAAGAAAAACCGCATAAAAATTTAGGAGACCAAGGAAGGCCTGTAGATTGGCTTTGCAACGGGGGGTAGGCGCATCCCGGATGGCCGCCGTCTTCGCAGCCATCGGGTGGATGCCTGAGCCATCGACCATAAATCCCAGGAATTCCACTTCTCGCACAGCTACCTTGCATTTAGATTTGTTAACTTTTAGTCCGGCAGCCTCAAAACGTCGGAGGACCCGACGTAATCTATCCAACAATTCAGATATGCTGGTTGCCGTGACGAGTACGTCGTCAAAATAAGGTATGACCCCGGGGATGCCCTGCAACATTCGCTCCATCATACCCTGGAAAATCCCCGGGGCCACACTGACCCCGAATTGCAGGCGGCGACACCGGAAAGCCCCCCGGTGCGTCACAATTGTCTGGGCCTCCGCTGTGCGATCATCCACCCGTAATTGTTGGTATGCCTGGGCCAGGTCTAGCTTAGCAAAAACCGATCCCTGGCCCAGGGAGTGCAGCAAATGCTGCACCACGGGAACTGGATAAGTGTGACCCATGAGAGCCTTGTTTAACGTTGCCCGATAGTCCGCGCAGATGCGGATCGAGCCATCTGCTTTTATGGGTGTCACAATTGGGGTCTCCCATTGGGCATATTCTACAGGCTCCAACACCCCCTGTGCCAACAATTTATCCAATTCAGCGTCCACTCTTTCCTGCAATGCGAAAGGTACCCTGCGGGGTTTTAAACGCCTCGGCGGAACCATGGGATCCAGGCTAAACGATACTGGGGGGCCTTTATAACATCCCAGTTTTCCATCAAAAACTGCAGGAAATTCTTGAACTAACATGTCCAGTTCTGCCGTCTGCAGTGCGTTTACCCCTTGAATTTGGAGGCCTAGTGCCTGAAACCAATTAAGATCTAATAAACTCGGCAAAGGGGATTCTACCACGATTAAAGGTAACTTGCCGCAGAAGTCTTTAAATTTAACTCAGAAATGTCCAGTCCCCAAGATTGCAATGGGGTTTCCCTGGTAGTCCCCCAATTGCAGCCGGCACGGGTCTAGGTGGTGTTTAGCCATAGAGGGCACCATGCGTTTTAACGTGCTCCAGGAGACAATCGAATTGGCTGACCCCGTGTCCACTTCCATTGGACAGGTCCGACCCTCGATTTGAACATCCAGGGTAATCTTAGGCCACGCTGTTACGTCACATGCGGGATACACGCCGTTGACCCCCCCATTATTCCGGCCCCACATTGAGCGGCCGCTTTGCGCACTCGCTCTCTTGACAGGCACTCTTCTATCTCCTCTGGGGGTCGGCTGAGGCAGCTCCGCCAGATTTTGTGCTCGGCACACACGAGCGATATGGCCCCGTTGACCGCACCTTCTGCATAGTGCGTCTTTTAAACGGCACACAGCCCTTCAGTGTCCACCCCCGCAGCTCCAACAACCCTTTTGCAATTGTCCCGCTAGTCTATTGGGGCGCTGTGTGTCTTTAATTCGATCCACTTCACTGGTCACTCCCACATCATCCTCATCGCTCAGCTGTGTTTCGTTATAATGTATTGGTTCAACTCTCTGTTTGCTAGGCACGTGACCCCTGGGCAAATCAGCCAGGGATAACACGGCTAATTCGGCTGCACACACTTCATCCACGGCTTCCTGGAAGGTCAATTCGGACTTGGCAATCAAACGTCTTTTCAGATTTTCGTCTCTCACACCACTAACCAGTCTGTCTAACAAATAATCATCCAAATCCACGAATTGGCAATGCCGGGCCGCCTTCCGCAATGCCGCGATATATTGGCTTATGGATTCCCCCTCAGCCTGGTCCCGATGGTAAAAATGCTGGCGGCGAGCTATCCGGGACGGTGCGGGGGCGTAATGTTTCTTTAGCTTGGTCATAAACTCTTCCCAGGTCCCAGCATGAATAGACAAAGGGGCCATCAGTGTCATGGCAGTTTCAAACATTTCTGCCCCACAGAAACTCAGAAAATATGCTCGTTTCCTCTCGCTCGATAACTCCCGGTAGTCATTAGCTATAAGGAAGCAATCAAATCTGGCTACAAATGCCTCCCAAGACTCCAACACTGGGTTGAATGGGGCGAAATTCTGGGTGGATGCCATTCTCAGCCTCGTACTCGCTAACTGTTCGTGAGGCGTTCCTCTACTATTCACCCCCCTCGGCTTATAAATTTACGTTACCGCCTCAATGTTTGTCGCCAGAACATCCCATCCTCGTCGCCAATATTACATTCGTGGGTCAACAGTCATCTGAGGCGACTCTGTGCAGTAACAACACTCGTTTATTAACAATCTCTAACAGGGACGAACATAAACTCCCGCGCTTTGACAGCTCCCTTTTATATACCAAGCTGTCAATGTATTAACCAATCAAAACTCTTGTAGCAACAATAACCAATAAGAACTCATGTATAATTAACCCGGCCGCTAGAGGCCGTAGCAACGGAACCCAGTATGCAACAATATTTCTTATAAATATTTATACTTGTACCTACAATATCTTGGATCTTGACTGTCTTTATTGTACAAAATGTCATCTTTCTCCTTCCATCTTTGAATCAATTATTATTCTGTATCCTTTAATTTACCAATTTAATGTTGAAACCTCCTTCTGAGTTCAGAGGTCTTTTGGAAGATTCTCATTGTTTTTTCCATGTATATTTTAATCTTTGATATCTTTACAAATGCTGTAATATTGTTTCTTGTTTCTTCCAACAGCTAACTTAAATTCTTTGTTAGGTGTGTTCCTCAGATTTTTGTCCTTTTAGTCTTTGACTTCTTTTTGTCTTCCTGAGAATTTCCACCATTAGTTCTGACATACACTCTGCCTTTTCCTGTTTCTTGAGTTTTGCCAGTCTATTTCATATTCTTCCTTAATTAACTACTTGGGTTTATTTCACAGTTCTTCTGGTTGCTGATCAATAAGGTTCAGGACCTCAAAGTGATTCCTGATGTTCTTCTTGAAAATGGTAGTTATGCTAAGTATCATATAGTGGATATTTATTTGCTTTCTTCTCCTGCTTTAGCTTAATTTGGAACTTAATATGACCTATCTATTCCACAGTCAGTTCCTGATCATGTCTTTGATGCTGTAACTACTCCTTGTCCCCTTTTAGCAATAATATAGACAGTTTGATTTAATATATTACATCTCCTGATGTCCATTCATAGAATCATCAATTTGGTTGTTTGAAGACCTGTTATAGCAAAGAAGCCTTTGAATTGATACAAATTCATCATGCATTGTTCTAAATCATTTCAGTTCCCTAAGCCATATGGTCCAACTTCTTTTCTGTCCTTAATATTGATACTTTGATTACTCCACATTTTCACTAGAAACAGCACAAACATCGTATTTTTGTCAAGTTCAAATCAAACTTGATCATAAAATTTATCCGCCTCTTCAAAGCAACACAGTTTACTCATTTTTCATGACCTGAGTAGTGAGCAGTGCAATCTTCTGATTGAAAGTATCCAGGTCCAGTACATCTTCATTCCCTAATGCCAAGTTGTCAATGTGGACTTGATTCATTTGGATGTTGGAGCTTTTCCATGTTCATGCTTTTTATATTCCCACGTTTCCATATTGGCAAATAGATGTCGCAAAGGCTTTAATTTTACCACATTGGATTCCAAATTCTTCCTCGGTAGCATGTTGAGTGCCATCTGACTTTAGGGGGCCATTACTTGGCACAACATTATGAATCATTTGATATCCACGTGGTTTTATTGATAAAACATAAGAATGATTTGCCATTGCATCCTCACTTAGAATATGAAATGTATAGCAATCACCTACCTCCAGCATCTTCCTATATTACTGCTTGTTTTAGCTCTTCAGAAAAGGTACCATTGTAGAAACCAGAAGCATCACAGCGAGACGCAAAAATCCAGCCGGACAAACTGTTGTTGGGGGGGTTTTCGGACTGGAACCGTCATGTAGGGATTGTGAAGAAGGCGAGGCATCTCGGACAACCAAGAGGAACAGGCACATTCCTCGAAAGGTTGGAGGGAGCTCTTCAGACTGGCGGTGGGGGTGGCGGCCATTGTAAAATGACCGCTCTGAAGCTGGGGCAACCGGTCTAAGTTTTTATGCAGGAGCGGTGTTTGAACGGAGTGCTGTTACCGGGTGAGTGATTGGCCAACTCACAAGTAAAAGAAAATTTCAATTTGGAACATTAAAAGGTTTCCTGGAACTGAAATGAGTGGCTAATTGGCACTTGGGAAATTCTAGGGAGGGAATAGAACAAACAGGACACTAGAATATTATAACCCAAGAAAGTTTTCATATCTATAATTGGATTTGGATAAACTAAAAATAATAAAATAAAAGAATCTGAGGAAAAGTATTTTTTATGTGAATTTAAAATATTTTTGACAGCTTTGACATTTAGTTGGTTTGAAAATATTGTGGATTTGAGAGAGACATCTGCTGGGGGAAAGAGAATACTGCAATATTTGTTGGAAGATAGAAGAGAAAGTACGTCTGTGACCTTGACTACTAAAAGATAATTTGGAAACTGTGGGAACTTTTAAGGAGTATTTGTCTTTCTACATTGCTTGGTTTCAATTCTCAACTGCTGTAGAAGATAACAAATCTTTAACTTGGAATGGATAGGATAAATACTTGAATTGGACATTATTTGAAAACAAAAAGGGACTATATTGATTTTAAATTTTAATTAAATGTGACATAATTCAAAAGTGTTAATAATTTCTTAAATTGGCAATATGGAATCTTGGATATGTGAGGAATTAATTGAGATGTTTAAAAATATGTGTGAATCACTAAAGGGTAATAAAAAGTCAGAAATTTTGCTGAAACACACAGAACAGGAAATAGGGGAGAAGGTGGTAAAAGAGAGCATAAATGAGGAGCAAGAAAATAATATTGAAGGAAAAGGAATTGAATGCAAAAAGCATTAGATGATTTCACTGGGATTTACAGTGGCAAAAAAAGAGTGGATGGGAGTGGGGGAACATCCCTCAAAAAAGAATCAATCAAAGGGTAAAGAGGGAAAGAGTGGAAAGAGATCAGGAGAAAGCTATATTACTTGAATAATATATCTAAAAGTGAGAAAAAGGATTCAGAAGAAAAGATATAATAAATATAAAAAGAAAAAAGAAAAAGAAGAAATTAAGAGAATGGGATAAAAAGTGAAAACTATCAAGAAGTGGAATTTTGGAGAGACCAAGAGAAAATGGTTAAAGAAGGGAAGATTAGTGGAAAGGAAAAAAGGAAATAAGGTACATACCAGGTGTGAAATGCTCCTGGTTCGGACCGGATCACCCGATCCAGTAGTGATGGTGGCGGGTGATTTGGAGAACCGGTAGCAAAAATCCCTGTGCACCCCCATCATGCCCAGCTGAGCCGCACGATCATCAGAGGCTTTTGTTTTTAACTTTTAAAAGCATTTTTTCTACAACCTCTTCTGCCGAAAAAAATGCTTTCAAAAATAATAATAAAAAAAAACCCCTGACGATCACACAGCTCAGCTGGGATCATCAGAGGCTTTTCAAAGCATTTTTTTTCTGCAACCTCTTCGGCTGAAGAGGTTGTAGGAAAAAAAATGCCTTTAAAAGCCTCTCTGACGATTCCAGCTGAGTTGCCTGATCGGCAGAGGCTTTTCAAAGCATTTTTTTTTTGCAGAAAAAGTGCTTTGAAAAGTTAAAAAAAAAGTTGGCCATGCCCACCCAGTCACATTACCCCCAGCCCCACCAAGCCACACCAAGCCACGCCACACAACCGGTAGTAACAAATTTTACATTTCATCCCTGGTACATACTAGTAACTTAAGGGAACTGTATTAATATTATTAATTGTGGATGGTCAACTAAGTTAAAAGGTTTTAATGTACAATTTGAATATGATGATGTATATTGCTTATAGTGAAACAGAATAGCAGACAAAATGTGAAATGGCAATTTGGTTTAATTTTGAAGACAATTCAAATTAAGAGGCAAAGTTGAAATGTTAAAAAGTGGGATGAGGATTTTGAGAAATATATTCTGTAATGGAGAAATAAGATAATTAATTGATATTATTGTAAGAGATTAGGAATTAAGGGCGGATAGTAATACTGTTTATGTATTAAGAAGAAATTAAGATAAAATAAAGAAGTGTGGAAAAAGAATATTATGGCTAAAATTGGAAACATGTAAAATGGACTTGGGTGCAGAATGGACTTATAGAAAAATACTTAGACAATAAAAGAGTTACAAAAATTACTGAGCAACAAAAGGAAAGAATGAACTATCCTATAACAGAGGAGGAGATAATAGCAGCAATAAAACAATTAAAAACAGCTAAAGCTCCTGGAATGGATGGTCTGACTGCAGTGTACTATAAAACTTTGCAGGCAGAAATGGTGGAACAACTTAGGGACTTATTTTGTAATATACAACAAGGGGGAAAAGTACCCCCATCATGGACTACAGCTTATATTTCTTTGATACCAAAAGAACAAGGCGGTCCCAAAAAACCAGAGAATTACAGACCAATATCTCTTTTGAATACGGATTATAAAATTTATGCAAAAGTATTAGCCAACAGATTGATGCCAGTAATTCAAAAGGTGATTCATGATGATCAAGCGGGATTTATTGAGGGTAGGCGCATGAATGATAATGTAAGGCAAGTAATAGATTTATTGGAATATCTTGAGAAGAATAAACAGATCCCTGCAGTGCTGGTTTTTCTGGATGCAGAGAAGGCCTTTGATAAAGTGGACTGGAATTTTCTACTCAAGACTTTAAAAAGGATGGACTTTGGGGACCAATTTATACAGGCGGTTTCAGCAATTTATCAAGATCAAAAAGCACAGATTATTATTAATGGAAGTTTGACAACAGAGTTTAAAATCGAAAAAGGAACAAGACAGGGATGTCCGTTGTCCCCATTGTTGTTTATTTTAACACTAGAAGTCTTGTTAAATACAATAAGGGACTCTAATACCTTGAAAGGTATAATGATAAGGCAAGAGGATTACAGAATAAAGGCATTTGCAGATGATCTGGTTGTTACCCTAACACAGCCAATGGAATCAATAATCCAGATGAAGGACATTATACAAGACTATGGTAAAGTTTCAGGTTTTAGATTGAACCAGAAAAAAACTAAGATGGTAGTCAAAAATATGACACAAGATCGTAAACATGAGCTTGAAAGGAGGGCAGGTTTTGAGATTGTACCAAAGGTAAAATATCTAGGAGTTCAGGTTGCAGAATCAAATATGAAATTGTTTCAAAATAATTATGAGGTGTTGTGGCGAGAGGTGCAAAAAGATATGGAGACTTGGAAAAAACTGCAGCTGTCTTTACTTGGAAGAATAGCAGCAGTTAAGATGAATATTTTGCCAAGATTTCTTTTTTTGTTTCAAATGATTCCGGTGCTCAAAAATGATAAACAACTAAAAGTATGGCAAACTGGAGTGAACAAGTTTGTCTGGAACGAGAAAAAACCAAGAGTAAAATTGAAAATTATGCAAGACGTTCCAGAAAGGGGAGGTCTCAAACTTCCAAACCTACAGTTATATTATGATGCAGCAGCTTTGACTTTAGCAAGTGATTGGTTTGGAGGAAAAAAGACTGGAATATTAAATGCAGAAAGTTTTGATTTGGAACTTGGATGGCACGCCTACTTATTTTATGATAGTAAAGTGGATAAAGTATTCAAAAGCCATATACTTAGAGATTCTTTGTTGAGAGTTTGGAAGAAGCACCGAATCAATTGGGATTATAAAATACCGCTATGGCTGGATCTTGGTCATACTTTGTGGAATACAAATATAATGTCACTCGGGGGGTTTTTATATAAAGAGGTTCTTTTTACAGATGCGGGCAGATGGCAGCTGAAGACCTTACAGACATTGTTGGCTGAAGGGATTAATCTAACTTGGTTACAATATAATCAATTGCAATTGAGATGGAAAGAGGACCAAAAAACTGGTATTATGGAGTATGAGGAAGAATTGGTCAGACATATAAAAGAGAAAGGTCCAATGCATATTAAAAGACTTTATAATGTTCTGTTAGAAAGGGATTCAGAAACTGAACTAGTTAAAGATTGTATGATTAAGTGGGCACAAAATTTTGAGGAACCAGTGATGTTGGAAACATGGGAAAAAATTTGGGTTCAGAATGTTAAATTTACACAGTCGCAGAATTTGAGGGAAAATTTTTATAAAATGTTTTACAGATGGCATTTAGACCCCAAAAAATTGTCGTGTATGTACCCTAATGTGCAGCCTAAATGTTGGAGATGTGATTGTCTAGATGCTACATATTATCACGTTTGGTGGACCTGTAAGAAAGTTAAGGCCTTTTGGATAAAAATTTGGTGGGTCATGCAAAATGTTTTGAAGAAAAAAATTCAATTTTCTCCACAATTGTTTTTATTGGGTATAGCTAAGGGTTTTACATTGGGTGAAACAAAACTGATATTGCATATGATAACAGCAGCAAGATTGTTGATAGGTAAATACTGGAAAAATGAAGCGCTGCCTACGATTGAGGAATGGACTTTGAAGATGGCCAGTTTTGCAGAGATGGCGAAGATTTCAGCATATCTAAAAGATTGTTCACAAGAGACTTATGAATGGGAATGGAAGAGGTGGATAGATTATGTTCAGAACAAATATCAAACTAGGAAGTATCAAATAGCTTTTATTTGAGAATGTTATATTAAGATAGAAATATTTTAAGGTAAAGAGGATGAAAAATTTATTTCAAAATGTTATATTAAGATAGAAATATTTTAAGGTAATGAAGATGAAAATTTTTAAGGGGGAGGGAGGGGTTCAAGTTTTATATACAAATGAGGGTTTTTCCTTCTATTTGATATGAGTATACTGTGTGGAAGTCTGGGGGAGAGGGGAGGGTTAGGGTGGGTTAGGGAGGTTGGGAAGTTTGGGGTGGGATGAGGGGGGAAAAAGGGGTGAAAATGTAATTGTAAAACTTTTGCAATAAAAAAAATAAAAAAAAATAAAATGGACTTGGGGAAAAAAAAGAATAATATGGCAGAAGCTGAAATTTATTTATTTATTTATTTATTTATTTATTTATTTATTTATTTATTTATTTATTTATTTAATTTGTATACCGCCCTTCTCCAACAGGACTCAGGGCGGTGAACAGCCACGGTAAAAACACAACATATAAAATTTAAAAACAATTTAAACAACAATTTTAAAAAAATTTAAAAGAAATAACAAGATATGGTGAAAAATGATTAATTTGTGATAAAGAATTATATAAAAGAGATGAATATGGAAAAAAATGGGACGATTGGAATAGATTATAAAGATTAATATATTTAAGATGTCTAAGATGTGCGGTTAACACTCTGTTCATAAAATATATATGATGAAAGAAAAATTCTAATAAAACTTGTTTACAAAAAAAAAGAAGAAAGAAAGAAAGAAAGAAAGAAAGAAAGAAAGAAAAGAAAAGAAAAGAAAAGAAAAGAAAAGAAAAGAAAAGAAAAGAAAAGGTACCATTGTACATGGGTGAATTCCTAACAACAATAATCTGCTGCAACATGAAGTAAAGGCTCATAACTAATGTGCTGTAGGGGGCAGATCTTTTCAGGGTTCTATATTATTTGTAGTTATAGACAATGCTGATGCAGCATAATATTGTGATTATCATAAAATATATGTGCATATATTGATGCTAAAATATCCATGAACATGATCATTGCTAGACAAATTAATGTTAAGCTGGTTTCACAATTCTGAAAGCTGGAAAATAATGACCCTGTGTGATTAAAAATTGCATTATAAAAAACTAATAATTAGCAGACTAATTGGATAATGTAAGACAATTTGTGGAAAGAATGTGGAACGCTTCACTAGTGAGGTTTTCTTTGTTTCAATTCTATTATTTGAAACCAACATTACTTTAAAGTAATTTTAAAAAATCTCTGTGGTTCTTGAACATCAGTTGTTCAGATATGCGTTTATTCTTCTACCCTGCTTCTCAGAAACAAATACATCACAGTGATTAAACTTTAAATTTATAAACTATATGTAATCCATTCAAAATGTAATTATTTATACCTTAACTTACCTTTTTCAAACAGTATGAATATGTATTACGGAGTTTTTCCATTTACATCTGTAATCTTGACTTCTTTACCTCTACCACACACATACCACAGTTGAAATCTTTTTGATACCACATAAAATTAGTATAGCAAAATGTATATAAAATAGATAATTGATAGAAATTATTCCCTCTGAATAAAGGAATGGAACATCTAAACCAATATTTTAAACTTCATTTGAAAACAAAAGATGATGCAGACAAATGCTTCAATAGTAAATCCTTCTTAAATAGTGCTTCCTAGATGTTTAATTTTCCTTCAAGGTTGCATATTTCCCACAGAATGAGGTACATCTTCAAATCTTTGGCATCCATTGAACTAAATCAAGGATAATGATCTTGTGGCTTTCCAATTATTGAATCGTACTCCAAGAGCTGGCTTTGCCAGTGATACTGTATATTGGTAGGTGTAGTTTTACAATACCAGGAAGGTCAAAGTTTGTTTGGCCCTGATTAAATAAACAGTAGCTCAAGCAGCACAGTTGTTTAAAGGCGGAGCTCTCACCTCACAATCAGGAGATTGTGAGTTCAACACTAGATAGCATCAGATATTTCTCTGGGCACAATGGGTAACTGTCTGCTGCGAATTCCACATAAGCATCAGGAAGGGCATCCAGCCAGTAAACGCTCAAGCTCCATTCAGTCACCCCACTCTAACCTGGATTGGGATTGCAGGGTCATTAAAAGAAAGGGGAAAAAAAACTAAAATAAACAGTAGCTCACATTGATTAATTTAATTTTTCCCAGGTTTATAGAAAGCTGTGATATGACTAGTCAGCTTTCTTTTTACATTTCTTGATAGAAGGTTGAATAGTTTTAGTGGTGTTTTCTTTTCTTTCTTTTCTTTTTTTGAAGAATAATGATACAAGTGGCGCAGCAGACTAATGCTACTGTTAAAATGTAGTATTTAGCTTCCAGCGGCCTACAATTACTTAGAGTTCAAATCTCACCAGGCTCAAGGTTGACTCAGCCTTCCTATCAGCGATGCATTGTGGTTCCGTGTAAGTAGGGCGAAAGGAGCACACGTAGCCTGGGCTTGCTGTAACTCCTTTATTACGAAGCCTTCACACGCTGCACGGCAAAGCTGATGGTATACAGATACACACAAAGTCGGCGTTGGGAGCGGCTGCTTCCCAACGCCTTTTAAATAACGCGCCGGCTAAATAGGCACAAGCACCGCCCTTCCGGGCTTTGTGCACATGTGCTGCCGTCTCATTACAGCATGAAGGCAACCACTACTCCCTCTCCCCGGCCGCCACCGTGACCGGCCGCCTATAGCCATAGAATTAACACCCCCCACCACCGTGCAGCAACGTAGAAAGACCCCGACGCTAACCCCCCCCCTGACGCCAGCCCTTTCTGGCTGCTGTCATCTGGAACGGTTGGGTTCTTGAGTGCAGCAGCCAGGTGAGGTGTCAAGTGGATCGCGACAGGCGGCTCCCCCTACCAGGTGCCCTCCTGGAAGACATAAAGACATACGTTAAGCATGCTTCAGGGCCGTAATTCCACGCTCTGGGGCCCTGGTTTATGGGGATATCGTCTATGGAAGCGATTGATTAGGCGGCTAGCCTCCACATTGGTAGCGGCTACCCAAGACGCTTCCTCGAAAGGGTATCCTTTCCATTTAAGTAAATATTTGAGTTTTCCCCTACTAAGTTTTGCATCTAGGACTTGTTCCACTTCATACTGGTTGTCCTTTATCGGGCCGGGCCTACTTATAGGTTCCCGGCCTACCTCTGCAGGTTTTAATAGGCTGCTGTGGAACACAGGGTGGACTTTGCCAAGTAACGGCGGCAGCTTAAGTTCCACTGTAACCGGATTGATGACCTTTAGAACAGGGAAAGGGCCTATATACTTAGGACTTAATTTACGGCTCGGTGTTCGTAGTTTCAGGTATTTGGTAGAAAGGTATACCCTATCTCCAACTACAAAGGGTTTATGGTCTGCTCTTCGTTTGTCGGCTTGGTGTTTCTGCATAAGGGTTGCTTTCTCTAAGGCCTTTTTTATATGAGGCCAACCCCTGCCAATATGCCTGGCCCAGGTGTCAGGGGTAGGCTGATCTGGGGATGGACTATCGAGTTCAGGGATAGCGGGGAAGTCCTTCCCGGAGACGGCATGGAATGGGGTAACCCCTGTACTCCCATGGACTGTATTGTTGTAAGCAACTTCGGCGAAAGGGAGTAGTTCCGACCAGTCCGTTTGTTGATACGAGACATAACATCGTAAGTATCGTTCTATCATAGCATTTGCCCGTTCCGCTGCTCCATTGGTACTCGGGTGGAACCCGGAACTCAATCCTTGTGAGGAGCCGATCATGGTTATGAAGGCGCGCCAGAACTTCGAGGTGAACTGAACACCTCTGTCTGAGATGATACGGCGAGGTGCCCCATGCAGCCTATAAATGTGTATAAGAAACATTTTGGACAGTTTACGGGCAGAGGGTAGCCCACGACATGGTATGAAGTGGGCCTGTTTTGAGAAGAGGTCTATTACAGTCCATATAACGTTATATCCATTACTGAGTGGGAGGTCCACTATGAAGTCCATAGCGACCTCCTCCCATGGTCGATTGGGGTCTGCTACAGACTGTAGAAGGCCAAGAGGCTTTCCAGGCCGGGATTTCGCCATTGCACACACCTTACAACTCTTTACATAGTCTTCAATCTCCTTTCTCATACGGGGCCACCAGAATTGACGTCGTACCAGGTGTAATGTTTTGATGAATCCGAAATGGCCAGCGGTTTTCACGTCATGACACTCGTCTAGTATCTTCACCCGCATAGCTAGGGGAACGTATAATTTGCCACTCATATAAGCAAAACCGTTCCGATATATTAATGCTTGCTTATGCTCTGCTATCCAGGTATCTGTTGCTAAAGCATTCTTTAGCTCCTTTTCCCACTGGAGGGGCATGGTATGGGACGTCCGGCCTACTTGCTGGACCCTTGGTATCAATGCCTGTACTACCTGTTCCCTCCTGCTCTTGTATTGGGGTAGACGCGATAAAGCATCCGCCAAGAAGTTCTTACCCCCCGGGACGTACTTGAGGTCAAAATCAAAGCGTTGGAAGTATTGCGCCCACCTCACCTGCTTTGGTGATAGTCGTCTTGGGATTTGTAGTGCTTCAAGGTTTTTGTGGTCTGTCCATACCTCAAACCTTTTCCCACTGCCTTCCAATAGATGCCGCCAGGTGAGTAAGGCCCACCTCACCGCAAACGCTTCTTTCTCCCAAATAGCCCAACGCCTCTCTGTTGGGGTCAACTTACGAGACGTGTACGCACAAGGGACTAAGTCTGTTGCCGTTGTTCTTTGCATAAGGACCGCCCCCACAGCCACATCGCTTGCATCGGCCTGCACCACGAAGGGCAAGGAGGGATCTGGATGCTTCAGGATTGGAGTCTGGGAGAACAGGGTTTTTAAACTAGTGAACGCCTGCTGACACTCTGCAGACCAGGCTAGTACCTGACCTGGCCTCACCTTTTGGCCTGTGTCTTTTGTGCAAAGCAGATTCGTTAACGGAAGAGCTATTTGGGCGAACGCTGGTATAAACTGACGATAAAAGTTCGCAAACCCGAGAAAGCTTTGTAATTGTTTCCGTGTTCTCGGGGCTTGCCAGTCAAGCACTTCTTGCACCTTCTTGGGGTCCATTTTGACTCCATCACCGGAAATCCGATATCCTAAGTAATCCAGTCTTGTACGGTGGAATTCGCATTTCGACAGTTTGACGAACAGTTTCGCTTGTAACAGTTTCTTAAGCACCTGTCGTACCAATACTATGTGTTCCTTCATTGTTTTGGTGTAAATCAAAATGTCGTCTAAATAGACGAGAACACCTTGATAAAGGAATTCATGCAGAACCTCGTTTATTACCTGCATGAAAACGGCCGGTGCCCCCTGTAATCCAAAGGGCATTACTCGAAACTTATAACTGCCCAGGGTACAATTGAATGTGGTCTTCCATTCGTCACCAGGTCTAATTCGGACCCTATAGTACGCCTCACGCAGGTCCAGTTTTGTAAACACCTTGCCAGTCGATAGCGTGGCCAAGAGGTCCTTCATGAGAGGTAAGGGATACAGATGTTCAACACACACAGCATTCAGGCCCCGGAAGTCCACACACAAACGTAGCCCACCGTCTTTCTACTCCCGGAACAAGACGGGCGCGGCCATGTGGGACCTGCTGGGTTGAATGAAGCCTCTGGCCAGATTTTTATCGATGTATCGCCTTAATTCCTCTAAATCTGGTTTTGTCATAGCGTACATGCGGGGTTTTGGCAAACGGACCCCTGGTTTCAGTTCTATGGCACAGTCTGTTGGCCGATGGGGAGGTAGTATCTCGCATTCCTGCTCGTCGAAGACCGCCGACAGATCACTATATTCCGCAGGGTATCCATCTGTCGGCTGTTGATGTACTGCATCCCCAGCATCCTCTGCTCTCCTGCTTAACTCCTCTGGGACTGGATCAGGTCCAAGCCCCAGTCGTAGTTTCCGGTACCTGCCCTCCCACCATATGGTTGGTCTCCACTTATCTAGCCAGGCTAGGCCAAGAATAAGGGGCTCTACCATAGTGTCAACAACCACAAAGCGAATTTTTTCCCAATGGTCTCCTACCTCCAGACGGACCGGCTCGGTTACCTGGGTTGCTGGCCTACCCCCCAACAACGACCCGTCCATCTGTTCGAACCGTATGGGGACCCTTAAGGGGACCAGTTGTAGACCCAGTTCCGAAGCTACAGACCTTTGTAGGAGACAGCGGGTACACCCGGAATCAATAAGGGCATTTTGTTCTAGTCTTTTTGCTGTATGTAAGTGTTTGAGGACCACAGGTATTACAAAAGTTCGTATCGGGTCACTCACCATGGGGTCTCCAGCTGCGTCGTCATCACTGCTGTCCGAGGCTATAGGGGTGCTGCCTTGGAGTGGGAGAGACCGTAATTCCGAGGCCGGTCCACGGGGAGAGGCTGATGTCGTTGTAGGTGTAACCCCTTTGGACCAGTCCGATGATGAACGAGCCCGTTCCCGACCTCTTCCTGCAGACGACAGTGTTTTGGAGGCAGTCGACACAGGAGGTATAGGACAATCAGCTGCACGATGACCGAGTTGATTGCACCTGAAACATCGGATGGCACCCCTCCCAACAGGGGGAGTGGAGCGAGGAGGGGAAGACCCCACCCCCCGGGTCCCCCCCGGCCTATCGCTACTGCGCTGTGTGGTGGTGGAGAAGCTAGCCACCCCCCGGGGTCTGAATTCTCGTAGGCCCACATCGAGGTCCACTGCAGCCTTAAACCACTCCGTTAGTTTTGGTGGTAGCCCTCTATACACACACGCCTGTCTCAACTCCCGATCCAGACCTAGGCGGAATTGATGGATGAGTAATCGTTCAGGCCACGCCCATAAGCGGCCTGCCACAGCTCGGAATTCCTTGACATATTGTCTGGCAGGCCGACCCCCTTGTTTCAACATCACCAACTCGCCTTCTAACACTTGGGTGCGTGACTGGTCTTCAAAGCGGCAACGCAGCGCCTCTAAAAAGAGGCCCACATCAGCCAATTCCTTGGCGTGGTCGCTATGTAAATCAGTGACCCAATCCACCGCTTCACCCGACAGAACAGTGGTGATGGCTACCACCATAGACCATTGTGACGGGAAAAGATGACCATACAAATCCATGTAACTGAGGATCTGACTCAAAAATAACGATACTCTATCTGGACTGCCGTCGAAGGAGGCTTGTAGGGGAGGAGGGCCCCACAGCTGCTGCTGGGTGTGCCACAGGCCAGGACCCCAGCCGGGCCCCGGGGCTGTTGGTCTAACGTTTTGAGCGTCCCTGGCATCACTCCTACGATGGCCGCCCCTCTGCTGACTACTGTGTCCCGGCGGCCCCTGCTGGTCGTAGCGTGGACCCCTTGCCCTATCACCAGCCCCATCAGGACCCCGTACACGACCTGTATGGGACACAGTCTGGGGTGAACTAGGCGCTCCTCGGTCGCGATACTCGAGCCTTGGCATCTCCTCCCCGATGCACAACTTCGGGCTTGCCAGAAGGAAACGCGGCTCCGAAGCGCTATGAGATGGCCTTTGTCCCTGCCAGGGCCGTGCCTCCGGTATCCATGGCTGCCACGAGGGGGCGTCCCGAAAGCTCGCCTCGCCAAACTTCTCCCTTAAGACATCCAGCGTGGACGGCGCCAGTCCAGTCGAATAGCTCATGTCGTACTCATCCTCCTCCGTCCACCTGCGTTCCCTCCACCCTTGGAACGACGCGCTGCCCAAGTCAGGGGGGGATGATGACCCCAGGCCCAGCGAGTCTCTCTCACCTCGCGAAAAGCATTCGTCCTTATGGAAGTCGGCAGCGCCCGCCCGGGGCATGACCTCCTTCGGGCGTACGACTGTCACGTCCAGCTCCTCAGATGCTGAGGCCTCTAACAAGCCCTCTATGTCCGTATCCAACTCCTCCTCGAACGCTGGGGACTTAGCGGCTGCGCCCTCCGCCATGCCGCCGACCACCGCCGAAAGCGAGGAGGAACACCGACTTTTCTATCAGCGATGTGTTGCGGTTCCGTGTAAGTAGGGCGAAAGGAGCACACGTAGCCTGGGCTTGCTGTAACTCCTTTATTACGAAGCCTTCACACGCTGCACGGCAAAGCTGATGGTATACGGATACACACAAAGTCGGCGTTGGGAGCGGCTGCTTCCCAGCGCCTTTTAAATAACACGCCGGCTAAATAGGCACAAGCACCGCCCTTCCGGGCTTTGTGCGCATGTGCTGCCATCTCATTACAGCATGAAGGCAACCACTACTCCCTCTCCCCGGCCGCCACCGTGACCGGCCGCCTATAGCCATAGAATTAACACCCCCCACCACCGTGCAGCAACGTAGAAAGACCCCGACTCTAACCCCCCCCGACGCCAGCCCTTTCTGGCCGCTGTCATCTGGAACGGTTGGGTTCTTGAGTGCAGCAGCCAGGTGAGGTGTCGAGTGGATCGCGACACTTCCATCCTTTCTAAGGTAGGTAAAATGAGGACCGGGTGTGGGGGCAATAAGCTGACTTTGTATAAAATATACAAAAGTATGAAGGCTATTGCTTAATGCCTTGTAAGCCGCCCTGAGTCTTCAGAGAAGGGCGGCATATAAATCAAAAATAAAATAAAAAAATAAAAATAAAAAACAAGTGAAAGTGAATATTTTATTAAAATGTGAAGGGGATTCTATACCATTCTCGCTTTTGAATTCCATTCTCTAAAAGCCTCAATTTCTTTGGTTCTACCCAATATCAATCTTCACACGAGTAAAACAGCAATCATGTTTTTTGTCAGGTTTGTTATGGTATTTGTGTAACAAATATACAATACCTTTAGGATAATATCAAAAGATTTCTGGTAATAAAGAGAAGGGATCTGTATCTGAAAGCTTGGGATTTTAAAGCTTTTCTTTAAAAGCAATATATATACATACATATATATATATATATATATATATATATATATATATATATATATATATATATATATATATATATATATATCTGACAATTGTATGCACATCTATATTTATATAGAAAATTGTACCACAACATTGTTAAAAACTCTTTATGAAGCCATCTGGCATTAACTAGTTATAAAATATAATTGTTTGCACTATTGACTTTTTAGCTGAGAGAGAGAAAACTCTGGTATTAGTACTGTCTTAAAACTTCTTAAATAACAGGTGTTACAAAACTCTGAATTTTACAGTATTCTTTCCCTCCTCTTCACAGTGTGTGATTCTATACTCTTATTTCAAAAGTTAGCACTTTACTGCAAGCTGTCACTCTTACAAACAGGATGATGATTTTTATGCTATTCAAAGGAGACCAAAAAACTGTACCCGCATTGTGCATTTAATAGGCTGGTAGCACATTGGACCCCCTGGGTTTTCAGCACAGGGAAAAACAAAATTGCCATTGGATGAAACATGTCTCCAGTTGGATGACCAAGCAACATGACATCCTCATGGTTCATTAATGATGCTTTGTGAAGCAGCTGGCCCACAGACCATGGAAATAGATCTGAAGTACAGCAGGCCTCATTTAATCTCATGCAGCATTGATAAACAAGTATGATTTGCTGGGTTCTATTTCTTAAAAAAAGAAGAAAAAGAAGAACAATTAAAAAGAAAATAATGATTTCCATTCTTGATTATTGAATAGGATGGTACATGATCCTAATAACTAAGAAACAATACTAGAAAAGGATCATTTTGTCCTAAGGTAAAGCTGGAAAATGTTCATACTATTCAGTTTGCTGCAATTCTTCTCACGCTTCATTAAATAATTAAGCTGTTTATGTTGTGGGACCAAATAAAGCAACATAAAGAATCCTGTGGATTGTATCCAATTGTGCTCCTCTGCTGAAGGAATAACATCTGCCACCACTTTCCTGTTCATCCTCCACAGGTTGCTCAAATTATCCCTGAAATGTCAGAGTCTCTGTGGATCAGATTTGTGGAAAAATCAAACTATGCAAGCAGAGATTTGTTCTAATATAATTATATGCACCCCTATGGGCTTTGTCTGGATTTTTCATTCTTCATTCTTTTATCTTCCATTCCTAGGACTTGGTGAAGAATTCTATTTTATCATCCTACCATCGGTGGGACACACAAAAACTGCAATAAAAATGAATACAAATTATTTCAATTTTCTAAATGTCTACAGTCCAGAACATCCAACATATAGCCAAGATCCTGTACTAGTAATGAAATAATTCTTCATTATCCGTACGTAGTCCCTCTGACTAAATTATTTACCTTGTTGAAGAGAAATGTCCACAGAGCAGTCATAATCATTTTGAACATAAACTCAGGTTGCCTCAAAATCATGACTTGCAAAACAGTTTCAAGTTTTGGTTTCAAAATCTAGTGTTCTGACCTAGGCTTCCTGAGTCATTAAAACACACAAGTAGTCCCAAAAACCTCTTTTATTGCAACAGCTGTGAATTCTGTTAATTCACAGATGAGTCCCAATTAGTTATAGTCTTTCGGGAGAAGTCCTTCAGGATAATCACCCATCTTTATCTCCCTTGACATGCTGCCAAAGACCTAATTGGCAAAGCCACACAGAGTCCCGAATCAAACAGAACTTCAGGCTTTAAAGTTGAACCAAATGAACAAGTGTTGCTTCCTGCAAAGGCCCACGTGCCTTTGCTCCTCTTTGAAGCCTTATGGGGGAGAGGCCAATTATCTCTCAGCCCTAGTCCTGAGTCGTCCCTTTTCTTTTAGCTGTTCTTGCCTTCTGGCAGCTCTGCGTGAGTACACACTGGGAACAGGCTCCACTGTTCCTCACTGCCTCACTGAGGTCCGACTCTGGAGGCTTCCGAGGCAGTGCATACCTCCCAGATGGCCCTTTCTCTGCCTCCAATGCAGAGCCCTCATCCAAGCTTTCCCCAGACTCCAGGACTGGCCCATGGTCCTCCCCAGCCTCCTCACTGTCTAACTCTGCTGCCAGCTCCGCAGGCTGCTGGCGGACTACAACAACTAGATGCAACCCCGTATATTGTATATTGTAACCAGATTAAATTCAATGCATGCATAATCATAATGAAAATAGTTGAGAGTAGGGCTTTCAGGAAAAAAATAACAGCATTCTTATAATGTCTTCACCAAGGATAGAATTCAAAGTATTGCATTTTTATTTAGCAATCTGCCTGAACAAGGGCTGCTCACTCATTTCAACACTCATTCCATCAATGTTGTCTAAAATCTGTATTATGTAGCTTAATGGGAAGTAGTTTATATAAATGTTGTTGGAAGTTCATGTTTATGATTTGTTCTGAGTGTGATAAGATGGCAGATTTATTTTTGCATGAAGACCTAGTAGAAAGAGGACATCTAAGGAAAACTGTACAAAGCAATATGTGCATTCAGGATTCAAGTAGCCCATATCAGAAATGCTGCAAATTCTGCAGGACGCAGACTGCCCCTCTTCTGAAAAAGAGATCATTCATCTAGGTTTGGAAGAATATTTCTGGAAATACATAGTAGTAGATTTGAATGATTTCAATATGGGAAATTATGTTTTCCCTAAATTTGATTATGTCATTTGAGTATGTCATTAAAATTAGTCAGGAATGTTCCTTTCACAAAAGTCACATTGGCTTGCAAATTTCATTAAAAAGCAAAGAGACCCTCAGGCCCTGATAATGTCAGAGGCATGTCCATGCATGTTTTCTGGACAACAGTACAAAAGTGGTTTGTCATTATCCTCCTCCTCCTCCTCCCAGTCTAGACAAAGACATGTGATTTCTTGGTAGTTTCCTGTGTACGTTTTGACTAGGTTTTTCAGGATCCACCAAATTCAGATACAGATTATAGCTTTGATTCTGTCAAATTAGTCTTTATTCAGTCCTAGACCAGCAAACAGCCACATCTTTAAGGCAATTCAAAACTCCAATAGTTTTGAATCCATCCAGATGGGTGCGTGTGTGCTCATTTAGGGTTTAGGGTCTGAGTAAAATTTGCATATCTCTGTATCTATCCAAGGGAATCAACCTGTTTTTGTTTGACTTCGAATCACTAAATTGAGACCCAGACTCAGATCCTGTGATCTGCACACACCATAAAAACCACCTGTCTACTCCAAGGCTCAGGAAAAAGCACTGATAATAAATATAGTACATGGGGGAGACAAAAGTGCCTCCGAACACTTCTTTCATGCATTATTCTAATAAGCAATATTGACTGAACAGAAATTATATGAGAAATAATCAAATAGAGAATCTAAATATTTTCCTATTTATCTCCAATATTTCCTCTAGGATAGATCTTGCCAGGTTTATACAAAATGTTGAAGATCACATGCCCAAAATATGTGGGATAGTAGGTCCAGTACTATTGAGGGGTTAAGTAGCCTAAAAAATCTGGATGGTTTATGCCACTCATTTGGCATCTTAAAACCCAGATTTCTGCCAAGAGGCACAACATTTGGGATGGGGGTCCCACAGAAGGTTCTGGTCTGTACTTTTTGCACTCCTGCTGTAAGAGTAAGGCATCACATGCAATAATTTGTTCTTTAATTTTATCACAGCAACAACAACTAGGGTGATAGGCTGGACAAAGAAAAAATGACTTCCTAAAAAGTTATCAGTGATTTTGCCATGTCCCAGTATAGTTAAATCTCATTCTTCAGTTTTCTAAACTCTAGATCACACTTATTCCCACTTAGTTAGAACCTGGCTTTCTTACATTCAGTGAATTGTTTAAAATTCCTCCCAGTACTAATGAACCTGTTTTACACTGTATAGCAATATGCTTATCCATATGGTAACTTAAAGGAACATATTTGTGCACTTCCATAGTGTTAGTCAGAATCAGGTAGGAGGTGTTGATCATAAAAGACCTCAAATGAGATTACAAAAATATTGAAGACAAGATAAATTTTCAATTGCAAATTTAACTAAACCCCCCAAAATCCCAGGTTAAGTGGTTATGGCGGTCTCTCTCTCTTTCTCTTTCTTTCCCCCCCCTCTCTCCCTCCCTCTCTGTCTCTTCATAGTTTTTATTGAAGAAATTTTTAACAAAGAAAACCATAGAAAATAAAGAAAATAAAGAAAAAACAATAAATAGTGAAGAAAAAAAAGAAAATGAAGAGAAAGATTATAAAGAAGCAGCTTCTGATTTTCTCAATAGCAGTTATGATTACCTTTATATTTTGTCCTCTCTGTCTAATGTAAGGTTACCTCATAATTTCTTTCTTTCCATAAGCCACCCTTTCTTCCCAAGTTTGTTGCAGCACTAAAGCTTCCCCAGTAGAGTATTCAATTCAATTTATTGCAGTCAAAGATGTGCAATAAATAAACAAATAACATTTAAGACAGAGTTAAAATACATTTGTAAAATAACCTATCTAGTGTCTAATAGCTGAGACCCAGGATATAACCTATATTAAATTATAATGTAAATACTAAAATTGTATGATATCTAAGATTATAACACAGTAAAGATATCTAAAACAATTAATATCAGAAAAATGATAACATCAAACACTTAAATAAATTACACTTATAGGGAATGCATTGATAGATATTGGCCCCTCGTTTGCGGGGTGCCTCAGGGCTCGGTCCTCTCTCCCCTCCTATTTAACATCTACATGAAGCCACTGGGTGAGATCATCTGACGATACCGGGTGAGGTATCAGCAATATGCTGATAATACCCAGCTGTATATCTCTACCCCGTGTCAATTTCTCTATCCCGTGTCAATTCAGTGAGGCAGTGGATGTGATGTGCCGGTGCCTGGAGGCCGTGAGGGTCTGGATGGGAGTCAACAGGCTCAGACTTAATCCAGACAAGATCAAATGGCTGTGGGTATTGCCTCCTAAAGACTATGTTGATTGTCCATCCTAGGTTCTGGGATGGGGGAGAAGAAATTGTCCCCCTCAGAATGGGCTCGCAATTTGGGTGTCCTCCTAGACTCACAGCTAAGATTAGAGCAACATCTGTCAGCTGTGGCTAGGGGGACCTTTGCACAGGTTTGCCTGGTGCACCAATTGCAACCCTACTTGGATCAGATGTTCTCCTCACAGTTACTCATCCCCTAGTCACCTCACAGTTAGATTATTGCAACACGCTCTACATGGGGCTACCCTTGAAAAGTGTTTGGAGACTACAGTTGGTCCAGAACGCAGCTGCATGAGCTGTCGTGGGTGCACCTAGGTACACCCACATTACACCAATTCTCCGTGAGCTGCACTGGCTCCCTATTGGTCTCCGGTCACAATTTAAGGTGTTGGTTATTACCTTTAAAGCCCTACATGGCTCAGGGCCAGGTTATCTTTGAGACCGCCTTCTACCACATAGCTCCCAGCGACTGGTAAGATCCCACCGAGTTGGTCTCCTCTGGGTCCCATCAGCTAAACAGTGCTGGCTGCGGGCCTGTTGGGGAGGGCCTCCTCTGTGGCTGCCCCAGCTCTCTGGAACCAGTTACCTCCTGAGATCCGGACCATCTCCACCCTATTGGCCTTCCGAAAAGCGGTGAAGATCTGGCTTTTCCGGCAGGCCTGGGGCCGTTGATCTCGCTGTTGCGATCTGGCAAGATCCAGCCATGAATGGTGTGAATGGGTTTTAATTGTTTTTAATGTTTTAATGTTTAATGTTTTTATATATGGTTAGGATATCTAATAATCAGAGGAAGTATGTATCTGGTTTGGATGTCTCTATAAAATGAGCAGCAGAGAAGAATATGTTCTGTAGTTGCCATCTCTCCAGAATCACAGGGGCAGACTTTCAGCCCCTATAACTTTTTTAAAAATTTATATCCTATACTTCAGAGGGGACAGTATTCTATGAGGCAAGAAAGAAAGCTTTCTGAGCTACCCATAAAACACAAGCTCAAACCCATAAAACACAAGCTCATTTTCCTCTGTCTCTCTCTTTCCCTCTCCCTTTCTCCCATCCACCCACCACCCACCCTCCCTCTCTCTTTCTCCCTCTCTCCCACCCTCCCTCTCCCTCTCTCCCTCTCTCCCTCTTCCATATCCCTTTCTCCCTCTCTTCCCCTCTCCCTCTCTTCCCCTCTCCCTCTCTCCACCCTCCCTCTCCCTCTCACCTGGCAAAAAGTCCCTAAGGGGTTTCCAGTTAATGGTAAATTTAGTTGTTGATCTTTCTGTAATCAACCAAGTTAATTCTGTCGTCTCTTCTAGTTCTGCCATCTGCATCAACCATTTCTCCATTGTGGATATTTCAGAGCCTTTCCATTTCTATTCATATAATAGTCTCACCACAATAATCATATACAAAAATAATCTTCCATGGCTCTTTTCTAATTGGCAAGCCATTAATCCCAGAAAGAAAAATGTTCTTTTCAATTAAATTTTGATCTTTAAAAATGAAAGAAAAAAAGATTATTCATGTTGTCCACATTTCCAACATAAATTTGAAGTACCTTTATATATTCTGGAACAATTTTCCTGCAGTTGGTATACCATTTTATAAAAATTCTGTTTCAGATTATATAATGTAAATTTCAGTCCTTTTAGTCAAATATTTTTCCACTGTTCCAACAATACAATGTATCCAAAGTTCTTAGCCCATTTTATCACACGGTCTTTCACTTATTCTTCTGTTTCAAATTTTAATAAAAGTTTATACATTTATTAATTACTTGTTCATCATTTTTACATAGCTCAACTTCAAAATCTCTCTTTGACAGCTCAGTTCCAAATATCCTATTATCTACCTTAAAGTTTTAGCTTAACCATCATATAAAAAATCATTGAAAACTAAAATATCTGTAGCCAGTTGCTCTCTTGATTTCATCTTATATTCTACATGTTTCTATTCTAACCACTCTGGATAAGTTAGCCATTTTCTTTATCTAATGTTTCTTTGAAAACCATATAGTATTTCTTACATTTCTTGAGTTCCTAAAAATGAATTTTCCAGACTTCCTCATCCAGAATTGACAGATGGGCAGAGAAAAATGAAGATTCATTTTAAAGATGAAAGATCAGAGGAAGCTACAGAATTTCAGTAAGCTCTATCTGGTGGTGTGATAATTTTATGATTTGTGGCCACAAACTCTACATTAGAAAATAAAATTTGAAAGCTTTGTGATTGTTGACAGGTCTTAAGATTTGCAGCAATGACTTCAGTGGAACTGTCAGTTAAAAACTGATATATTGGATGTACAAATTTGCTATTTGCTTCATGAAATTTAAATCAAGATTCCTCTAGTATTGACAAATGAAAGCTCCATCTCATATATCTAATTGCTGTGATGTATTATTTCAGAACAAATATAGTAGATTCTGTATTTGAATATTTTCACTTTTAAAAGTGAAAATGGAGCAAGAAAATTCTGAAAATATTTTTTCCTGATTTTGAAGCTACAGATCTTTTATCTAGTAACCAGTGAAACATTTTCCCTACCATCAATTTTAAGTGGTATATTTCTCTTTGTTTGGAGCAACAGGTTATTAATTCTAATTTTTAGCTCTAAAATTATATCTAATTTTGTGATATAATATTTAGATTTAAATTAGAAAATCCTGGATTCCAGCCCCTATTTAGACAAGTTATTCAGCATGATCTATAGGCGTTCTCAGCTTTACCTATCTTAATATTGCAATAATAAGTAAACCTAACACAATTACCTCTTTTCTATGTGGTTTATTGAAAAAAAACAACAACCTTGTCTTAGTGGCTTGGCCTTGAATGGATATGAGCTTGCCAGAAACTGATACATTACATAGGTGGTAGAGGGTGTGTGTGTGTGTGTGTGTGTGTGTGTGTGTGTGTGTGTGTGTTTTAAATGAGAACCATTTTACACTTCCTGACCCATTTAGGAATTAGTGCAGCATAAACTGATTGCAATTTAGAATACACACTATCATTTGGGTCTTCTCAAATTATCCAAGCCTATAAGTATATTGGCCTAGTGCATGCTGTTTCTTCAGGTATAATTAAAGGTACTGGTCTTGTGTGTTAACTAGGATTGGATGAATATGAATCAGAGGATAAGGTATCAATGACTGTTTAGTAATAAAATCTAAGACCCAGCACCTATGAGACAGATTTACAGGGATATAAAACAAACAAAGTTTGAGAAGTTCTCAGGAATGTATCCAATCCACATTAAATTATGGAGAGAGATGTTTTATAGGCTTAGCATACTGAACTAGGGGAGTCTATATTTATTCATTATGTTTTTGATAGGACTAGTATTTTAGCTGTAACACATCTGAGGGATATCAGATTCAGAAAATCTTAACAAGGAAAGTTGTCTAAACAAGCACCAAAAGCAGTGGTGGGATTCAGCCAGTTCGCACCACTTCGGGAGAACCAGTTGTTAACTTTCTGAGCAGTTTGGCAAACTGGTTGTTGGAAGAAATCATTAGGGCAGAGAACCAGTTGTTAAATTGCTTGAATCCCACCACTGGCCAAAAGCCTTATATCATAGCAGGTTGTTCCATCATAAATTTGGGTATGTAAAATCAATAAAGTTGTGTCCCTGACTTATCTTTAACTCACAGTTTTGAGTTTAAGTTGAGGAATGGGGTAACTCCTCTTGTAGTGTCCTACGTCTTGAGAAAGAAACTAAGAAAAATTAAATGAATGAATAAAATAAGCGAAATCTCAAAGTATCTAGATCAGGGCTGTCAAACTCCTGGCCTGCGGGCCAGATGCGTCACGCGATGGCCATGCCCATGCCTGGTTTAGTGAAGGGGAAAAAAGTCCTGATACGTCATGTGACACCACCGTGACGATGTGAGTTTGACACCCCTGTTCTAGATGAAAAAAAGCCTGTGTCTGCTTAAAAGCTGGTTTGATATTCCTTTTTAGATTCTGAAATATCTGAAGGGGTTGTATTTTTTAAATTACACATATGACAGCAATACAAATAACATAACCGAGTGGAAATTAAAGAGTCACTTCTATTAGAACTGGCTGACAGAGACCAACAGAGCTCTCAGCTACTTGATGTTTCTTCTCTTACCATCCTATGACCACTAGAGAGTTTTTTTAAGATGAATGACAATTAGTTTAGGATGTGCTGTGGGCGATGCTATGAATCATTGGGCATATGAAATGACAGGCATCTGCAACTCATCATCTCAGTTTTAGACCTACCATCTGTGTGATTTTCCTCAACGATTTCTGTCAACTTTATAACCTGCCTTGGAAACTACCATATGAGAAAAGGATGCAATGAAAATGCAGCAGAATTACAAATCTGGAGTGTAAATTTATAGGGTTCTGAATGTGATTATGTTTCTTCATGGGAGATTCAAGGTATATTTATTGGCCAAATGTTCAGATTATTCTAATTTATAAAGTAATTCTTCCTTCTTATTTGGTCATGGCCACATATATGGTTTTAACCCATGTAATTCAAAGATTAGGACAGCAATAGCAATAGCACTTAGACTTATACATCACTTCACAGTGCTTTATAGCCCTCTCTTCATGGTTTATAGAGTCAGCATATTGCCCCAACAATCTAGGTCCACATTTTATCGACCTCGGAAGGATGGAAGGCTAAGTCAACCCGAGCCTTGTGAGATTTGAACTGCCAAATTGCAGGCAGCTGGCAGTCAGCAGAAGTAGCCTGCAGTACTGCACTCTAACCACTGCACCACCATGGCTCTTAAAATAGATCTAATAATGCAAAGCTATCTAGGGCAGGTAGCATTGCTCCAATGTTTGCCAACATTCCAGTAGGATACATCACATCAATTGTTTTATTCTTTCTTTCATTTACATTATTTATAATGGCAAAGAATGCAAGTTATACTAGGACATTATGTGTATCGTTTCCTCAGTTAAACCATATCAAAGGAAATCCAGAGACTTTTTATTTCACATTGTAATTTTTAAAAAAAACATTTCACTTGAATCAAAATTTAGAGAAAATAAGGACACTTCTCCTAAAATAATCCTGAAGGAAAAGAATCTCAATGGCATGAGAATAATCTCTGAGAAACGTTTTTTATTTACCGATATTTGTTTATTTAATAACTTTGTATGCAACCCAACTCCCAATGACTCTGTGTGGATCACAAATAAAAGCATAATGAAATAAAACAAGCTCACAAAAGATTTCTACATCCTTAGACAATCCAGCCTATTCTTGCATATCAAGCAACATAACAGGTAGACATAGTAGAAGACGGCTGGAAGAATACCCATCCACTCACCCCCCCTTCTTGTCATCGCTCACCCTAGTAGAATTTATTATACATCTTATTCTGAGAAGTGCATCTGCAAATGACCTGCGATAAAACAGCTGTGCTGAGCAGTTTAAACCACTATGTGTGGAGTTACCACTGTAATTTAAATTTCTCCAGAGAGCACTTTACTGCAGGATGTTTGCTAGCAAGCAAAAGGAATTTTCTGCAGTAAATTATGTAATAAATGATGTAAGTGTCCCTGTGAAGGCAGGCCACTGAGATGTTAATTAAAGTGCCACAATAGTGGAATCTTTTGAATGCCATGTCAACATATATCTCAAAGACTCTGCTTCTGAGGCAGTGCTTATGATAGACTGTGCCTTGACCTTTGAATGAGAATCAAAAGAAGCAACTGATATGGAACCTGATAAACTTGGAGCTTCTGAAATAGCAAAGTGGCCATGTATTAATTTGTATACAGAATTTCAGCAAAATGGAAATAAACTGCACTGTAAATTGAAATATAAAACCCTCCCATCGCATACTGCGCAGAGGCTACCATATGAGGACAAAGCATACATTGCAAAGATTGCTTGGAGGTGAGAGATACTTCTAATGTAATCTAGTGGATCCCCTGCATGGATCGCCCCTGTGATTATGTAGGACAGATGGGGAGGAGCTAACCACCAGATTGCAAGAAAATAAACTAGCAGTCAATTGAGGAGACTTGAACTCATTGGTAGCCTCACATTCCAATGAACAAGGACACACATTCAATTTCACAGCTACTAAGATTGTTGACGATGCAGGTACAAAGATAGCCAGAGAAATAATTGAAGCCTGGGAAATGGGCCCTTGTCAGTCAATAGGAATGCTCATTTACCAGTAGCTTAACAGGTACTTAGGAACCAAGGGCTTGGCAGCACAAGGAAACAACAGCCAATCACCAGCCATCAATGCACCAATCAACCAATAGGAAGGAAGCACATAAATACTACTCACAGAATAGTCCAAAGAGAAATATTCTAGTAGAGTGAAGTTCCCTGAAGATAGGTTTCAGCAGAAGTCCAAAAGCCCAAAAGAGTAAACCTCTTTAGCATTGTTTTGAGGGTAGGAGTTGAAACAGTTTATGTCTGGGATGCGAGGGGTCTGTAAATATTTTCACAGCCCTCTTTTTGACTTGTGCAGTATACAGTATGTAGGAAAGATTGAGCAAAAATTAAGTCTATATTAAAGCTTCTGGGGCTTCACAACATTTGGTTAATATAGTTCAGGAAGAGGATTTGCCATAGGGATCAAAGGATAATGACAAAGGACAATGGCAGTTAGAAGGAAAGGATGTAATTAAAAGAAGTTATGTAGAAGGAGAATTGTATGTCTGGTGTAAAAAAGAGAGAGAGCAAAAGAGTGAGAGAAAATGTTTACAATGGATTCAATTCCTACAGTAGTCATTTAAAGATAATATTAAAAATATTAATATTATCTGTACCATACAAAGAAAATGCTTATAAATTGGCATCTACCACCGGCGCGAATTTCTAAAAGGTTTCCCGGCACATCTCCACTTTGTTGGAAATGTAAAGCGCATAAAGGGACATACTATCATATATGGTGGTCATGTCCCAAAGCTAAAAAATTCTGGAACAATATAAAAATTCAACTGGAACAAATAATAACTCAAAAGGTGCCATTAAAGCCAGAAACTTATTTATTAGGAATACCTACAAGCAAATATGAAAAAGAATTAATATATTTAATAACACACATTTTGTCTGCAGCAAGAATTATATATGCACAAAATTGGAAACAAGAAGAGGTCCCAACTCAAGAGAAATTAATATCCAAAATTATGGAATGCGCTGAGATGGATAAACTTACCAAGGAGATCCAAGGAAAGGAAGAATCTGAATATTATCTGGTCTGGCAAAAATGGTATAAATGGTTAGAGGGAAGTGAAAAAAAAAAAAGAGAAGAAGAAAGAAAGAAAAATTAAATAAAAGAAAAGATATCAATAGAGTAAAATAAATTTTTACATCAAATGAAATTTAAGAAAGAGACATGAGATATCAATAAAATAATATCATTATATAAGGTGAGAGAAATATTGTATATTGAAGAATATAGGATATTGATATTGTAACAATTCAGATATTATAGGTAGATGTTATTAAGATGATGCTTGTTGTAAATTGTTTTACTTGCATTTATAAATGTATTATGTGGTTTCTTAAATTAATAAAAGTTTAAAAATTAAAAAAAAAGTTTGAAAATGTGATTTTTTGCTTTTCATGAGGCAAGTATAAAAATTGTGCCCTCATAGTAATTGGGTTTTATTTACATGAACTGAGATTAGCCTGTATGTCTGACTTTATAAGTTTCCAATATTAAGAGGACTAGTATATGATTTCTGACTGTTTGTGTGTCATTCCATAAATGCAGAACTATAAATAATGTTGATCAAGCACCAGTAAAAAGAAAAGAAATTATGGGAGAACAGGAGATCTTCAAAAATAGCAAACAAAAATTAAACAAGGTAGCATGAATAGTTGGAGGTAGGAATGTAATCAATATTTAAGGCCTTAACACAGTGGTGGGTTGCCCCCGGTTCAGACTGGTTCGCAAGAACTGGTAGTAAAACCGCCAGGAAGCTCCGCCCACTGACCTGGATGTCATCAAAGTAGATCTGCACAGGCGCAGAAGCTTCTGCGCAGGTGCAGAAGAGCGTGTGTGTGCACACGGGAACAATGCAAACCAGTAGTAAAGGTAAGTAGAACTCACCCCTGCCTTAAAATCTTCCTAAATTTAGGAAACTATGAACTTAACCCTATGATAAGCATGGAAAATCAAAGAGTAAGTGAAAGTTTTTGATATGATGATTTTTTTGGTTACTTTGTATTCTTCCAGACTAGACACCATATTTCAAAAATGAGACTGACAGATCTCAGTTAAAACATGTTTGGTTAATACACTTTACAATCCCACTTTTACAACTCCATAAAAGAAATACTACCGGTATGTTGCCCTGTACATTTTCTTTCAAGTTTTCAGTAAATTTTACCCAGTGTCAAAAGAAGAAATACCTTATTACAGCCTTAAAAGCAATTGTATCATCAAATTGCCTTTTTTAAAAACTCAAACTTCAGTGTCCTTTTATATATTATACATAAACAAATCAAAATAATTAACATCACATTAATTCTTCATCACTGACATTTTATTTCTGTACCGTTGGGCAAGGAGTGGGCAGGGAGGGTTAGATATGTTAACGTTGTCATATAATCATTTCCCTGATTAAGTAAGGCAAGAATGCTGTCTTATTTATTACCGCCATTAGTGTCTTAACTGCAATAGAAAAAAGATGGAGAAAAAGAATATAGATTTGCAGTACAATACAATTTTGTCCAACTTCATGATGTATCTTTCATGTATTCATGTCACAAGCAAGAGATACATATTGCTGTCACTAAACATAAGTGAAGCTGAACAAATGGGTTTTAAACTTTGACTGGAAAATATAGTCACTCTGCTGCTCCTGATATCCTTTGGAAGGACATTGCAAAGACAAGCAGGAACTACTTATGTTGAATTAAACTTGGTTTCCTAACCTGTTGTTTGGAGTTGTAAGAATCAGAGCATTTGTTTTCTCTCTGGAGTTAGTATGGTTAAACATTGCTCTGGACCAGCTACATGTATTTATTTTGGTATTTCATTATATATGCATAATAATAGACTAGAATAGAATTCTTTATTGGCCAAGTGTGATTGGACACACAAGGAATTTGTCTTGGTGCACATAAGGAATTTGTCTCAGTGTACATAAAAGAAAAGATACATTCATCAAGAATCATAAGGTACAACACTTAATGATAGTCATAGGGATCAAATAAGTAATCAAATCATATTAGGAAACAGTCAATATAAATTGTAAGAATACCAGCAACAAGGTTACAGTCATACAGTCATAAGTGGGAGGAGATGGGTAATAGGAATGATGACAAGATTAACAATAGTGCAGACTTAGTAAATAGTTTGACAGTGTTGAGGGAATTATTTGTTTAGCAGAGTGATGGCATTCGGGAAAAAACTGTTCTTGTGTCTAGTTGTTCTGGTATGCACTGCTCTATAGTAACAATAAGAGTATCGACAATATAATGCAGTAATAATACAATGGATAAATATACCTTCATGTTCAGGTAGGCTTTGACTTACAACAATAATTGGAACCAGTTGTTAGGCAGTTGTTAAGTAACTTGTACCTAATTTTACAACCTTAATTACTGTTATGTGAATCACTGCTATTAAATGAATCATGCAGTTGTTAAGTGAATTTGCTTCTCCCCATTGATTTTGACTCATTGGAATCCAGTTGGGAACGTAGTAAATGAGATCACATGATCCCAGGATGTTGCAATCATCATAAATATATGCCAGTTGCCAAGAGCCTGAATTTTGATTACATGACCATGGGAATGTTATGATGGTTATTAAATGTGAGGACCAGTTGTAACTCATATTTTTTTAGTGCCTTTGTAACTTTGAACAGTTGCTAAATGATTTTAAGTCAAGGATTACCTGTTGATCCCATTTAACCTGTCCAAAGGGCTTCCTGAAATTCCATGTATTAGCAAAGGCCTGAAAAATTGGGACCTTTCCACTTTCAGGATAGAATACTGCAAAGGAGAAGAATTGCCAGTGAGGATCCCTACAGACATAGATGTTGTAACCTAGGCTTACTGAGTCATTAAAATGCACAAGTAGTCCCAAACACCTCTTTTATTGCAACAGCTGTGAATTACTTTCATTCACAGCTGAGTCCCAATTAGTTGCAAAAAGTCCTTCAGAAGAAGTCCTTCAGGATAATCACCAACCTTTATCTCCCTTGATATGCTGCCAAAGACCTACTTGGCAAAGCCACACAGAATCCAGAATCACACAGAGATGCCGACTGGGAACTGAATTAACAATGTTGCTTTCCTGCAAAGGGCCCACATGCCTTTGCTCCTCTTTTAAGCCTTATGGGAGAGGCCAATCATCTCCAGGCCTTATTCCTGAGTCATCCCTTTTGTGTTAACTGTTCTTGCCTTTTGGCAGCTCTGCACATGCATGTGCTAGGAACAGGCTCCTCCTGTTCCCTTGTCTCTCTGATGTCCAACTCCGGAGGCTCCGGAGTCAGCACATAACTCCCAGATGGCCCTGGCTATATCTCTGCCTCCAGTGCAGAGCCCTCGTCCGAGCCTTCCACAGACTCCAGGACTGGCCCATGTTCCTCCCCAGCCTTCTCACTGTCCAACTCCATTGTCAGCTCTGCAGGCTGCTGGTGGACCACAACAATAGAGAGAAAGAAACACATATATCATATTACTTTGATATGGCCCAAGAGCTAATCAATAAAGTAAACTCATATATCATAATAGACTACTGATTATAGAGAAGTGGCACCAATTATAGAGAAGATGAGACAAGGCCGACTTCGCTGGAAGGGACATGTCCAGAGAGCAGCACATTCTACTGTAGCCAAGACGGCCTACCAACTAGAATTCAATGGCTGGCGACCTCACGGACATCCAAATCAGAGATGGCAAGATACCATCAACAAAGTTATGCAAGCCGCGGGCCTGCGCCCTGAAGACACAGCTGACAGTGCAAAGTGGCATTCAATGATCTGAAAAGCGGACCCTGCACTTGTGGGAATATGCTAGGAAGAAGAAGTAGAAGATACAACATAATAGACTACAGGTACTTCTGTGCCATTATTAGATGTTGAACTGTTTAATTCGGGAATGTGAGCTGTGAATTCTCACCGCAGTGTCACTAACTATCCTGATTATCTAGATTTGCAGTTAGAGGCAGAACTCTCTTTCTGCTATTGTCTGTCCAAGAGCTGATTACAATATGATCAAGGTGCTAGCAAGAAAGCTATTTGGCTTTCATTTCCAAATGAATGAAAGCTAAAGATAATAAAATAACAATGTATTATAGGAAACAATGTTAGGAATTATAATGAAGGTATTATAACATCAATGATTGAGACATTTATATAATACAGCAGTGTTCAAGTACATAAAAAGAAGCTAGAGGAAAGCTGATCAAGAATTAGTCTCCATGACTCAGAAAGCAGGAGCAGAATAAATACAGGTAGTCCTCGACTTACAACAGTTCGCTTAGTGACTGTTGGACATTACAGTGATTTATGTGATTTATGAACATTTCACACTTATGACTGTTGCAGCATCCCCATGGTCACTTATGATTTATATTCAGATGACTCACTGACTCACATTTATGACAGTGGCAGTGTGTCCCGGGGTCATGTGATCCCGTTCTGACAAGCAAAGTCAAAGGGGAAGCCAGATTCACTCAACAACCGGGTTACTAATTTAACAACTGCAGCGATTCACTTAACAAATGTGGCAAAGAAAAGTCGTAAAATGAGGTAAAACTCACTCAACCAATTTCTCACTTAGCAACAGGAATTGTGGGCTCAATTGTGGTTGTAAGTTGAGGACTTCCTCTAGATGTTGTTTTCAGCTGCTAGATTGAATTGAAATATAAGGAAAAACTTCCTTTCAGTAAGATCTGTCTAACATTGAAACTGATTATAGGGGCTTATTGTGGGTTTTTCTCTCCCTGGACCATTTTTTGTTTTGGAGGAGTCCCCACTCATAAATGGATTAATTGGTGTTCTTGCAGGTTGATCCGTGTGCTCCTTTCCAGCTCTACAGTTCTATGATTCTAAGATTCTGTTCCCCCTTTTTTTCTTCTCTTGGAAATGCACACAAAGCAGCCAATAATATTATGACAAAGTACTAAAAAAAATAAAAAGAACACAATAAAAAAGTTCTAATAACTATATAGCTATAAATGATATAGCTAATAAAATAGCTACACCAAGATTGATACAGAAATGTGAACTAACACAAAACAAACATAAGAGCAGTGGTGAAATCCATTTTTTTTTTTTTACTACCGGTTCTGTGGCTTGGTGGGCGTGGCTTGGTGGGCATGACAGGGGAAGGATACTGCAAAATTCTCTATTCCTTCCCCACTCCCGGGGAAGGATACTGCAAAATCCCCATTTCCTCTCTACTCCTGGGGGAAGGATATTGTAAAATCTCCGTTCCCACTCCATTCTGGGGCCAGCCAGGGGTATTATTTGCAGGTTCTCTGAACTACTCAAAATTTCTGCTGCCGGTTCTCCAAACTGCTCAAAATTTCCGCTACTGGTTCTCCAGAACCTGTCAGAACCTGCTGGATTTCAGCCCTGCATAAGAGAGATAAAATAACAAGCATGCCATTCCTTTCCCACTGATACACAGAGGTTTTTTTTTAGTCTGCATAAATGCCTGCCAAGCACTAATGCACATATTCATTCTAGTATATTATCAGGGGATATTCATGGAGAATGTGACTTTGGTTGTGGCCCTTATAGGCATGAATTACACATTTATAATTCAAAACTAAATAGTTAAAATAGTTAAAATAGTGGAATGTCTTTTTTTTTAAAAAGAAAAATGCATTTGATTCCAAGCAGATACTTGCAAAACACATCTATCACAAAAGTTATGGTTTAAAGTTACCTATCCTTTTCCCCTTTTTAGAGCAAAATAAATATCAGCCGATGTCATGTATAATTCTGAACTATACTAGGGGTATAAACTATGAGTGGCTCTGAAATATGCTGGCAAGGGAAATATATTTTACAAAAGAATAATTGTTTTACCAGAAGCAGCCCCCCACAGTACTCAGATCATTCCCAACCACTGAATTTCTTTAAGAAGAATAAAGTAAGTAAGTAAGTAAGTAAGTAAGTAAGTAAGTAAGTAAGTAAGTAAGCAAGCAAGCAAGCAAGCAAGCAAGCAAGCAAGCAAGCAAGTAAGTAACAAAGAAAGAAAGAGACAGACAAATAAAAGAGATAGATAGATAGATAGATAGATAGATAGATAGATAGATAGGAAGGAAAGAGAAAGAAAGAAAGAAAGAAAGAAAGAAAGAAAGAAAGAAAAGAAAGAAAGAAAGAAAGAAAGAAAGAAAGAAAAACAGAAATATTTAAAAGGATAAAACCTAGACTCAGCATTGCTGGATTAGTTACTAGGTAACCAGTTTACAATTGTATAAATTCACCAGGAGAGAAATGAGATGGTCTGAATTCTATTTACTGGTTCCTGCTAAAAAAGAGATAGTGTTCTTGTATGTGCAATGTTGCATTATTATACATGCATTTTTCTTTCATATTCAAGCAATTTGACAGTCATTTATACCACTGACATTTATACTGTGACTAATGACTTCACAGGAACTATTCTGAATTTGTTCCAGTATAGCTTAAAGCAAAAAGAAATTAAATTATTTTACAGTGGAAATCATTCTGGGTAAAATGCCGTACATATTGAATAGGAATTGCATAATACAACGAGTTCCACTCATCTGGTTATGTCAACTACTACTGAATTAAGGCATCAGTGGCTTGGAAAATTTAACCATTAGAAGTCAATTTTACTGCTGAAGGTTGTAAAAAAACATTCATTTCTATTAATATTAAGCGGAAAGGATACGAGAGATATTTCATCATGTGTCAGGAGATACAGGGAGAAGATTTATTTCATTTCAGCGAAATCTCCAAATGAACATTTATCATTCAGTTTTTGCATCTGTTGGTCCCATTATTAACTTTGAAAGTGCTGCAAACTGATTTTAGGTTGTAATTTTCCATATAGAAAAAAAAATAGATTTCTGGTATTAAAAACTCAACCTCCTATAAACAATGCAGGAGTTCTGATTCTGCCTCACTACTACACTAACGTTTATACTTGCAGATTATCATAATAGTGAGCCTGGTTAACATTTCTATATTTAGGATTTTTTACATCTATGTAAAATTCAGGATAGTAAAAGCAGTAAGTGGATATTACTCAGTTCTCTTTTATTCTTACCCCACACTCAATATTACAAGTTCTGAATTTGTATCCAAGGTCCTTAACTGACTAAATATGACTAAATAAGATTGTCGAGACAGAAATATATTAACTAAGATACAGACTGACCTTGACACCAATATAAATCTGTTTTAGATGGCAATTCATTTCCATTTAAGAGTCAAGTCTGCAGTTTGGGAATTGTCTTCCTATTGTTCCATTAGGATAAGATGCTTACATAGCAATCACCAATGTAATCATTTCCTATTTTATGCTAATATATTGGATGATGCTTTCCTTCATCTTGCGAACTTCTATTCAATAAAAATGTGGAATGTATTTTTTAAATACCGTAAATACTTGACTAATGTTAATTTTTAGTTACCATTTGAATGTAATAGTTCAGTATTTCCCAACCTTAGCAACTCCAGATGTTTGGATTCAGTTGTCATAATTCTGTAACCACATGGCTATTGCTGAGAGTTCTGGGACTTGAAATCCACATATCTGGAAGCTGCTGATATCGGAAAACACCGCAATTGTCAAATACTAATCTGAACTAAGATATTACAGTTTTTGAAGGAGAGATATAAACCTAATATGTTTACTCAGAAATAAATTCCATGTTCAATGGGATTTACTTCCAAGTAAGCGGGTTTTTATATACATCCTCAGTTTTATCCCCCTATATTAGTATAATCAGGAGATGAACTATTGGAAATTAGGCTATCCATAACTCTACTCCTAATTAGTTTCCTGACCTTGCATGCCTTCAGAATAATGCAGACTTTACAGCAATAAGAAGAAATGTAAGAAAATGCTTTCCACAGAGTCAAGCAATTGGTCCATCTAGTGTAGATTTAATGGTACTACTGGGCAGTTCCTCTCTATGATTTCAGAAATGAGTTTTTCACCTCTACTTTGAGATGGATTGTAACCAAGGATTGAGTCTGGGCCACTCTGCATCCAAAACACACACTCACTTTGTTATTAAGCTATAGCTTGAAAATTATTCAGTATTGAATGCCTAATAAATAACGAAACCATGAAGCAGGATACCATATGGCATGCCTTAACTAATTCTTCATTTTCAATGCATAATACAAAAGGAAGTGATAAAAAGTCATAATTTTTCAAGGTGGCATGTATACTGGCAACTCAAAATCATACTGAATTCCATCAAATGACAGAGAGGAAAGGACTATGTAGATACAAATAAGTCTTGTTGTTAGGCCACTAAAATTAGCAAATACAAGAACTGAGATTTCTTATCGTGGAGCAGCTGCAAATCTCAGACGTGAAATGGAGCACTTTTCAGATGGAGAACAATAATGAAACAGTTCAAATAGAAAGTGATGAATACCCCCCCCCCCCCAAAAAAAAAGATGGCTGGAAGTGTGGAAACTCTGGACAGAGGTTGCTTCTGTTTCTTCTGGAACCATGAGCGCATATTTACATGAACATCTAGTCATTCTTTTCCATTGCCCCAAGTAGACAGCAAACTGAGTTTCCTCAAGAAGATTCAGAATATTAGCATGAAAACACCCTTCTTCTTGATTCAAAGAACAATACATTTCTTAGTTGTAGTGCATGTCCTAGATGCCTTTTGTTAGAAGTGAAAATATTTGGAGCAGTACTGATTTTATATATAGTAAATGCATTCTGAATCAGGAAAGATGGACATAATATCTATGTGCTGTTGAGATGTGACATTAAAATGTCCATAACAGAAAGGTTCTTGAGTCTATTGTCTAATAGTGAAGCAATCTAGCAATCCTAAATATTTTCCATAGAAAGAAATCCTTCCATAGTTGGTCAGATTGCACAGTAAGATTAATATTATGTAGCATAAGATTATTATGATTATGTGACAGGTTTATTCAGATAGAGTATCCTTTGCCAAGAGAAATATCTCATTAACACATGGGAAAGATTATTTGCAATTGAAACACATTTAATTCCCTTACGTCTTAGGAAATATTTCATACATTCAAATTTAACATGATTGCCAAATGTCAATTACTTTATTTTGGCACATTCATAGCTAAAAGTATTGTTAATCTTTTCTCTTGCTTAAATTTGTGAGACTGCTGTAGATAAATCCACCTGTCCCTTGAAGCCAAAGAAATCTCATTTAGGTTCCTTTAAATAGACAATCTTTGAACTATGGTTCTGGAGAAGACTCTTGCAATTCCCTTGGACTGCAAGGCGATCAAACCAGTCAGTCTTAGAGGAGACAACCCTGACTGCTCTTTAGAAGGTCAGATCCTGAAGATGAAACTGAAATACTTTGGCCACTTAATGAGAAGGAAGGACTCACTGGAGAAGAGCCTAATGCTGGGAATGATTGAAGGCAAAAGAAGAATGGGACAACAGAGAATGAGGTGGCTGGATGGAGTCACTGAAGCAGTCGGCATGAGCTTAAATGGTCTCCAGGGGATGGTAGAGGACAGGAAGGCCTAAAGCAGCGGTTCTCAACCTGGGGGTCACGACCCCTTTGGGAGTCGAACGGCCATTTCACAGGGGTCACCAAAGCCCTCTCTCGCCCCCCCCCCCACGCCTTCACTCACCCTCACCTTCTGCCTCTGTTGTATCACCCGGTCGCCGTTCGCTTATCCTGCCCACTCCCAATCTATTGCTGCCTCCGGAGTCCCAGCTGATGGCTAGAGGGAAAAAAAGCTTTAAATTCTTGCCGCGGGGCTTCAAAGAACTAGCTGCAAAGAGGTAAATTCCTGGAGCAGATTTTTTTCCCTCTAGCTATGCTGAAAAAGCGAAATTGAAAGTAAGCAGGCTGCAACGTGACAAAATGAGGCAGAGAGATTTATTTTTATTTTTCCTCACCAAAAAAGGTAGGTGCAAAACTGCAAACAATGGGAAATTTAGGGCAAAAGAGGAGAGTTCCAAGGTTTTAAAACACAAAAGAAAAAAAAGCTCTATTTAACTAGGGAATTGTAATAATTGAGATACTATTAATTGGTTAAATTGTGGTTTGGAGGAATATATGGGGGAAATTATTTGGTTTATTATTATTGGTAAATATAATTAATTGATGTGTAAGAAATTGGATTGCATGGAAATAATTGGAATATTCATGTTCATATTGATTAATATACAAAAAAGATAGTTATATAACTAATTGATTTATATTAAAATGTTGAATTTGTATTAAACAACTGTATTACATAATTAATCAATGTGAGGATGGATATAAAAATAGATGACAATGCGAAGGGGTATAATATAGAATAGAAGGGAAAAATTGAATTTGATTAAGATTAGAGATGAGGATGAAGGGTAATATTGTTTTTTTTAAAAAAATAGATGAGGAATAAATATGGTAAAAAGGAAATATAGAAATTGTAAATTTAATTGAAATGACTAAATACTGTGTTGGAAGAAATATCCTTCTGGGTTCTGCTCCAAGTGGGGAAAAAGACACTGGAAACATGGAGACTGCTTGGAAAGATGGTTTAATGGTGGACAGGATCACATGGCTTGATGGGGCCCATTGTGTTAGTTTCTGTTGCTATTGTGTTGCAAATGTCCTTTGACAAAGGATTGACTTTCTGCCTCTGGCCCATTAACAAAGGGTGGGGGGCAGGAAGGTGGGAGCTGCTTTGTCTGTAAAATATGCTTCTCCATTTCTCATCCAGCTGGGAAATATAATATTCTGCCTTTTTAATATTTCCCAAAATATTTCATTCTTCTAGGAAAGGGGTGGGTGCTAACCTCCTACAACTGTTTAAATTTGTGAACCGGCCAAATACTCTGTTCAAAGAAAATACGTTGTATGTTTGTATGTGTGTTTCTAATTATTGCTATTTATTGCTATTTGTTCTCTTTTATTCTTTAAAGTTTAACAATTCATTTTTTATTTTAATATCTTAATATTTGTTTGGGGTTGGCTTTCTTCCCTTTCATCTTTTTTATTGTACAGCAATCTTTCTCCTCAAACCTACCACCTCTCTCTTTTCTTTCTTTCTTACTTTCTCTTCCCCCACTACTTCCTCTTTCTTTCTCTTTCTCCTCCTCTCTTCCTCCCTCTCTTACCTTCACTCCTACTCTAATTTCCCTTCCCTTCCTTCATTCCTCTCTATTGCTGTATCCTTTTATGCATATGGACTACTCAGAGGGCTGAAAAAGTTATTTTTGACCAGTCCTCGAATTTACAACTGTCCTCACATTTTACGTTTTTTGCCCTATCTTATACCATGTTGAAGAGAAGCAGTTGTGAAATGTGTGACATGGTTGTTAAGAATGCTGCACAGGCATAAATGTGAGGATGGTCATAAGTGTGAGGACCAGTCAAAAGTGCGAGGATCTGTCAGAAATGACTTTTTTCAGCCCTCTGAGTAGTCCCTGTGCATATAGCCATGGCCACCCGGTCACATGACCAGCTAGCCATGCCCACCCAGTCACATGACCTCCAAGCCACACCCACAAAACTGGTAGTAAAAAAAATTAGAACCCACCCTTGGTTGGGGGTCACCACAACATGGGGAACTGTATTAAAGGGTCGCGGCATTAGGAAGGTTGAGAACCACTGGCCTAAAGGAATGTTGTCCATGAGGTCGCGATGGGTCAGTCATGACTTCCCAACTAACAACAACAAGTTGACAATGCACTGATAGCATTGTCTATATCTTCTGAAACCAATTTCTTTTGACATTTGGCATAGTTGATCTATTTAGAATTACAGATTACTGCAAAGCCATCTTATTTAATACAACTCAAAGTTGGTTTCATTATTTGATAAGTATTTTATGTAAGCTTATGAGTAATTATAGTTTCTTTGGAAACTACTAAGAATATATCAGTTATAGATAGATATTTTAAAAAAGAAAAACATATAAACAAATTTCATTTGCATTTATATTTTGATTTATCTGAAATTCATTCCCATATAATTAAGCATGCTTGTATTTATTTTTTGATTCACATGGTACTGGAAGCCTAGACCTCAAGCAATTTGTTCTTTTCTATTTCTTTCTCCTGAATCTGCTTTGAGCAGTCACATCTTTAAATACTTTATTAGCCCATGATATAGTAAAATTGGTAATTAAACAATTAGTTTTTTTAATTAGATTTGTCTGATGATATGAAGAATTCCTGGGTGTCACAATCACCTGCCCTTTAATAAATGGATTAAATTTATTGTTTAATTTAACAAGTGAACTAAACTCTAGTTCTTTTACTTGACTTCTTAGATGTCCAAAAGACACTTATTAAAAAGACCTTTATGTGACATTTTTGACATTTTAAATTAAAAATGAAATGCAACTAGCATTGCACATTCAAAGAGATTTGAGCTTCTTTCTTCACTTATTTAAAAACTCTGGCTGACAAGGGACAACTACAAAAAGTAGTTATGTTATGAAATAAGAGCTGAAAGGGGAAAAAAAGATTCTCAGTGAATATGCTAAACTCCTCTTCCCATAAAACAACAAGCAAAAAAAGCTCTTCAAATTTACCTCTCTTATATCCATTGAATATGCTTTGCTTATACTAAAGAAAAGTAATATTATTAAATTAAATTAATCTGTTAAACCATCTATTAGTCATCTATTGTATAATTATATTTGCTATAAATAAATAAATGATTTAGTACTAATTTGGAAGAAGAAGCAGAGAAAGTTTCACTCAAGTTAGGATTTTTGAGGACACTTCCAAAAACTATCCATGTCTTTATAGAAGTGACATTGATCTGAATCACTGGGAATACAACAAATATTTTTTCCAGTATGAAGAATCACATTCAATGGGGAAAAAAATCACAAAGATCATAAAGAAAAAAAGTAGAACAGAGAAGTGCCTTACTATATGAGTCTTTCATCTGCACCTCTATAACTGTCTGATTTGGTTCTTCAAACCAAGACAGACACAAACTTCAGAGGATAATTAGAACTGCAGAAAAAACAATTACTATGAACTTGCCTTCCATTGAGGACTTGTGTACTGCACAAGTCAAAAAGAGGGTTGTGAAAATATTTACAAACCCCTCACACCCTGGACATAAATTTCTTCAACTCCGACCCTAGAAACGAGGCTATAGAGCACTGCACACCAAGACAACTAGACACAAGAATAGGTTTTTCCCTAACGCCATCACTCTGCTAAGCAAAATTTCCTCAACACTGTCAAACTATTCACTAAGGCTGCATTACTATTACTATTAGTCTTCTCATTGTTCCCATCACCATCTCCTCCCACTTATGACTGCATGACCGTAACTTTGTTGCTTGTATCCTTGTGATTTATATTGATACTGATTATTTCTTGATTGCTTATTTGTACCCTATGACTATCATTAAGTGTTGTACCTTATGATTCTTGACAAATTTATTTTGTCTTTTTATGTACACTGAGAGCATATGCAACAAAGACAAATTCCTTGTGTGTCCAACCACACTTGGCCAATAAATAATTCTATTCTATTCTATTCTATTCTATTCTATTCTATTCTATTCTATTCTATTTTTATATATATATATATATATATCAATTTTCTTACTTCTTCGTAGGGTCTATGTGTGTTTTTCTTCTAGCCAGGTTTTCCCTACGTAGCCAAGGTTTTTTTGTAGCTCCAGCTCAGTAGAATCTCATCTACTCGGTTCTGGGCTTTTTTCCTTTCTAACACCTAGCAAGCTCTGACTGCTAGGTGGGAGACCTAAATAGATCCATTTCTAGCTCGTTAGCTGTCGTCAGTAGGCCACACCTAGCTAGAAATGGATCTATTTAGGTCTCCCACCTAGCAGTCAGAGCTTGCTAGGTGTTAGAAAGGAAAAAAGCCCAGAACCGAGTAGATGAGATTCTACTGAGCTGGAGCTACAAAAAAACCTTGGCTACGTAGGGAAAACCTGGCTAGAAGAAAAACACACATAGACCCTACGAAGAAGTAAGAAAATTGATATTATGCCTTTACAGGGAGGAGGTGGGTGTGGCCTACTGACGACAGCTAACGAGCTAGAAATGGATCTATTTAGGTCTCCCACCTAGCAGTCAGAGCTTGCTAGGTGTTAGAAAGGAAAAAAGCCCAGAACCGAGTAGATGAGATTCTACTGAGCTGGAGCTACAAAAAAACCTTGGCTACGTAGGGAAAACCTGGCTAGAAGAAAAACACACATAAACCCTACGAAGAAGTAAGAAAATTGATACTGTACCTTTATAGGGAGGATACATAAGATATGGGTGTGGCCTACTGATGACAGCAAACGAGCTAGAAATGGATCTATTTAGGTCTCCCACCTAGCAGTTAGAGCTTGCTAGCTGTTAGAAAGGAAAAAAGCCCAGAACCGAGTAGATGTGATTCTACTGAGCTGGAGCTACAAAAAAACCTTGGCTACGTAGGGAAAACCTGGCTAGAAGAAAGTCACACACACACACACACACACACACACACACACACACACACCTGTTTTCTAAAGTTAAATCCTAGAATAAAGTAAAAAAAAACATTTCTGCATTTATTCCTTCCGAGCATTTGGAGAGAATCTAATAATGCTAGTGATTTCATTTCTGTCTTTACACTGTATAACTGTTAAGTCATAGAAACAGAAGATGTTATTTTTTCAGAGTTTTCACTTTGATAGTTGGCAGATTGTATGCAATTGCTCATTTGCATGTGTTACATTAAAACTTTATAATCCACTCACTTGATAGAAATTGTCAAAATGGGAAACAACCACAAAAATATATTACTAGAAATTATATATTATAAAGCGTATATTTCTACATAGAGTTAAAGTAATAACTAAAAATATCTCACCCCCTAAGAAAACAGGTCTGATTTAAATAATGATCTACTTAAGAACTTCTGCTAAATCTGGGGAGGGCAGGGAGATTGGTAATCAAAACCTTGAGTACTGTTAAAATGAATAAGCTCATTTCCTTTTTGCATTGAAATAAAGATTTTAAATTGTTATTTAACTACACACTGTTGTTGACTAGAGAGATAGATAAAAGGAAAGCTGAAACAGTAGAGGTCGGAGGAACAAATCATTGTGGGTCTGAACTGGCTGAAACAGAAAGAAATGGTAATAGTTTTTGTAAAGTCCCTTTTACAGTTTTAAAAGGATGGCTTATATTTTTGAAGGTTCACAGGTAATATTTTGAATAAGATAAGAGGTTGAGAAAGAGAGATGTTTATCATTTTGGTACTGTATTTCTTTCTCTGTCTTTTTTGACATTCATGCAATTGAGTAGAGATAACCTTCCTAAGAATTGTAATGTAAATATCTTTTCAATATTATTTGAATATCAAAGAGCTTATGAGAATTCACTCAATTCACACGTAAATCTTATCACTGACAATAATCTTCTCAGTAGAAAAAAAATCTATTAATCCAAAAATGTTAGGAATTTCTCTTTATTTTTTATTTTTTTTTATTTTTTTATTCATTTTATATTTTAAATTACTAACATTACAAACAACATATACAATACTTCACCCTGTGCTATACATAAGAAAGGAAGATTTGGTTCTTCGGATATATCCTCATGATCGCCAAAATCCACGTTCTCGGGGTACAGGTACCGAAGCATCCAATTTTCCCAGCGCATAGTCCACAAATGGTTTCCAAATTTTCCAGAAAATATCTTCTTTATAGTCACCATTTCTAATTTTAATATCACATGTCATTTTATCATTTAAAGCTAATTTCCACATTTCACAATACCATTCTTCTATTCTAAAATTCACATCTAATTTCCAATATCTGGCTATTATAATTCTACCCATTATAATCATAATTCTAATCAATTCTTTCTCATATTTTGTTGGTTCTATTTCCTTAATTATCAACAGTAATATAGTTTCTGGTCTCAATATTATTGCTTTCCCCATCATTTCAAATATCCTTTCCTCCAATTGTTGCCAAAACTTTTTAACTTTATCACATTTGTACCACATATGTTCATAAGTCCCTAATTCCATGTCACATCTCCAACATTGTTTACTAATTTTTTTATCCATCAATGACAATCTTAATGGAGTCAAATACCATTTCCAAACAACCTTATAATTATGCTCTTTAATCCTTACAGATAAAGTCTTCATAATTCTACTCTTCCAATTCACGTTCCAATCTAAATCTGATATTTTAATATTAAGTTCTTTTTCCCAATTCATCTTCATCACCCTTTGTGGTTTTCCATCAGAATTTATAATCTTATATATCTTACTAACGAGTCCCTTTAGCCCAATTTCATCTTTCATAATTTGGAATACTAAATATTCAAATTCAGTTTTACTTCTACTTATCGAACAATTGTCCCTTACCTTCTTAGTCCATTTTTCTATCTGTATTTTTTCAAACCAGCCTAAACCCAATTTTTCAATGATTTCTTTTTTCCTCCTTTCATTTTCTAAAGTTTTTAACCAATCTATTATAATTTGTATATTTTCATCTTCCATTACCCTATCACGACTTATATTAGTTTTAATCGGCCAATTTTCAATTGTCTTCCCTAAGAAAATTATATCTGGAATTAAAATTTTAACAAATTTATTCCAAATTTTACTCAGTCCCTTTAACCAATAGCTATTAATTACACATTTTGATTTTGCTTTATCTAAAAACCATGTTGAGCCAAATCTCTTAATGTCCTTTAATTCTAAATCTCTCCAATGACTATCTTCACCTTTAAATATTTTTACCACAGTCCGAATAGCATAAGCCCAATAATAATTGAGTAGTTTGGGGATTCCTAATCCACCTTCCTTTTGATTTTGATACCACATTTTCTTCACTAATCTAGGTCTTTTCCCACCATTGCAAAATTTATCCAATTTCTTCTGATATCCTTCAATATCTTTCTCTGTCAAATTTAACGGTAACATCTCAAATAAAAAATTAAACTTTGGCAACAACATCATCTTACACATTGCAATTCTACCAAACCAAGACAACTTTATCATTTTATATTTATCTATCTTTTTCTCAATTTCATTCATCGCCACATCATAATTTAATTTTTTCATTTCTTTAACTTTGAGTGAAAGTGTTATGCCCAAATATTTCAATGTTTTTTTAATCCTTATCCCAAGTTGTTCTTGCATATTCTCCCACTCCTTACCATTATTATTCATTAATAATTCAGATTTTGACCAATTTATTTTCAAACCTGTCATTTCCTCAAATTCTTCCAAATGCTTATGTATCGTTTTCAAATCTTTCTCTATATCTTTCAAAATAATCAAAGTATCATCCGCATACAGATTTATCTTATATCCCTTATACCCTTCCAATTCTTCATCTTTTTCTATCATTTTAGTCAAAATTTCCATAACCAATAAAAATAATGTTGGAGACAGGGGACATCCTTGTCTTGTACCCGCTTCCAATCTTATCTCTTCTGTCAGCCTTCCATTCACCTTCACTCTTGCACTACTTTTTTGATACAGTTTTGAAATAACATGTATAAACTTATTACCAAAACCTAATACCTCAACAATTATTTTAATAGTTTCCCATTGTACAGAGTCAAAAGCTTTAAAAATATCTAATGATATTATACCTATTTTATCAGCATTATATTCAGCAACATCTATAATATTTAATACTCTTCTGACAATATCACTCATATATCTACCCTTCACAAAACCTACTTGGTTATAACTTATATATCTATCTATAAATCTACTTAATCTATTACTTATAATGGCAGTAAATATCTTTGCATCTTGATTAATTAAAGAGATGGGCCGATAGGACTCAATCATTTCTAAGTCTTTATCTGGTTTAGGGATTATAGATATCACCGTTCTGTTCCATGACAATGGAACTTCTCCACCATGTAAAATTCTGTTAAATAGTTTTTGCAATTTTGGTATTATTATTTCCTTAAATTCTTTATAAAACTCAGCAGGTAATCCATCTTCACCTGGAGCTTTCCCTAATTTTATTTTTTGTATTACTCCATTAATCTCGTCTTGTGTTATATCTTCTTCCATTAAATCTTTATATGTTTGGTCAATTTTCACAACATGTTTTTCTAAATAGCTTCTCAGTTTTCCCCGATCAATTAATTTTTTCGAATATAAATTTTGAAAAAAGTTCCTGACCACTTCACATTTTTCTAATTTTTTATAGCGTCTTATGCCCTTATCATCTATCAAGGCTCCAATTTCTCTCTTCTCTCTTTTATTTTTCGCCATCCTTGCCAATAACTTAGAATTTTTATTGCTAAATTCAGAAAAATTCCTATTTAAATATCTCATATTCTTTTTTACCAATTCTATATCTTCTTCTATCAATTTATTTTTTAGCAGATTTAATTCCTCCAAAAAAACCTTTTCTTTAGTAAGCAAAAATTGATTTTCCAATTCCTTAATCTGGCTTTTATCTTTTTCAATTTTATTTTTATAATTTTTATATTTTCTGCTTGATAACTTGATACTTTCCCCTCTAAACACTGCTTTCATCGCGTCCCAAACAATTTCAAATTTAACCTCTCCATTATCATTCAATCTCCAACATTCTTCCCATTTTTTAAATATCCATTTTTTATCCTCCTCATTTTTATACAGTTTTTCATCATATCTCCAACAACTTCCTTTTTTCTCAAAATTAAAATCTATTTCCATCGTAACTTCTGCATGATCAGAATCCTTAAAAATTCCCACATCTATCTTATCCACATTATTCAACAAATCTTTAGAAACTAAGATATAGTCAATTCTTGAATATGTATTATGTATCTTAGAGTAAAAAGTGTACACTCTTTCAGTTCCTTTCACTTCTCTCCAGGCATCCACCACACCGTTTTGAAACATCCATTTATTTAAGATCCCCATTTTATTTGCTTCTCCACAACGAGTGGGGTTAGTACTATCTATTTTATCTCTAATTAAATTAAAATCCCCAGCCACAATTACTTTCCCTACACTTTCGATTTCCAAAATTTTAGTTATTTTTTCAAGAAATTCTTTTTGCTTCTCATTTGGTAAATATAAATTAACCAGTGTCACTTTTTCCTCGTTAATATTTCCCACAATTATTACATATCTTCCTTCTTCATCCACAATTACTTGTTCTTTTTCAAAATATACCCTATCTGATATCAATGTAGCAACTCCTCTTGCTTTTGAAGTTCCAAAAGATTTTTCATAAATTTGCATACCCTTTATATACATTTTATTTGAATCTTCAGATTTCTGATGGGTTTCTTGCAAAAATAATATATCTGGTAGATCTCTTTTAATTTTAAGTTCCAATCGTCTTCTCTTAATCTGATTCCCTGTACCCTTCACATTCCATGTCATTATTTTTATTAAACCCATTTAAACTGTAATTTTTTTAATCCTTTCCCCTCCTCTTCCTTTCTGTGCCCAGATCCCAACACCAATCTCCCACATTCTAAACAACATTCAACATAGAAGAAAAAAAACAATAAAAAAAAAACCAAAAAAGGACAAAAAACACATCAAACATTGAATAACAAACAATCTTCGTCCCCCACATCCTCAATTGGTTTCCGCCTCTATAAAGAGAGTGGGGGAGAGGGGATGTGCCAATGGTCGGGTCACTTCTTTCGGGTAGTCTACTTAAATTCATCTCTCAGAGAAAAGGATGGTAACTTTTCCCCGCACTCAGCTTCCTGCAATTCTTTTTCAAGATCCTTCAATTTCTTATCCGCTCCATCTCCCATTATATCATCACGACTTTTCTTTTGTTCAACCATCGCAGGTGAGATTTCCTTCCGCTTTAATCCTTTAGGGTCTTGTCCTCCAGCAGCCCCTTTTTCTTCTGGTGTTGATGTTTTTGCATATGTTCCACCCATCTTGAGCATTTGATCTTTTATCTCTGTTACGTCCTCATACTTTACAATCAATCCAAGTTCATGTAAGTATAACACTGCATCTGTTTCCAAAGTAATTATTTGCATTCTTCCTTTATAAAAAAAATTTAGTTGCTGTGGTGGTCTCCAGTTATATTTAATTCCATTGTCTCTCAGAACCTTTGTAATTGGTTTCAAAAAAAATCTCCACGCCCTTTCTTCTCTTGATATATCTGGAAAGACTTGAATAATTTTCTCCTCAAATTTCAAAGCTTCACCCATCTCTCTCACTTTCACCATCACTTCCAATTTGTCACTAAGATTTGCAAATCTGACAAGTACATTTCTATTTAAACCGTTTTGTCTTTTAAACCCAATTCTAAAAACACTTGCCAGATTTGTTGCTGTAAATGTGATTTGTGTATCCAAGTCATTGAGCCATTTTAAAACTCGTTGTTTCAAATTGTCCACTTTTTCTTCTTGAATTCCACGAATAACCAGATTATATTTCCTCGCTTCTTCTTCCAAAAGACAAATTTTTTTATCTTGTTGTTCATTTTTAAAAAAGATTTCTCCAATTTGCCGATCTATCTTTGCATCATGTGTATGAATCTGCTCAATTTCATCTTTAATTATTTTCATTTCTACTGTTTGCTTTGCAAAATTTTCATTCATTTCTTGCTTCATTCTTTTAATTTCCAATGTCATATTATCCATACTATCTGACAGTCCTGATATCTTTTCACTAATTTTAGTTAAGGCCACAGCAACTTGTTGCATTTCTAAGGATTGTTGGGTCGCCATTTTTTAATAAGTTTTAATTATCCACTTTTGCCAAGAGGGTCTGTAATGAAGATTAAGGGACAGCAATCTAATATTGAAGCTGAGACAGCTTATTATTGCACTCAAAAGGACCAGCAATAAAAGTTTATAGTTCTCAATTCAGCTTACGTAATTTCCCTAAAAGAAAAAAAGCTAACATCCGTTGGAAGGCACTGCCCAGAAATGCGTTTTGCTGCTTCAACTCAGGCACTTTCACAAACAAAAGATCAACTTAAAGTTCACATATTCTTCCAAGAAAACCCTTCCACCAGTCTTTTGATGTTCCGTGCCTTTATCCCACAGCAAAAACAAACACAGATCGCGGTAATAATGAGAACAAAGGCAGCTATTTACTCCAAATATGCAATCGCGACTGCCTATCTGGTCACCCCTCACTCCTTCCACTTTCCCACGCTATGAAAAGCTTCAAAATTTGAGTCGTTCAGGGTGACCTACCGATTCCAAAATCGATCTGCTGGGCCAGTAGCTCTTCCGATACAATTTATAAAATTTTGGTCCTTATCGGTGCATTTCAAACACTTTAATCCACATTTATCTTCCGTAAAATGCCCTGCGAAGTGGAGAAAACGTCCTCACACCACCACGGCCATAACCACGCCCCCAGGAATTTCTCTTTAAAGTTTTTATTGGGTGTTATGAAACTTTATATATATACATGCTGAACATTTTATAACGACCTCATTGAAATATTATTCAATTTCTATAGATGCTGATCTCAAATAAGTGACTGGGTGGTGAATAATTGTAAAAACAGTTATAATGTAATTCAAATTAAATATAATAGAATGACAGAATAAAAAAAAAAACAGAATTGGAAAGGACCTTGGATGTCTTTTAGTCTAACCCTCTGCTCAAGTAGGAAAACCTATACCATTTCAGACAAATCATTGTCCCAATCTTCTTAAAAACCTTCAGTCTTGGAACATCCACAACTTCTGGAGGCAAGTCATTTCACTGATTAATTCTAACAGTCAAGAAATTTGTCCTTAGTTTCTCTCCTTAATTAATTTCAACCCCTTGCTTCTTGTCCTACCTTCAAGTGCTTTAGAGAATAGGTTGACCCTCTCTTCTTTATGGCAGCCCTCAAATATTTGAATATTGCTATCCTGTCACCCCACTGATCCTTCTTTTCATTAAACTAGACCTACCCAATTCCAGTAACTGTTCTTCATTTGTTTTGGCCTCCAGTTCCCTAACCATCTGTGTTGCTCTTCTCTGTACTCTTTTTAGAGTCTCAACATCTTTTCTATATCATGGTGACTAAAACTGAAAATTGACTAAAACTAAAATTCAAATACACACAAAAGCTGAAAATAATCACCATAAGTATCAATATGGTCAGGAAACAGGGTTCTTCAGACCATCAGGGGCCTACTCCTGAGCACAAAGCCATGTCTTCAAGACCAGCAGGGTTGGGGTTATTCTCAACTCTGACCCAAGAATGTCCAGGTGGCTGGGACTATGGCTGAGAAGACACACCTCCTTGTGCTCACTAGCCAACATTCCATAATGGGCAGAAATTCCACTGGTGTATCATGTAAAGTCCAATTGTCATTTTAAAGGATATATTTGGGATTAGGCAGAACAATTTCAGTTTATGGAAAGATGCTGCTGAGAAAAGAGCTTTCTTATTCCTGCCACTAAGATTGGTAATGCTAGGAATGAGGTAGATATTCTTTCCTTGCAAGAACATCTTAGTCTTTTAAGAGTTACAGTGTTCCATGCAAAAACTGTTGAGGCAGGTAGGTGGACATAGTGATAACAGGTGCACTCTTTCTGGAATATATTTAAATATATTTAGCCTAGAGTAAGGTTGCCATACTTCTAGTGAACCAATTTTATATAATAGCAGAAACTCTGCTACTATTGTAAGTGCAAATATAAAACTAGGAAATTTATTATTTGCATCTATGCTTGTTCAGATTTTTTCCAGATTTTATTATTATAGTGTTCAACTAATAATATTTAATATTATTTTTTAAAAAAGACAAATAGTTAATAGTTTGCACTTGAGAAATATCTGCTTTATGGATGAAAGCTGAGTAACAGTTCATTATTAAAATTTATTTTATTTTTTTCTTTGCAATCTGTCTGCATGTTTCTCCAATAACTCTGTCAAACAGCCACAAGATATAAAAATATTTTTCTATATAGGAGAGAAAAACAGAGGCATATCTACACACACCCACACCCTGCGATCAGGGTGTGGGTGTAATGTGTAATTATTTTTATTAGTTATTTTAAAATAGGGCAGCATGGTGGCTCAGCAGTTAAAGATGCTGGGCTCATCAGCTGGAAAGCCAGCAGCCTAGGTTCAAGACTTGAGCTTCATGCAATGGGGTGAGCTCTTGTCCTTGACCTAGGTCCTGCCAACCTAGGAGTTCGAAAGCATGCAAATGCGAATAGATAAATAGATACTACTTCTACAGGAAGGTAACAATACTCCATGATATAATGCTGGCCACATGAACATGGAAACATCTTTGGATAGCACTGGCTCAATGGCCTCAAAACAGAGATGAGCACTTCCCCCTATAATCACAATGACTAGCAGAATAAAATCTGCATGGACACCTTACCTTAAGATATAAGGACATAAAAACTTCAATTGTTATATTGGCAAAACATTAAAATAATAAACAAGCATGAATTGAGCCTAAAGTTTTGGTTGTCCCTGTACAGATTTTTATTTATTCAGTTCCTTTTGCAAGCACTAAAGTCAATTGTAGGAGCCAGTTTGTTGCATGGATTAAGATACCAGACTAGAAACAGCAAAGGGAAGGGGTCAATAATTTTATCAGACTAACTGTATTCATCTTTCCTGGGGGGTGGGAGGGGGGTAAGAGATCTCCTTCCAAAGAATAGATAAGGTCTGGATGAGTTTTATTTTGCATTTATTTATTAATCCCACCCCTTTCTAAAACATAAAAAATATAATTTATTGGCTAAATAGGAGGAATTAAAAATTCAGGGGCCTCAAACTTTGAACCATAAATTTGAATCTTAAAACCACTATAACTGGAACTTGAATAAAGTTATCTCATCTTGTGGGCCTACTATACTAGCTACTTTTTTTGGTGGGGGGGGGGTTGTTGCAACATTATGTCTCGGAAAATGGAATTGAACTGCTTTATTTACCTGCTTGACCTTTGGAAGTTCAAACATGTTGCCTATAACAAAGAAAAATGTGATTTGATTAATACAGCTGAAGTTATTACTCTCATGCCACATTTCCTAGCAGAACAATTTATCAAAAACCTTTTTTTTTTCAGGACAAAATTATGGATTTAGCAAGATATTTAACTTTTTAAACATCTGTGTATGCATGGATATTTATCTGTGTGAAAAATCTGTTCAATTCCTCAGTTCTACTTTCTGTTTGGAAAACATGAAAAATGTCAACCCGCAAAGCATTCCTGACCAACTCCCGAGTTGCCACAGGAAGGGGGATAGGAAAACCAAGCTGCATTGAGGAACTTGCATTTCAGTCAAAATGAAGCACATTTCATTGGCAACGTCAAGGTCATCGCTAGGGGGACCCAGAGTGGCTGGAGTGACTTCTACAACCTGCAAAATTACTTCGTTGGAGAATGTGACTGATGACACACCTTGGGGGGAAGGGGAAACAGGGTCAGAGCCAAGTCACGAATTTAGTGAGGTCAGAGTTAGCTTCACTTGGATTGTGCCGACATGAAGCTCCTAATACATAACTGGATTTCTTTTGAAGCTTGGCTTGAGGCTCATGATTTAATTAGGGCAGTGGCATGTGAACCTAGGGCACATGTGCCAGAAGTGGCATTCAGAGCCCGTTGCTCTTCCGGGTTCTGGTGTACACATGCGCACCGGCCAGATGGTCTTCGTGTGTGCATGTGTGCCAGAAACTGGAAGACTAGATGACCAGTGTGCATCTGCATGCCGGAAACCAGAAGCTCAGCTTCCTGGCATGCACATGCACACTGGGGAACTGCTCTTCTGGTTTCTGGCGGTCCCATATGTGTGTGCCCGGGAGCTGCTATTCTAGTTTCCAGCACTCCCCCCACCCCCACCCCCATGCGTGGGGTCCCATTTCAGCACTTGATGCCAAAAAGCTTTGCCAACACTGAATTAGGGCATTGGTCGGAATCCTGACAAAAATATTGCTTTGTTGCTTGGGTGGGGTTTTGATTGCCTATCTGTATGGCAAAAGATATCTGGTGAGTTTTTCATGAATTTCCCATCAAATGAAAATACAAAGCACATTTGTGATATTTCTCTTAGAGGAAATCAATTAAGGAACTGCCAAAACATTTATGTAGTCTTAACACAAATATAATGTCATGATCAACAATGCTGTAGTTACTATCCTTATTAATACTGCATTGGGTCATATGACCCATAGAATATTTGCACATCACATACTGACCACCACATTTTAGTAAGGACAATGAAAAATTGAAACCTGGCCAGAGATAAGTAATCAAGATGATAAAGAATGTAAAAAGGAAAATCTATGAGGAATGGATGGATAAGTTGGATATATTTCATTTCAAGAAGAGAAGACTACAGGGAACTCTAACTGTTTTCAAGTATCTAAAATACCGTTATGAGAAAGTAAGCTGAATTATTTAGGTTTGCCCCAGAAATACAGGTCAAGAAAAAGCAGATTTAATTTACAAGGAAGTACATTTCCTAATATAAAAAAAGATGATGGAATCTCCTTCAAGAAAAGTCTTTTAAACAGAGGCTGGATAACCTTTTGTCAAGTATTCTATATCAATGAATTCCTGCCCTGGTCTGTGGATTATACAAGCTGATCTTCAAAATCTTTCCAGGACTCACATTCTGAGATTTACACACTTCTGGATAGGGATATTTCAAAGCTGCTGTGAGACACTAAGGAGATAACTAGAATCAGTGTCTAGCAGATGACCTGAGAAGATGAGAAACTTAAATGTATAGCAAAATAGTAGTGAAGATTTTGATGATCCCCTTTGATGATCCTAAAGGAGTAGAAGGTAGAAGGTAATGGAAATTAAGATGTTTTAGGGCATCAGCAGCGGAAACACGTTTCCTTTTGATTAATCCTTTTCCAGTTAGTAACTGAACTACAAATGCTTACTGGTAGATAATTCAGAAATTTGTTGAGCAGTTTCTCATGTGTCAATGAAGCTTCTGTAGCCAGATGAGACTTTAGAGTACTTTCAAGTCAATCTGAGAAAGGTTTGATGGTTAGTGTTGATCAGTAATGCTTTTATTTTATTTATTTTTTTTAAAGTTTTGTTTTATGTGCTAGTTTAAACAGGCAAAGATTTATTTCCCATTCTGACGTACTAATTGAATAGGCATTGACACAGAAGAATAATGTGATGTTTAATTGTACTGACGGGGAAAAAATACAACTTGGCTTTAGCTGACTTGTTGAAATGTCTTGAAAATTTAGAGATTTTATTTATTTGTATCTAGATTTATTATATCTGTTTGAACTTAGTCATTGAAAATGAAGTGTCTAATCTCCAACATATATTTAATTTTTATGAATATTTTATGGCTGCAAGTTATAATAATTTAGAATAAACTAGTACAAATTTCTTCAAATGCTTTGCAAAAGCCAGAGAAAAAGTGAGAAGCATTAATTAATCTAGTTTGTAGTAAATTATAGGGTTTTTTTCAACTAGGATGTTTAACAGATGTGCTGAACTGCATCTCCATTAGGCAACAAGGCTAAAGATCATGCCTGTGTGACATGACAATAGTCAGCCAAGTTGGCTAGGAAGCATGCAAGAAATAATATTATACTTAATACAATTAAGTATACTATAATACATTGTATTATATAATAATACAATATTATTATATTGTACTTAAGATGCAGCCTAAAAATTAAAAATATGAGACCATTTTAAATTTAGAAACCTGCTACAACTTAACAACCTGCCTCTTCTTATGAAGTATTAATAATTATTTTTACCTTAATGAGAAGGGAAATCATTACAACTTTTGAGGTCAAGCTGCCTAAAAATCAATTAACTTTGCTCCAATTTTGCTAAGCTATTTGGCGGCATTCTAGGATGAACAAAAGGGCAAAAGCAAATTGGCTTATTTTCTATGAACATTTGAAGTGGGTGGGACTGGGGGGCAAATGCAATGATTAGTAAAAGACCAGAGACTTTATTGTTCATTTTTATTTCAGGCAAATCATCAATTCAACAACAGTGCAATGAACCCTACATCCACTGCCAGCATCCAAAATACATACAGTATTATGTAGTATGTATTTTGTAGTAGTATGTATTTTGACCCTTGCGCCACTGAGCCATAGTGGCAGTGGTTAGAATGCAGTACTGCAGGCTACTTCTGCTGACTGCTGGCTTCCAACAGCCTGGCAGTTCAAATCTCACTGGCTCAAGGTTAGCCTTCCATCCTTCCGAGGTCGGCAAAATGAGGACCCAGATTGTTGGGGGCAATATGCTGACCCTCTGTAAATCTACTTAGAGAAGGCTGTAAAGCACTGTGAAGTGGTATATAAGTCTAAGTGCTATTGCTATTGCTATTGCTACATCAACAAAAATTTTGTTAAAGGAGTTTACTTAAGGATGGCTATATAGGTCACAAACAGACTTACCATACATGCATATATTCCTAGCCTAACCTTTATTATGTTTGTGTATGCACATTAATGTGTGGTAAATGTTAAACTTCTTAAGCCACACCCTTTCAATTCAACTTCCATTCCCATAAAGTGCTGATAGAAAAAAATGGTACTGATTTTGTAGAGGAAAAAAAGATCTTAGAAATTAGCCAGTTATACATAAAGATAAAATAGCTGCATATGGAGAAGTGATGTGAACCCTTCCTTTCAGTTTCTCTCTCTCTTTTTAAATCACATTTGAAGATTAAAAACGTTAAAGGGATATGTGTAAATTGCAGGTTCTGGAAGGTGATGTTTTTAATGACTGAATTTCTGCTCAGTTATCAAGATCAATAAACAAAGCCATCTAACACTGAAAGACATAATAAACTGAAACAAGTAACACCTGGGTGCTTCCTTTCTCTTCTTCTTTTCAATTAGCATCATATTTGCTATATGTCAACTGAAGGAGTAGAGAGAGTTCGAAAAGAGATAACTGTCCCAATGTAATTACACTAACTCTCAGCTGGACCTGGGCCTTCTCATTAACATCACAGCGTGGTTGTTGTCTTTGCATATATCTGCCACCTCTTGGAGACAAATTGCTAAGGTGTTACAAACAAAAGATGACTTATAGAAAATGTTTCAGACACATAGACAACATTTCTTTTTAATTAACTTTTTTAAACCTTTTTTTTTTTAATCAAGAAGAGAATTGTTTAGTATGTTCACCTTTGATATAATAATGTCTCAGTAGTATCATTGTAATGCAATATGTGTATGGCCCAGCAGTCCCTAAATTCTTCAGCTCATTGACAACTGCATGAAGTTGCAATTTATTTAGAAAATTTATTTGCCAACACTCTGTGTTAAAAATTGATTAATAAGAATTTAATAATAAATGCCAAATGTGTATGGTTTATAAGATGCTATATCATTCATAAACCCACATACCACACCACACACTACAATTATTTGACTACCCAATTTCATAAAGGATTGGAGGCAGTTTACATCCAAAATAATAGCAATTATTTTTTTAAACAATTACCCAATAATGACATCAGCTCTATTTGCACTGTATCCACAACTTCTGCAGAATAAAAAGTCTTCACTATGTCCTTAAAAAATGCATAAAAGATTTCCAGTCTTTTACAAAACAATTTATAGTTTTTTTTATTATTATTATAAAAGTTTTACAGTTACATTTTCACCCCATTTTCACCCCCCTAACCCACCCCAAACTCCCCAACCCCCCCTCCCAACCCCCCCTAACCCTCCCCTCCCCCCTGGACTTCCATAGAATATCATTATCCCCTATATAAAAACCTTGAACCCCCCCAACCCCCATATCATTTTTCATCTTCACATAGTTCAACTATTTCTATCTTAATATAATATAATACTATCAATGAAAAGCTATTTGATACTTCCTAGTTTGATATTTGTTCTGCACATAATCTATCCACTTTTTCCATCCACATTCATAAGTCTCTTGTGAGCGATCTTTTAAGTATGCTGAAATCTTCGCCATCTCCGCGAAACTGGCCATCTTCAAAATCCATTCTTCTACAGTGGGCAGAGCTTCATTTTTCCAATATTTACCTATCAACAATCTCGCTGCTGTAATCATATACAAAATCAACTTTGTTTGATCCACTGTAAAACCCTTAACTATACCCAATAAAAGCAATTGTGGAGAAAATTGGATTTTTTTCTTTAAAACATTCTGCATGACCCACCAGATTTTTATCCAAAAAGCCTTAACTTTCTTACAAGTCCACCAAATATGATAATATGTAGCATCTAAACAATCACACCTCCAACATTTTGGCTGAACATTAGGGTACATACACGACAATTTCTTAGGATCTAAATGCCATCTATAAAACATTTTGTAAAAATTTTCCCTCAAATTCTGCGACTGTGTAAATTTAACATTCTGAACCCAGATTTTTTCCCATGTTTCCAACATCACTGGTTCTTCAAAATTTTGTGCCCACTTAATCATACAATCTTTAACTAATTCAGTTTCTGAATCCCTTTCTAACAAAACATTATAAAGCCTTTTAATATGCATTGGACCTTTCTCTTTTATATGTCTAACCAATTCTTTCTCATGCAACATAATACCAGTTCTTTGGTCTTCTTTCCATCTCAATTGCAATTGATTATATTGTAGCCAAGTTAAATTAATCCCTTCAGCCAACAGTGTCTGTAGTGTCTTCAGCTGCCATCTGCCCGCATCTGTAAAAAGAACCTCTTTGTATAAAAAACCCCCGAGTGACATTATATTTGTATTCCACATGATATGACCAAGATCCAACCATAACGGTATTTTGTAATCCCATTTGAGTCGGTGCTTCTTCCATACTCTCATCAAAGAATCTCTGAATATATGGCTTTTAAATACTTTATCCACTTTATTATCATAAAATAAGTAAGCATGCCATCCAAATTCCAAATCAAAACTTTCTGCATTTAATATTCCAGTCTTTTTCCCTCCAAACCAATCACTTGTTAAAGTCAAAGCTGCTGCATCATAATATAGTTGTAGGTTTGGAAGTTTAAGGCCTCCCCTTTCTGGAGCATCTTGCATGATTTTCAATTTCACTCTCGGTTTTTTCTCATTCCAGACAAACTTATTCACTCCAGTTTGCCAGACTTTTAATTGTTTATCACTTTTAAGCACCGGAATCATTTGAAACAAAAAAAGAAATCTTGGCAAAATGTTCATCTTAACTGCTGCTATTCTTCCAAGTAAAGACAGCTGCAGTTTTTTCCAAGTTTCCATATCTTTCTGCGCCTCTCGCCACAACACCTCATAATTATTTTGAAACAGTTTCATGTTTGATTCTGCAACCTGAACTCCTAGATATTTAACCTTTGATACAATCTCAAAACCTGCCTTATTTTCAAGTTTGTGTCGTTGATCTTGTGTCATATTTTTAACTATCATCTTAGTTTTTTTCCGATTCAATCTAAAACCTGATACTGTACCATAATCTTGGATAATGTCTTTCATCTGGATTATTGATTCCATCGGCTGTGCTAGGGTAACAACCAGATCATCTGCAAATGCCCTTATTCTGTAATCCTCCTGCCTTATCACTATACCTTTCAAGTTATTCGAATCCCGTATTATATTCAGCAAGACTTCTAGTGTTAAAATAAATAACAGTGGGGATAACGGACAGCCTTGTCTGGTTCCTTTTTCAATATTAAACTCTGATGTCAAACTTCCATTAATAATAATCTGTGCCTTTTGCTCTTGGTAGATTACTGAAACCGCCTGTATAAATTGGTCTCCAAATCCCATTTTTTTAAAAGTCTTTAGTAGAAAATTCCAGTCCACTCTATCAAAGGCCTTCTCCGCATCCAAAAAAACCAGCACTGCAGAGATCTGTTTATTCTTCTCAAGATATTCCAGTAAATCTATAACTTGCCTTACATTGTCCTTCATGTGTCTACCCTCTATGAATCCCGCTTGGTCATCATTAATCACCTCTTGAATTACTGGCATCAGTCTGTTGGCTAATACTTTTGCATAAATTTTGTAGTCATTATTTAAAAGAGATATTGGTCTATAATTTTCCGGTTTTTTAGGACCTACTTGTTCTTTTGGTATCAAAGTAATATATGCTGATTTCCATGATGGGGGTATTTTACCCCCTTGTTGTATATTGCAAAATAAGTCTCTAAGTTGTTCCACCATTTCTGCTTGTAAGGTTTTATAATACACTGCTGTCAATCCATCTGTTCCAGGAGCTTTAGCTGTTTTCAATTGTTTAATTGCTGCGATTATTTCCTCGACTGTTATAGGGTAATTCATTCTTTCTTTTTGTTGGCTAGTAATTTTTGAGACTCTTTTCTCTTCTAAATATTTTTCTATAAGTCCATTCTGTATATCATCTTTAGCATATAATTTAACGTAGTAATCTACAAAGGCTTCTTTAATCAGTTTTTGTTGGGAAATTTCTTTCCCCCCAATATCAATACTCTCAATAGTCTGTATACTCTGCTTTTTCCTTAAAGTATAAGCCAACCATCTCCCCGGTTTGTTAGCATTACAAAACGTATTATGCTTCGCATATTGTAAATTTGTTGCAGCTTGCTCCGCCAAAAGCATTTGAAACTGATCTTTCAAACGTTTTATAGCACCACGTATTCTTTCATCTGTTGGGTTTTTAATAAGTAACTGTTCCTTATTCTTTATTTCTGCTTCCAATTCGAGTCTTTTCCTTTGTCAATTCTGTTTATGTTTAAAGTTCATATAAATGAGTACCCCTCTCATATAAGCTTTGCTCGCGTCCCATACTATTTCCATTGGGGTACCCTTATTCAAATTCATTTCAAAAAATTCTTTCATCTGTTTTTTAAGTTCTATTATATTTTTTTCATATCTGAACAAATTTTCATTTAGTCTCCATGACCTTCTCTCAGACTTTCCCATCTCAATTTCTATCCATACAAAGCTATGATCAGTTAAAGTTCTTGGAAATATCTTTGTTCTTTTTGTTTTAACAAGTAAATCATCTGATAACAAGATAAAGTCAATCCTGGAGAAAGATCTGTGTCTGTCAGAGAAAAAAGTATAGTCCAGTTCTTTTGGGTTATGTATTCTCCAGATATCTTTTAATTCCAAATCTTCTTTTATATCAAAAAAAGTCTGTGGCAGTCTGATCCTTGATTTCGCCAAACTCTTTTTATCTAATTTAGAATCAATTACTCCATTCCAGTCTCCCATTATTAGAATAGATCTATAGTCCCATTGCAATATTTTATTATGTAGAGTCTTATAAAAATGATCCTGTTGTTGGTTCGGAGCATAAATTCCAATCAAAAGAATTTGGCCATTTGCTGTGTGCAATTCAATTGCGATAAACCTACCATCTTCATCTGCTTCTATAATTTTAGCGGACAGTCTTTTATTCACATAAATAACCACACCATTCTTTTTTTCCCGAGGTTGAAGCTATAAAATGTGTTCCTAATTTAGAATTTATCAGATATTTATGATCTTGAGTTCGAATATGAGTTTCTTGTAAACGAATTATATCATTATTAAATTGTCTCAAATATGTAAATAATTTCTTCCTTTTTTGTGGTGAATTTAGTCCATTAACATTCCAGGATAAGAGCCTAATTGTCATCTTGACCTTTCTGAAGCGATGAGCTGCTTTGCCTAACTTCTTCTGAAGTCTTCGGCCTTGCTCCTGCCATGGCTTCACTTTGTGTAGTACTTTTAGCTCCTCCTTTATATTGTTTTTCTTTTATTTGCTTGGAAATTGCACGAGTTATACGCTGGTCTTTAACTTCAGGCATCCCAGCTAAATCCAAAGCAGCACCAGTTGACAGAATTGGGGAAGGTTCTAACAGTGATTCCTCCATAAGGCCTCCTCCTCGTACAGCACCCTGCATTTCCACTAGTTCCATCTGCTTAGACTGTTGTTCCCTCTCATGCTGAGATTGCTTTTCCTTATCACTTTTTATCTCCAACAATGTAGATGTATGTGGGGATGATGATCTTTCTTTAAGGATATTATAATAAAAATATTCCGCCTTCTGAAAAGTATTCAATCGATGTCTCTCTCCATTATATTTCAAAATTATACCAGTTGGGGCATCCCACCGAAATGGTATTTCTTGCTTTTGCAATTCATTCACTAAGAACCTATACTCTTTTCAATCTTTTAACATCTTAGGTGGTAATTCCTTATAAATTCCAATTTGAACTCCCTCCACTTGCACAGAGGAAAGAAAGGATCTTTGCAAAATATCATTTCTTATTCTTCTATCAGTAAAGTATATCACCACATCTCTGGGCAATTTTCTTTGTCTAGCAACCCATGAATTCACTCTGTAAATTTTATCTATTTTATAGTCCACATCTGCTGGATCAATTTTTAGCAATACAGCCAAGGCATCAGAACAAATCTGTCTCAGATCTTGCCTATCATTCTCTTTAATTCCTCGAAGCCTAATAGCAAATTCCATGGATCGGAACTGTATCATTATAATTTCGTTTTCGACTCTCTCCACTTTGTTATCCACATCAGCAATTTTAAAATCAGTATCCTTCATTTTAACATTAACTTCTGATTTGAATTCTTCCAGTTTGGAATCCACTTTAGTAATGGATTCTGCCAAGTCAGAAACCACATTTGACAATTTATCAGACACCTTATCATAATTTTCTTTCATTGCCTCTTTAAATTCATTAATTTTCCTCTTCATTTCCTGTTCTGATTTTTGAAATTTATCATCCAGAGCCTGGGTAATAAAATCTTTTAAACTTTGAACATCAAAGTCCTTTCCCTCCCTCTGCTGACTGGGAGGGGGCTGCTGTTCTGGTTTGTGGGTGGGAGATCCCTCCCCTACCACCTTTCCTTCCTGTTTCTTTGAAGCCATTTTGCCACGTAAATTAACTTTTCTGAAAAAAGAAAATCTTTTTTTTCTTTTCCTTTGCACCTCCACAATATCCTTTGAAAAAGTCCCCCAGATTTAGATAGACTGAAGCAAGCTCAGATTTATTTTTTTAAAAAAGAAATTTTTCTTTTCTTTTCCACTCTTCTCCGTTCGCTTGCAACAAGCACTGCTACAATGTAGCTTATTAGAATAGTTTTGCGTAATCACTCTCCCTTTCAGCTCATTAACGCTGGAACGGCGCCATTTTTTCAAGCCGTTTCCACTCGCTCTAACTTTTTTCCAAATCAAAAGTTCAAAAGAGAAGAAATACTTGCAGTTTCTTGGTTTGGGGGTTGAGGTTGTTTTATGACAAAATTATTTTCCCATCAGTTTAAATGTTTGCTGCAACTGGCTTGCTCTGATGAACAGAGTCGTCCCACGCCGTCCGGAGTCTCCACAAGTTAAAAGGGAGCCACACCCATTTCCTCCCCAGTAGCAAACTTCTGGGGGTTCACGGAGGCTCAACCTGCCTCTTGCTTCACTCTTCTCCTCAAATCCTCAGGATTTTGGAGTTTTCAAGCCGCTTCCCTCACTCGGGGCGGCTCTACAGGTGGTGGGGCTGGCGGCCCTTCAAAAGCGACCGTCTTCGCCGGTGGCAGTCAAACCCGGAAGTCCAAAACAATTTATAGTTTTGTTCCTGACCAAGAAGATCAGTTTTCTCATTTCTGTCAATTGTGATATCATCACAATCCATTCCTCCATTGTGGGAATTTTAGTATTCCTCCAATGCTGTAAATAGAATAAACGTATTGCAGTTATCCTGTATAAAATCACTCTTCATGAGTCTTTTCTAATTGGTTATTCCTAAATCCCAAGTTTATGTTTTGTAATTCTTTGCAACTTTGAGTGTATTTGTATCCAATGGGTTTTTCAAAAGTTCACCATGCATAGTAAAATGTCTCTATATGTTTTTCATATTTCCAATGTTGACTTACACATCTTTGATCATTTCTCTGATATCAGATGATGATGATGATGATGATGATGATGATGATGATGATGATGATATCCATTCAATCAAGTCAAACTCTTGGTTAGTTTATGGACTGATTTCTCCAAATTTTGTGCTCTTGTACAATTTCTTTGAGTTTGTCTCTGATCTGTCTGGTGTCAATTTTGATGGTGTTCAGCCACTGTGTTCTTTGCTGGCCTGGTTTCCTTTTACCACTAACTCTTCCAAATGTAGTTCCTTTCTTCAGTGAATTCCCCAAATGACATGGTCAAAATAAGTGAGATGCAGTTTCATGATTTTGCCTTCCAGGGACATATCTGCTTGATGTCACATAACAACATTAAATAATTTTATAAAAATATCTCTTAAAGTATAGCACAATATAAATTTCATCCTATGTACCCACATTTTCTAACCCTATGCTATGATTTCATCTTTAAGTTATTACATTATTAATGAAATAGTAAGAGCTATTCTTCATGTACTGTGTATAGGGATATGTGCACTTACCTGAGCTTCTATAATCAGTAACTGTTTTAATTGAGCTATGAATATTAATAGTGAAATAGTTAATGTTCAAGCTTGTTTAACCACAGTTAATATTAAATTATTAGTGCTACTCTATTTGGCACTCAATTACACCTCAAGACATAAGGGGAATGCTTTTAAATTTTATTGAGTATAGAAAAAGAAGATTTGGGATAACACAAAGTACAGTAAAATGTTGGTTTCATGAACCATTTTTTGAAAAGGGGTTGTGTCCGTTAAATCCCAGATTGCATTATGTGCATCGGTTTATTCCAGTTTTGTAATTAGGTAATTGATATTTTGATATAATTTATGTAAATGTATAGAATTTACTTTGGAAACATTAAAACTTGCCTGTTGTGTTTGTTTCTGTGTAGGGGTGTGTGTGTGTGTGAAGTCTAAATAATACTTTTTGTCTGTTGTTTCCAAAATCCACTGAATGAAGGCTCAGAAAACCAAGCTTGTTCTGTGAAATGATGTCACAAAAGACTTTAATCCTTAACAAATATTTAACAAAACAATCTTATTTCCATGAGACCAGAATCATGGAATATTTTACTTTCTTTCTTTTTAACTTAAATTATCACCTCATAGCCCTCCTATCTCTTTCCTGTTGGACCCTGAGGCTATTTCCAAAGGCAAAAGATTCCACATTACTAAATTAAAAAAAAAAAAAAAAGATCTTCAGTATGTTAGGATTGTGCACAATTTTACAACCTCTGTTGTTAAGTTATTAAATGAATCCAGTTTTCCTCACTGATTTTGATGGTCGGAAACTCCCCAAGAAGGTTGTAAATGGTGATCATATGATCCAGGGATGCTGCAACCATTATCAATATATGCCAGTTGCCACGCACCCAATTTTTATCATGTGACCACACTAATATTGTGATTTTCAAGTGCGAGAATCAGTAGTATTTCAGCAGTGTCATAACTCTGAATGTTGGTAATGCAAATAGTTGCAAGTCGAGGACTACCTGTAGTATGTTCACATGTATATTTAAACTGGAAATTGGTAAGTAGGAAATGAGTTTTTGAACTGACATGGGATGCTGATTTGCTGCACTTTGCTGCACAGGACGGTGGATGAATTTAGAGATTTTGATTTTTTTTTCTTTTTCTTTTTACACATGGCTAAAATTTCTATCAGCAAAGCATGATAGATAGCACACTATCTATAGATAGCACACTATCTATAGATAGCACTCTACTATACAATGATACTGTAAACTGATTATGAAAGCTCATGTTATATTCTTCCACTGGCATAATATTTACAATTATCCCAGAGCTTAATTCAGCTATAAATTTGGGAGATCCAAATAAAAGTGTATAATCTGAAAACAGGCAGCCTTTTATTGCTATTCCCCTCTCTCACTCATTCTTTCTCTTTATTATGATTTGCTTTCTTTTTTTTAGGAATTCCACTATTAACATAACAACTCAACAGATTTTTCTAGCAATTAGATATAAAAATGAATGCATTTATTTATTGATTATTCATTCTACTTTCATACCACGAAGTAGCTGATCAACATACAATTAAAATATCCAGGGAAATAATAATCACAGAATGTACAATGCAACAAAGATGCATGAATTATATATTTTGTACACAAGTACACCATAGGAAGTGCTTAAGTACATTGCTATGGGCCAGCTGCCATATGCAACAATATCAATCACAAAAAAATCACCTTTGCACCAAGGGAAGCAGCTCCTACCCTGGAGCCAAAGCAGCAGCAATCTAAGCTGATAAAGAGAGTGGAACTGTCTAACTGAGATAGATACAGGCCAAAGGGAAATGAGAATTATATTTGGTCAATTATCCTGTTGACGCCCACAGGAATGTTGCAGTGGAGAAAACAATTTAACGCAAAAGAATTCCATGCTATGGCATTATAACTGTACTTGCTGCCAACCTTTTAAAATAAAGGATAAAGCTGCTCACACATAATTAGCTGGTGGGTATTGCTGACAGTGCCAACTATAGGGTAATATGCTCTTTTTTCCCCTTGGTTAATAATTTTATTGAAGTTTTTAATAAACATAATACAAACTAATATGAACTAAACTAGAACAAAAAAGAAAAATGAACATTCAGAAGATGTAGGGGGAAAAAGGCAAAAAGAAAAAAGTAGAAAAGAAAAATGCAGCAAAGACCATCACAAAGAACCAACCTTCATTGCACTGTGCATAAACTAATATTCTAACTTTTGACCCTTTTTCTAAAGCAATAAAAATATTCTTCTGATAGCCTAAATTTAGCTATAAGTAATGCAAAAATTATCATTTCTCAATCCTAATTCAGGATTAGGATTATTAGGAGTTACCAGAAATATCAAACATACAGTTTATCCGTGATTAAAAAGTCCAACTTTACTTTCCTTTTTTTTGCTTTTCACAATCTTGACTTTAAATCATTTCAATGGCATTGCAGGATTTGATGTTTTATCAATTTTTGGCATTCAAAAGGAGTCCTCAAATTTTACACCAGCCTAATTGGTAAATCCCATAAAGAGGCATCTTCCAGGTTTTCTTCTCGCAGCTATTCCATGTCCCCAATATGTTTCTTGATTTGTCTTTTATATCCCAATTTTGATAATCTCAATTTTATTGTCTTTCATATCTTCAAACTCTATAAGGTTTTTTGTCAGGAAACAGTATTTTAAAGTTTTTCTCATTATCTTCTAGAAGTTTATCCAATGAGTGCATCCTTTCTGAAATATTAATTATTAATATTTCAGTCCATGTGTTTGAAAAAAAAAACTCTTTAAGATAAGAAAAATATATAGCCATTTTAAATCTTTCCTGCCTGGTCCTTTAGTGTCCATTCACAACCTTCATCAAGCCTCAATTTCTAATATGAGTTTACTTCTGTTTCAATTATTTTCTATGTGTAAATTATTTAAAGATGTACTTCTTTTTCAAATCTTACAGCAAAAAGATTCAATATTCAAAATTTGTCTGATCTCCCAATTAGTTTAAAACTTTCTTAAATGTAAATCCTGATATTCAAATTGCTTCTAGGAAGAGAAAACTATTACTGTGACTACTTTCTTCTTCTTCTTCTTTTAATATACTCACATTCTTTTCAACCCTGATTCAAATACACTCGATATGATTCCATCTTATTGACACTGTTTTCTAGTTTACTGAATGTAACCCCTTCAAGATTATCCACATCCAGAAACAGAATCCACAAGAAGACCAAGTTTATTGAGAGACTATATTAAGCAAAATGAGCAAGTCTGAATGTATTTATTCTCCCTCCCTTTTATAATCCCAGTGAGTCAGGAAGCAGCCGGTCTGAGTCTCTTCCTATTGGGTTTGCTTCTGCCCTTTTCATTTTAGTAACAGCATCTGAATATTTCCCTCAAGGCTAGCTTCAAAGCTCTCTACATTCACAAATCAGGATGTATATGGCCATATCTATTTATTTTTTATTTGATTTATTTTTATTTGATTTATATGCCGCCTTTCTCCGGAGACTCAGGGCGGCTTACAATGCATTAAGCAATAGCCTTCATACTTTTGTATATTTAAACAAAGTCAGCTTATTGCCCCCACAAACTGGGTTCTCATTTAACCTACCTTAGAAAGGATGGAAGGCTGAGTCAACCTTGAGCCTGGTAAGATTCGAACCTGCAGAAATTGCAGGCAGCTGCGTTAATCACAATGCTTTTTAGTCTGCTGAGCCACCAGGCCCTTTTTATTTCTTTTGTTTGATTTGCTTTTGCCTTGTGGTCAACTGTTGAATTTCTAGTCTGCTAATGCTCATATGTACTGTTGTATATTTCTTTACACTTGTCCACTGTGAAATAACAAATCCCCGGGGCAGTCTGAAGGAAAACTTTGAGGGAAACTCCATTGTTTTAAAAAAATGCCTACCAATGGGTTCAAAACTCATAAAAACTTATCACTCACCATTGAAGTCAATAAATCTTGATCACTTTCTAAAGCTATATGATCTGTAACTGTACATGTATACAATATATGTGTAAATGTGGAACAATGTGTATTTGGACACATTGTTCCTAAACTTGCCAGTGGATTGCAAATTGCTGAGGGCATTAACTACTCCTTGAATATAAAATAAGAATCTGTTGCTATTTCCAAAGCAACAGCCTTGAAATGGCATTTCCCATTCAGCAAGAAAATGACTTCAATACAAATGTATAATACAAATATATAATACAAAAGTACAGATTAGGTGAAATCTGGTAAAATACTTGGAGTCCTAGTGGACTTAAACATGAGCCAGCAGTGTGCAGCAGCAGTCAAAAAAGCTAATACAATCTTTGGTTGTATAAACAGAGGCACAGAATCAAAATCACGTGACATATTAGTACCACTTTATAAAATCTTAGTAAGAGCACACCTGAAATACTGCATCCAATTTTGGTCACCACATTATAAATGAAGATGTTGACACTTTGGAAAAAGTGCAGAGAAGAGCAACTAAGATAATTAAAGGCCTGGAGACTAAAACATATGAAGAACGATTGCAGGACTTGGGTTTGGTTAGTCTAGAGAAAAGGACTAGAGGTGACATGATAGCAGTATTCCAGTATTTGAGGGGCTGCCACAAAGAAAAGGGGGTCAACTTATTTTCCAAAGCACCAGAGGGCAGGACAAGAAACAATGGGTAGAAATTAATCAAGGAGAGATGCAACCTGGAATTTAGGAGAAACTTCTTAACAGTGAGAACAATTAACCAGTGGAACAGCTTGCCTTCAGAAGTTGTGAGTGCTTCATCACTGGGGGGTTTTAAGAAGAGACTGGGCAGCCACTTGTTTGAAATGGCATAGGTTCTCCTACTTGAGCAGGGGGCTGGACTAGAAGACCTCCAAGGTTCCTTCCAGCTCTGTTCTATTCTATTCAAATATGGAACATCATTATGAAATTGTGGGAGTGTCTTGTTACTTCAAGAAACTGCCTATTGTCTAGAAGAGCCCTGCAATCTCAGCATTAAAAAAAAGGCTTTCTCTACTATATCTAGCAATGGGGGGAAAAGGTTGATTTTTAAAGATTCTTAAATATTTACAGTTTAGTTAGTGAAATTAATTGCCTGAAAACCTGTCAGGCTCAAAAGCACACACAGCAGGTGTCTCTTTGATTTAGTGATCATTAACTGGCTTTTGCTGCTCTTTTGGACAAACACCCTGAAGGTGAGCCTGTAAATCCTATTTAAATTGCTTCTAGGAAGATAGAAACATTTCTATTATAATTGTATGAGCTTTCTGGCTGCAGAAAAGGGGCATCTGTTTTCTGCTGCATTGATACAATCATACATACCTTGCTGACATGACCAACCCAACCAAGCAGAAGTAGAATAGTTATCAGCATTTCACAGGTTCCAGATGGCAAATATTTGGCAGTTAATGCCCAATCACTGAGTCATAAGAAGCCATTTCATTTGTCATTAGGGTACATCATTACTGGTGAAATTAATTAATTATATATATATATATATATATATATATATATATATATATATATATATATATATATATATATATATATATATATATTGTTTTGAAAGGGAAATGAGTCATGAGATATTTTATATACTTTATACCGAGGCTAACAGAAAACCTCTAAACCCTTATGTGAGCTGTATAACTGCATACGAAATGGACACTAAGGCTGTTAGTGAAACTCAAGATTTCCCTCCCCCCCATAAACCAGTAAATTGCTTCCATTTATACTTTAGAAGAAAAGATTTAAAAAGTTTTTCATGAAAAATTTTGATAGTTCCCCTCTCCCCCCGGGGGAAGAGATGCAATTTTCTGTACATATGGCAAGGAGTTCATTTTTTTTTTAAAAAAAAATGCTTTAAATAATGTAGGAATACCAGAAAATCTAGAAAAATCAAACACAAACAATAGTGACTTTGAGGAACCTAATTTTGCAATGTTGATTTGTTTATATTGGATTAATACTATTCTAACAGTGATCTGAACAATTTAGGCTAGTACACTGAGATGTATTTCTCTATGCCAATCTTGTAAGATTGGCTGAGCTGAAAGGCAAAAAATTAGTTAGGGTTAAGCAGTGAAATCATAGGCTGAGTGGAAGATATGACAGTAGAATTTATTAATAAGAAGCTAAATATTCTTTCACTGTACTATATTCCATTTATTCACTTATTAAATACAGTTCTATCCTGCTGCAATCAAAAAAAATTCTTCAGCAGTTTACATAGAACATAAATAGAAACAGTTGAAAACATCCATGGTAACAGTTTAAACCATACCAAACACTTAACAAGCAACAACAGGAAAATCAACTATCCAGGACAAAGAGGACAAAGATAAAAATGATAAATTAAAATAAAAGATGACATCATAAATAAGGTTATGAAACAATTATGACTTCAACAATTTCTGAAATTGTCAGCAAGGAGGAGGTATCTCCCTCCAGGAAGTCTTCCACAGCGTTCATGTTATAACAGTGATGCAGCACCTTCTCACTTCAGCACTTGAGCTGTGGGGTTTTTTTTAGCAGTTTCTCCCTAGATGTTGTAATTTCTAAGGCTGGTCCTTTAGGTATCCTGGCACCAAGTCAGAAAGGATTTTATAGATCTTAAATTCTACCCAGAAAGGGGAACATGATAGGGAATCGTTTCAGGTCTGCAAAATGATGTTCCCAATGACAGGAACAATATCACATGTAGACCACTGCATTTAAGAGCTTTACATATGTTCCTCTGCCCATGGTTTCCACCTGCTATTCAAGCAGGAGCTGTAAATCCAGAAGGACCCCCAAATTGAGATTTTTTTCCACCTGATGGGTAGTGATTGCTCACTAATGAACATTTATGGTGGTATCAGAATCCTGAAGTTGCCCCTTATTGGTTTCATCTTCAGTCTGTTCTGGACACTGGACAAGGATATCAATAGAATACCTATCATGGCTAGGAAGAACCCCAAAAGCTGAATAATCTCCTCCAGCAGCTTTATAAAGATACTAAAAAGCAGGAGAGATAACATACATCTCCTGCCACACACCATACTTCAAAGACTAAGATACCAACCAAACAGTCCAATAAAAATAGCAAGATGGATGGTATCAAAAGCTGCTAAAATGTATCTTGTTGCTTGTATGTACAGTGAAAGTTTATGCACTGGAGACAAATTCTTGTGTGTTCAATCACACTTGGCCAATAAATAATTCTATTCTATTCTAAAAGACCCTATAAGTACAGAAGGAGCTCGCTATCCCATCCAAATCTCAACGTTGGTTATCTCAGAAAGCAATCAAAATTCATCCCATTCTCAGCCCTGATTTGCTATGCCATTGCCACTGAATAATCTTACCTACAATTGGGAGGTTGGAGCCCGGCTGATAGTTATCAGAGTGCCAGAAGACAACCAAGAGAGCATCATATCTATTTTCTTGGAGGTCATACAAAAAGGAATCTCAGATAATGGTAAAATGATATCCACATTGAATTTTAAAATGCAGATCACTGAGAATAGTTTGATTTAAATTATTCCAAAATCTTGGGTACAGTAGAAATGAAATGGGGCTTCTAGAATATTTTTAGATAATAATCGCTATTACTAATAATAATTGGTACACGATTATGGCCAGCTATTATTTTTAAACCAACAAAGTAGGGTTGCCTGAAGTGAATGTTTGAACTGTGACAAAGAATTTACAGTGACTCAAATACCACTGAATAATGATTAGCAGATCAAAGGAAATTCATTAGTGGAAATAAAATATTTAGGGATGCAAAATTGGAAGAGACAAAACATGAATAACAAAATAAAAGAATAAAAACACAAACAGAATGCTGGCAAGGAAAGCATTACATAGTCAATTTATGTAAAAGAGGAAGAGGTAAATGGATAAAAATAACTCCTGGTAATGGCTTACAATTGGAATGTTTTTTAAAAAAAGAAATGGAAGGCTTAATTTTGGTTGCTGAAGAGCAAGCTATTCAAACTAATGCAATCAAGGCCAGAATTTTAAAAATCATCAAATGATTTAAATTGCAGATTGTACAAAGAAGCAGAAGAAATGGTAGCTCATATATACAGCTTGTGCAATAAGACTGCACAAACTGATAAACAACAACAACATGACATCGTGGCCAAAATGATTCACTGGAACATCTGTAAAAATTATCATGTGCCTCTAACAAACAATTGGTGAGAAAATATAATTGAAAAGGGAGTAAAAAATAATCAGAATTCAAATTATAATTTCTTGGCCACATAACCCATCAGATTTAACTATAGTGGAAAAGAAGACATTGTGGATAACAGGGGATAGTAGAATAGAAGACAAAGTATTGAAAAAGATCACAAAGTATCAAGATCTGAAAACTGAAGTTGAAAGGTTATGGCATAAACTAGCTATTGCGGTCCCAGTGGTTATTGGAACACTGGCTGCCATATCCAAAAAAAATTTGACCACAGTTCGAAAATTTGCACATAGACAAAATTTCCATTTTTTTTTTCAACTATAAAAGCCATGCTACTTGGATCCGCGCATATACTATACCAATATCTTAAGACATCATTTATTCTTTGGAAGAACACAATGTGTGTGAAGGCCAACACCAGCTAAAGAGCTGTCAGCTGTGATTTTATATTGTCCATTTAATAATAAAAGTAATATAATACAACATCTGCCTATTCCAAGTCCTTGGGAAGGCCTTGATTGATGGATAAAATACCTAGTCCAGTCTAAACATCTGGCTGACTGCAATGAATCATAAGAATAATCTGTCACACCACATGTTGGATTTAACAATTGTTGATAAGAAAGACAAAAAAAAAATCTGGATGGTGGACATTGCAGTGTGTGGAATGGGAACACAGAACTGAGAAAATCACAAAACCCAAAAACCTGCAAATAGAAGTAGAACAACTATGGCAAAAGAAAGCAAAGAAGGTCCCAATAGCAATAAGTGCATGGGTGCAATTCAAAAAAAATCTCCGGGGCACCACTTGAGCACCATCGCCATTGACAAAATTACCATCAGTCATTTCCAAAAGGCATCGTTACTTGGAACAGCTTACATCCTGCAATGGTACTTTTAATTTTATTAAACAATATCTGTGGTACTCTCTGAGTTTCATCACCCAAACTAGATAACATCAACAACTTAATTATGTTGCCTAGTTTGGGTAATGAAATATCTGCAAGAAAACAACCAAACCCAGAGAGCACCAACTACCTCTCATTTCAACCTTGAGCTACAAATATTCTCCTTTGTTTGGTAACAACAGCTGCCTATCTCAGACCCTTGGGAAGGACTCAATAGGTGGGCAAAAATGCCAAATCTAGACTAAACATCTGGGTGATTGTGTTACCATCAACAACAATAATTTATCCCTTGTTTCTAGAGATTTTCAACCTGTCAGTAGAACTGTGTGAAAAAAGATGAATTCACTGGAACTCAACAAAAAACTGAAATGGATATAATGGGTGAAGATCCTATATCATGTATATAAGCAACAGAATATGGAAAATCATAATATTAGTGTTTAGTATTCCACTTCAGCTCTTTGGTCGCAGTTGCAAACACTGAGTTTCAAGACTAAATATGGAGAGGCTAAATATGCCTATTTCTCTCTCTTTCTCTAGCAATGGGGAAAAAAAACCTTTGTCTTGTTTTTTCTTAATACTCACTAAAACGTGGCCATTGGTAGTGCTGATTGTTTTCTCTATTGAATGAAGTATAGCAGTGGAGCTGATCAGATCTGAGCACCATTGCTTAATTTTAGTGTTATGAGTATTTGTCTTTAAGTTGAATACAACATACTGTATATTTTGCTCCCTGGATTCCCCATCAAAACACTGATCACGCCAAACTTTGCTTTTCTTCAGGAAGCCGGTTGCCTATTGTGCTGTCATATCTTGTCCTCAGGAAATGAATAAAAACCACAATTTTGTATTCACTATCTTGGAAGTAAGTTCTATTTTATTCAATAATCTGATTTCTAAATAGATAGGATTACACCTTGATCTTATCTACCTGATAACAATTTATAATCCTCTGAAAGTTGCAAAGATCTTATTTTCAGGCTTTAAAACTAAGTGGCTTATGTCATCAGTATTCCAGGGAACTGCAATCCTGTATCACACTATCCTCTCAGTTTATATAAATATAGGCTACAATTATCTGTACTATGAAACCACTACATTCTGCTCTTCTAGTTGCTCCTGCTCTATATCATTGGCAGAGTTGAACTAAAACCAATTATTTAATTACTAATTTTAGTACAATGACAAAATGTTCTTTGTTACATTAGGGTGGCACCACAGGCTTTGAAGAGAAAACAAGAATTGCAGCAATCGAAGCTGTCAGGTTTTCCTTTAGGTAATGGGCTATTAAAAACATTTTAAAGTTTAAAAAAATCATGTACAGGGAATAGCGGTATTAACCCATGATTGCCTTCCAAAGTTAGAAAGCTCCAAGGATTTGCATCATCATAATACCTGGGTGGTGGAAAAACATGGCGAAACATAGTGGAGGTAAGAACGGATTCCAGACTTCATTCCCTGCTACTACATATCCTGCATTTCACTAAGGTAACACTGCAGAGGTGGGATTCACTTACCTTCCCTACCTGTTCATAAATGTGAGCGCACATGCCACCTCTGCGCATGCACATAGCCTTCTACTCATATAAAGTAGTCGCACATTATGTCTGGGTGGGCGGGCGGGCGGAGCCTCCTGCAATCACCGCTACCGGTTAGCGCAATCCGGACAGAACCGGCAGAATCCCACCACTGTAACACAATCTATAACAAATATAGTCTGGATATGAAATTATTTTATTTTCTGGGTTTTCACACTATACCACATACTTAGGCATTTGTTCCTACTGTAATAACACCGACACAACACCTGCATTATGATATCACAAACCAAGGTCCTCCCTTTCGTATCTCCATTGCAACTTCACAAAGAGTTACGTAGTGAGCAAATTGTATCATGACAGTGTGACACATATTTTCTCATTTTTGTAAGATGCCTACGATTGAACCATAAACTAAGTGAATGGGTTTACACAAGATGCTAAGAGGAGAGGACTTCCGGTTTCCTCGTCTTCGGCGGCGACGGTGCCTTTTTAAGCACCGCCAGCCCCGCCGCTCGTAGAGCCGCTTCTCGATTGTGAAGCGGCTTGAAAGCTTCAAAATCCTTAGGATTCTTGAAGAAGAGGCAGCAGGGTACAGGTTGAGCCCCTGCAACCCCCCCAGGGAATTGTTTCTGGGGAGGAAACAGGCGCGGCTCCCTTTCAACCTGCTGAGACTCCGGGCGGCGTGGGACGTCTCTGCTTCCGCAGAACAAGCCGGCTGCAGGAAACTTTTAAAGAGCAAGGAAATAACCCAAATAAACACCTGAAATCTACCTGAACCCTGAAATTTTGAACTGCAAGTATTAGCACTTTGCTGACTTTTTATATTGAAGTGAAAGTTTCTGAATGAGTGAAAGTGACTGGAAAAAATATGGCGCTCAGCATTAGAGTAAATGAATCAGCGAGTGTGGATTGGTGAAGTCATCTTGCTTTGTTACAAAGTTAAAAAGTTGCTATAAAGTTGCTCCGGCTGTAACAGGAACAAGAGGAAAATCTCTCCCTTTTACTTGACTTTGCTGCATTATAGCTTTGCCCTGATTAAATCTGGGGGACCTTTTTAGAAGGCTTTGTGGAGGTGGCAGAAGAAGCGGAACCTTCCTCTTTAGAAAAGCTAGCTTACGTGGCAGGATGGCTTCAAAGAAACAGGAAGGCAAAACAGGGGGGGGGGATCCCCCACATGCAAACAGGATACACAGTCACAAGTTCAGAAAAAAGATTTTGATATGGGAGATTTAAAAGAATTTATTTCAAATATCTTGGATGACAAATTTCAAAAAGCTCAACAGGAAATAGATGATAAAATAAATAAACTAGATGATAAAATTCAAAAGTCTCAACAGGAAATTATGCAGGAAATGCAGCAGAACCAAAAGAAGGTGACCAAAAAAATAACAGATGTGGCGTCTGGCCTGGCAGGATTTATTATGAAAGTTGAGTCACAAGTGGATGAATTTAAATCAGAAGTTAATGCTAAGATGAAAAATAATGATCATAAATTTTTTGATGTTGATGATAAGATGCAGAGAGTTGAGAACGAGATTGTCATGATGCAATTCCGGGCAATGGAATTTGCTATACGGCTTCGAGGAATTAGAGAAGAGGAGAGACAAGATTTGAGACAGATCTGTGCTGAAGCCCTAGCTGTGATCTTAAAAATTAATCCTGATATGGTCTTCTGTAAAATAGACAAAATTTACAGAGTCAACTCTTGGGTGGCCAGACAAAGACAATTGCCTAGAGATGTGGTCATATATTTTACAGACAGAGCAATAAGAAATGATATCCTGCAAAAATCTTTTCTCACTTCTGTGCAAGTGGGCGGATCCAAGATCACAGTCTACAAGGAGCTTCCACCTAAGATGTTGAAATCCAGAAAAGATTTTGGCTTTCTTGTTAAAGAATTGCAGAATAATCAGATCCCATTTCGTTGGGACGCTCCAACTGGCATAATTTTGAGATATAAGGGAGAGAAACACCGTTTGAATACTGTGGAGAAGGCAGAGCAATTTTATACTGATATCTTTAAAGAAAGAACACCATCTCCACGTACATCTACAGTTTTGGAGATTAAGGAGAGTGATAAGAAGCAACCTCAAGAACCGCAACAACAATCTAAGCAGGAATCAGAGGAGTTGAAGGGCCTGAAGGAGGTTTTCTGGATGAGCCTTTGCTGGAACCTTCTCCAATCTTGGAGCCGGCTTGGGTGGCTGAAGTCAAGGACCAGCGTATAACCCGAGCAAAATCCAAGCAACTTAAAGAAAAGTTACAGCAGGAAAGACAAGATGAAAAGGCTGGGGCCGTGGGGAATGCAGGACAGAAGATTTCGGATGAAATCCGAATATTCTGTTCTTTGCTCCAGAAAGAGAATAATGATGATTAAATGTTTATCTTGGAATGTGAATGGGTTGAATGTAACACAGAAAAGGAAGAAAGTATTTGCATATTTAAAACAACATAATAATGATATAATTTGTTTACAAGAAATGCATATTACAGCTCAAGATCAAAACTATTTGAAAGATTCCAAATTAGGAACACATTTTATATCTTCAACTAACCAAAAAAAGAATGGTGTGGTTATTTACGTAAATAAAAAATTAACAGCCAAACTTATAGAAGCTGATCAAGACGGCAGGTTTGTAGCAATTGAATTACTTTCTGCTAATAATCAAATTCTTTTGATAGGAATTTATGCTCCTAATCAACAACAGGACTATTTTTATAAAATGCTACATACTAAAATACTTCAATGGGATTACAGATCTATTTTAATTATGGGAGATTGGAATGGAGTAATTGACTCTAAATTAGACAAAAAGACTTTGGCGAAGTCAAGGATTAGATTACCACAGACTTTTTTTGATATGAAAGAAGACCTGGAATTAAAAGATATTTGGAGAATACATAACCCAAAAGAACTGGATTATACTTTCTTTTCTGACAGACATAGATCCTTTTCTAGGATTGACTTCATTTTGTTGTCAGATGATTTACTTGTTAGGACAAAAAGAACAAAGATTCTGCCAAGAACTTTGACTGATCATAGCCCAGTGTGGATAGAAATTGAGACATGCAAGACTGAGAGACGCTCTTGGAGATTAAATGAAAACTTGTTCAGATATGAAAAAAATATAATAGAACTTAAAAAGTATTTGAAAGAGTTTTTTGAAATGAATTTGAATAAAGGCACCCCAATGGAAATTGTGTGGGACGCAAGCAAAGCTTATATGAGAGGGGTGCTTATTCATATGAACTCTAAACATAGGTTGACCCGACAAAAGAAAAGACTTGAATTGGAAGCAGAAATAAAGAACAAAGAACAGTTACTTATTAAAAACCCAACAGATGAAAGAATACTTGGTGTCATAAAACTTTTGAAAGACCAATTCCAAATGCTTATAGCGGAACAAGTTGCAACAAATTTACAATACGTGAAGCATAATACATTCTGCAACGCCAATAAACCGGGCAGGTGGTTGGCTTACACATTAAGGAAGAAACAGAGCATACGGACTATTGATAGTATTGATATCAGAGGGAAAGAAGTTTTTCAACAGAAATTAATAAAAGAAGCTTTTCTTGAATATTACACTAAACTATATGCCAGAGAGGAGGTGCAGAATGGACTTATAGAAAAATACTTAGACAACAAAAGAGTTACAAAAATCACTGAGCAACAAAAGGAAAGAATGAATTATCCTATAACAGAGGAGGAGATAATAGCAGCAATAAAACAATTAAAAACAGCTAAAGCTCCTGGAACGGATGGTCTGACTGCAGTGTATTATAAAACTTTGCAGGCAGAAATGGTGGAACAACTTAGAGACTTATTTTGTAATATACAACAAGGGGGAAAAGTACCCCCATCATGGACTACAGCTTATATTTCTTTGATACCAAAAGAACAAGCAGGTCCCAAAAAACCAGAGAACTACAGACCAATATCTCTCTTGAATACGGATTACAAAATTTATGCAAAAGTATTAGCCAACAGATTGATGCCAGTAATTCAAAAGGTGATTCATGATGATCAAGCGGGATTTATTGAGGGTAGGCACATGAATGACAATGTAAGGCAAGTAATAGATTTATTGGAATATCTTGAGAAGAATAAACAGATCCCTGCAGTGCTGGTTTTTCTGGATGCAGAGAAGGCCTTTGATAAAGTGGACTGGAATTTTCTATTAAAGACTTTAAAAAGGATGGACTTTGGGGACCAATTTATTCAGGCGGTCTCAGCAATTTATCAAGATCAAAAGGCACAGATTATTATTAATGGAAGTTTGACAACAGAGTTTAAAATCGAAAAAGGAACAAGACAGGGATGTCCGCTGTCCCCATTGTTGTTTATTTTAACACTAGAAGTCTTGTTAAACACAATAAGGGACTCTAATACTTTGAAAGGTATAATGATAAGGCAAGAGGATTACAGAATAAAGGCATTTGCAGACGATCTGGTTGTTACCCTAACACAGCCAATGGAATCAATAATCCAGATGAAGGACATTATACAAGACTATGGTAAAGTTTCAGGTTTTAGATTGAACCAGAAAAAAACAAAGATGGTAGTTAAAAATATGACACAAGATCGTAAACTTGAGCTTGAAAGGAGGGCAGGTTTTGAGATTGTACCAAAGGTAAAATATCTAGGAGTTCAGGTTGCAGAATCAAATATGAAATTGTTTCAAAATAATTATGAGGTGTTGTGGCGAGAGGTGCAAAAAGACATGGAGACTTGGAAAAAACTGCAGCTGTCTTTACTTGGAAGAATAACAGCAGTTAAGATGAACATTTTTTTGTTTCAAATGATTCTGGTGCTCAAAAATGATAAACAACTAAAAGTATGGCAAACTGGAGTGAACTAGTTTGTCTGGAACGAGAAAAAACCAAGAGTAAAAATGAAAATCATGCAAGACATTCCAGAAAGGGGAGGTCTTAAACTTCCAAACCTACAGTTATATTATGATGCAGCAGCTTTGACTTTAGCAAGTGACTGGTTTGGAGGAAAAAAGACTGGAATACTAAACGCAGAAAGTTTTGATTTGGAATTTGGATGGCACGCTTACTTATTTTATGACAGTAAAGTGGATAAAGTATTCAAAAGCCATATACTTAGAGATTCTTTGTTGAGAGTTTGGAAGAAGCACCAAAACAATTGGGATTATAAAATACCGCTATGGCTGGATCTTGGTCATACTTTGTGGAATACAAATATAATGTCACTCGGGGGGTTTTCATACAAAGAGGTTCTTTTTACAGATGCGGGCAGATGGCAGCTGAAGACATTACAGACATTGTTGGCTGAAGGGATTAATCTAACTTGGTTACAATATAATCAATTGCAATTGAGATGGAAAGAGGACCAAAAAACTGGTATTATGATGTATGAGGAAGAATTGGTTAGACACATAAAAGAGAAAGGTCCAATGCATATTAAAAGACTTTATAATGTCTTGTTAGAAAGGGATTCAGAAACTGAACTAGTTAAAGATTGTATGATTAAGTGGGCACAAAATTTTGAGGAACCAGTGATGTTGGAAACATGGGAAAAAATTTGGGTTCAGAATGTTAAATTTACACAGTCGCAGAATCTGAGGGAAAATTTTTATAAAATGTTTTACAGATGGCATCTAAACCCCAAAAAATTGTCGTGTATGTACCCTAATGTGCAGCCTAAATGTTGGAGATGTGATTGTCTAGACGCTACATATTATCATGTTTGGTGGACCTGTAAGAAAGTTAAGGCTTTTTGGATAAAAATTTGGTGGGTCATGCAGAATGTTTTGAAGAAAAAAATTCAATTTTCTCCACAACTGTTTTTATTGGGTATAGTTAAGGGTTTTACATTGGGTGAAACAAAATTGATATTGTATATGATAACAGCAGCAAGATTGTTGATAGGTAAATACTGGAAAAATGAAGCGCTGCCCACGATTGAGGAATGGACTTTGAAGATAGCCAGTTTTGCAGAGATGGCGAAGATTTCAGCATATCTAAAAGATTGTTCTCAAGAGACTTATGAATGGGAATGGAAGAAGTGGATAGATTATGTTCAGAACAAATATCAAACTAGGAAGTATCAAATAGCTTTTATTTGAAAATGTTATATTAAGATAGAAATATTTTAAGGTTGAGGATGAAAATTTATTTGAAAATGTTATATTAAGATAGAAATATTTTTAAGGTAATCAGGATGAAAATTTATTTGAAAATGTTATATTAAGATAGAAATAGGTTAATGTAATGAAGATGAAAATTTATAAGGGGGAGGGAGGGGTTCAAGTTTTATATACAAAGGAGGGTTTTTCCTTTTATTTGACATGTGTATACTGTGTGGAAGTCTGGGGGGAGGGGAGGGTTAGGGTGGGTTAGGGAGGTTGGGAAGTTTGGGGTGGGTTGAGGGGGGCGGAAAAGGGGTGAAAATGTAATTGTAAAACTTTTGCAATAAAAAAAAAGATGCTAAGAGGAGAAAAACAAAGATGAAAACTAACCTGGTTCTGCCCATTGTACAAATACAACAGGCATGTCTTCAATTGATTTAATTAAACTAATTGTGGAATGGTAGGATAGTATTTCTCTTCTCCAATGCATTTGCTTATAAACATAGATGCATACAGGAGAATGTTCTCACATAGCTAAGTGATGCGTAGTTTATAATGTCATACTCTTTAGTCTTGAATTTTAAGTATTATGGTACTTGAATCCTTAGCACATCTTCATGTTTTTTAAATAATATTATTAGACTTTACTATTTTTAAAAATTAATATATGTCCCTGGCTGTTTTATTTATTTGTTTTATAGGCACATTCTTGCAGTTTGATAAGCTCCTTTGTAGAGTTCATCTAAACACTGAATTTTAATATGTGTTTTTTTCTTCTGATATGTTCAAAATTAGTCTCTATTGTTAATAGAGTCCTTCCCTGTTGTCAGACTAAATGTTAAACCCCTACTAAGTGTTTTATCAGAAGGCAATTATTATGGATGCTTAATAGGACACCTTGTTTCATCAATACGTAAAAAAAAGAAGCTATTCAAGAATGCAGTCCAGAAGCTCCAGAAAGCCTTCAACAAAGTATAATATTGGTGGCAGAGTTTAGACTCTGATCCTTGGTGTGAGAATAGAGTCATATAAAGTTTAAACAATAATGACTTTGTTTAATTTCTGAAATTTTGAGAGTTATGAAAATGTTAAAAAGGGAATAGATATTTAAACAAAAATAGAACTGTCAGGATAAACATACTAGCATCTTGAAGAGGTACTGCTCTTCTTTGCATGATAACTTTCCTAAAATAAAAATGATCAGATGGAACTACAGATGACTTGACAACAATAAGAGTTAAGTTAGAAAGTTGATTTTGCTACAGTGCTATATTTTAAGGAAGAGAAAATTGTTTTGTGCAATCTCATTATATGACCCTAGCCTTTGTGCTTATTTTCACTTTAATAAACAGAATGAGTGTTTTTAATTTCAAATAATATAATAATCCTTAAGAGCTTTTGGGAAGAGAATAAATGATAGTTTAACTTTTTTTTGTAGGATTATATGCTGCTGGCAGCAATGGCAATTAGTAAATTTACAAAAGCAATGCTAATGTTATTCACCCTGCTTCCATGTACTCTGTTTTATTAGCAAGTATCCTATTTAGGTAATTCCTTGGGCATTTAGAATTTGCTTTATTTAATAAATATTCTTTTCTTATTTAACCACATTTAAATATCCTTTTCTTATTGCATCATGAATTGGTATTTTATTACAAACTATGTATTAAACAATACTGTGTGTGTATGTGTGTGTGTGTGTGTGTATGTGTGTGTGTGTGTGTGTGTATACTTGTTACTGTAGTTAGGAATTTCAAAGGTCATATGTCAAATAAGTGTTTTAAAGAAAATGGCAACCAATTGGAACAGTTGCTATAATTTATATAATACATTATCTATGGGGTGTAACTTTTGGTTTAGCCCTTATATATATGTATCACAAATACACACATGTATGTATGGGAAAGGATATGCACATACAGATGGATTTCACATTTATATATTTCTTTCCCTCTATAGCCATCCATCTCCTGAAAAAAAAAATACTGGAAGGATTCCATTGTATTATTTAGTTTTATTTTACTAGGCTTTTAAAAATATACAGGAAAATGTGATACATATATTAAACAGTGAAGTAAATAATCCAAAATATTAACTGATTCAGACAAGAAACTAGAATCGGTATGTTACAGCAATATCACTGAACTGTTAAAGTATATGGAATTGATAAGATAAATGCAAGGATTTAAGGTTAAAGTAATTCCAAACTTCCTCTTAGATCTGCTCTGTGTAACTACTAAATATAAAGCCCATATTATCATAACCTTGTGGCACAATACAACTGCATCATTTCATTCCTTAGGAATTAAGGAATTCTATTGGATTCTATTGCAATAGAATCTCCTGGATTCTATTGCAGTGAGAACAAGGCTTGTGGCTTGCCAAAATTCTATTTAAAATGCTAACTGGAATTGATAATATGGGCTTTCCTAGGGCCCAGTGTGCAGAAGATTCATTCGTGATCTATTTCTTCACAGGTTTAATATCGTGACACTGAAGTGGAAGTCATCTATCTTCCCAGAGAAAAGGTTAAACCCTCATGTTGTGAGTGGTTCATCAAAATCACGAATCTACAATTCTTGTAGCACTTTGGTAATGTCATTCTATAGAGTGGTTGCAGCTTATATTTGGCTCTAAATTTACAGTAAATAAATACAACTGCTTAACATTTCTTCATTTTTTAAAAACTCTTCATTCACTGTTTAGGAGCCCCTTTATGTCATCATTACTGATCCCAAAACTTGTATATTCGTTTTCCTCAAATTTCATTAACAATTAATTTTGTTCTTATGCTTTGTTAGTGGTTGTGACAACCTCTTATGCTGCAACAACCCTTATCTCACCACGTTTCAGGACCTGTTTATAGGCAATAAATGTGACATAGATTTGGTTTCCAGAATGGTTTGCAAAACCCATTCTGATGCTAAATTTTGTGACATGAAATTGTTTCAAATAGGAAGACACACTGCCATAAGGCTTTGCAAACTCAATATGTAATGAAAGTTATACTTATGAGTATAGTTCATTGAGGGAAGAGGACTACCCAAAGCTACATGCAATTATTTTATAAACTAGAAATATTTCTGAGGTACAGGGAGTCAGTTTTATTTTGCAGAAAGACCATCTTAATTCGATAACTCAATAATATATAGGGATATGGTCATGTGCTTAATATCTTAAGATCCTTGAAATTTTTTAATGGGAATAAAAAAAAATAGCATTCTATATCAACTTTTAATGCCAAATGGTTTGCTTTTATATAAAACCTGCCTTTTCTCAGTTTTATTGCCTTATCCATTTATCTATCCTAGTTTATTATATATACATAAAACTACCTAGCTTAGTTTGTGATTCATAACTGGAATAATTGAATGGAACCATATTTTTGTGAACAGCATTCTGACATTTGTTTTATGACATAATTTATGATGACATGTTTGGACACATATCATCCTGCTAACTATAAAAGCCATGTTCTATATAATATTTCTAATTGATGAAATTTTCTCATTACTTCTACATCGGCTTAATACTGAATCTAGATAATATGATTGGAGTTGTATATAATCTATTGTTAAACTCGCCAAACATTAGAGTTCTCCAAGGAACAGGATACACCCAGAAAAATACAGCATCCTTCACTTAATCCTCCAGGGAAAGATTGAAGGCAAACGAGGTCCAGACAGAAGAAGAATATTATGGCTTCAAAACCTAAGGGACTGGTTTGGACAAAACTCAGCAGCACTTTTTCATGCGGCTGTTGACAAAAATAGGATTGCCAACATGATCGCCAACATCCGATGACGGATATGGCACAAGAAGAAGGAGAAGAAGGAACAGGATCTGTATTCTTAACATTCTAAAATGAAATCTCTATTGAAAAGCAGATTAATTTCTGTTTCCCTGCCTTTTGATAATTATTATTTTTTTCTCTATGCAGTAACCAGGTATTTTCTAGTCACTGCCTAGAATAAAAAGGTGTCTGAGGCTTTAGACAGGATTGCACTCATGTGAATATTCTCAACCCATAGACTTTTTCATCCTTCATTGTACATGGATGAATTGAGAGTCATGAAATAAATTTAAGAGACATTTAGCACACTATTGGTGGAAGATGAAGGATAAACTCAACCAAATATAAGTAAGAGCTGTTATTAAAACCTATCTTCTGGCAATTCAAGCAGCAAACTGTAAATACTTTTCTGTACTAATTGTACCTTCAGATAATGACCCAGTGATCCTCTTTAAGATAACTCATTTCCCCCTAGGGTGGATGATACCAAGGACTACCTGTAGGGTAGTGCTGAGACACCTGTGAAGTTTCTGGAAGACAAATTTGTTTGGATTCATGTATTCCCAGTTACATGTCAATGTGATTGCTAGTCTATTGGAAGTGTCTGAGGCAGATTCTTATTTTCTGGGAACAGTTTGACACTATTGCTCTTGAGGAAGATTCTAGGGAGTATGACAACAATCTATCATCATAGGGTGAGATATCATCAGTGATCAGGAATATAATCTGGGCACTCTCCTGGACTTGTAATTCCTGCTCAAGGAGCAGTTCACATTCATAGGTAGGAGGGCCTTTGTACAATTGTACAACTGTAATGCCTTTTCCAGGACCAACAAACCCCATTCAAGTGGTCTCAACGACTCTCTAAAAGAATACAAATGACCAGATGTCTGCAAGAGATATAAATCCTTCCTCTCCTCACCATCCAGTCACAGGTTCTTGAATGAGAAGCAAAACATCTTCAAAGAAAAACAAGGAAGTTCAGTTGCCCCTTGAAAAAAAGCATATTTGGGACTTCAATTGGTTTAGAATGCAGAAGATTATGTGGTTTTGTACATGTGCCAATTTGCACGTGTCAATTCTCTTGTGGGCACTGCATTGGTTGCCAATTTGCTTCTGGGTCTGATTAATGTTCTGGTTATTACATTTAAAGCTCTATATGGCCTAGGGTCAGGTTATCTTTTCCCAGTTACATCTACCCAACTCACCAGAGTGGTGAGGCAAAGTTTGTTATGGCTTCCCTCTACCAAGAGTGATCCATTTACTAGGACCAAGAAGGATCTTCTCCATGATGGCTCCTTCCCTGTGGAACATCTTCTCTGCAGACATAGAATTGGCTCCCACCCTGATACACTTTTAAAAAGCCCTTAAGACACAACTTTGCCAATGGATCTAGGGATTCCAAGGTGATATGAAGTCCTTCAGTGGCTTTTTTTTTAATTTGATTTATATGCCGCCCTTCTCTGGAGATTCAGGGCGGCTTACAATGTGCTAAGCAATAACCTTCATTCTTTTGTATATTTATACAAAGTCAGCTTATTGCCCCCACAACTGGGTCCTCAATTTACCTACCTTAGAAGGATGGAAGACTGAGTCAACCTTGAGCCTTGGCAAGATTCGAACCTGCAGTAACTGCAGGCAGCTGTTATTAATAACAGGGTGCTTTAGACCACTGTACTACCAAGGCTTGTTTGATTGTTTCCACCAGGTGTGTGTAGGAGGATTTTGTATTTAAGGTTTTACTTCTATAGGCCATCTGGATGTTGGGTGACTATATAAATTTCCTTAATAAATAATAGCTGCATGCACCCAATATCTATGTACTAAATGTGTTGAAACTTTCAGAAATCTGGTAAATTAATGAATGTATATAGGTAGTTTTTGACTTATGATGAAAACTGGAAACAGAATTTCCATTGTAAGTTGTTGCAGTCATAAGTGGAGTCAGATCCAGGTTTATGATAATTTTTAAAACTGTCATTAAATGAATCACCATGGTTGTTAAGCAACTCCAGCTTTTCCAATGGCTGGTTTTGACATTTTTTGCACCTCAATCAGCAAAAAAAAGGTCACAAATTGTAATAATATAACCCCAAGAAGTTGCAATGTCAGCTGATTGACAAGCAGATCACAGGGTAGTGTGATAATCGTGTGAATATATAACATGAATCACTTTTTCTGAGTCCATCATAACTTTGAACAATTATTGAACAAATGGTTGTTAAATCTAGGATTACCTATTATTACAAGAATATAGATTCACCCAAAGACAAGCAGTAGCCTGATTTTTTTGGGAGGGCCTAATATAACCCTGCCCCAAAGAGAAGCCGGGGATTGGGCATGGTCAGCATATGGGGGCCCATGGTGTCCAGCAGCAGCTGCAGCCCGCCAAACTCTTGGCACAGCGCAAATACCGATACATCCAAGTGTGGAGGCAGAGGCGGGGAGGGAGAAGACAGGTGATACTGTCAAGTATTTGCAAGCCATTGGCACATGTGTCATATAGACACCAGTGGGGGCAGAGAGTGCCTCCACCCCTATGTGGAAAGGAGGGGCTTACCCTGAGTATAAAACCCCCTCCAACCTTTCCACCATGCTCTCTTCTTGCATTTGTTCCCCATGAGACTTGATCTCTGATCAGGGTAGTCACACACACTGTGTGCCCCCTATCCTATAATGAATACTAAGACAGCCTTTGTACATTGTTAATATGCTTTCTTATATGAATAAATACTTTTAAGATATTTATTCATGCATCTGCCTCTGGACTCTTCTATGCTCCTGGGTTTTTCTATGATTCCAATTCCACAGATACGGACATCTGCGCAGCTGCCTGACTCACGGGAGGCTCACCAGACGCTTGTGCAGTGGCACCAGCAGCAGGCAGAGACATGGGGGATGGGGGAGGAAGGTGATCCCAACATGTAGCACAGGTGCTTCTTCAGCACAGTTTCAGGCAAGCCGAGAGATGGTGGGACGGAGTAGGCGGCACATTGGGATCACCTCTGCCTCTGCCTGGCTCTGTTGTGTACTTTTCACCCAGAGGGGATGCAGAGCAAATTGCTCCATTTCAAACTGTTTCCTTTGCAAGAACATGAAGCTTTGAGTCTCTGTGATTTCTCTGTCTGGGTGAAAAGTGTTTGGTCACCTATGCGGTGCTTGGGAATGGAGCAAATTGCTCATATATATCAATGCCCCCTCCCACATGTTGGGGTAGACCAGGTGTTTCAATAGAAAAATACTTAATCTTTCCCCTGGCTCAAGCTAATGAAGGGAGGAGAACTTGTGGCTCAAAAGGTTAATTAAGGAAGGCCAAGTTCGAATCTGAGTAAGGGTACGGCTAGCTGATGAAAGCTAAAAAGCTTGAAATAGATCTATACTAGCCTCCCTTTATTTCTTTATCAGCAAAATATAATTTTGGTATAAAATAGTTTGTCGTGAATGCGACTGCTTGAGGGCTCCTGGATTGGAGCTGAAAGGCGAAAGGGAGCAGAATGCCCCCTTCCACATGTTGGGGTAGACCAGGTGTCTTGATAGAAAAACAATATATATATATATATATATGTATGTATGTATGTATGTATGTATGTATGTATGTATGTATATGTATATGTATATGTATATGTGTATATATATATATATATATATATATATATATATATATATATATATATATATATATATATATGCATACATACACATACTCTCTCTCTCTCTCTCTCTCTCTCTCTCTCTCTCTCTCTCTCTCTCTCTCTCTCTCTGTGTGTGTGTGTGTGTGTGTGTGTGTGTGTATGTTCCTATATATAATATAAACCAAAAACATTGCCATTTTTGTGACTCCTGTGAACCACACTGCAAAGTAATTAATTTCTTTTAATGAGGAATATTAATATTCTATAACATATTCTACTACATATGCAATAGATTCCAAGTGTTTACCAGTTGAAATATGAAGTGTTTGAATTGAGATGTATCATCATCGTACCAAATATACCTCAGAATTATTCACTGTGAATTTTATAGAGAATCTCTTCTGAATATTCTCTGGGTTTACTGATATTCTGGGAACATTTAGCAAAATTTGATTTTGAGCACTGCTAACTAAATAAAATCTTTTATAATATTTGACAGCTGATAAGTAATTTTAATCTGATAGTCCTTACAGCATTCATGAACCTCTGGGTATAGTCATGCTGGTCACATGATCCCGAAAGTTGTCTCCCCTCACTAAGAAACAGAGATAAGTACCACCCCCTACAGCTGGTCACGACTGGACAGGGGAAACTTTTATCTTTACCTTTTACCATGAATTTATAACAGAAATTGTTTTATTAAATCATTTTATTAAAGCAAAAATGTCTAAGATATTTTGAAGTGTAGAAATGTTTTAAAGAAATGAATAAAATATTTGACAGCTTGACAGCTGACATGCAGGTGTTGTAATTCATAGTGACTGAGAAATAGAAATAAATAGCTGGCAAGACCGGACAGCTGATAAACACAAGCTGTCAATATTTGACGCTATCTGACAGTATCTATGTGATCTAATCTGGATTTGACAATGGGTCAATACATTTTTTGGATAGCCAGCTAAAACAAATATTTTTTATCTCTTGATCAATTATCATTGATTTTTATCTCTTGATTCTCCAGTTTGAAAACCAAGTTGAAGGATGAAATATTTACATATGAATCCATTGTTCATAATCCAAACATTAAATATTTCATATTTCTTTCTGTCTCTATACACATATACATTCTATACATACACATACATACATACAGAAATTAGTTCAAAAAACTACTCATATTCCATTAGGAATTTTCCCTGTGCTTTCATCTGAATGGATTATTGTAATTAATCTAATTATAAACCACTAAAGAGATTTTGTTTTACAACCCATTCACTTCTACTTAAGATTTGGTAAGATGCATAGGCTATCATAGATCTAAATCTTGGTGTTTTTTTTAAAATAGTTTTTATTGAATATAAATATTAAAAAAGACATATGTAACATATACACAACAAACATTTATACAACATATACACAAAAAGAATATAATTTCTTCTTAAGCATGTTTTCAGAGTGACGGTCTACAATTCTACTTATAATATATTCCTTCACCTTTCTGTAATCTAATAATATTTTTATTACATATATATGTATCAATCGGTAATATATCCCCTATATTTTTTGTATATTTCTAATTTTTAACCAATTATACCAATTATTCCATATTTTATAATAGTCTGATTCTTCTTTTTCTTGTAATTCTTTGGTTAACCTATCCATTTCAGTGCATTCTAAAATTTTCCCTATTACTTCTGTTTCACTTGGTATTTTTTCTTGTTTCCAATTTCTTGCATAGGTTATTCTTGCAGCAGTTAATATATGAATTGTAAGATATTTGATATCCTTAGGGTATGATTTGTTAAAGATTCCTAATAGAAATGTTTCTGGTTCTTTTTCAATCTGTGTTTTTGTTATTTGTTCCAACCATTTTTTGATGTTAGACCAAAATTTCTTTGCTGCCGGGCACGTCCACCATAAATGATAGAAAGTCCCTTGTGCCTTTTTGCACTTCCAACAAATTGGGCTATTTTTAGGTTGTATTTTTGCCAATCTGGTTGGAGACATATGCCACCGATAAAACATTTTCAGTTGGTTTTCCTTGTACGCCATTGCTTTCGTTAACTTTAGGTTTACCTGCCAGAACTTTTCCCATTTTTCCAAAGGTATTGTGTGTCTGATATTTTGAGCCCACTTAATCATCGTTTCTTTGACTGTCTCTTCTTCCAATTTATAGCGTAGGAGAAATTTATAAATTCTACTAATTAATTTATTTTCTGAATGTAATATAATTTTATCTATTTCTTGTTTTTGATTATAAATTTCATATGTTTTTATATGCTCTCTATATTTGGATTGTATTTGAGTGTAAGTCCACCAGTTTATTCCTCTGTGTAAATCTATCTCCAATTGTTGTTTTGTCTTTAGTTTATCTTGATAGTCAATTATATCTTTATATCTAATTATTTTTGTCTTATCTGTTAAATTTGGGTGTCTAATTGATTCAGCCAGTGCTAGCCAATTTGGTATCTTCATATAATGTTGTTTTTTAATTTTAAGCCAAATTTGTAATAGTGAGTTCCTTATTGTATGTGTTTTAAAATATGAATGTGTTTTGTATTTCTCATCCCACATAAAGGAGTGCCAGCCAGTTTGAAGTTCGTGTCACTCAATTGTTAAAGTTCTAGAGTCCTTTAATTCTATCCAATCTTTGACCCACGATAGTACTGCTGCTTGGTAGTATATCTCCCAGTCAGTCTTTTGTATCCTGAAGCAGTTTAAATTTTATTTGTGGCCTTTTCCCTTGCCAAATAAATTTAGATGTTATTTTATTCAGCTTTTCAAAAAACGGTTTATCTATTTTAATTGGGGTGACCTGAAACAAATATAAAAATTTAGGTAATATAGTCATTTTGATGGCCGAAATTCTTCCTAGGAATGAAATGTGTAAATTTTTCCATTTTTCTAAGTCTTTCTTTCTTTGTTCTAGTAATTTATCATAATTGTTTTCTTTAATTGCTGATGTTCTTGTAGATAACCAGATTCCTAGATATTTTATTTTTGTTGTTGTTTGGATTTGTATATTATCTGTCAATTCTTTTGTTTGAATTTCTGTAAGGTTTTTTACAATTAGCTTCGATTTACTTTTATTGATTTTTAGTCTGGCCACTTCTCCAAATTCTTCTATTTTTTGGAACAAATTAGGTATAGATTCCATAGGATTTTCTGTCAAAAACACTAGGTCATCAGCAAAGGCTTGAGCTTTGTATCCTTCTCTATTGATCCTTAAACCTTCAATTCCTTGGTCTTCTCTAATTTTTTTCAACAGGATTTCCAATGATAGAATATATAGTAAAGGGGAAAGTGGACAGCCTTGTCTGACTCCTTTTGTTATATTAAATTTGTCTGTTATGTCATCATTCATAATTATCCTTGCTGATTGCTTGGTATAGATTTCTGCTATAATTTTCCCAAATTTTTCCCCAATTTGCATATTTTGTAGTTGTTCAATCATAAATTTCCAATTTTGATTATCAAAGGCCTTTTGGGCGTCAAGAAAAACCAACGCTGCCTGCTTCTCCGGGTGTGATTCATAATATTCTAGAGCATTAAGTATTATTCTCATGTTGTTCTTTATTTGGCGTCCCGGCAGAAATCCATTTTGGTCTGGGTGTAAATATGTATTTAATACTAATTTAATTCTTTCTGCCAAGATTGCTGCAAATATTTTGTAATCGGCATTCAATAATGAAATAGGTCTATAGTTTTGTATTAACTGAAGATCTGTGTCTTCTTTTGGAATGATTGTTATTATGGCTTCTGTCCATGAATTTGGTATCTTGGCTTTCTCCATAGCTTCATTATATAATCGCAACATATTCTCTCCCAATACTTCTTGCATTGTTTTATATATTTCTACCGGTAGCCCGTCGGGACCCGGTGTTTTATTGTTTTTTTGCTTTTTCAGTACTTCATCTAGTTCTAATTTGGTTATTGGCCTATTGAGAGTAATTCTTTGTTCTTCTGTGATTTTTTGGCATTCCTGATTTCTCTATGTACTGTTTTATTTTATCTTCCTCTATTTTTCCCTGATTATATAGATTCACATAAAATTTCTTAATAATATATTTTTTGGCCTCTTTACTGTGTTGAATTTCTCCTTTATCATCTTTCAATTGGTATATCATTCTTTTTTTCTGTTCTTTTTTCAGTTTATAGGCTAGCCATCTGCCCGTTTTATTTGCGTGCTCAAAATAGTTTTGTTTCGCCATTTTTATTTTTTGGGCTAGTTCTATTTGGTTTATCAAATTCAATTTATGCTTAATCATTTCCCATTCTTCTCTTATTGTTTTGTTCTGGGGCTTTTCCTGGAGTTTTTGTTCTATTTGTTTTAGGTCTTTCTCTAATTTATCTAATTGTTCTTCTCTTTATTCTTTTTCCTCGTATATGCTATTACTAGGCCCCTTATATATGCTTTTAAAGTATCCCATGTGTTTTGTAAAGAGGTTTCCTCTATTTTATTTATCTGAAAGAATATTTTAACTTCCTTTTCTAACATCAAATTAAATTCTTTTTCTTTACATAATCTTTGGTTCATTGTCCATCTCTTACGTCTTCTTTTCTCTTTCCAGTTTATGAATAGTGGATTGTGGTCTGCCCATTGGTTTGTGCCTATCTCAATTTTTTCTACTTCTGTTTTGATACTTGGGGTCATCCATGCCATGTCCAGTCTTGACCAGGAGTTATGCGGATGGGAGTAAAAGGTGTATTGGGCCTCTTCTTCATGTGTTTCCCTCCATACGTCTGCCAAGTTTAGTTCTTCAGCCATAGTAAAGAATTCTTTTGGAAGTATTTCTTTTTTCTTTTGTTTTTTTTCCCCCCGTTTTGTAGTCTTTCTTTGCATTTACTATTGCATTATAATCCTCTATTACACAAATATCATCATATTCTAATTCTGCTAATTTTATATGTAGGTCTTTAAAAAAAACCTGTAGTTTTTGGTTAGGTGCATAAATCCCTACAATTAACATTTTCCTTTTTCCTATTTCTAATTCAACCATCACCACTCTACCTTGCTCATCGGTATAAACTAGTTTAGATTGTATTTTTTCTTTTATGTAAATCACTACTCCTTTTTTCTTTTTTGGGGCCAGAGATAAATATATTTTTCCTAACTTGGGGTTTTCTAGGATTTTTTGATAATCTTTTTGAATGTGTACTTCTTGCAGACATATCACATCTGCTTCTAATTTTCGTAATTTTGTGAAAATTTGATTCCTTTTCTTTGGGGCATTTAAGCCATTAATGTTTACCGAAAAGAGTTTGATCTGTTCATCCATTGCCTATTGTATCTGTTTTTTGGTGTTTCTTGTTTCCATCCATTCTCTAGGTTTTGCACCTTCTCTCTGTTCTCTCTCTTTTTCTTGCCTCTGTCTTATTTCTTTTTCTTCCTTTGTTTCTATTGGTTCTTCTTCTTGACTTTTACTATCTGTTTCCTCCTTACTTTCCTGTTCTACTTCTAGTCTAAAATGTGTGTTATAAAATTCTCTTGCCTTTTCTAGAGTATCTATTTTATATCTTTTGTCTTCCCACGTAATTAAGATCCCCTCTATTGGCAGCCATCTATACATTATCTTGTATTTGATCAATAGTTGTGTTAAAAACTGATATTGTTGTCGTAGATTTTTTACTCTTCAGGGTATCTGTTTTAAAATTATAATTTCTTTTCCATTATAGATCACCGTTTCTTCTCTAGATTTCTTATAGGCTTCATCTCGGATTGATTTTTTAAAAAATTTAACATGGACTTCTCTCGCCAATCTGTGTCTTCTTATATAATTTGTTTGTACATGATAAGTTTCTTCCAATTGTCCTTTTATTTCTTCTGGCTCTTTTTGTATCATTCCTGCAATAATCTCCACCATCTTTCCTTCTAAGTCCTCATTTTTTTCTTCTGGAACATTTTGAAAACGCAAGAAGTATGAGGCCTTTTCCATTTCGAGCATGGCCAAGGAATCTGACATTTCTTTGTTTAGTTGTAGGATTTTTGCTCCATTGCTTCTACTTTTAATTCCACGCGGTCTATTTTTGTTTCCGTTTTCCTAATTCTCTGTTCATTTTCTGCTATAGAATTTTGAATGCCCCCAATTTTATCTTTCATGGTCTTAATGTCTTCCTTAACTTCTCCTAATTCATTTCTGATCTCTGCATGGAACGTTCTCATTTCTTCCTGATTTTCAGCTATTTTTTCTTGTGTTTGAAGCAGTGTTTCCTGGATCTTTTGAAACATATCTTGTATTACATTAGGTGCCATTTCCAGTTTTTCTTTTTCTTTTTCTTTCCCCATCATGCTATCTATTGTTTTTTGTTGTGAGGGGGAAGGAGTCATTACTAACGTACTAGTTGTAGGTTTTTTCCCTGTCTTTGTTATGGTGGATGTTGTAGACATTTTTAATATTCGTGTAAAGCTTTCTAACCTTAACATCAATTATTAAGTTATTCCTTAATATCTCTATTCCCCTCCAAATACTACTTATACACCACACAATTTATATATAGTTATATTATATTATATTGCCAGTTATCCCGATTAAGCAATTAATTCTTATTCACAGTATAAATATATTTACTTATCAATCAAGATTTTAATTTAATTTTCTTAATTTTCTAATTAGCAATCTTTTCAATACCCCCTTTTTCAATCAATCTATCTCAGAGATACAGTCAACTCATCTGTTGTTTTATATAAAAATCAGTCTTTCGCTTTAACAATAATTCCTTGTCTAACTACAATTCCACAATACAATTTATAGCTATAAAAATATTGTCAACTTATATATTTCTTTCAAATGTTAAACTTATTAACTAATTAAACAGTTCAAAATTAATAATTCACTTAATTTTTATTTTCTGTAATCCTTATTGTCTTCTTGCTTTACCTCTCTCAGTCTGTTCTTTCACAATCATGAAAAACGCAATCTGTGTCGTCTCAGTTTTTTTTTTTTTTTATTTATTCTCCCAGTCATCGGATCTCTGCATTCAATTTTCAAATCTTTTTTTTTAAAACTTGAGTTCTTATTATCCAAAGTTATTTGTAAATCCAGAGTTTGAAATTCCGACAGATCTTCTGTATCCGTGAAATTCACCACTTAGTCCAGTATTTTAGTCTTTGTATTCGGTTTCCGATGTTTGGGGTTTATATCAGTTATAATTCCCAAGATCAAACAGCTTGTCTCTATATCCACAAAGTCCACAGGCTGCTCCCTTTGATCAGCTGTAAAGGTCCGCAGTCAGACCGCTTCGAGTGCTATTTCTCCTTTTCTTATATTTGCTTAGTCATTCTATGGGTTTCTCTCTTCCGCGCTGTAATTATTCCCCCTTTTTTCCTTCTCCTCTTGTATCGCCGCTTTTATAACTCACTTGTCTTTCTCTGATTTGATCGTGCATCCCGTTTGCCGTCTCTATTGTAGGTGATCTATCTGACAGTCACTCGGATTTGCTTCCACTTTTTGCTTCGATCTAGGCAGGCGCCATCACTCCTGTCCGCCGATAAGGCCGACTTCTTCTCCACCAATTTAAGAGGTTGATCGCTCGACCTAAAAGACCACCTTTTCTAATCTATGAATGCTTTTGTTCTGCAATTCCTTGGACCTGTAATATTTTTTTCAGCTACACTTTAAAAACCCATTTAACTTAACATATTGTCCATTATATTAACCAAATACTTTATATTTAAATGCAAAATATTTTCATTTTTTCTAAAAACAAAAAGAGAAAATGAGGCATCCAAGAATTGCCCCTACAACGTTATTTTGAATATTACGTTTTGGTTTTCTTCACCTGAGTGTCTTTCAAATGAGTACACCCCAGCTGTCAGGTTAGCAATAGCTGTGCTGACTAGAACTTTTGGAAATTGATACCACACCTCTGGAGCCTGCCACGAATGAGAAAGACTAGAGTAATGTGGGATTTAAATTGAAATGCTGAGGGGCCAGAGAAGGGAAAGAAAGACAGATTTATACAGATTCAGGTTATATGTGAGACAAGTCACAAGTAACTTATCAATTAACAATTATAATGTGTCAAAAACCTGTGCTTGTTCAGACCTTCTGAGATTGCATGTTGAGTTCAGTAATCTCCCTCACAACGGTATTATTAAAGTCTCATTTTCCAAAACAACCACATTGCAGTCTGCTATAGAGTACTCTAGGAGACTGAAATGGTTTGATATTACTTTTTTTAAAAAAAAATCTTGATGTCAAACCAGTATATCAAATGTAGTCATTAATTCTTTGGGCCAAAGTTTGTCCCATTTGTTAATCAGCCAAGGGGCTACTAGGCTCCTAACTTTTTATTACCATAAACTAACATAGCTGTCTCCTTGCAATGAAGAGGAAGTGTCATTGCATGGGTCTTTCTCAGCCAATCAGAAAATACTTTGATCCAATGGGGAACATTTAAGCAATGGGCTTCACCTGTAGCAATGTTGGAGTCTGCATCTCCCACATTTAACTTCAAACATGTTATTGTTTCTCCCCTTACATTTCTAACCCACCACAAAAATTGGGGTTGAGGAAAATCAGGGTCAAAGGAAATGTCCTTTGCTTTTAGATGAATCATCTGCTATTTATATAGTACCTGCAATCATGTGTGCATGATGTTCATTTGCCTTGCACAGAACAACAGATCGTATTACACAGATAATTGGTTAACTCTACTAGTTGCCAGTGTGTTTTTGGATCCAGCTCAGTTTTCATTTTAAGATTATTTGAAGGACTGCCTTCACTTTCAGGGCTCTGCTAGTTCAGTTCTAGAAGCTGACTACTGAGATTTCTGAATGCTAGAAATTCAGTCTGTGCATTACTCTATAATATTTGTGAAACAGCATTATTTAAATAAGGTTTTATAGAATATTTTAATACACATTAATGGTTGACAGTCACTTTGAAGTTGTATTCTATTTTAACTGGTTTTACTAAACATTGTTCATTGTCCTGGCTCACCAGCATTTGCAGGGAAGCAAGTACTCAAAGTATGTGGTCAAGCCATTTCTGAGCTCCAAAACATAATCAGGTAGATGAATCCTCAGGAAAAGATCTTATTCCAAATCAGATCTACCTTTAATTGAAAATCCAGGTGATCTTTACTGTTGACTACTAATTCTTGACTTTAATATCTGTGGAATTTTACATTATCCCCTGAAAGCTGCCATTCAACCCGGAATCTCCATGAGTTTTGATTTTGGTCTTAATCATTGCCAGATATCATACAATAATTCTGAGTCTAGCAAGTGGTTCTTAATTCTTAGGATTACTCGGTAGTACTTTAGTATTTCTACATTCTAATCTATAGAAAACCTACGAAAACAACCATGATATCATACTTGCAATATATAGATTATGCTTAAATAAATAAATACAAGTTTTAGATGACATGCTCAGCCTTGCAATATACTTTAAAAATGGTTTCTATAAAATATGTGAAAAGCTGAAAAAAGTTCAAAATAGTTTTTTTCCAATTTGTAAATAAAAAACACACCCTTACTGTGTCATTTTCTGATTTAAATCCTGTACATGTTTCTAAAATATGCCAGTCAGTCACTTGATTACTTCAGTAATATATAGGCTGCAGTGATTTACCAAAAGCCATCATGATCTACTATCTGAAAAATGTGATTACTTAGGAACAGTTGCTCCAAGGCCAGCCATTTTATAATCAGTTTGACCAGTAATCATTAAACAGTTTTTAATGATAAAGTGTACCAGTTCTACAAGAGCAGCTACATTGTGTTAGGTCAACAATCTGCATTTTAAATAGAGTCTAAATATGTATTTTCCCGACACATTGGAGCTGTTAACAGCTTACTGGCTCCATATTACAATTTAAAAACATTGCCCACATATATATGTATCTCATTCTTCTTTTAGAGTACACAGCTGGGCCCAGTACAATGACTACTTTAGATTGTCATAATTAATTTTCTACAGGCCTTTCTGATTAAAGAGGATATTAATCAATATGTATTTATTAAATGCTGCAAATTGTAACACAGATAGGACGGAAGAGATTTAAATTTCATACCTTTGCTGCAACGACATATACTCACCTATTACCTGAAAGTTTAAAACACTATCATATTCTAATCTGGCATCCTCTAAAAGTGTTAGAGTTTCAACTTCCCAAATTGATGTCCATGGAAGTCTCCTAAAAAAATCTTTCATCCACATTGGCCAAAAAGTTTGAGAGTTATGGGCAGTCACGTGCTGGATGCTTATGGGAGCAATTGTGAAATATTGTGAAATTTTACAAGATGGTTAAGAACTACTATGCCAGGGGTGTCAAACTCACGTCGTCATGGTGGCATCACGTGACATATTGAGACCTTTTTCCCCTTTGCTAAACCAAGCATGGGCGTGGCCAACACATGACACATCCAACCCAAGGCCTGGGAGTTTGACAGCCCTGTACTATTCCTAGTGTGCTGATGAAGTCATTGTAGTGGCTCTGACAGAGCAAATTCTTAAACATTTACCATCCCACAACTGGTTTTAGGCCAGACTCAATGAAACCTACCAATATGGGACAGACAATATTTGTTTTCTTTTTTTTTTGAAAAATGTTTTTTATTTTTATTTCTTATACACATACTGTAAATGTACATTCTCTTATCCATAATTGATCATATATATATACATATTTCTTTCTAATAAAAGCATAAAAATAAGACATTTTAATTATATTTGGGGTTGCTCTTCTACCCTCTCTTTTCCGTCTTTTCATAACAAACCTCCTTCTCCTTCTTTCTTTCCCCTCCCTCCCTCCTCTCCTCTTCTACTTTCTTCCTCCTCCTCTCCTCTCCTCTTCCCTACTTCCCCTTCCTCTCCCCCCTCCCTGCTTTTGTCCCTTTCTCGCCTTCTCTCCTGCTCTTGTCCCCTATCCTTTCTTCTTTTCCTTCCCCTTTCCTCCATTCCTCTCTCTCCCTCTCCTCCTCTCTCCTTTTTTCCTTTGTTGTGCAATATTTCCCTTATTTGGTATCCAAGCAACTCCCATTTTCTAATAATATATACTTTCTATTCAATTTCTTTCCCATTGTATTCAATCTATCATTTCATAATTCTACATTTATATTTATTATCTTTTCTTTCCCCCACACCCCCCTTTTCCATTTACTCTAGTGTCATCTGAGTTTTTATTTCTTTTTTGTTTTATCCCTCATTTAACTTTCTGTTATCTATATCATTTATCTATCAACTTTTATTCGTGTTTCTTTTCTATCCATACATAGAATCTTTCCCATGTCTTGAAATACACTGATTCCTCTTTATCTTTTATTCTTAGCATTAATCTGTTCATTTCCACACAGTCTAAAATCTTTTTTAGATTAGATTTTCTCTGTCATCCAATTTTGTGCAAATATTATTCTTGCTGCTGTTATTATGTGTATAATTACGTACACTTCTTCTTTGCTATCTGGCAAAATAACCATAACCAACTATAATTCTATAGGTTTATTTAACATTTCCTCTAATCATGTATGTATTCTAGACCAATAGTTTTTTTGCTTCTGTACATGACCACCACATATGATAATATGATACCGGCAAATGCAAACATTTCCAGCATTTAGCTGATTTATCTTTAAACATTTTTGCTAGTCTTTCTGGTAGCATATGCCATCTATAAAATATATAAATTTTCTTTATATGCAGTTGCCATAGTCAATTTATAATTCCTTTCCCATAGTTGTTACCATTTCTCTAATTCTATTGCATAACCAAAGTTTTTTGCCCATGTTATCATTGTCTCTTTTACTTCTTCATCTTCTAATCTGATCTGCAGTAGATAATTATACAACCTTTTAATCATTTTTTCATCCTTTCCAGTCATTATCTGATCCAACTCTGATTCCCCCAAATTAAAACCATATAGACAATATTTGTTTTCCAGCTGTCATTGGACTAGTTAGGACAATTACTGCAGCTCCTTCCTCTCAGTTATTGTAACATGCTGTACATGGAACTGTCCTTGAAAATTATCGGGAGGCTATAGCTGGTCTAGTATGTGGTATCATTCTAGTGCAATCAAGCAGAGGGGTCTCATTGATTAAACAATTATAGAGACCTCTCTATCACAGCTTCTACCCTCTGGAATGATATCTCCATTCAGAGATTCCTAATATAATTCAAGGAATTATTAAAAACATGATTGTTCTCCTTTGGGGTTAGAGTTATTGTGAAATTCCTATTCCTATTAATTGCATTGCTCTTTTGTTAGATAATGTTTTTTTTTTTTAAAGTAGTTTTTTTAAAAAAATAAAGTAAAAAAAAATTGTAAGCCTGCCAGAGTTGGTAAGGAGTTAGACACCCTCAAAAATTATTAATTAATTTATTTGTTTAAATCAATTTAGATGACCCATCTCATAAATGTGACACTGAACAATTTACAACAATTTTAAAAACAGAAAAAAATACAAGATTAGAAACAAATCAGGAACCAATAAAAACACAAAGTGGTTGCTGAAGGCACCATATACTTACAATGTGAGCTTGATTATTCTCCTGCTGTGCCCTCTCTCTAACAACCCCCTCCCCCCCCAAAAAAAAACCAATCAGATCTCAAGACTTTCTGAAAGCAAGCTGAGTTGGGTCCAACCTAATTTGGGTCCAAACCTGTATGATATATCAGAGGGAGGGAGGGAGGGAAGGAAGGAAGGAAGGTAGGTCTCTGTTTTTTGGTGGTGTGAAATTCATACAAATTTGTATGTACATTTTTTCTTCCTATTCTCATTCAGCTTGATGAATGAAATTTTCATGCTTTAGAAATCATTATTGTTATGCCTTAAACAGTTATGTCCAATGAGAGTAGAATGTTGGCAAAGTTCTAATGATAGGTCTGCATGTATTTAATTGTGAGGTTACAAAAGATGGATATGAATGTTTTCCTCATCACTGTAGAATTATTTCTTCAATGGACTCCAGCTCTCTAGTTCCCTGGATTCCAGTTAAATCCTAAAGGAGGAACTTTCACAAAATGGCTTTCCATTTGGCTTTCTGGTATTACTGCCGAGCCGAGGTGGCGCAGTGGTTAGAGTGCTGTACTGCAGCTACTTCAGCTGACTGCTAGTTCAGCAGATCAGCAGATCAAATCTCACTGGCTCAAGGTTGATTCAGTCTTCCATCCTTCCGAGGTGGGTAAAATGAGGACGCAGATTGTTGGGGGCAATATGCTAATTAGTATACTGTCTTTTTTGTAAGCTGCCCAGAGTCCTCGGAGAGTGGGCGGCATAGAAATATGAATAATAAATAAATAAATAAAGTGTTTTTGAGAAATTGGGAAAGTTTTTTTTAAAAAAAAATCTAGGAAAAATCTACACTTGGTAGAAGAGTTAGTAAGGCCATTTATGCCAAGGTGTACTATTTACTGGATCTCTTTAAATAATTGCTATTAATTTCATTTTGCAGGCATTTGGGAATGACATTGAATATTCAATCATTGATTGAGGCACTGTGGTGCAGTGGTTAGAGTGCAGTACTGCAGGCTACTTCTGCTGATCACCAGCTGCTAGCAGTTTGGCAGATCGAATCTCACCAGGCTCAAGGTTGACTCATCCTTCTATCCTTCCAAGGTCAGTAAAATGAGGACCCAGATTGTTGGGGGCAATATGTTGATTCTGTAAATCACTTAGAGAGGGCTGTAAAAGCACTATGAAGTGGCATATAAGTCTAAGTGCTATTGCTAATACTGATGTGTTGTGTGAGTTACTACAGTTGCCACATTGGGCCTAATGCTTTATTAAATCTTTTGGTTGAGGTCTTTGAAAAGATAACCTTCCTGTTGTTGTTTTTTTAAACAATTTAGGAAATAGGAAAACATTCAATCCCCATGTTGGAGAATTTGACTGTTGCAGCATAGGCATCATATGTAATTTATTCTCAATCTTTTAATTGAGCAGAATATAAATGTTTGCATAAGGTTATTTGTCCCCATGTCATCACTCTCTCCTCTTGCTAAAAAAATAAATAAATGGACGTTAAAGGCTTTTTCTGGTGTTCAGTTAATTTTGTTGCTATTCTGGCAGGATGAAAGCTGGCCATGTTTCACACAGCTGTCCAATTAGAACTTCCCCAGAGTGATAGACAGTAATGAAATATAAAAAGAGGTTAATACTGAGCTTGGCAGTGCTGCCACTGATGCTAATGGATATGGGCAGCTCCATTACCCTAGAGGACAAATGTGATTTTTGGTATTCTCTGGCTTGTTCTCAGTATGTGGAGCAATGCTACAGATTTTATTGACTACTTTAAGTGGCACACTTTAAGTGGAATTGCACAGATTTTTTTTTTTAAAAAAATCTGTGTTAGTGGGCTTGTTATGTACCAAGAAACTAAAAATCTATAGGATGATTATATATAGAAAGAATAAGGCAGAGACAACATTTATCTTCCTCAAGAATTATCACAGTAATGCTTTAATAGATTAAAGAGCTCTGAACAAATAATGCCCATAATCTGATTTAAACCACATAGCAATAGCAATAGCACTTAGACTTACATGCCACTTCATAGTGCTTTTACAGCCCTCTCTAAGTGATTTACAGAATCAACATATTGCCCCCAACAATCTGGGTCCTCATTTTACCCACCTCAGAAGGATGGAAGGCTGAGTCAACATTGAGCCGGTGAGATTTGAACTGCCGAACTGCAGCTAGCAGTCAGCTGAAGTAGCCTACAGTACTGCACTCTAACCACTGCGCCACTTCAGCTCTCATGTTTGCATTCAGAACATACAACAGAATCATATGGCTTAATTATTCTCCTGCTGTTCTTGAGAAAAGGATGCAAAAGGATCCCCTTCCCCATTTTTGTTACAATCCTGGGATCCATTGAAGGCTTGGGATGGAGCCTTTTTGGTGATGGGCAGAGAGATATGTATCCTTTTCTCAAGCAACATTTTATTGCTTGAAAGAGACAGGCTGCGTTTTGCTTCTATCATAAACACACACTTCCCACAATCTTCCAGAGTGCACCAGACAGAACTCCCAGCCTTCATTAGCTCAACTAATCCATGGGCCATGATTAAGGGGCTGAGCAGCCATGAGGTGACTGGGGAAGGGAAGGGCTGCCTCTTGTGCTGGCCACTCCCATCCGCTTCACTAGGGCTTATTTTGAGGTAGGGATTATATTAGGCCCACCCTCCACCCCAAAAAAAATCAGGCTAGGATTTATTTTTGGGGTAGGTTGTATTTTCAGGGAAACACGGTATAATATGCAATTATGAAAGTCTTTACTTAAAATGTAAAGTTGAACTTTAATATGAAATCAATAGCTGGTGACTACAGTTGAAATGAAGATGAAGATAGGATAATACTCAAATTCTACACAATAATTAGGCTTAAGAAAATGTATTTTTCAGCACCAACAATGAATTATCTAAAAGTCTGTATTTTTAGGGTTCATTATGTTTACTTTTTTCTCTTATACACAAATGCATATACATGGAAGATTGTAATAGTTCTTTTTATTCAATATCTTGTTTGTATCCAGCTGTGGAGGCAACTTTGAATTTAAAATGTAACTTATGCAAGAAGCTAGTTATAAGACAAAGATAAGACAGAAAGCCAAACTTCATAGTTATCTATTCAGGATGATGGTCAGAGGCTATTGTGTCTTCAACAAAGGTAGATTTGAGTCACAAAATGCCATAGCATAAAGATATACTGTACTTCACAAAGTACAAGGAAATACAAATTTCACTGGTATGAAACTAAATTTTAGAAAAGCATACTCATACACAGATGATTTATTTGTTTATTAAATATAGTTGCCCAACTCACAAAAAACGAATTACTGTGTGGTAATAAAAACAGAATATAATTGAACCCATGAGAACAAATGAAAGTCACAAGAAAATGCCCAGAGTACCTCACTATATATGACACTTCACAGAGCAAACACATCAACATCTTGCCCCAGTGCTCAAGAATATCCAGGTCTTCAAAACCTTCCTTAGGCTAACATCTGGTATAATAAACACTCCACAAAGAAATAAAACAAAGAACATATATTACACAAATATATGAGCCCCTCCCAAAATAAAAGCTTTACCCAAATAAAACCACCTCATAATGCACACGTTTAGATGTGCCTCAAAAAAAGACAAAACACCTGTTTAAGATCCTATTCCTAACTTCTTTGGTTTTTAATCAGGATTCTCTCCCAGCATCTCCAGGATACCACCCACTATCTTCAGTCTGGATGACACACTTTATGAGTAAAGAAGTGTATAAAGTTAGTCAACTTTGGTTACTATGTTATACAACAGTCTCACGATCTCATGGCTTTGATGATGGATGCTTTGTTCTATGGTCCTGCCATAGAACAAAGCAGTGGAGTCATCTGGGAGAAAAACTAATAAGCCTTCCTACAGTGCAAGAGGGCAATTATAAGCTTAAATTATGTTTTGCTGTTAAACTTTTCCAAAAGTTCATGAAGAAATTGGTAGGTTTTTTTAAAAAATTCATTAATAGCTTCTCTCTGCTTTCAAGTCTTCATAATTCCCATCTCAAAAAAAGGTTTTTTATCACTATTGTTCTATACCTAATATAGTGAAATAATTTATATTATAAGACATCACAAAAATGCCTCCAGCACTTTAGTCCTTTGGTAGCAAACTATACATTACTTACAGATAATAATCCGAACAATGCGTTATGTCACTCATGAAGTATTAGTGCCAAGTTCCCCAAATCCACACTCAAATCTATCAGTCATTGGAATTATTTTTAAAGCTTTCTTTCACATATTTTTTGCTTCAGTATCTCCTTTGGTGACATTGGTTTCTTCAAAAATTCACCCATGATATGTCCATCAGCTCAATTCATGTTTAACAAGTGAAAAGACAGAATTTAGCTGGCTAAAGCAGCTAAGGAAACTTTGAAATAGCTTGAGGCTAGATTTTTGCCTTGATTCTCTAATAATTTAAAGAGTAGTCTTTTCCAAATCTATAGAATTTTGATTTTGCTTGGGAAATCAACTTTTGACTTGTTTTCACAGTTAAGGAATAATTATGAACTAAGATACTTGAAGAGAGAGGAGGAGGAGATGGAGACAGAATTCATTAGATTAAATTAAGAACAGTAGCAAACATATTGATAGGCTCTAAGAATCAGGAAATCCTGATTCTGGAACTAAATTCCAGTACAGAGGATTTATTGCTCAAGCCTATACACAAGAACTTAGTCAACTAACGTACAATACTAAATTGGAGACAGATAAAGGTCAATGGAATTCAGGAGGGGTTGAAATTAGATGGTTTGTGGGAACATAATAACTCTAGGCTGATGATTAGTTTAACTCTGCCCTGCTCTTCTCCTACGCGTATTTACTGCAGAAATAGGCAGAATTGTTTGGCTTCTCTCATTAGGATAAATGCTTTGCAAAATAAATTTTCAGTTCAGCATCTTCAGTGGCAAATCTGCAAATCCTTTACCATTTTTTTTGAATGAGGAACAATTATACTTTTTAGAAGCATGCAAGGTGGTAGTACTCTTGCCTTTTTTCTTAAAACAGTCATAGTGTTCTGAATAGAAGGCACAACACAAATCTTTTCAGCAGGCCCTTGCTTCTTTCAAGGGCTTTCAGGAGGTGAACATCAAGATGATCAGAATTTTATGGATCTCTTTGCTGCCATCCAATGTTTGCAGCCCAGATCTGGTAGCCTTCATAAAGATTTGATGTCATCAAACTGAGGTATTGTTAGGGAAAACTTGGGAAATAGACCTACTACCTACTTCACAAAACGAACAGGAAAATCATATAAAGCATATTTTAAGTAGAGAGAAGCACCCCAGCTTTTGCTCCATATGATTGTAGAGGAAGCTCTTGTGCTCAGTCTTGGGGAAAGCTAAAGCATTTATATGTGCTGATTTACCTTGGGTCTCCATCATTTATTTATCTTAAGTAAAGAATTTATATGTCTATCCATCTAGCTAGCTGTGTGGTCACTAAGAATCAATGATTATGTAATAGCACATGATCAATCCATTATACATCTTAGACAAGTAACTAAGTTGCTATCAAACAATAAAAATATTATGAAATAAATCTAGAACAAAACTAAATACATTAAAACAATTATCAAGGCATCACAATCTTAAAATAGACATATTGTGCTCCACTAATAACCATGCCCTAATACTAGAGGAATTTTTTGGAAGGCCAATAGGATTGGAGTTATCCGGATTTGGATCGCAGGGGAATTTGGATTTGGACAGCATCAAATTTTTATAATTGAAAATGTTCACATCTGTAGGCTGGAGAGAAAATTAAAATGATATAATGAAAGGAACATTAGTGACAAAGTATTTCTATATCTTATCAAGAGAATTGGATAGATGTGTCCATGTAAATTTCTAGTTCAACTTAAATATATCTTTTTCTTCCTTTCTTCCTTCCTTTTTTCTTCTTCCTTTTCCTTCCTTCCTTCCTTTCATTCTCTGAAAGAAAAAGAAAGAGGAAAAATTAAAGAAAGAGAGAAAAAGAGAAAAAGAATCAAAGAGAATGAAAGAAGAAAGAGGAGGAGAAAGAGGAGAAGGGGAGGGAGGGAGGGCAGGTTATTTTCACACATTATTCTTGATGTATCAATAAAGATTTGGCAATATGACGTTGAACATTTTTTTCCCAGATGGCTAAACACTCACAATGCCATCCTGGTAAGTCATTATTTTCAGTGAGTTTTAAAATGTCAGTCATATCTTGGCTAAAAGCTGTTGTTCCAGCACTCATTTCCTTGTGATAACATAATCCAAGGCAGCTCATTGTTGAACAGCAGTGTGAGTTTCTGAATCACCAGAGCAGTGCTGGAAATTGTTCATTGCTCTCTCAAAGATGTTTGGGAGCATGCAGACAAAAGAGAAGTTAGATAAACTATACAACTTGCTTCTTTGGCTCGTTTCTTATTCACAGCAGGGCACTTCTTATGCCAGTCTATTTGGAGGGATAGGTGTGAAACAATAAACTCATGAGATTTTTGTTATTGTTCCCTGTTTTCTTTTGAAGCATCTGCTCAATATCCAGAACATTCATTGATTATTTTAGTTTCCAGCTCTTAAAACCTGTCATCTGAATTAACAGTTGAGTGCTACATTTTGATCAGCTGTACTCTAAAGTCAAAGTTAACTAACAGTTATTGCAAACTTTTCCTAAAACATTATTGATGCTGCTGTCATCTTTAATACACTGATGTTTGTAGTTGTTTCTTTTTTCACTAATGTATATCTCAGGTGTAAGGTTGGGCACCTATGCTAAATGTTTCACAGTGTTACTTACTTACTTATTTATTTATTTATTTATTTATTTATTTATTTATTTATCTAATTTGATTTTTATACCGCCCTTCTCCAGCAGGACTCAGGGCGGTGAACAGCCAAGGTAAAACATAGCATACAAAATTTAAAACAATTTTAAAAGATATTAAATAATTTTGGCCCACAATTTAAAAACACCCCAATAAAATCAATTGCAAATTAAAACCAAAAGATGGGATCAAGCCAGCCCGGCTAGATGAAATAAGTGAGTTTTAAGGGCCCGACGAAAAGTCCGGAGGTCCGGGATCATACGTATCTCTGGGGGTAGGTCGTTCCAGAGGGCGGGTGCCACCACAGAGAAGGCTCTCTGTCTGGGGGTCGCCCGCCGACATTGGCCAACGGCACCCTGAGGAGCCCCTCTCTGTGAGAACATACTGGCCAGTGGGAGACTATTGGCGGCAGAAGGCGGTCTTGTAGATACCCAGGCCCTAAGCCATGGAGTGCTTTAAAGGTAGTCACCAACACCTTGAAGCACACCTGGAAGACCATCAGAAGCCAGTGCAGCTCGCACAGGAGGAGTGTCACATCGGAGCGCCCCGACGCTCCCATAATCCCCCGTGCGGCCGCATTCTGGACCAGTTGAGCCTCTGGGTGCACCTCAAGGGGAGCCCATGTAGAGAGCATTGCAGTAGTCCAGGCGGGAAGTGACGAGTGCTTGAGTGACCCTGCGTAAGGAGTCCCAATCCAGAAAGAGACGCAACTGGCGTATCAGGCGAACCTGGTAAAAAGCCCCCCTGGCCATGGCCATCATATGCTCTTCTAAAGACAGCCATGCATCTAGGAGGAAGCCCAAGTTTCAAGCCCTCTCCATGTATGCCAATGACTCGCCCCCAATAACCAGCGATGGCACCAGCTGGCTATATTGGGATGCTGGAAGCCACAGCCACTCGGTCTTGGAAGGGTTGAGTCGGAGCCTGTTTCTCCCCATCCAATTGTACTTACATTACAATTCTTGAATAGTTCCGGAAAAAGTTGACTCATCACAGGATTTTAGAACAAAGGAAAACAAAGCAAACTACTACACATCTCATGGATTAAGAATTGGGTAAGTATTTTAATAAGATGATAGTTTCCAAATGGAAAGGAATAACCCATACTGAGAAAGACAGGACTAAGTCAAGACTGGGCAAGTCAGAAGTGAGCAAGAATATATAGATAATACCAATTTCTTGAAGGTAGTAAAATTCCAACAATGTTTTTTTTCTTCTTTCCAGAATTGAGATATGGTACATATATCAGTGATATACTGATTATCATTTTGTATATGTACTAGAAAGGGGGAGCAAGTAGAATGTGATCCACTAAGAAACGAGATCTGTCTCCTCTTGAGGGTATGATTCAAATGAGATTGAAAATTTCAATAAGATTAGTTTTACCTCTACCATTATGCTTAGAGAGAACAGGTAGAAGATGTTTTTTGCTGGTTTATTACTGAAGTCATGATTGCCAAAATGAATCTCCTTTTTGTCTCAAAAGACTGGAAATGCAACAAACAAATTTGATTTTTCTTCCATACATGGTGGTTATGCTGCAAAGCATAACACTATTAGAAATTAATTTATCATGGAGTGGAACAAATTTTAAAACTTCTTATTCCAATCCATCCTGAGATACAGTATTTTATTAAGCTTCACCAAACTACCTATTCCCTCACATTACACTGAATTGGCATTGTATATGATAAAACCCGCAAGTAAAATATCTTTCATCCTCTCTGTAGAAGAATGCTTAATTAAACTGTGGAAATGTGTGCTGATGTTTAGAATGACTTCATATCTATTTTCAGTGTGTTCACAGAAAAAAAAAGTGACAATAAAGATTATCTTATTATCATTTATCCTTTGCAATGGTGAAAGAAAGAAAGAAAGAAAGAAAGAAAGAAAGAAAGGAGGGAGGGAGGGAGGGAGGGAGGGAGGGAGGGATGAAGGAAGGAAGGAAGGAAGGAAGGAAGGAAGGAAGGAAGGAAGGAAGGAAGGAAATAAGGGAGGAAGATTTCTGACATTCCCTGCCAGCTTCCCAGGGGAAAAATCAATGGGGAGACAGCAAGAAGTCAAAGATCCCTCCATTTCCAGTGCTTTATTGCTCACCTGTAGTCATTCTGTGTCTCTATTTAGGTAAGGGAATATTTCTGAGTATTCAATGGGTAATGGGTTTTGGATATAAGAATTTTCAGCACAAAAATGATAGGACAAATATATTTCCTCCCCCCGCTTTCGTTTTCTCACTGCCAATCCCTTCACTCAGCCATTCCTCATACTTACCTTTTTAATGCAATTCTGTATATTTATAGAGAGAGAGCATATGCACCAAGACAAATTCCTTGTGTGTCCAATCACACCTGGCCAATAAAGAATTCTATTCTATTCTATTCTATTCTATTCTATTCTATTCTATTCTATTCTATTCTATTCTATTCTATTCTATTCTATTCAGATAAGCTATGTTCTAAATTATTTCCAAGAGGGAAAAAAATCAACAACCAATACATATGAAGAAAATATTGCAATTGGAATATTAAAAATGTGGGACATATATGTATCTGAGTTAGATACTTGTACTAAACTGAAGACTGATTTTCAAACAAAACTCACAAATGTTTTCATCCACTTCCTAGATAGCCCTTAATGATATCCAACATGGCAACGCAGAACATAATTTGAGTATTTTAGTCAAAGAGAAAAAATACTGTTATTTTTCTAGTCGTCTTTAGTATATTGTTTCTACTAGTGGCACTAATCTGAGAGCTCAAGAAAAATTGGCACCTCCAACTCAAATGTTTGAGGGAACTTCCCCCCCCCAAAAAAAAAATATTGGACAAACCATTCCTTTCCCTGTGAAGCCTGACTGCATTTACAATACATATGTTTCAGGATTTATAACTACTGTGTTCATGGAACAAAAGTTTTGTAAAATTCTTCATAAAACTTATAACATTTACTATTAACAGATATGGTTTATACAGCATGTTATGGCTTTACTTATTCTCTCATATTGAATCCATTCCAATTCATCCACCCATTCTACAGGATCCATATATTACAATCATCTCATCCATGTTACATTTCCTGTGTAAATTATTTTTACAAGTCTTGAAGTGTGAGGCTATTCCTGACCTTTTTCCTCTCAGTGAAGAAATGAGGACAGGAGGTATGGCAACTGAAAGAAGACCCCTCTTATTTTAATAACCATCTCTACTTCCTGTTCAGCTTGCTTTCTCCATGAAATCTTTTCAAGTAAGACATAGAAATATATCTTACTTGAAAGAATTTCTGGGAAGGTACATTTTCAATTCTCCTGGGTGTGAAAATATCAGGAGAGAGTTTCAATGGGTCTAATGGCATCCTGCAAGTGCCTTGATTTTCTGGCTGTTTGAATCAGACATACTGTACGAATAGACAGAATAAAACCATACCAGAATAAAACCCTACTAGAACAGTCCATAATGAATATTTCCTTTGCTACATATCAGGGCCTTCTGTCACTTGGGATTTCAGCTGAAAGAAAATTCTAAATAGTGCTGCCACTTCTGAGAATCTAGTAATTGAAGTCCACACATCAGGAGGAACCAAGGCAGTGGTGTTATTCAGCCAGTTCTATCCAGTTTGGGCGAACCGATAGCGGCGGCGGCGGGACACTCCACCCACCCACCCGGACATCATCACATCCCATTTTTGACACTCTACACATGCACGCATTCACATTTGTGAACTGGTAGCAAAGGTATGTGAATACCACTCCTGAACCAAGGCTGCGGAAGATGTTGTAAGAATGAGATAATAAGGTCGACAAGAAGAAGGGTATTTCCACTTTCCCAAAATAGTAGAACCAGAGGTTACCCAATGAAATTAATCCTAGAAAAATTACAGCCAAGGTTTGAGTGCCACACAATGCCCCCAGCTCCTGCAAACCTAGCAGGTCGATAGCATGCAAAGGTGAGTAGATAAATATGTACCACTTTAATGGGAAAGTAACAGTGCTCTGTGACATCATGCTGTCCACATGACCATGGAAATGTCTACGGACAGTGTTGTCTCAATGGCTTCGAAACAGAAATGAGCATCACCCCCTATGGTGGGTAATGACTAATGGAGTAAAATCTGCTGGGATTCCTTTACCTATTTTTATAATTGAACATGGAAAATTGCTATTGAAATGTGGCTGCCATCTTGGCCGGCTTTAAAACTGCTTTGATCTAATCAGAGAAGTCATTACGGTCAAATTGCTTGCCTCTAAAAGCCATTTGCTGGGAGACTAATGGACTTCTTTATACACTTGGTTGGCCAAAGAAAGCGGATTACTGAACTACAATGCCCAGAAGGCACTGCTAATATTATTATGTACATAAATGTGAACACTTCTTTTCTACTTGTAATCTACATCAACCTTCCCATGACCATGCTGCCTGGGAAGCATGGGAGATCATGATGGAATATAAACCTGAGAATAAGGAAACAGTTAAGGGAGAAGGATGTTCAGAAAATTTGATTCAGTGTGTGGAAAGAAGAAAACACGAGAAAGAAACTCAAAATAACCATGCCTTGATTTTATTAGTATAAAATAAAGCAGTGAGAATCTCTGACAAGCTTTCAAGGTTCTGTTATTATACCTACAACAGAAAATTTCATTCCTAAAACCCTTGCTGCTACTGTTTCCTGATTATGGCTGCCAGAGACCATACTGGATGACACCATTTCAGGGAAGGCAGCACTATAACAGCACTCTAAGTCATAAATTTCTTAATTCTTACCAAGCAGCTTCCTCCTAGGTAATTTTTTTCCCATAATCCTTGGCAGCATGCACAGACCAAGATATTGTTCTACAAAAGAAATAAATTGGATTGGCATTTAACTTTCACTTTTGGCAGTGAAACTGTGCAGCATCAAAATGGAAAGGAACAGGCTAATTTGGAGGTTGCAGGAAACGTTATGTAGCACACACAGCTTTGTCCTCCACAGTGGCAAAAAGAGGAGCAATCACAAGTGCCTCCCAACATCTGACATCCATTACTATCCCAATGGAAGTGATGTCCCAGCCTCATATTAGAGTATAGTACACTAGATGCTTATGAGCAGAAACTGCAGCATAGGAAAGAAGCTGTATGCTCACTCTATGTCAGTAGTCAGTTTTGGAAGACTCCTTTCATGGTATCTAGGAAGGAACTGTAATCTTTTTTATATCATGAAGTCAAAGTTGCTGAATCTCTACAATGAGCTCTTGCCAGCTAGCACTGTTTTAGTGAGTCATACATCATAAGAACGAAGGCAGTCTGATGATGTATTACATTAATGCATCATCAGCATGACAGAATTCTAATGATGAATGAATACTACATCATCCAGGAAAAGCTCTCAAATTTTTGGCTGCCTGTAAACCTGATTTTTAACACACATGCCAGTTTTTAAATTTAAGTTTTTAACAATGCTTTTCTTCAATCGTTGAACCTCCTACTTCAATAAATACATAATTAGGTGATCTTAGAATATATTAATTTCCATACTAGAATAAAGTGATGAGATATTCCAATAAAAAAAAAATCAAACCACTTTCCTTTAGACTTTTATTAACTAATTAATAAATGTACTGATTCTCTATTAAATAAAACTCTGTATTATTCACGGCGAGGTAAAGCTCCAACATTGAATGAAATATCATAAAAGAAGTAGAATCAATGTTTTCTGAAATAAGATTGTAGTTATTTAGGAATACCTAACAGGAAACACCTATTCAGGCTCAGACATAAAAGATAAAATTATCCATAACTTCCAATGATACTGAATGAATTAGGTATCAATACAACCCCTCTTTAATGGATGATGAGATGGATGGCCTTTTTTTTTTCTCAGTCATGTTCCAGGTGTAAAAATGTGCAATTTAAGAATGGCAGCATTTATAATACTTTAGGAATATTTATGTTGGTTCTAGATTAAATGTAGATCCATTAAAATCAGTGGAATTAACTAAATTCCCATTTATTTTAATGGGTACAGATGGTACAAAGCCTGGTTACTGCTCCTATTTCAAATAGGAAGAACCCATCTATTTCAAATTGGACACAAGCAAATCAGTGTGTTTCTTTAGTGGACTTTAATGTTGAGTGTAACAATCCCTCTGCTTAAAATTACAAAGAATAACTTGCACTGATAAAGTTATTTTTGACTGTAAAATAACAAACAATTTTCAATTGAAATGATTTTTAAGTGAAAAAGCCCAACATCTTAAATTGTGAAAATAGCTAACCTGTTTCAAATCTTACTCAAAATGCCTCCCATACATTTATTTATTTATCTATTTATCTATTTAATTAATTTTGTCAAGCATATATAAGATAACAGATAAACATAATTTTGAATACATGAAAAGGATACAAGTAAAAAGGGACATTATGACAGGGACGGTAGGCACATTGTGCTTGTGCTTATGCACACTCCTTACAGACCTTTTAGGAATGGGGTGAGGTCAACAGTAGACAGTCTAAGGTTAAAGTTTTGGGGGTGTGGGGAGGAAACCACAGAGTCAGGTAGTGCATTCCAGGCATTGACAACTCTGTTATTGAAGTTGTATTTTCTGCAATCAAGTTTGGAGCAGTTTACCTTGAGTTTGAATCTATTGTTTGCTCATGTATTGTTGTAGTTGAAGCTGAAGTAGTCATTGACAGGTAGGACATTGTAGCAGATAATTTTATGTACTACACTTAGGTCAGACTGAAGGCGGCGTAGTTCTAAATTGTCCAAGCCCAAAATTCATGCAAATAGTAACTCACTAAGTTAAAAAAAAATCCTGTGTCCCATTTCTTACTTCTTCCAAGAACAAATTCAACATATTATTTACCAGGTCTAAATGCCAGATTGTGGAGAGATGTATTTTTCAAGGATTTTTTTCGCCCTCCAGCAGCCAAACTTTTTTTTTTTTGGTAGTAGTAAAGGAGCATTCTCTAATTGCTGTTCTTGGATTTATCTGGGAAGTTTCTGTACTCTTATTTATTTAAGCATTTCTAGAATTTTGTTTAACCGAAAAAGATCCTGTGTTGGTTGCAAAAGTAAATAGTGAGACACTGTTTACAAAGATAGCAAGATGGTCCAGTTTATCTAAAAAATGTGAAGTACAAAGAAATAAAGAGAGAAAGCAAAGGAAAAAAAAATGACCATTAGTTTTAATATGACAGTTTTATGACTACTAACTGGGATAGAAACTGATTAGGTCACTTGATGGATTGGTTGCCATGAGACCAGTGAAGTTAAAAAGTCAGGTGGCCTTTTAGTATCATTGTTTAATTTTTAACACTAAAATCATAAGACAGCAAATATTAATGGCTCATGGGAACTGCTGTATATTTATTATCAACCAATTGAATCATACTCTTCAAGGTCAAGTCAGAGAGTTCTAGATGGGTATTTTTAGAGAACAAATTTCATGAAAAGGTTGTCATTGCTAATCTTTCCATTGTCTTTTAATTTATTAAATCAAATACAATTCAGTATGCTCAACTTTTTAGAGTTTTGTTGGCCAAATCATAATGTATTCATAAATATATCTGGCAAAATCAAATGATATTAAAAAGTTATGTACCGCACAGTAGATCTAACAGAGAATAAGGCTATAGTTCTGATAAAGCAGAATACTTGTAACTCAGGGTTGAAATAAGGTGTTCTCTGAGCTTAGATTATGTCTTGATGATGTTTCACTACCCAAACTAGGAAACATCATCAGTTCTAGCATACCCTAGTGTACATTACTAGCACTGATGACGCTACCTAATTTTGGATAATGAAATGTTTGCCAGAAAACAACCAAGCTCAGAAAGCACCAAGTTATATCTCCACTTATGGTTTAAGCTGTTCCTATTGTGTATTCATGGAAGTTACATCTAAACCGATTTAAGAAAAAGATGTCCGGACTTAGACAGTTTGGCCTCAGCTTGAAAAATACTAAAGGTACACACGATACCTTTTTAAAAATGAAAATTATTTTCTCTAATAACCTTTAATCCTTTCCCTTAATATTGGGCCTAAAATAACAGATGGTGAAGAATTTTGCCTTGTATATGTGAATTTACTGATTCAAAAACTGGCAGAAACCTTAAAAAGGATTGCTTTTTTCCTTCACTGGGCTAGTTTTCCCTAGGTAGCTGACCTCCTTCCCTTCCCTTCCTGCCCTCCCTCCCTCCTTCCTTCCTTGATTTGCCTGGCTAGGTGGCTCAGTGGCTAAGACGCTGAGTTTTTCAATCAGAAAGGTTGGCGGTTCGAATCCCTAGTATAGGTCTCCTGTGTGAGCAGGGGGTTGGACTAAATGACCTCCAAGGTCCCTTCCAACTCTGTTACTATTAATCTTTCTTTTTTTTTCCTCTTTTAATTTTATTGTTGTTGTATTTTTTAGTCCAAGTTTCAAATAACTAGAAAAGGATGAAGTGGTAGAACACTGAACTTAAGTCTTGAGCCATGGAAATTAGCTATAGAAAGTTATTTGTTGTTATTTTTAATTATGGTCAATTTTGAACAAGCAAGCTTTTAAATACAAAGCAAATGTCTTAGTCCTTGTCCCATTTTAATACTTATAATAAAGAGAAGATCTAACTGGGTTGCTATTGACTCAGCTTTATGGCCATTGCTTCTTTTGAGAAGCAATAAATGAATTGAATGTTATGATTAGCCGATAAGGAAATAAAAAGCTCGAGTTGAAATTCACAAGAACTTTCAAAGAAACAGGATTGCTTTCAAACCATGCTGGAAAATTGTCTTGAAGACTGAATTTATGATGGGAGAGAAATGAGTAAATGCTGATATCATCCTTTTCTGATTTCAAAAGATGCTTTTTGTCTTGTTCTGTTGGGGATAAGCCATAAATTCAGCAGATGGTACATTCACATTAGTGATATGAACCATGACAGTGATGAAAACTCTAGTTAAAAAACAATAACCGTATCAACCAAGTGAAACTGTATGAAGACTATTAAAATACACAATTAAACTGATCTTGTACTTCATTTTCCATCAGATACAAGATGTTTCTACAATACTGCATCTTGACTATTACATGCAACAGTTACAGCTATCTAATATTGGCTAATGTTAATTTCACTAATTTTGTTTATATTTATACTTTGTATTCTTTATTGTCAAGTGTTAGAATATGGATTATAAGATGTCTGATAATAGTTTGAATTGTAATAAGGTATTTCTATTTAAACTACTATACAGTTAATGTGAAGTAATTCAGCATTCTCATATGGAGAATTTCCCTGAGGATGGGCTCCAGCATAAATCCAAAAGTTTAGAAGAATAAACCTCTGGTCCCAGTGACTGACCCAGATTGGATCCAGATTGTTGTTGTTGATGATGATGATATCTTTCCATATACAAATATCACACCCATTTTTTTCCTCTCAAGAGGAAGCTTTCATATGAGCAGGCAGCCTTGATCTAATCTTCATACTGATTTCTCTTTCTTGCTTCCTGAAATTTATTGATTCCTACTTAACCTGGTAAGCAAGATATTTCTTTACTTATTGGTACTTTTTTCTGATAATAAATTTTCTTTTATTCCTTCTCTAAATTAAACACCATGTCTGGAAAAACAGATGGTATTTCACTCTAATGCCAAGTCTTTCTGTTTTCATGTTCTCACCTATTAGAAATGTTAAAACTTAAAAAAAATCTGTTTACTCTCATCAGTATTTCTCTTATTGTTATTTCACATTTTGCACCAAGAAATTTTCTGGAATCTTTTTTTTTTTTTAATAGTTATTATACAAACATCATGTCCTTGGAGAATAGGATATGCCAGATTCTCCCTTCTAAGATGAGAGACTAGAGTTCAATCTTTGAGGGAGGAATTTGTTAACAGATTCTTACTGATTTTCTACTAGCCTATAAGGCAGGGGTGTCAAACTCAAGATCCGTGGGCTGGATGTGGCCCACGGGGTGCTTAGATCTGGCCCATGGGGCTACCCTGGAAATAGCAAAGGACCAGCCCATGGTCCCTCTGCCAACAAAAATGGAGCTCGGGAGGACTGTGTGCTTCGTTTTCACTGGCAGAAGTTTGCAGGAGGTCATCCTAGCCAAAAACAGAGCTCAGGAGCCCGTTTTCACTGGCATAACCCTCGGGTCACCACAGGCGCCCCTGACATGAGTGACATCTAGCTGGTCATGCCCACCCTGGCCATGCCCACCCCAGGCCTCCCAGGTCAAACACAAGCCTGATGCAGCCCTCAATAAAATCAAGTTTGACACTTGATTTGTAAGGCAAACTTGTCTGAAGGATGGAAATTGAAAACTGTGGAAAATCAAAAAAGGAATGGCAAGACGTGGCAAGGCCCAAACTCTTCCTACATGCTTTACTGTTTTCCTCCTCTTGCCCCATTCAGTAAAAGGACAATTGAAATGGGTAAAAGGAATGATCTTGAGGAAGATGAGGAACAGTCACTATCAAGACAATAATTAAATTAAAGAAACATGAGTCTGGGATAGAACTGTAATATGAGAAACTATCTCAGTCAAGATCCTCTCTAGTTCTAACAAAGATAAGGGGAGAGAGGGGACCAGTGTATTCAGCCTTCTGTAAGCAGCTGGACAATGCTATTTGTACACAAATGATGCATACATAAACAAAAATACATAGGCCTATGCAGGGGAATGTCCTATTTTCCTAACCTCCAAACTGGTAGAAGGGTATTCTTTTTAAATCTCTCAACTTTTACCTTTAATCATTTGTAATTTTTCAGCATGATTTTTTTCATTTTGAAATCAACCCATTAATGGAACTTAATTGGCATTTAGATTAGCTTTAGGCACCACATCAGTCCAATCCTTTACATTCAATTTTCTGTAGAACCCTCAGTCAGATTAATATATATATATATATTGAACTTTTAGATTCTTATAGATCTTGACAGTCCCTTTCTTGAGTAGTTCTCAATTATGGTAGAAGAAAGAAATATAGTAAGAGCCTTGCTGGAACAGACCCAAATTCCGTCTTAATCAGCATGCTATTGCCCATAATGATAAACCAGGAACTGGAGTTTGCATAATGCTTTACTGGGTAATGCATGACAAAAATACTATTAATTCTGTTCCACTGCCAAGATAAAAGGCTACACTTTTATGGAGAGTATGGGAAAGACTGAAATAAGAGAACTCTGCAAAAGCAACATTACTCGGTCAAAAGACAACGTAAATTATAATTTTCTAAATGCCTCAAAGGAATTAAAAGCAACAATATGAACCCTATCTAGTGCATATTTATTAGTGCTGTACAGCTTTTGCCAACATTTCCTTTTTCTGTTTGTCAACCAGTGTGTAAACAACTCTGGCACACAGAGGGGAACAAGGATGGCATAAGAATGGCATAAGCGGCATTGCCTCATTGCAACACAAGGCCCACTGCTTTTGTACACATATTGTGACATCACAAATATAAAGGACATAGAGCTTACCATAATAGAATGACACTCCTTTTGAAATTTGTACAAAATGTACCAAGGGGTGAGGGTCTTCAAACCATGGTTCTACCTACCTTTTTTTAGCTCTTTTAACCCTCAACCATTGTTGTGATCAAGTCCTCCACAAGTCAGGCTCAAGCCAAATGAGACTTTACTTTCTTGTAGATATTTTGCTGCTGCTTCATGATAGCATGGTTTGTATTCTCTTTTATTTTATCCTTTCCAAATTGAACCTTAAATCCCAGTGTGGGTTGACTTAAATCATGTTGCCTCTGAATCTCAAAGAGCTAAATGTTAAAGAAGAATGACCCTCTCCATCTCAGTTCTCCAATTGGATTTAAATCGATTCACACATTCCTAATATTTCTGAAAACTGTGCAAAGCATTCCAAGGGTATTTCTCCTTGAACTGCTTAAACAGTCATGTCTTCCAGAAGGCAGAGCATGTCTGCTTTGAAAGATATCCCCCCCCCTTTTTTTTTTGCAATGTGTAACTTTCACAGGTGGAACTTCTACTCAGATGGCCAATGAAGTCATTGCTGATACACTCACGTGCACAGACTGCTTTAGTCCTTTAAGAAGCCACTGCCTGGCAGAAAGCCCTTTTTAAAATACTTTGCAGAGCCCTATTATTTATATGTTGTTTCAAAATTCTGAAAGAGAATTCAATTCAACTGTTAAGAACACTTAATTAAGAACATTTAATTAAACAGATCTTTAACACATCCTAGGAACAAAGCACAAGAATACCATCTAGGCAGAAATGAGCAGCAGCACCAGTTAAAGAGAGCTCAGGAAGAACAGATAAGCTGGCACTAAGAGCTTGCAAGACTTGGCACCAGTGATACATAAAGTGGAAAGATTTATTTGATATGCCAAGATTGCACATCAGAATGATTTCCCCCTCACTCCCCAAAATTTTACTATGGAGGACTTTGGTTGTTGTTGGTTTTCCTTCTTTATTTTGAAGTTATTATGAGTTATCTGTAGCTGAGACTTGATATTATTATACTTGGACCCACCCCAGCTTTCTACTCTGGCAAGCGTTCAAAACCGCTAACAAAAGCAGACTGGAAAAAGTTTAAACATAATTAGCATGAACTTAGAGACTACAATCATTTAATAATTAAAAGGCTGATGCCTCTTTACAGATTTTCCAAAGCCATTTGAAAGATTCTTGTTCACATCTGCTGTTCAGTGAGGCAAGATGAGAGAGAAACCGAGGTCATGGATTAACATCTTAAAGCACTGTAAAAAGGAAGAGGTCTTCCATTGATCTGCAGGTCAGTGGTTGTGAGCCACAGAGTGGAAATGCTGTGGAGATGCTGTGGTTTTAAAGGCTGTGCTTGGAGATGCTGTGGTTTGAGAGGAACACAACCAACCCCCCATTCAGGTATAAATCAAAAGGACTTGAATAATCGAGAAACATCCTTGTTAGGTAAAAAAAAAAATAGTGAAGGGCATTTCAGGTTAGAAAATAAGACAAAACAAAGTAAGATGTAATATGATCGAATTGTAAAATGGACATTTATTATTATCAACCTGAATCAATCCACTGAAGGATCAAGGTCATGAACTGTAATCTACCATATTCATCTACTGTAAATTGATATTTAAAAAAAAAGAAAATCCAGTCCAATCTGCTTTCTATGTCCAATGGAGGATTAGAACCCAGATCTTCCACTTCTAGTCCATCTTAACCACTACATCATGCTACTCCCTTTTTAAAACCCTGTAATCCCTTAGTTATTCAGGCTAGAGTCAGGAAAACTGGTTGAAGCTGAGTGTTTACTGCCCAGATGCCCTTTCTGATGCTATGCAGGGTTTGCAGCAGATATTTTTTCTTTGTGTTCTAGGAGTGATATATCTGCTGCTATCTAGGATTGAACTCTCAACCTTCCGAGTGGGAAGCAAGTGTCAAACTGATCCCATAAAACCCACAATAATACTAAAATAGAAAATCAAACATGGAAACAAATCAAAACAGATAACTCCCAGTGAAGCTAATACTGCTAATCCTATAGTCATGTTGAGAGCACTGAAAGGCTTCCGGGTTGAAAGGATTGAATGGTGACATCAATATTGCCTGGGTGGCACCCTGTCAAGTTGCCCATCGAAGCCCATTTTATCTTCTCATGGTTGGCCACTTTAGAACTGCTGGATCAGCAGGAGCTGGATCATGTGACAGTAGCTGTCCCAAGGCTGCAACCAGGTTTTGAGTGTGAGCCTGCCAGTCTTCAGTCCAGTGTCCTAACTTCATATCATAAGCCACCACACTCCCCAGTGAACCTAGTATAAACCAGGCATAATGTGCTCCTCCCTAGTAGTCCCCTGTGATCCTTGGACTATCTACAATGCTAGGATGGCTCAGTGGCTAAGACGCTGAGCTTGTCGATTGAAAGATCGGCAGTTCAGTGGTTCGAATCCCTAGTGCCCCGAAATGGGGTGAGCTCCCATTACTTGTCCCAGCTTCTGCCAACCTAGCAGTTCGAAAGCACATAAAAAATGCAAGTAGAAAAATAGGGACCACTTTTGGTGGGAAGGTAACAGTGTTCTATGTGTCTTTGCTGTTTAGTCATGCCGGCCACATGACCATGGAGATGTCTTCGGACAGCACTCGCTCTTTGGCTTTGAAACGGAGATGAGCACCGCCCCCTAGAGTCAGGAACGACTAGCACATATGTGTGAGGGGAACCTTTACCTTTACCTTTTACAATGCTAGTGCTATCATAAAGGACAGTTTCATATATAGCGTATGATACTCATTCAATCTAGACGTAATTTGGAAATCATACTATGGCTTGGCTCAGACATATTTGTCTGATCGCCTTAGGTGATCCACATTTACAATTGAAGCTACTCCTATCTTATGCTCATGCGAGGTATTAAAAGTTAAAATTTTGAAAAGTATTAAATTTAAAAATTCCTGTCTGAACTGAGACAGATATAGAGTTTACAAGATATGGTTTTTGAACCATAGACCATGTCTATCCCTTTGAAGATTTCCCTTTCTTCTCTGCCCTTTTACCTTTTTCTCCTAAGAAGTTGATTGACAGATGGGCAAGTGTTCCTGACTGTGAGTGTGCACACATGTATATGTACATATGCATTTATGTTTTATTCATACATATACACAAATACTGAAATCTTATTTGCAAAGCTAAAGCACGGAATTGGAATTAAGATTGCCGGGAGAAATATCAACAACCTTCGATATGCAGATGATACCACTCTAATAGCAGAAAGTGAAGAGGAACTAAAGCCTTCTGATGTGGGTGAAGGAGGAAGGTGCAAAAGTTGGCTTGAAACTCAACATTAAGAAAATTAAGATCATGGCTCCCAGCCCTCTCAATTCCTGGCAAATAGGTGGGGAAGAAATGGAGGTAGTGACAGATTTTATTTTCCTGGGCTCCAAGATCACTGCAGATGGGGACTACAACCAAGAAATTAAAAGACGCTTGCTCCTGGGGAGGAAAGCTATGGCAAATCTAGACAGCATACTAAAAAGCAGGGACATCACTCTGCCAACAAAAGTGCGTATAGTCAAAGCTATGGTTTTCCCAGTTGCAATGTATGGTTGTGAAAGTTGGACCATAAGGAAGGCTGAGTGCCAAATAATTGAGGCCTTTGAACTATGGTGCTGGAGAAGACTCCTGAGAGTCCCTTGGACTGCAAGGTGATCAAACCTGTCAGTCTTAGAGGAGATCAACCCTGACTGCTCTTTAGAAGCCCAGATCTTGAAGATGAAACCGAAATATTTTGGCCACTTAATGAAAAGAAAGGACTCACTGAAGATGAGCCTAATGCTGGGAACGATTGAGGGCAAAAGAAGAACGGGACGACAGAGAATGAGGTGGCTGGATGGAGTCACTGAAGCAGTAGGCATGAGCTTAAATGGTCTCCGGGGGATGATAGAGGACAGGAAGGCCTAGAGAAATGTTGTCCATGGGGCCGCAATGGGTCAGACACAACTTCGCAACTAACAACAACAAAGCACGAAGTACACATACTTGCAAGTATAACAGGCAGCTTAAAAAAACTCTTCTGTCTCTTCCACTCTAACTTATTTCTCTTTATGAGCTCTGCTGAAAGAGCAGCATTGTTAAAATATTTGCTAAGCATAAAGAGTTCTGTAGGTTTGAATTCCAGATTAAAAAAAATCTTATTTTTAAACTACATTTTTCCCTTTCACCCTGGCCTTTAAAAATGTAAAGCTTTTACTGTTTACTCTTTTTTTCTTGTCTTTAATAGTAAAATGTTAAAAACCCCTGGACTTATTTTAAGTAGGAAGACTAGTTGTTCAGGAAAAGAATACATTGCCAGATATTGAGCTCAAAACCTTCTCTATACTAAGCAAACACTTTAACCACTCTCCTGTTTCAGAATGCTGGTAAAGAAAGATTAAAAAAAAACCCTATTAGCATTCAATATAAGCATTGGCTCAATTGCATGGGCAATCCTTCATCTGCAGAATAACCAATGAACTTGCACTACATTGAATGGCTGTAAGTGACATAAAAAGGAAAAGCATATTTTGGAAGCGGAGCAGAGAAACTATTCCTGATATTGCTTTGAAGCTGTGATGGAAATCAATAGAAAGTGATGTATTCAATTTATGCCCTCAACAAACATTTGGTGATGGGAGAAAGCTAGTGGAAATAAACTCTTAGATCAGCAGATCAAGGCCATTAGGTAATTCAGGGATAGGAAAGATACTAACAGATAGAGCATTTTAAAATTCATACATTTCAAGTATAACAATTTGTGCTATGAGAGCTATAAAACTCAAAAATAACCGAAACTCTGCATTCCCTGACCCAAAATGAATGCTGAATGGCAACTAATGGAATAGTGAGTGACATTTGTAACTATGATACATTTTGGAAATTGAGCAACATGTGGGGCATTTGTATCTATACATATTCATTCATTAAAAAATAGATATGCCTCCTTCATAGAAACAATAGTGACAAAGTTTGTTTTATATTGACTGAAATAGAATCACATAATTTTGCATCCATCTATACAGCTCAATCCTTGTGATGTTCAGTTCAAGAGTCAATCTGATGTTATATTTTAGCTTGCAGAACAAATGTACTTTTATCAAGCCTTTACAGAAGGGGTAATTCCAAAGCTGTTACAAACGGATCAAAAACTTGTTCCCTGCTAGACAAAAGAGACCTTCAGAAAAAATTCAGCATGACACTGATAAACTTAAGTTCCCCAATGAATGATGCACCCTTTGAATTTCATTTCTGAGGTCTTGCTTTTGACAGTCTGCAAAATACATATTGTTGAAAGCAAAAATTAGACTTGAATCTGGGCAAACAATGTGTATATAAGACAAGCACAACATTGAATTAATTACTTTTTATATCTTTTTACATTCTACAGAGGAGTTAATTTTCCTGCTTCTATTCAATGCTATTCTTGTATTGGTCTGGCACCACTTAGTGTTAAAATTCACATGCAGGTATGGCAGTAAATCGTCCAAATACTTAACTATTATTTTACCTTTTAGTTAGACTTGACAGAAAATTCAAGGATCCCCCAAAATTTTGCTCATTTGGTGTAATTGTAATTCTGAAAATTTATCAGGGAGTTTTCAAACAAGGAAAAGGGTGTGCCCATTCTCACTCTATAAATGTCACTCTATAAATTCTATTCTATTCTATTCTATTCTGTTCTGTTCTGTTCTGTTCTGTTCTGTTCTGTTCTGTTCTGTTCTATTCTAATTTTCCATTCCCATTCCCTACTCTACTCTACATGACTCTACTCTATTCCCATTCCTCCTCTCCTCTCCTCTCCACTCCTCTCCTCTCCTTTCCCCTCCCCTCCCCTCCCCTCCCCTCTCCTCTTATTCTATTCCATTCCATTCCCATTCCCATTCTACTCTACTCTACTCTACTCTACTCTACTCTATTCTACTCTACTCTACTCTACTCTACTCTACTCTACTCTTATTCCATTTCATTCCATTCCATTCCATTTCATTCTATTCTAAATAAGGATCTTTATTTAGTATGTGTACTTTCTACTCTAACCAATATCAATACTAAACTAATATGTTTTATTATACTTGCATTTTATTTGAGTGGCAAATGAAATCACACTGGAAATTGCTGGGTTTCTTATGAGTTCATATCATTGATAGATGAAAGGATTAATAAACACATTCGTTTAGGTTTGTACATATGTTCTATTATCACCTATGTTAGTTTGATAAACAAAATTATACATACATACATATATATATAATCAGTAACCAAAATAAACATTGTTTTAATTTGAGATAATGATGGGCTCCTGAACTATTGTTAATTTCCATAAATACCTCTGACACCCATCTCATTCCATATTATTCTTGGAAATCAAGGTGAGTCTGGCACCAGACACTATTTTGCAATCTTCAAGTCTCCCAATTAAAGGACTCTTTTTAAAAAGAAGCAGGTAAAGGAACCTTGGCTTTGTTTCAAGGAAGTTGGCTACAGAAATTCTAATCATCATGAAGATCCTCTAGTACTGAAAAACCTAAGTCTTTCATTTTCCATTCTTAAGCATGTATATAAAGATGGGAGAGAAATACTATAGTCATTCAAAATGATTTTAAAAACCTACTCAAGTTGATAAAGAAATAGCATTTTTTTAAAAAGAATTTCATTTGCCTCACTCTCTTTTACACTATTCACATATCTGAAAAATGCCAAGTGTCATGCCAACAATTTCAAATCCTGTCTCCATGTTTCAGTTACAACTGAACTTGTTTTACAAAGATGCTGTAAAATCCATCAGAAAAAAGGAAGAAAGAAAGGAAGGAAGGAAGGAAGGAAGGAAGGAAGGAAGGAAGGAAGGAAGGAAGAAAGAAAGAAGATAAAAATAAGATTACATTTGTGTCAGCGCTACCCAAAGCTGTGTTCCAAACTCTAGTTTTAATGCTCTGATCATCAGTATATGCAGGAAGAAGAAAGGAAAATGTCCCCAAAGCAATAATTTGGAGAAAGAACTGAGATGTTTTCAGGCTAAATTGACCTCTTATGTTGCTTATTTCAGAAATTAAGTTTTAAATAGGAAAAAAATAATAATCATATTAATAAAAAGAAAAGCTGAATAAGCAGCTTCAGTTTTTTATTTTAAACTAAAAAGTGCATTGCATATGTCTGTATTGTGCTTCTATGTGTGTCACAATATCTTTCCTAATACATCACTTGAAATTAAAGAGATTTGCTTTCCTAAAGGATTATAGCAAAGGTAATCTGGATGAATTGCTAAAAAAAAAACACCTGGATTTCATAGTTTTTGTAAAAGATGCATGGTCAAATAGATATCTCTTTTTTTTTCTCCAGAATATTCCCTAGTTTGCTAATCACAGTAAGAAATGGAATTATATAAGGCTCTAGAGCTCAGGCTACCTCACCCTACTCAATTTTAAAACTATTGCAATATCAGAAAACAAAATTTTCAAGCCTCTGTTTGCAGCTGTAGGGTTTAATAATCTGTTGGTAGGATTATATTTGTTTCCTTGCTTGTTGACTTTTGAGAAAAGAGAAAATGGAAGTTCTCAAGGACTTGGATTTTTTATCCACAATAGAAAATTCTGCATCCCATGCCTCATCAAATGTTAATGGGCAATTCTACTCTTGTTTATTAGATTTATGCTACTTTATTTCAATATTTTTTGTTACAGTAAATGAAATAAAAATAACTTCAATATGTGACATGTGTTTTGAAACTTCAGATCCCTGAAATCAGCAATCTTTGCATAGTGAATCTGTTCACTATGGCTCATATTATGTAATATCTTCTATTCTTTTTCACAGCTTTCTAAGACCAAATATGCCCAAATAGTATTATTGTTATTTGAGAAAGGTCCAAAGAATTTCTATTATGTCATGCCAACACTTATATGATGACATGAAAATCTTTTCTCCTCTTTTTCTGTCCCTATTTCTTATAGAGGACAATGTTAGGCTACATACAGTATCAAAATCTGGCTTGAAAAATTTCTGAGAACTGAATCAAATTGGACTTTCTTGGACTGATTCTGTATCTCAAAGAAGAAAAGCAGGAATTGTCTATGGAGATTCTCAGTTATCCAGGTCATAGTTGTCCCAAAGGTGTTTTTTCAAGAGGCAACTGGGCTTTCTTGTTTTTCTTTGAAGACGTTTTGCTTCTCACCCAAGAAGCTTCTTCAAGCTCTGAGCCCATTGCATCTTGAAAAAGCACCTTTGGGAAAAGCAGGAATTCTACAGCACAATTTGACTGAGAGTCTCAGAAGATATCATGTTCAATTTGGTATTTCTGAGCATTGCATCAGCTGGAAAAAGGTAAAGTGCTTTTTTTTTTTTTTTTTTTTTTTTTTTGGACAGGTCTGTTGCTGTTTAGTTATTTCTGACTCTTGATTACCCAATGGATTTATTTTGACTGGCTCATCAGTCAGTAACTACCTCTCTGAATTCCTTCTTTGAATTCCTGTTAACTCAAGCTTATGTTATCCATGATGGTACTTAGCCACCTTCTCTTATGCCAAATCTTTTTCAGCTGCTATTGTTTTTTGCTGATATCAGGGGATTTGTGCTTCTGCATGCCAGTTAAAGCAATGTTCCCCAACCTTTCCAATTTGGAGGCCTAGCACAGGAAGAGAGGGGGAAGAGACGATGGTTTTGTGCAAGGGGCAGGTGCACGTGTGCACACACAGCTTCACTTGTGTGAGCAGTAGGCAAATGTGCCTGCCACTCCAACGAGTGGGGCTGGGAGCACTGATGGCCACTGGTCATGTGAGTGGGGCTGTGAATGATGGTAACCACTGCTCACATGAGTCGGGCTGTGTGCATACATGCACACACACTGGCCTGCCACTCATGAGGCCTGGTTGGGAATAGACAGTGGGCCACAGCCTACAGGGTGGAGACCCCTGAATTAAAAGAACAGATGAATCTTGATTCAAATCCGGGCTCTGCATTCATTCTGAGTTGTACCGAAATATTTTCCAATGTGCTGAAATGGGCTTAAATTGAAACTCATGGATGATGAGTGTAGAAAGTTAGACCCCTCCTAGAAGAATGAAATATTTTAGGAAATATTAAAAAGGCAGAATATTATATTTCCCCTAACAGAGAAAGAGAAATCTTAAGGGATTTGCACAACAAGCCCCTTCATTGCATCAGCCCAAGCTTCAACCAAGCTTGACTCAAATAACCTACAAAATCAGCTATGACCCCTGCAGCAACCAATACAATACATGCTCTTGCCACAGGAACAGGAAGCTCAAGGGCAAGGCTCAAGAGAGGATATACACTAATTGGTCTATGTTATTCTTTTTTTCTGCTTAGGATGTTTGTTATGTTTTCTTTTTGTGTCTTCATTTTTATGATTCTAGAATAGAATAGAATAGAATAGAATAGAATAGAATAGAATAGAATAGAATAGAATAGAATAGAATAGAATAGAATAACAGAGTTGGAAGGGACCTTGGATGTCTTCTAGTCCAACCCCCTCCTTAGCGGGGTTAGGCAGAAAACCCTACACCACTTCAGACAAATGGTTATCTAATCTCTTCTTAAAAACTTCCAGTGTTGGAGCATTTACAACTTCTGGAGGCAAGTTGTTCCACTGATTATTTGTTCTACCTGTCAGGAAATTTCTCCCTAGTTCTAAATTGCTTCTCTCCTTGATTAGCTTCCACCCATTACTTCTTGTTCTATCCACAGATGCTTTGGAGAATAGTTTGACTCCCTCTTCTTTGTGGCAACCCAAGATATCAGAACACTGCTATCATGTCACACTTAGCCCTTCTTTTCATAAGACTAGACATACCCAGTTCCAGCAACCATTCTTTATATGTTTTATCCTTGAGTCCCCTAATCATCTTTGTTGCTCTTCTACTGCACTTTTTCTAGAGTCCCAACATCTTTTTTACAACATGGTGGCCAAAACTGGATGCAGTATTCCAAGTGGTATTCCACTCCATGTGGTCAGCTGGCCAGGACCTCAAACCCATGTGGTCCTGTTCATCAATAAACTATCTTTCCAATCAGCCTCCATGTTTCCAGTGTCTTTCTCCACACTTGGAATTGAACCAGATGGATAATTCTTCCAACATGTGATAACCTCCAGTAAACAGATAAGGTACTTATTTGCATCATGAGTTATTAACTATACAACAGTGGTGTATATTTTAATGTTAGTAACTTGTCAACCTGAATTTCCATGTGGCCAAATTTTCTTTTGCCTTTTGTTATGTAATTTTACCATAAATAAATCTGTTTATTTAATCAAATTTTAGGCAGCTTGACTCCAAACAATTATGGGTGACTTACTTTTTTTTTTTTTTTAAAAAAAAAAGCAAGAACAAGAAATTAAGGATCAGAGCATATGTGTGTTTCTTGCAAACAAAACATTCTACCAGAGTTCAACTACTATCCTGCTGTGAAACATGGGAAAAAAAAATTCAGTGATTGTTTGAATTTCATTAGGATGAGCACCATATGCATGCAAACATATTGCTTCTGATTAAAAACAATAAGAATCAGAGGTGAGTTTATTTCAGTGATACAATGCAAGAATTGGACTTCTCAGTGTACATAGAAGCAATGGAGTGATTAATCAGAAATCATAAGATACAATCATAATCATAAGATACAACCAACAAAGTGATAGTCATAAGATAACCAATAGGAACAGGTAATAGGAAAGATGAGAAGGATAATAGTAATACAGCCCTACTACATGGTTAGGTATATCCTCTAGACCAGGGATGTCAAACTCACATCGTCACAGTAGTGTCACGTGACATATTGTGACTCCCCCACCCCTTCACTAAACTGGGTGTGGGTATGGCCAGTGCATGACACATCCAGCCCATGGGCTGGGATTTTGACAGCCCTGCTCTAGACAGTGTTGTAATTGGACAGTCGTTCGTTGTGAAATATTTATTGTGACTTTCTTTCTCTAAAATATCTAAAACACAATGCCACAGAATCAAAGAATTATAAGTGTTCCAGTACAGAAATGCAAAATACCTGAAATTCACTCCTACCTGTCTCTCTCTTAGTGACAGGGAATCTGCAGCCTTCCAGATATTGATAATAATTCTAGCACCCCTAATCTTTGTCATTGGGTCACCATGGCTGATGGACATTAGAAGATGAGTAAATCTGAAAGGAAGAATTTTCTTCCCCCTAATATTGAATGTTGAAACAGGTTTAATTTGTTAAGCAACTGACCATTTTTAATTTCCACCTAAATGAAGAGCTGGCAAAAATGTGCAAATTAGTAAACTGAGTGAGTGAGAATCATATTGCATGCTTTGGGGGAAAATGATCAGTCAGATAAAAGTGGTAATAGTGAAGAAAAAATGTGTTTGGGAAAATGTGTGGCAGTTAACAAGGAAATCTGGAAATAGTGGTTTGAAGCAGATCTGGGCAAGCAGAAACTTTCATAAGCAAGCGAGATATATGAAAGTGCTAATAGGTTGTCTTTAGGTGATAAAAAATATTCAGCTGTCCGATTTCAAAATTGAAAGAATACGGCTTACATTATTCAAAGTTAACACGGGAATTTTATTTCTAAGAAGTGTATGTTATTCAGTGGTTGAAATTCAAGAAAGAAGGGACGTGCTCCCATTCCCCACCATCCAGTCAGAGCTGAAGAAGCTTCTTGGATGAGAAGCAAAATGTCTTCAAAGGAAAAACAAGAAAATCCTGTTTCTTCCTGAAAAAAAAGCACCTTTGGGACAACCATGACCTAGATGACTGAGAATGTCCATAGACCTGAAGGAATGTACTATATCTACAAACAGATGATAGCTTCTGAGGCTCTGAGTGACTTGATGCTAAGCTGTGGTGGATCCTACAAGGGTCCAATTGCTTCCTATCACTTGGATCAATTTGCTATACTTCTCAGCTTTTGATTTCAAAATATATAAAGTTGTTTCTTTGAAAATAAACATAAAAGGGTGTGACTAGTTTGGAGGATCAGACTCAATAAAATGCAGAGACTCGTTATTCAATTAAAGCAGAGGTCTTTATTAACTGACATGTCCTTTTCTATTCACAGGTTACTTCTGGAAGATGGCAGGATCAGAGTGGAATGCCCCTTTTATACTGAAGGGGCGGGACCAGAGGTAAGGAGTGGTTTGAGGAGAAAGTGGGAGGAGGGAGTGTATGTGTTAATCCTCATTGATATATTGTATGAGGCATCTACTTATATGACAAATCCCCCTCTAGATGCCGAATATGTGAGGGTTACATTTATCTCTTGTCCAAAAATTTACATGTGAACGCATAGCTTGGGCACTAAATAAGCATGTTGCTTATTTGGCAAAGGTTTCGTCAAAATGTCTGCTATTTGTTCTTTTGTATCACAATGTACCACCTTAATGAATCCTGTTTTTGATAACTGTCTCACATGTTTATGCTTTATGTCTATGTGTCTAGACCTTTGCCCTATGGCTTCTGCCTTGGAGATTTCAATTGTGGCTTTATTATCCTCCTGTATGATTATGGGTTGTGATGGTCTTGACCAAATACCGGTGAGCAGGTCCTCAAACCAAATGAGATTATTGGCAGCCTTTGAAAGACATATATATTCTGCTTCTGTAGTTGAAGTTGCAACTAAGTTTTGTTTTCCTGTATACCAGTGTACAGGACTTCCATTAATAAAGAATATATACCCCGACGTAGTCTTCCTGCTTCTTACATCTCCAGCCCAATCGGCATCTGCATAACATGTGAGCGTGACTTCGTTAAATTTGTTTGGTTCTAAGTTTAAGCAAGTGTCAGAACTGTATTTCAGATATCTTAGTACCATTTTTACAGCTTCCCAATGATATACGGTTGGTTTACCCACGTGTCTTGACAATAAGTTCAAAGGTAAAGCTATGTCACGTCTAGTCCAATTTGCTATATATAGAAGAGATCCAATGGTAGATTTGTAGAGTGTATTGTCTTTGAATTCTGGTGACAGTTTATGCATATTTTTTAAAAAGTCTGGTTGCATGGAAATGTCACATTGTCTGGCATTAGACATATTGCACTTGTGCAACAGTTATATATATATATATATATATATATATATATATATATATATATATATATATATATATATATATATATATATATATATTGTGAAAGACAGAATCCTTTTGGGATTCGGGTGATTTGTACCCCTAAGTATTTATTTATTTTACCTAATGATTTCAATGAGAATTGCTTTTCTAATTTGCTGGCAAAGGCATCTCATTTTTCTTTGTGTTTTCCAATGTATAAAATGTCATCCACGTATATCAGCACGTACTCTGGTGAATCTCCCTCTCTTTTAGTGAACAAACAGTTGTCTGCTGGAGTCGCTGTAAAACCTATTGATTTGAGTACTTTAACTAGGCATTCATACCAGCGTTTTCCTGACTGTTTTAAACCGTATAAACTTTTATTAAGTAGCCATGTGTCACCTTCGTTCCTATCCTTACTAGGTGGTGCCCTTACGTAAATTTCTTTGTCTAGATTTGCGTGTAAGTATGCTGTTTGAATGTCATATTGGTATACTTCTAGGTTTAGTACTGAAGCCATTACTAATGCAGTCTTAACGCTTTCTGCTCTTACTGTTGGTGAATATGTATCAGTATAATCTTCAAGATACCTTTGAGCGAATCCTTGTGCTACCAATCGTGCTTTGTACAAAGTTTTGCCTCCCTCTAGATTTTTGATTTTGAAAATCCATCTAGTCCCTGTTGTGGTTTTATCTTTTGGTACTATGGCGGGGGTGAATACATTTAGCTCTTTAAGGCTTTCCATTTCCTTTGACATGGCTAACTCCCATTTTAATCTTTCTTCAGGGGGAAGTTTCATTACTTCTCTGTATGAATTTGGTGTAATTGGGTTGGAATATACATGCATTATGTAATTTTCAAATCTCTTGGGTAATTGATTTCTATTGGCCCTAACTGGTCTATTTGGTGTTGAGTTATTGTCATGTAGATATTTTGCTTCCTTTTGTGTGAGTGAATCTATTCTAACTTTTGGGCATTCACCCTTCTATTCTTTAGTAGTGTTTCTTAGCTGTGTATCCTTAGATTCCCTTTCTTTTGTGATGCTCTGCATGTCCTGTCTTTCATGATCTTGTGTGTTGTGTCTTAGCGCTTGTCTAGGGTGTATCTCATTAAGGTGTATTTTAGACCAGTTTGTTTGTTCATGGAACACGGCTGTTCTGGATATTACAAATCTGTTATTACTGTCTATGAATCTGTACCCTTTGGTACCTGGTTCATAGCCCATGAACCTTAATCTTCTAGATATTTTATCCCCCTTGTGTCTTAACTGTTTCGGAATGTGAACATCCGCAGTGACTCCGAAGACATGTAGGTGTGCTATTTTTGGCTTCTTGTTATACATTAGCTCATAGGGTGTTTTATCTATAACGCTGGACCAGGTTCTATTGAGTGTGTAATTGGTGTATACTAAAGCCTCAGACCAGAAGTGTTTACCTAACCCTGCATCTTCCAAGGCGCATCTTATCATGGTTTGCAGGGTGGAATTTCATCGTTCTACGATGCCATTTTAAAAGGCTGAGAACGGACAGGAAGTGAAGTATAGCACGCCCTTAGATCTAAGCCAGCGAGTGAATTCCCCTGACAAAAATTCTGATCCCCTATCAGTCATTATTTGCTTCAATTGTATGTTATGTTGGGTTTCTATTCGCTTGTAGAATTCCTTGAATTTTTGAAAGGCTTCATTTTTGTGTCTTAATGTATATACGAAGCCGTAGTGACTATAGTCATCTACGATGGTGAGAAAAAATCTTTTTTTATATTTTATAGACGGTTTCAGGGGTCCTACCAAATCCATGTGCACTAGGTTGAATATGTGAGTGGTGGTTCATGATGCTTTCTTTGGCCTAGGCTTAGTTTTTAACTTTGAGCATTTGCATACCGAGCATTCAAGATAGTTTTCACAATCTTTTATTTTAACATCTTCAGCAAAGTTATTCATTTTCTGAACTACAGGGAAGCTGGCATGTCCTAGTTTCCGATGAAGCATGTGTGCACACTCATCGTGTAGTGGTTTGCCTATCAATGGTTTTCCTTTATTGATTACTTCTTCCTTAGAAGTATCTCTATCATCATCCCCTGTTTCTGTGCTATCTGATCTGATAGCTTCATTATTGTTATTTTCAATGGTGTTGTCTGTCTCTATCCTTGCATTTATCTTAATTGGACAGTGTTTGTTTGTGTATAAGTAGGGTAATCCTTTCTTGATTGTGATTCTATTTATATTCTCTTTGTCCTTACTTAAGAATACCTCTCCTTTGGTGAATGTTGTTTTTATGTTTGAGTCTTTGCTAAGTTTGAGTGCACTAAGGATGTTGTGTGGTATTTCCAGGACTAATAACACCCCCTCTATTTTTCCCATTCCCGGCAATATTATGCTTCATTTCCCTATCATTCTTATTTCATTTTGATTTGCTACTTTTATTAGGAATTGTTCTTCTGTGAACGATGATAGGAGTTGTCTGTTACATGTAGTGTGATTATTGGCCCCAGAATCTATGAGCCATAGGTTGTATTCTCTATCTTGATTGGTTAATTTTGTGAGATCCTCTACCCCATATAGTGATCCACATCTACTGTCCCTGGAGTTGTCCCTGCTTTCTCTCATGTGCCTGGGGTTGGGGGAGTCTCTACGCTTGTATCTTTCTCTTGATGATTGTCTGTATCTCTCGCTAAAGTTTCTGGGGCAATCCCTCTTATTGTGTCCCTTAGATCTGCAGATGTAGCATTCATTTGTTTCTTGGTGTCTGTCTTGGAAGAATACTTTCTTGGTTGGCTTGTGTTCCCTAGGTGTGTTATTGCGACTCTTTCTTAAATTGTCCTCAGCTATAAGTTCGTTTGAAAGGCTTTCTATGGATAGGTGACCTAAGCTGAGAGTATCTAAGTGTGTGATGAAATTGTTCCAAGATGGATCTAGGGAGTTGATTATTACACTCTTCATGGTTTGATCAGATATGACTTCTCCCCTAAGGTGTAACTCAGTTCTTTTGGCGTTTAACATCAAAAGGTGTTCACTTATGGATGTTCCTGGCTTAATTCTGGCAGAAAAGAAATCTTTTGAAATTCTGGTCATGGTTGCTACGCTTTCACTATAAAAAAGCCTAAACATACTCTGTATAATTTCTGACACAGTTAAATAGTGTTTGATGCTATGATAGATGGTAGGTGAGATGCTTGAAATTAACAAATAGAAAGCCCTATGGTGTAAATAGTCTATTTCTAATGTCCATGTTTTTTTTGGTGGATTGTTAATTAAGAATAATAAATTTTCTTTTAGAAAAATAACTTGGAGCTGCTGGCTCCATTCCAATAGGTTAGCACCATCCATTCTTAATTTAGGAAAGTCATTTGGTAAATTTCCTGCATTGTTATGTGTGTTACTTACAGCAGGTGGCTGTCCATAGTGCTGAATGTCCTGGTACTCACAGAAAGGCATAGGAATACTTGCAAGTAGCTTTAAAGGTTCTCTCTGCATTCTGCTGTCTCTATTTTCTCCTAGGTGGTACTGAGCATGTGTGAAGCTCATATCAGCTTTGGCGTCACCGGAGAAGGTTCCTGGGGCTGCAGCACCTCCATAGTGATCTCTCTCAGGCATGCAGGCCTCTGGCTCGAATCTGGGGGTCCATTGGTGGGCCGAAGGCTGTTCTCTCACCGCACTGCCATCAGGATGAAGATCTCGGGGCCTCGGAAATGTCTGCAGAGTTGGTGAGTATTTGCAGTAACCTCTGGGTTCTGGTGTTTGGGGTCTCTGCATTCACAATGTCTTCGTTTTAGGTGTATTGGTGGCAGGCCTCTCATCTCCTGGGCAGTCATCTTGTTGTTGTTTTTCTTTTTGGTTACTGTTCTTTGGGGCCCTTTGGGATCTTGTAGAAATTTTTAAATTAGGGCCGAAGGCTGCAATATGGATTTTCATGGCTCCCTCAATTTGCTGATTGTCTGGGACATTTCTGTGTCTGAATTGGGATCGTTATCCCAATAATTTTTATTTTTCTCTTTTTGGTTAGAGGAATTGTTTTCCCGTACCAGCCATTTTGAATTGGGGCCTCTGATTGGTTGTTCTTTGGGCATTTTGGCGGGCTGGCTGATTAAAGATGGCCACCATTCAGAATTTTGCGTGGGATCCTTATTTTCTGCATTTGTTAGTATTTCGGTTTGGGGCAGATCACTTACTGATTCGTGGTCTGTGGCTTCTAGATTGGGATCGTGGCCTTTTCTCGCTGCCTCTCGGTCTTGCATGAGGTTTTTGAGGTTCACCACAAGGCTTTCATCATCTCCCTGCATTCTTATCAGTTTGAGGATGTCCAATCTCAGGCTGTTGTCTCTCTGTACCTCTATTTCTTGATCACTTTGCTCATGGATCTCCCCTTCCTCATCTGTCGTGGGATCTTCAAATTCTTCTGCAGTTTCCATCAAGGATCTGTTAACTGGAGATCGATGTGCCATCATCTCTTTGATATATGCTCTTTGATATGATACGGTCTCTTCCTTGACATATTTAATTCCTTATTGAATCATCCAACCATCCTCTGCTACCATATTGTGACTAGTTTGGAGGATCAGACTCAATAAAATGCAGAGACTCATTATTCAATTAAAGCAGAGGTCTTTATTAACTGACATGTCCTTTTCTATTCACAGGTTACCTCTGGAAGAGGGCAGGATCAGAGTGGAATGCCCCTTTTATACTGAAGGGGAAGGACCAGAGGTAAGGAGTGGTTTGAAGAGAAAGTGGGAGGAGGGAGTGTATGTGTTAATCCTCATTGATATATTGTATGAGGCTGTATATTTCCTACTTTTAGGGCCTTTATGTTTTATTATTTCTACACAAGTAATTGTTGCATGTTCTCTCAAGGACAGTATATTTAAAAGATGGTACCTAATTCAACAAGTTTTAAAAATTAATGATTCACTGAATAACAGACCTATTCTGTGATTCATCTGAAACTGAGAACATCAGGATAATATTCTTTTCAATATTCAAGTGTCACAAGAATCTAAACATTATAATAAAATATAAACAACTTTTATTTTAGGTCAGAATTTTCAGTCAGTTAATGAACAGGTACATTACTAAATCTATTCATGTAGCTTTATTGAACCTTCTAAACATATTTTCTTTTCTTTTTCAAATCATATGTTCAGTGCTAGAATGCCAACAAATCTTTAGGAAGTCCTTTGTCTTTTCTCTAACAAAAGTGTTTTGTTTTGTTTTTCATTAGTAATTTTTACTGCAAACTCATTATTATCTCCTCTTTCGTGGCTTATGCTGAAAGCACCTTCTGTAAAATCTGCTGGTAGAGTTGAGGGATGGATCAAGAGAATAAAGAAAACGAAAGAAAGTGTTTCTCAGTCATTAACAGAAATATCCAAAAAGGAACTTTTTGCTAATATGGCGATATTTTTCAAAATAAAAAAATTGCCAAAATCTACAAATCAAATTGTTCTTGAAAGCACAGCAACAAAGCTTGGGAACTTTTCTCCCCACCCCACATTTTTTCTGCTGTAACACAAGATGGAAAAAATTTACAATTCTATTATTTTCTTGGTAATCACACTGTTTTTACTATTTTTAAGCACAGCATAGTCTTTTGAAAATCACCCCCCTTTGGGGTCTTTCTTCCCGCCCATTTTTCACTTTTCTCTTGAAATAAATCAATATCATTGTTCTTTGCAGATTTTAAATGAACACACACACACACACACACACACACACAACAATAGCCAAATTTCTCAAAAGATCCACTTTCCTGCTTTCCCGAACTCAAAATGAGACCTCCTTCTGCTGTTGGGCTTCAGCTTGACTTTGTAAAAGTATGATTTTCATTTTCATAATTCTCCCCTAATTAAGACTGTGGAGGTAATAATGCTCACCTGTAGTGCCCCTTTGTGAACAGATGTACATTAAAGGGCTTTTAAACATAAATGTATCGTGAGTGCTTTATTTCTAAAAACTATTTTTAAAGAACTACATTGTTTTAGCAGTGGTGAAACACCAAAAAGACAAAACCTTAGGAGGTCAAAATACGCAGATGAAATATGTCTGAGAGAATGATAAACCATTTTTCATTTCTGTTCTCCAGCACAAAGCTTAAAGCGGTAGAAATAGACAGAAGGAGAGATGGTTGCCAGGCCATTGAATTGAAGCATATTATTCCTGAGAATTTTTGAAGAAGTGGTGGAGGAAAATAACTTGTCAGTCCTGCCAGGTAAACCAGACAGGAAACACAATAAAATAAGCTAATTCTACTTTATTGTAAAGCTACATTAAAAGAATCTTGCAAGTCTGAAAGTACAAACTTCCCTCCAACATTTTTAACTGTTTGATAGGGAAGGTCATTCCTAAATTTCTTTCTCTGACTGTTAATACACAGGACACTCCTGCTTCTCTTATTTGATTGTTTCCTAGGCAGCCTCTCTTTCCCTCATTCCCCAAGGTCATCCATATATTCCTTTACAATAATCAAAAAGAGAAGACAATTACAGCATTATTTTTTTTTACAGGACTCCCAAAATCTCCTACAATTTTTCCTTTTATTTAAAGAATTGCAAATGTTGTGGATTGAATTGAGAACATGTCAAATCACCATTCCCCTTCATGCCATGACTCAGCATTTGGCTGATAGGACTAGCAACACCTGTTTATTTAAACCAAAAATAAACCCTGAGGAGGTGGATCCTTCAAAATTATATAGAAAAGAGCTACGTGATCACTTCTTATGATTCCAAGAGATTATAAATATCACCCTCATCCCTTAATAAAATCGTCAACTTAGGTTCTAAAATAATTTCTGCCATCATATGCACACACACAAATTTTGCTTCTATAAAATGCGATAAACTTCACTAACTGAATATAGTCATAGTTTGTATTTTACGCTGATCTATATCTTGCTGGAAATGCTGAGGAAGACTGGAAATGTTTCAGAGATGTGGTCCATTCAGCTGCATTGAAGATATTAGGTTCTTCCATTTGCAAGCATCATGACTGGTTCAATGAGAAGGATGAGGTGATATGAACTTTTCTTCTTGAGAAGTATTGCCTTCATTGTGTCCATCTGAAGGACTTATTAGTAGCAGTCAAGAAAAGTACACCTTTACCATTGTTTCTTGGATAGACCGAAATAAATTGCCTAAAATGTAAGATGCCCTGCTGAACTGTGAGGTGATCACCTTTTGCAACCTTCTGACAAGCAAAGTCAATGCGGAAGTCAGATTCACTTAACAACCGTGTTACTAACTTAGCAACTACAGTGATTCGGTTAACGACTGCAGCAAGGAAGCTCATAAAATGGGGCAAAATTCATTGAACAACAATTCCTATCAGGGTTCCAAGTAATACACCCATAGCAAACAGAACTCAGGTTCCTCAAAGAACAATTTTATTGGATATATCATATTGGCACAAGCTGGGGAAAACCAACTCTGAATGTTCCCACGGTCTTCACCTAATTAAAAGTAAATGTTTTTTCCCTTCCCCAAACAATCAGTCACATGGTACAATCAAGGTGTTGTCCAGTTGCCTGGTAAATTCACTCCTCCTCTCTCTAACCACCTGTGAGAATGCCCTTTGTTCCCAGGAGAAAGTATTTTGTTTTGGCTAAAAAACCCCACATATCTCTATTCTCCTCTCCTTATCCCTCAGCTCCAGTGTGGCAACACAGAAGCCGCAAAATGACCTCAATCAGGTCAGCTTCAGGTTTGACATCTTCCTTACCAACATAAATTTTTGACTCAGTTGGGTTCCTAAATCAAACACTATGTGTATTACCAAAGTGAAAGAAACTGTTCTGAGTGAGAACTTTCTCTTTGCTGATGACTGTGCTCTGAATGCTGGCTCAGAGACAGAAACGCGAGCCTGTAGAGACAAATTATCTATGACTTGTGACAATTGTAGACTCACCATCAATGTCCCAAAGACCGAAGTCATTAACCAGCCTTCTCCTTATGCACAGTACACAGAACCCATAACCACAATCAACTAAAAGCTGTGGATCATTCTGCTTGCTAAATATTTGTCTGTTTATACTTATATATTATTAAAATCTCATTGTGTACCAGTTTGTCTATTTGTCTATTTGTATCCTCCAATTAGCCTAAATAGTATATTATACAATGATTTTTGAATCAAGGAACCTAAATTTGATAACTTAAAGAATGTCTACGGAGATTCTCAGTCATCCAGGTCATGGTTGTCCAAAAGGTACTTTTTTCAAGAGGCAACTGGACTTTCTTATTTTTCTTTAAAGATGTTTTGCTTCTCATCCAAGAAGCTTCTTCAGCTCTGACTGGATGGTGGGGAATGACCTGAAGAAGTTTCTTGAATGAGAAGTGATATGTCTTCAAAGAAAAACAAGAAAGTCTAGTTGCCTCTTGAAAAACGCACCCTTGGGATAACTTAAAGAATGCATAAAAAATCCAGGATACATTTCTCCTGTGGAATTACCCCAGCATTGGGGTAAAAAAAATTGATCAGCCTAAAATTTAAAGATCATTCTGGTTATATCTCACTGAATTATCTTTCACTCAAAGGGTGGCCCAATGGTCACAGGGTTTCCTAGTTGATATTAAAAACTCAGGAAAAAAAAAATCCAGGACAAAAAAATGGCAATCCAATTCAAGTAATTAATAATTAGACTGTTTTTACCCTGAATAACAAGCCTTATTTGCATAGGTAAAATATATAACTATTCTATCCTTATGAAAAACAGGACTTTTTCCAAGAGTAGATTACTGTAATATTGAAAATTGTCTTAATATTGAAAACAGGAGATAATGGTCCAATATTGTTAGATATTGACAGTTTGCATAGTTTCCTATCTGGTCCGTTGTTTGAGCAGGAAGAATACTCAAACATGATTGGCTGAGCCCTCTGGCAACTCCCTATATAAGGGCAAGAGGCTAGCTGCTGGATTGTACATAGTTGCTGAATAAAGAGCTGTTGTCTGAAGCCTGTCTCCAGTCTCTTCATTCTCCCAACGTAACACATGTGATATTTCTTTTTGATTATTTAATCTTACTTTCTCTTTCATTCGATTTTATTGTGAATTGTGAGAACTGTACACTATATAAGATTTTTTTTTTTCTGAAACAATAAAGAAATTCCAACTATGCATTGCATTATTTTCTTCAAATCTATCCTTTTAGGAATCTCTTTTTTATTATCTAGTTGGTTTCACTGCTTGGTGAATCAGTTTTATTTACCAAAATGCCTACATAAAAAGACAAAATCCAAATATAATAGGGTGAATTCTTTTCTCTCTTCCTTTCTTTTGTTCTGCATCTAAAATGAAGCAAAAATGAAATCACTACAAGTAGGGATTCAATATGTTACATTTTGTTAATGGTGTATCTTCCGCATACTGCAAGTAAGTTCATCCCCAATCATCAACTTCTGTTTAGCAATTTTTCTAGGAAATCTGCTTCATAGTGTTACTCAATAGAAGTTGATGTCAGAGCATGAAAGACAGTTCATGATTTCAAATCTCTTCTGAGCGCTGTGAATGATGCTATCCATTGACCCATTGAAAGAGATCAAGCTCTTCACAGTTGCTTCAGAAACAGAGCTGGAAGCTATGCTACAAAGCAGAGGAACATACTGTTTGAGGGTAGCTGATCACAATATTACTATCACAATATTCAACAGAGGTAGCTTTTCCAATGCATCTGGTTCAGTGCAGTTGGCTGTTTACAAAGACTGCCAGTTCATGCTGCCACTTCCAAAGGAAAGACTTGGGTTTTTTTTCCCCCCTCTTAATATTTTTCAAGAAGATCAAATGACACTATAACCTCTTTTTAAAATCACAAGTCAACATGTCTTGGAAAATAGCTGCATTTTAGTATAATATGGTTATACCTTCAAAAAATGGCCACTTCAAATCTTCCCATACTTGAGAAGATACATTCATTTTGTACATTCAGGTACAAAGATACATTTCAGGCAGCAGAGTTCTATTCAACTATTCACTCAAACAGTTCAAAAGGAGATGGGATGCTGACAAAATATTTCATCTCGCATTTATAGCATTATAGCATGTGGCTACATGCTTAGCATTTCTTCAGACATTTATACATGTTGCGCAAAGATATAAGAAGACAACATCTTACTCTTTTCATAATCAGAGAGGTGCTTGATTATGGAAGTCTTTGATATGCTACAGTAAATATCCAGGACACTTAGTGATATTGGGAGTTTGCATACATTTCTACATTTGCTTTTTTATTTGTAGATTTTCTAAGCATTTCTTATTCAGGCAAATGTTAGAAAGGAGGCTGAGTTGTCTTTGAGCAAAATGCCCTGGATAAGATGCTCTAACCTATGGCAATTACAAAATGGATCTGGGCAACACAACTGACAGAACTATGAGCAACATCAAGGAGTGGGGAGAGAAATAAAAGAGAAAGCTATAGTGAACATGTTTTCCAATATTAAGGAATTCATTATAGATGATAGAATGGTACAGGAAAAGCATTTTTAAAATAAAATGGGACAAATTATGCTGACTTTTCAGTAAATTGTTATGTTACTGAATACTGGGACTTTTTTTTCCTGAACTGTTGTACAGCCATGCAAAAAAGGGAAGGAAGGAAGGAAGGAAGGAAGGAAGGAAGGAAGGAAGGAAGGAAGGAAGGAAGGAAGGAGAAAGAAAGAAAGAAAGAAAGAAAAAAGAAAAAAAGAGGGAGGGAGGGAAGGAGGGGGGAGGGAGGGAGGGAGGGAGGGAGGGAGGGAGGAAGGAAAGAAGGAAGGAAGGAAGGAAGGAAGGAAGGAAGGAAGGAAGGAAGGAGAAAGAAAGAAAGAAAGAAAAAAGAAAAAAAAGGGAGGGAGGGAAGGAGGGGGGAGGGAGGGAGGGAGGGAGGAAGGAAAGAAGGAAGGAAGGAAGGAAGGAAGGAAGGAAGGAAGGAAGGAAGGAAGGAAGGAAGGAAGGAAGGAACAGGGACAGTGATCACGACAAGAACTTGTAGAAAGAGGTCATGGATAGGGTTGTGACCACTCAAAAGGTATTTTTAATACAATAGAAAGACGTGTCAGCTACTTCCTACATTTCATGATAAACACAATTCATCTTATCTTCTGAACAACTTAAATAAATAATGTCACTCTCTGAAATAGAAAAAAAATGAAAATCCAGATGCTTTCTTAACCAAGGTCTAAAAACCTTGATGGAATGTTTTAAAAGTGGAAAATGGATGGATAAATTCAAAGGCAGGAAGATGTTTGTAGAAAAGTATGAATGTGGTATGTTGCAGGGAATATTTGTCCATTTGTGTTATATTGTGTAGCGAGGAACTCAGACTGTGATAATGCTTTAGAATGTTATTTTTCTAAAGCAAAGATTTTCCCCACATGCTTCTTTTAAAATATTGCTCACTTTTATTACCTATAAGGTAATAATGTGTTCCATCTTTATTAATCATCAAATTACTTTGCATAATGCAGCCATTCCCAGCAGGAATAATATAAATAGTGATTAAAAGTTAGCAGATAATACATTTGTCCCAATACCCCAGTAATTTGTAGTAATCTCTTGGAACAGAATATTATTACATAATTTGAAGTGTTACTTTATAAGAAGCATTAAAAGCTGCATGTATTACACTGCACTGTAAGTTTTTTTTAAAAAAAATAACAATGTGGGTATATCTTGCTGAGCCTTCTTAGTTAAGTAACATATATCTCCAAGCCATAGCTCCATTATCTTTTATTTATTGTCCTTCTCTTCTAGGTATGTTTTAAATGTAATGTTATCTTTGCGTATCAGATACTTCATCAGAGTAATGGCTTATCACAGCCATTCTAGCACAGGGGTGGGCAATTCATTTTCCCAAGGGGCCATATGAGAAACTGGGATTGTTATGCAGGGTTCCTACCATTGTCTATGTACCCCACAACCTCACCCCATTGCTGCCCCACTGCCCAGCCCTAGAATGCCATCACCCACCTCCAACATCATCCTGCCACCACTGCTGACAGCCCACCATCTCTGCTCCCAATGCCTCCCCTCCCCTACACTGATGCATCTAACAACACGGCCCAATAGTGACTGCCAACAAATGTGGACCATGGCCCATAAAATGTCCAAGTCTACTATAGCAATATCTGAAAGCCTATATTTCAACCAGTTTTTCATTGCCAGGTAAACTGTGGATCCACTGGTTCACTCTATTAGCATAAATATACACTGCTCGAAAAATAAAGAGAACACAAGCAGAAGACATCCGAGATCTGAATGAATGAAATAGCCTTATTAAATACTTTGTTCGTTACATACAGTAGTTTATACACTGCTCAAACAACTAAAGGGAACACAAAACTACTGTATATAACGAACAAAGTTTTTAATAAGACTATTTCATTCATTCAGATCTCAGATGTCTTCTGAGATCTGAGAACTTCAGATGTGTTCCCTTTATTTTTTTTGAGCAGTATATATTAAACCCTATAACAAAGTAGCTGAACATTGGCTTAAAGATAACATTTTTAAAAAAATATATTCTCATGTATAATTTAGTCTTCTCAGATTCAGGCATCTGGTGTTCAACACACATTAGAAAAATATTTTTGGAATCCAATAAATTGAATTCATTGCCCGTGAATCATTCTTCTTTTTATATTCTGTGTTCAATTTAAAAGTGCAAACAACGCAACAAATCTGAATCATTCTAAGTCTCCTCATCCATAATTTCCTAATTTTCCAGTGAAAAATTCAATCTGTTTGAGAGAGTTTTAAATATACAGATCTCTACATATGACATGCATATACATATGCATGGTCCAGAAATATTGGGACATCGACACAATTCTAACATCTTTGGCTCTATACACCACCACAATGGAATTGGAATGAAACAAACACAATGTGCGTTAACTGCAGACTGTCAGAACTGAATTCTGAAGTGTTTCGGGCAATATTATTTGCTCACATTCAGCCAAATGCTGTAATTTGAGGGTATGTACATCCAACTCAGGTGAACGGTGTAGGACTTATAGCAGTTTGTATATGTGCCTCCCATTTGTTAAGGAACCAAAAGTAATGGGACAATTGGCTTCTCAGCTGTTCCATGGCCAGGTGTGTGATATTCCCTCATTACCCCAATTACAATGTGCAGATAAAAGGCCCAGAGTTCATTTCAAGTGTGCTATTTGCATTTGGAATCGGTTGCTGTCAACTCTCAAGATGAAATCCAAAGAGCTATCACTATCAGTGAAGCAAGCCATCATTAGGCTGAAGAAACAAAACAAACCCATCAGAGAGATAGCAAGAACATTAGGCGTGGCCAAAACAACTGTTTGAAACATTCTCAAAAAGAAGGAATGCACCAATGAGCTCAGCAACACCAAAAGACCTGGGAGACCATGGAAAACAAGTGTGGTGGATGACCGAAGAATTCTTTCCCTGGTGAAGAAAACACCCTTCACAACAGTTGGCCAGATCAAGAACACTCTCCAGGAGGTAAGTGTATGCGTGTCAAAGTCAACAATCAAGAGAAGACTTCACCAGAGTGAATACAGAGGGTTCACCATTGGTGAGCCTCAAAAACAGGAAGGCCAGATTAGAGTTTGCCAAACAACATCTAACAAAGCCTTCACAGTTCTGGAACAAGATCCTATGGACAGGTGAGACCAAGATCAACTTGAGTGATGGGAAGAGAAGAGTATGGTGAAGGAAAGGAATTGCTCATGATCCTAAGCATACCACCTCATCAGTGAAGCATGGTGGTGGTACTGTCATGGCGTGGGCATGTATGGCTGCCAATGGAACTGGTTCTCTTGTATTTATTGATGATGTGACTGCTGACAAAAGCAGCAGGATGAATTCTGAAGTGTTTTGGGCAATATTATTTGCTCACATTCAGCCAAATGCTGCAGAACTCATTGGACAGTGCTTCACAGTGCAGATGGACAATGACCCAAAGCATACTGCGAAAGCAACCAAAGAGTATTTGAAGGGACAGAAGTGGAATGTTATGCAATGGCCAAGTCAATCACCTGACCTGAATCCCATTGAGCATGCATTTCACTTGCTGAAGACAAAACTGAAGGGAAAATGACTCAAGAAAAAGCAGGAACTGAAGACAGTTGCAGTAGAGGCCTGGCAGAGCATCACCAGGGATGAAACCCAGCATCTGGTGATGTCTATGCATTCCAGACTTCAGGCTGTGATTGACTGCAAAGGATTTGCAACCAAGTATTAAGAAGGGAAAGTTTGATTTATGATTATTATTCTGTCCCATTACCTTTGGTCCCTTAACAAGTGGGAGGCACATATGCAAACTGCTGTAAGTCTACACCGTTCACCTGAATTGGATGTACATACCCTCAAATTAAAGCTGACAGTCTACAGTTAATGCACATTGTGTTTGTTTCATTCCAACTCCATTGTGGTGGTGTATAGAGCCAAAGATGTTAGAATTGTGTCGATGTCCCAATATTTCTGGACCTGACTGTATATATACAGATCATTAATATATGACCATTCAGAATTACAGCCAAAAAAACACTTTTGGCTGTTTTAAAACATTGCCCCTCCCAGTCACATGACTGCATTTTGGGTGCTGACTGCCTGCAGTTCAGCAGTTCGATTCTCACTGGCTCAAGGCTGACTCAGCCTTCCATCCTTCCAAGGTTGGTAAAATGAGAACCCAGGTTGTTGAGGGCAATATGATGACTCTGTAAACTACTTAGAGAGAGCTGTAAAGCACTGGGAAGTGGTATATAAATCTAAGTGTTATTTCTATTGTTACTGCTATGACCTTAATTTGTGACTTTTTTGTCAGTTTCCTGAAAAATCACCCTTTCAGAAGACTGTGCCATTCACTTAACAACTATGTGATTTGCTTAATGACTACCACAAAAATGTCAACAAACAAACAAAGCCCTTCTGGTTCAACTTATGTGGGTGCTTCAGTGTTCGACCACGAGACTTATTTATAACCAGATTTCTAGTCCCAGTTGTGGTTGTAAGTCAAGGACTAGCTACATTTCAATGAGACGAAAATGATCTAGAAAAAGATGTAAAAGAGATCACAGATTTGAAGCTAGAGGCCTATTTCTTTAACAGAGTGCCATGTGTTTTTTTATATTTGCATTAATTGGCTGGACATGTCCAGCATAATATATCATCATCATCATCATCATCATCATCATCATCATCATCATCTAACATAATATACAGTATATGTTAAATATTCAGTGGAGTATGACAAATTGGGCACATAAGATTGGAAGGGAATTACTGACATCCAGAGAAGAAGGTAAATTTTGAATATACACTGATAATTATGATATAATGGATCCAAACAAAAAATGTCCAGAGTAGTTTATATCAGTGGTCCCCAACCTTTACGGCTTGGCGGCCTAGCTGGGAGGGGGAGAAGGAAACTGGACCATGCAAATGGTGGACCAGGGATTGGGGACCCCTGGTTTATATGGCTGAAGAATGAACATATATGAACTAATTAGAAATTTAAAGATAAATAATGGGTGAATAATTAACAAAAGAAGGCATAGAAGTAAGACAACTACAATTTATCTTTACCAGCATAATCATTAAACCTTGCTTTCAGTCCAGTTAATCAGTGATACTTAGGTTTATTGTGATTACCTTAAATCTCATAGATTTTAGTGGGTCTGTATTAATTACACATTAAGATCTTAAAGCAAAGAACAATGAGTGCAATGTTTTTTTTAAAAAAAATATAAGACCTGTTTCACAATGTCTACTGTAGAGGAAAAGGCCACATTATGGTAATTCATAGTCATGGGAGTTTTGGGTATCCAAGAGCATTAGTTTAACATGCCTTTTGTTAGTGAAAGGTCAGTATTTGTTTTATTACATTTACTCCAGTTATTTTTTCTTCTTCTCTTGACTCTAAAACAGGAAGTGCCAACTGCCACAGAGTAGATGAAAATTATTATATTTTGTTTCTTTCCTTTATGCTGAAATGTATATATTCACAATCTTCTAACATACCGTATTTTTCAGAGTATAAGATGCACCGGAGTATAAGACGCACCTTAGTTTTTGGGGAGGAAAATAAGAAAAAAGCTGATTGGAGGTGGATCGGAATACCTCCAATCAGCTGTTCCCAGAGGTGAATTTTAGCAACAGGTTCCTTGGTTGTGAGCTCTGTGCCTTGCTCTTTTTTTTGCTGCTTCTGAAAGCTTCCGAAACAGAGCTTCAGAAAAATAGCCTCTGAAGCTCTGTTTGGGGGCTTTTTTTTTTCTGAAGCTCTGTTTGGGGGCTTCTTTTCTGAAGCTTTGTTTCTGATGCTTTTTTCAGCCTCTGAAACCTCTGTTTGAGAAGCTGAGCGGGGCTATGTTCGGTGTATAAAACACACCCAGATTTTCACCCTCTTTTTGGGGGAAAAAAAGGTGTGTCTTATACTCCAAAAAATATGCTATATACAAATATAGGACTGACATAATCATAAATACCAATGCATTTTTACACACTTCATTAGATTACATTGATACTCAAATAGTCATAAGGTGTCAACATCCTACAAATGTTGGTATCATGGATTTGCTAATGAGAGTAATACTGCAACTCGTCTACTATTTCTTGGTATTATTACTCATTCATTTTTTTTTAACGAAGAAATTATGCAGAAAAAATAGCAGCTTCCATTAAACTTGTGCTCTCCCTCCATGAGATACAGCAGATTAATCTTAATGCTTCTAGTCTCTTCAAGTGGCTTTCTGTTAGAGACCAACTCTCTACTCCATAGAGCAGGATAGAAAAGATAATATCTGAGAAGCCTGATTTTCAGCCTTAGGCTTATGTCATGACTGCAGAAGACCTTTTCCATTTTGAAGAATGCTGTTCGAGCTTTTTCTATCCTTGTCTTTACTTCAGTGGTCATGTCCCAGCTTTCATGTACATTAGAACTGAGGTATATCTTTGAGATATATTTTCCCATTTCTTTTACAATCTGGATGAAGGTCATAGGAGATTGCACCTTCCCATTGCTGTCAGTGAAAACCAGCTAGCACTGGATGAGTAAGTTCTGAGGATGACCAGAGCTCTTCTGACTTCCTGATAAAGCTTTTCTTTTTTCCCCTTTTTTTAAATATATATTTAATAATTTTATTTCTTTAAAAAAATACAAACAGAAGATTTATCGACAAACAGATCATGGTGAGAACATTACACAATGCATAACATTCAATCTGGATGGGGAGGAACAGGCTCAGACTCAACACCTCCAAGACCGAGTGGCTGTGGCTCCCGGCATCCCGATATAGTCAGCTGACCCCATCGCTGACTATTGGGGGTGAGTCTTTGGCCCCCATGGAGAGGGTCCGCAACTTGGGTGTCCTCCTGGATGCATGGCTGTCCTTGGAAGAACATCTGATGGATGTGGCCAGGGGGGCCTTTTATCAGGTTCGCCTGATTTGCCACTTTCTGGATCGCCTGATTCACCCTTTCTGGATCGGGACTCCTTGCGCACGGTCACTCACGCCCTTGTCACTTCCCGGCTGGACTACTGTAATACTCTCTACATGGGGCTCCCCTTGAAGAGCACCCGGAGGCTCCAACTGGTCCAGAATGCGGCCGCGTGGGTGATTGTGGGGCGACGTGGTGCTCCCATGTAACACCTATCCTGCGTGAGCTGCACTGGCTTCCGGTGGTCTTCCGGGTGCGATTCAAGGTGTTGGTTAATATTTTTAGAGCGCTCCATGGCTTAGGACCTGGATACCTATGAGACCGCCTTCTGCTACCAATAACCTCCCAGTACACTCCCACAGAGAGGGTCTCCTCCAGGTGCCGTCGGTCAGGCAATGTTGACTGGCAACCCCCAGGGAGAGAGCTTTCTCAGTGGGGGGACCTGCCCTCTGGAACGAATTGCCCCCAGAGATTTGGAGGATCTCAGACTACGCACCTTCCGCCGTGCCCTCAAGACTCTTTTGTTCCAATAAGCCGGACTGGCCTAATTCTAATTCTTTTTAACTTTTAATCTTTAATGTTTAATTTTTAATTCTTGTGGTTTAAAAATGGGTTTTTAATTAGTTATGGGCCATATTGTTTAATATATATATTAAATTGTTATTAAATTTTCTATTTGTGTGTTCTTATTTTGGCTGTACACCGCCCTGAGTCCTTCGGGAGAAGGGCGGTATATAAATTCAAATAATAAATAAATAAATCTAAATAAACAGATAAAAAATAAAAGTCTAATCTAACATTGTCCTCTTTTTATTCTATTATCTAACCAAGCATACCATAGGTCCCAGCATTGGAAATATGTAGAGTCTTTTTGGTCTCTTAAAAGTTTAGTTAGCCTATCGGCTTCTGCACATTCCATGATTTTTCCTATAATCATATCTTCAGATGGTAGATCTTTACCCTTCCAGTTTTGGGCAAGGCATATTCTAGATGCAGTTGTGATATAAGCAATCAGATACCATTTGCTAGTGCCTATTTTATTTGGCCTGATGTTTAATAAGTAAAATTCAGGTTTCAGTTGTAGTTTGTAACCAGTAATTTCTAACAACCATCTCTGAATGAGTTTCCAAAATTCAGTTACTCTGGGGCAAGTCCACCATACATGAAAATAGGTACATAGCTCCCCACACTTCCAGCAATTTGGGGAGAGTCCAGGAAACATTTTGGATAGTCGGGTGGGAGGAAGGTGCCACCTGTATACCATCTTGTACAAGTAGTTGCCATCAAAAATTTCAGTTGTCTAGACCAAATTTCTTCCCATTTCGCCAAATCGATTGAGTGGCCAATATTCCTCCTCCAGGCAATCATTGAATCTTTGACGATCTCGTCATCTATCCAATGGGTTATTAAAAAGTTGTAAATCTTAGCTAACATTTTCTCCTCCTTCCCTAATATAATCTTATCTAACTCCTGCAGGGTCCTATTAATACCTCCTTGCGCCTTATCTTTTTTATATTTGGAGTTTATTTGAGCATAAGCCACCAATCCATTTCCATTCCCTGCAGAGCTAGTTCGGTTCTTGTTTTTAAACAGCCTTGACTATCAAGCAACTCATAATAAGGAAGATGTTTTTATTTATTGTATAGCGGGATATATGTCATTGCTTCTAGCGGGACCAGCCAAGAGGGGGGTCAAAGAATAAAAGTTTTCTTTAATTTCCCCCCACGTTTCAATTAAAGTATTCCTCAAATAATGACCTGCAAAGCACATGTGTTTTTTTGCCCTCTCTTGCCAAAGGAAATAATGCCAACTCTGTTGCAGCCCCGAGCCTTCCAGAACCAAAGCCGTCTCCTTCTCAACAAGATCCAATCCCTTACCCAAACTAAATTTGCGGCCTGGTAATAATACTCCCATTTAGGCAAACCAAATCCCCCTCTACCCTTCACCTCTTGGAGCATTTTAAGTTTAATTCTAGATTTTTTATTCTGCCAAATATATTTAAGAACACATTGATTTAATTGTTTAAAAAAATTATTGTCCAATCTGGCTGGGGCTGTGTAAAATAAGTAAATCCATTTTGGGAGAATATAAGATTTTATGATCGCAATCCTACCTAACAGAGAGACTTGCAACTTCTTGCACTTCTCTAAGCCTTGTTCTGTTTGTTGGAGAAGTTCAAATAATTATCCTCCTTAATTGTCAAACACTTAGCAGATAGTAGAATGCCTAAATACCTTATCTTTTTTATGATTTGGAATCCCAAGTTCGATTCTATTTCCTTCCCCTGATTTATTGTCAATTTTTTAATCAAAACCTTGGTTTTTTCCTTATTTATTTTTAGGCCCACCACAGCTCCATATCTTTCTAGTTCATAAGTTAACTTTGAGCCCGATATAAAAGGGTCTTCCAGTACAAACACAAGGTCATCAGTGTACGCTTGTATCTTATACTGCTGGTTCTTGATATGTAATCCTTTTATTTCCGAATTTCATCTAATTTCTCTCAATAAGAGTTCCAATGTTAATATAAATTGAAGCGGAGAAAGCGGGCATCCCTGTCTAGTACCTTTCTCAATACAAATTTTCTCAGATGTATCCCCATTAATCAGAATTTTGGCAGACTGTTTCGAGTAAATTGCATGGATTGCCCGAGTAAAATTCTCCCCAAATTGCATATGATGTAACAAACCTAGTAAAAACCACCAACTCACATGATCAAAGGCCTTTTGCGTATTCACGAAGACCAAAGCCAGCTGTTTATTGAAGTGAGCTTCATAATATTCTAAAATATTCATGATTATTCTCATATTGTCTCTAATTTGCCTACGAGGTAAAAAACCATTTTGGTCTTCGTGGATAAATTGGCTCAAAAATCCACTTAGTCTGTCTGCCAATACCACAGATACTTACAATACTATAAATAACTTATAGTCTGCATTGAGGAGTGAAATCGGTCTGTAGTTCTGGATCAGGGATAAATCATTTTCCTTCGGCAGGAGAGTTATTAGTGCTTCTGTCCAGGAATCCGGAATCAATCCCTCCCGAGTTACCCCATTAAATAATTCTACCATATGAGGACCTAGAACTTCCCATAGTGCTTTATAACAATCCATCGGAAGGCCATCTGTACCGGGGGTCTTCCCTATTTTTTGTTTCCCTAAGACCCTTTCTTAGAGGAGGAAGAGAGAGGGGAATTAGAACAGCTGGGCAGGAAGAAGAAAGGAAAAGGACAGGTAGAGGTAGGAGCTGAAGGATTGAGCAGAGATAAACAAGACAAACAAGGAAGAAACTCCAGGTAGAGGGTAAGTAGAAGTAGAAGAGGGGAGAAGGGATGGGGGAGGAGATCCGTTTGATGTCAGTTAATATTAATGGGCTGAATGGTCCGAATAAGAGAAAAAAAGGTCTTCAACAAATTGGTAAAAGCAGGTCTGAACATAATATGTCTTCAGGAAGTGCATGTAAAAAGAGATCATTTACACATACTAAATTGTACTAAATTGGGCAATTTATATACATCTCTGGTGGAAACAAAAAAAAGAGGCGTAGTAATTTATGTTCAAAAGCATATAAATTCCAGATTAATTTTCGCAGACAATGAAGGGAGATTATTAATGATTGAAGTAGAAATTTGTCAAAAAAATGTTTGTATCTATGCACCTAACGGGGACTAGAAAGGTTTTTTCCAAAGTCTTTATAATAAACTGACTGATTATGATTATTCACATATCTGCTTATTGGGGGATTTTAATGCCATTGCCGATAAAGACAAAGATTATATTCCTGAAAACAGGAAACAGGGAGGAGGAAAGAGAACAGTAAAAAAAGGATTGCCACCTGTCTGCCACCAAATACAGGAGGAATTTGAACTTAGGGATATATGGAGGGGAAAACATCCAGAAGGAAGGCAGTATACATACTTCTCCCCCAGGCACTCATCTTGGTCGCGGATAGATGGGGCCTGGATGTCGGGGGAGCTACGGCAGGGGGTACGGAAGGCAGAGATAGGTGTTAATGAGTGGGCAGATCACAATCCGCTTTGGAACACATGGGGAAGTTTGAAAACAAGGCCCAGATGGAGAATAGATGTGAGGGTTCTTAAAGATGAGCAATTTTTATTTTATGCAAAGAAGGAGATGGAATTTTTCTTCCAGGAAAATAATACCGAGGACACAAATCTTCCGACTATATGGGATACTGCTAAAGCAGTATTTCGGAGCTTAGCAATAAACTATATAGCTGGGAAACAAAAGGAGGATAAAGCTAAATGGGATAAGCTATTAGGGGATTTGGCAAAAAGTGAGGCCGCGTTGCAACAGGATCCAAACAGCAGAGAATTATGTATGAATTTGAAAATGGTGCATCATTAAAGTAATCTTATAGACCAGGAGGACCTAGAAAAAAAAAATCAGATGGATGAAACAGAGACAGTTCGAAAGTGCAAACAAACCGGGAAGGTGGCTTACGTATCGATTAAAAAAAGAGAAGGAAAGGAGTAGAATTCATAACTTGAAAGATGATAATGGTGGTTGGATTGTAGAGGAAGAGGGGAAGAAAAGAGTAGTGCAGAGATGAAGACAAACCCAAGGATGAAATAAAGAAATATTTAGAAAAGTCCGATTTACTGAAAATCCCGGATATGTCCAGGGAAATATTGGATAGAGAAATTACAGAAGGGGAAATTGATAAAGCTTTTCAATCTCCAAATACTGTGGCACTTTCAATTTCTGTTGCCACACTTTTGCTAAGAACAGCACATTAGTTCCTTGTATGGATGTTACATGCAGTAAGGAGAGACAAATTCCACATGTTACTAGCAGTTACCACTTTCTTAAGAAGGTATAAGGGACAATTTTTGCTCTCCAAAGATGATTGATGACGCAAGACTGGGATATATCATTTTTTTAAAAAAAGTTATTTTGGGAATCAGGAAAGCAAAATGAGTGCATTTTAAGGCCTTTCATTTGTTTCATGGCTTCATCACATTAAAGGTTTATGTATGCAGCTAATTATCTTTTCTAAGCTACCTTCAGAGAATTTTATTGTAGAGATAGCATGCAAAAATCTATAAATAAACAAACAAAACACATCTGTAAATATTACTTTGAAGTTCAGAAGAAATTAAGCCCCTGCTATTTAAGTCTTGCAGTGTTCCCATATAAACTAGTGTTTATAACCTCTCATCAAATTTATCAATCTTTGACAATGGTATATAGGATTTTTCAGCTATATTCACTGACATTTGAACAAGAAACCATTTTGATCAGGATTTGAACAAGAAGCCAGTTCTACCATATTATATGTGTTTGTTTTCCACTGGGATCTTTATAAAAACAAATAAATCAATCCTTGGTAAAAAAGCACAGAGACGCTGCATGCCTTTTAATTAGACAATTAAACTATAATTAGCTATTACAGTTTTAACACAACTCTGTTAAATAGATTTTATGAATTTTTACAATGCTGTAGATGCACAGTGGAAATCACTGTGATGTAACAATATTTAACATCTCTGCTTAGCATAGAAGACATTGTGGAATATATGGCACAGTGCAGTCAGTGTTTTCAGTGTCATATTTAAATATATGTGTAAGTATATTTTTATTGGAATTGAGGTTTTTTTCATGGCTGGATTGCATTTTAGGGAAACAACAAATATAACTTTATAACACTTAAAAAAGTGAAAAAGCCTAGTATATAATTTTGGCCTCTTATATCACATTCCACTATCAAACCATGGCTTTTCAGATTTCATCTCCACCCAAGGAAAGTGTTTTTAAACAATATTTAAAAATTTTTTTAGAGGACTTCAAATCAAATCTTCATTATGTTTACAGACCAGCATAAGGGGCTGGGGTACAGTCAATGTACAGAAAGTACATCAGAGTCTAAAAAATAATCATAATTATAAAAAGCTAAAGTACCTAAAACAGAACTTACATATGTTGGAAGAAATATCCATCTGGTTCAGTTCCAAGCAGGGAGAAAGACACTGGAAACAGAACTACCAAGCATATGGTCCTGGTGCAGCTGACCACCTGGAGTTGAGAATGAGGGGTATTTATACCTTCTCTTGGGGCTTTGAACTTGAGCTTCCTGTTCCTGTGCAAGAACAGGTATTCTATTTGCTGTTCTCAGACTCTCATGGGGCCATGGAGCCATGATGCAATGTCCTTAGGAGCTTTTGCAATGCAGTGAGCTCTGCTACTAGATAATCCTATCTGGAGGGTCACATCTTAATCCCATAACCCTGGAGCTTTTGTCTTGTAGATAGGATGGCCTAGTCTTTCTTAATGGACACTAAACAGTGGTGGAATTCAGCCAGTTAGCACCACTTCGGGAGAACTGGTTGTTAACTTTCTGAGCAGTTTGGTGAACTGGTTGTTGGAAGAAATCATTAGGGCAGAGAACCGGTTGTTAAATTATTTGAATCCCACCACTGACACCAAATATCTGCTGGGGGCAGGTAGCTGGGGCTGTCTCCCTTAAGATTTCTATTTCTCTTTTAAGGGAAATATAATATTCTGCCTTTTAAAATATTTCTCAAAATATTTCATTCTTCTAGGAGGGGTGACTTCCCTCACATATAAAAACCAAAAATCTAAAAGAAATCTAAGAGAAGTAGAAGCATTGGATGAATATAGGAGAGCATAAACAATATGCTGCAGACTAAATCCATCACAATATAGAGCACTCTACTATGATGAACTAGATGCTCATTAAAAATATTTATGACACAGATCATCATCTGATGATTTTAAGCACTGCTGTGTAATACCTGGCAACATTATATGCTATGACAGGGTCGGTATATAAAAGCAGCAGGGAGTTGTACAATTGTCCTATGCATCCTGGGTATTTATGCAATAATGGGTAAATGAGGCTAGTATAAATGTTTCTGTAATTCAGGCACCAGAGAAGTAGATGCTGTGTTGTTTCCATGATCACATAGGTGAGTCCCATGGATATTTTCTCTCCAGGTAGAGAATCTTCCTTTATTGTCTTCAAGGACAATTGAGAGGAGGGCATGACATGGTGGTAAAGTAAAGGCCCTCTGGTCTTTGAATTTAGTTAAGTATGTCATATGGGAAGCAGAGTACCTATTGGGTTCTCTGGCGGTAAGTTTTGGGATCTGATTAGATTATATTGTGTCTGCTATATGCTGTTTATTGAGTGATTTGGCCTGATCATATCCCATGCTGAGTAGAAAACCTGTATAGAATTTCTAGATGGATTTTTAGGAGGAATTGCTTTTATGTAGCACATGGCAATAATTGGTTATATGGAACTGCCTTCAAATGTCCAGTTGACAACATGGGACAAGCTGCTGGAAGGCACAGTTCTGCTGCCACTTTAACCGCCTGGTTGAAATGGGGGGTTTGCAGATCAAGGGCTTGTCAGAAGCCATTCACCTTGACAGCTGTTGCAGTATAAAGATAAGAGTTTCTGCAGTCAAAAGACAGAACTCATGGAAATGTTGATTAACGTGGGTGTGGTAGGTGCAGGAGATTTGTTTCAGGAGGTTATTTCTGCTAGCTCTCTGCTTTAAGGAGTAATTTGGGCTGAAACTTTGAAAGGCTGTAGCTTATCTTGCTACTGAGTTCTGTGTTCTGAGTTCTAAAGCTGTATATCTGTTACTCACGTTATTGTTGTTGTTGTCTCTGTTGGGGAGATAAGATCCAATCCTCATCTGTTTCTCTGCATTATTGGATTTATGGATCCAAATATCATTGTGGGGGGCTAGTCCCAGTCCTTTTATTGTCTAAGGATATTATTTTGGAGACATAGGATTAAGCCAGAAGGGATGTAGCCTATGATAAACCAGGAGCTTATTTCAAGGCTCCTAGTTTGCCTGCAACCTGTCTCCTCCCCAGTTTAGAAGACTTACATCAAGGGTATCAAACTCACATCATCATGATGGCAATATGTGACGTATCAGGACTTGTTTCTTCTTTGCTAAACTGGGTGTGGGCATGTGACGCATCTGGCCCGCAGGTCAGGAGTTTGACAGCCTTACTTACATGTTCACCCATCTTAAATATATTTGAGTGGATAATAAACAATATAGTACATAAAACATATTAAATTAATTTTATGTTAATATTAATACATTAATATTAAATAATACAGAATGCAATTAAGAATAATCATATACATGATTGATGAGATCTCTTTATTTAAAATAAGACCCTCTGCAGTATTCCACAATTCACTGTTAAAACAGGGATGATAGAATGTATTAGCTAATTTATCTTAATATCAGGAAGCTTATCATATCACTCTGCCACCCATCCTCAACTTTCTCCATACACGAAAAATAGTTGCAGTACCTACACTTGCAAATCCAGACAATCCACTTAATCCCCAAATCTCCTTTGAATCTGTCCAAATTCTGATTTAGTGCTTTAAAGTGATTGCACAACATGATTAAACAGTTCAGTTCAAAGAGATGATGCAAATAAAATTTCCTTTAATCAACTCACTCACTGAAAATTTTGCACACAAAGGAATACACACAAACTCACATAGACTTGAACTCAGTTTAAATATTTGACCCAAACTTCATTCATTGTCCTTCAGTTTTCTATATTTTTAGATCCCTTATACGGTACTAATTTTTACAGTAGAAAAACTGGCTTTATGACAGTGGTGAAATCCATTTTTTTTACTACCGGTTCTGTGGGTGTGGCTTGGTGGGCATGGATCGGCGGGCATGGCAGGGGAAGGATACTGAAAAATCCCCATTACCACCCTACTCTGGGGCCAGCCAGAGGTGGTATTTGCTGGTCCCCTAAACTACTCAAAAATTCCGCTACCGGTTCTCCAGAACCTGTCAGAACCTTCTGGATTTCACCCCTGCTTTATGCATTTACAGAGTTTCTATTGGTTTTATCTGATGTACCTGCTGAATCAAAGATGTGTTAGTCTGTTTTACTGTGGCTGGGAATTGTATTCAATGATCTTTGATAGAAATCTTGTTTGGTTTTATGTAGTGAAATCCTGTGTCCTAAAGATACTGTGGACTGTGTTCTCCTTGTAAATGAATTTCAGGGAGTATTGATTTACACCATACAGAGTCACTTGTTGAGATGGGCAGCTATAAAAAGCAAATTCAATCAATCAATCAATCATAGTGAACAATAGATACTCCTAGCATTCTGCTAGTAATTATGAGGAGATAAAAGTGAATTGGTAATAAAATGCACAAGTCTTGTTAGTTCCAGACAGTATTTTCTCTAATTTTTTTTCCCAACCAATTCCCAGTAAATTTAAGGAAGAAAATTTGTTTTAGAAATAATTTCAAAACAACAACAACTTTTTGGAAAGATTCTCCTGAGCGGAATGTGTTGTCCTTATACTTATTTCTGAATGGGCAAGAGCTCTGTAGGTATATTTAATGTTTCACAGACAATCATTCATCCAATTGTCCCTCCCTGATTTTGTATGCTTAAGTCAAACTTCAAAGGAAGAGATAATGAAAAAATAACGTCCATTAGGGCTTTTTCAATAGCTGTACTACAATGATAGAGAATTTTTAATTCTGCTGTACTAATATATACATATATTTTAGACAAATTATCCAGCTAATTTCTCTATCCACTATCTATGTCCTGTGTTTTCTAAAAAAATATTAAATAAGGATAAAATATTGGATCGAACTCAAAAACATAAGAACATTAATATTGGAAGGTTTTGACTTAACAAGGGGATGGCATGCATATCTTTGGGGAGAGAAAATTACAAAACAAGAACAATTTCGCAGACACATTGTAAGAGACAATTTGCTTAAAATATGTAATGAAATCAGAAAATATCACTATGATAGGATTCCTAGATGGACTTCCATAATGGAAGCATATATTTATCCAAATAAAATAGACACAAATAAATTAAAAACATATAAGGACATCTTAAATGAAGAAGGAAAATTAAAAACAAGAGAAGAATTGAGAATGCAAAATGTGGAAATAGAGTGGTGGTCATATTTGCAATTAAAATCCAGATATAAATCTGATATGGAAAAAACTGGAATTCAAATGGAACCAAATCAGTTGGATAAAATTTTATTAGGCCCCAATGAGAAATCAATAACCAAAATTTATAATTTTCTATTGGAATATAAACTAGCAGAGGAAGTAGTTAAAGAGAATATGATCACATGGGCAATGAATTTTGGGTATGCAATAGAATTATCGTGTATGTATCCTAATGTTCAACCAAAATGCTGGAGATGTGATTGCTTAGATGCCACATATTACCATATGTGGTGGACTTGTAAGAAAGTGAAGGCTTTTTGGATAAAAATTTGATGGGTCATGCAAAATGTTTTGAAGAAAAAACTTCAGTTTTATCCACAATTGTTTTTATTGGGTATAGTTAAGGGTTTTACATTGGGTGAAACAAAACTGATATTGTATATGGTGACAGCAGTGAGATTACTGATAGGTCAATATTGGAAAAATGAAGCTATGCCCACTATTGAAGAATGGACTTTGAAGATGGCCAGTTTTGCAGAGATGACGAAGATTTCAGCATATTTAAAAGACCGAACTCAAGAGACTTATGTAGGGGAGTGGAAAAAGTGGATAGGTTATGTGCAGAATAAATATCAAATTAAGAAATATCAGATAGCTTTTAGCTGAATTAATGTATTATGTAGGGACAAATTAATTGAGTTTTATGAAGGTATAAACAGTATATTTTTTATTTTTTTTAATTTGATTTATATGCCGCCCTTCTCCGGAGACTCAGGGTGGCTTACAATGCGTTAAGCAATAGCCTTCATTCTTTTGTATATTTTATACAAAGTCAGCTTATTGCCCCCACAAACTGGGTCCTCATTTCACCTACCTTAGAAAGGATGGAAGGCTGAGTCAACCTTGAGCCTTGGAGAGATTCGAACCAGCAGAAATTGCAGGCAGCTGTGTTAATGACAGGGTGCACTAAACCACTGTACTATCAAGGCTCTTGATAGGGGGTGGAGGGGTTTAAGTATATAGGGGGTGGAGGGGTTTAAGTTTTATAAAATGTATTTCTCGATTAGGATTTTATATTGTGGAAGTCCTGGGGGGGAAAGGGGAGGGTTAGGGAGGGTATGGGGGGCTTGGGGGGGGGAAATTGGGGAGAAAATGTATTTGTAAAACTTTTTAAATAAAAAAAAGAATTAAATAAGTGGGAAAAATTGTGGAAAAGTATTAATAAATTAACATTATCTGTACCATACAAAGAAAATGCTTATAAATTGTTCTATAGGTGGCATCTACCACCGGCGCGAATTTCTAAAATGTTTCCCGGTACATCTCCACTCTGTTGGAAATGTAAACTGCATAAAGGGACATACTATCATATATGGTGGTCATGTCCCAAAGCTAAAAAATTCTGGAACAATATAAAAATGCAACTGGAACAAATAATAACTCAAAAGGTACCATTAAAACCAGAAACTTACTTATTAGGAATACCTACAAGCAAATATGAAAAAGAAATAATATATTTAATAACACACATTTTGACTGCAGCAAGAATTATATACGCACAAAATTGGAAACAAGAAGAGGTTCCGACTCAAGAGAAATTAATATCCAAAATTATGGAATGCGCTGATATGGATAGACTTACCAAAGAGATCCAAGGAAAGGAAGAATCTGAATATTATCTGGTCTGGAAAAGTGGTATAAATAGTTAGAGGGAAGTGGAAAAAAAAGAGAAGAAGAAAGAAAGAAAAAATAAATAAAAGAAAAGATATCAATAGAGTAAAATAAATTTTTACATCAAATGAAATTTAAGAAAGAGACACAAAATATCAATAAAATAATAACATTATATAAGGTGAGAGAAATAATGTATATTGAAGAATATAGAATATTGATATTGTAACAATTCAGATATTATAGGTAGATGTCATTAAGATGATGCTTGTTGTAAATTGTTTTACTTGCATTTATAAATGTATTATGTGGTTTCTTAAATTAATAAAAGTTTAATTTTTTTTTAAATGATAAAAATTAAGGACAGCAGGGAAATTGTTGTTCTGTATGCAGAACACTCTCTTTTGTTATTCCTGACAGTTTTTGCAGCTCCTCAGATATTTCCTGACAGTTAGAACAATTAATCAATGGAGCAACTTGTCTCCAGAAGTTGTGGTGCTCCTACACTGGAGGTTTTTAAGAAAAGATTGGACAGCCATTTGTCTGAAATGGTATAGGACAGTGATGGCTAACCTTTTTGCCATCGCATGCCAAAAGCGTGGGAAGTGCGTGGGGGGAGTCGCGTGCATGGGTGCCCGCCCATCCCATAATTCTATGTGCCCTGTCTCTAGGCATGCATGCATGACGCCCCCCCCGCATTCCCCCCACTTTCAGCACGTGATGGCCCGGTGGGCCCGGTAGGCCTGTTTTTTGTTCTCCCCAGGCTCCAGAGCCTCTCTAGCAGCCTGGGGAGGGCAAAAATGGCCTTCCCCAGCCCCCCCCGAGGCTCTCCAGAGGCTGGAAACGGCCCATCTGCCGACTTCCAGTCCCAAAAGCTGAGCTCGTGTGCCACCCAATATGGCTTTGCGTGCCACCTGTGGCATGTGTGCCCTAGGTTCACCATCACAGGTATAGGATTTCCTCTTTGAGCAGGGGGTAGGAGTGGGAGACTGCCAAGATCCTTTCCAACTCTGTTATTCTGTTATTCCTAGGACAAAAATGAGTCAAATCCAGCCTACAAATAAATAGTATGTTTAATCACTATGAGTTGTTCAAGGCAGTATGCTCTTTTCATGAACAATATTCCTAGAATCACAAATAAAGGAGGAGAGCAAGAAGGACAGCTGTTGATCAGTAGTCCTGTCAGTCAATCAAGATATCCTGCCTTCTCTGCCTTCTCTGTGGTGGCACCTACTTTGGAACAATCTACCCCCAGAGATACGAGTGATCTCCGACCTCCGGACTTTTCGTCGGGCCCTAAAAACTCATCTCTTTCAGTTAGCTGGTCTTTCTTGATTTTATGATTTTATGTTGGTTTTAAATTTTGATATGGATTTTAAATTGATAAATTTTAAACTATGGGCCAAATTTAATTATTTTAAATCTATTTTTAATCATACTTTATGTATAAATGTTTTTATTTTGGCTGTTCACCGCCCTGAGTCCGAAAGGAGAAGGGCGGTATAGAAATTCGAATAATAAATAAATAAATAAATAAATAAATAAATAAAATATCATTGAAAAGTGCAGTCCAACATATATATATATATATATGTGGGTGTACACATGCACATGTGTGTAGGTGACCACACACCTACGTGTTTGCATGTGGTGCCATAATGGTGTTAATTTCTTTGTTTAGAGGCAAAAAATAAATGTTACAGTTAGCTTCTACTCCTTTCCTTGTGTAGGCTGTAACTATGTTTTTACCAAGCTACAATCTGAGTTGTTAGGCAACTGAGGGGAAACAAAGATCAATAACTTGTCACAGCAAGAGATATTTTACTGTCTTGCAGGGGAAGTGGGGGCTGTTATGAAATCTTTTGGGAGAGGGAATCCCAATTTTCAGCTTGTCATTGTGCAATTGAACGGCCTGCTATTAAGCAAGTTAAACAACTTTCCCCCCCAGTAATTTAATCCTCAGATCATTAAGCACAAATGTCACATTGTAGATGCACTTTAATGTTTAAAGGGGAAAAAAGATGAGACAAGAAGGGAAGGAAAACGGAATATGAAATGTCTTCTTAGATTTGGTTAGTTTTAAGGAATTGATTGGTATTTTGCTTCTTCACAAGAATGCAGTTTAACATTTGAATTCACGAGAGCGTTGCAATAGAGAGCTATGGAAAACAGCACAGAGCTATAAAAAATTCTCTACTTTCTCATAATCCTCTACAATTCTTCACCTTTAACTTCTCACTGAGTGACGTCCTGATACATCTCTTGCTGACTGAACAGAATTGTCTTTATTACTAATAGCTCCAGCAGCATAACCCCCACATCCCTATAATTTAATTAGCACAAGTAGCAATTAATTGTTTATTTCCACAATTGGCAATTTACATTCAATCTGACCTTCTAAATTTAACAGAGCATTCTGTTTGGGACACTTTTTTTTTTAAAGGGATAATGAACATTCTTTTGATTTTATTTTTTTTAAGGAAAAAATAAAACAATGCAGCTTGCTGATTCTATTATCTATGCAATTTTTATATTTGTTGTTTGCATTATGTTGATTCAAATTGTTTTTAGACGTTCTTCAATTTTGTTGGCTATTGGAAATAAGACTAAGGATATGCAGATTTTGAAGATGCTTAGAAATAATAGAGTCCAGGTGGACTTATGATAAAGCAAATACATATTGAGGCCAGAGTCATATTTTAATACAGAATATTCTTTAAATGAATATAAAATGAAATGTAACTGGGGACTTTATTTTAGAACTTCTGGACAAGGAACTTGCAAAAAAACTCTGTTATTGTATATGCTGACTGCAGCGAGAAATCTTTATGTACAAAAATGGAAAGATATACAGTGTTAATCCCCACAATGGTAGAATGGGTGGAAAAACTGATGGAGCTTGAGAATGAGCAAATTAATTGCTTCAATCAAAGAAGAGAATCTAGTTTTGTATCTAATTGGAAACCACTTCTAGATTTTGTGCTCCAGACAGAAAGTTTGACTTTGGGATTTGCTGACTAGATAAGAGTGTTGTTATGGAAATGGCTACTATGTTAAGTATGTACAAGTAAAAAGTTGTGCTTTACTATTTTTATTCTACTGCACTGAAAAAAGTTGGAAGGGTTTTTTTTCTCTCTATCCCATACTTTTCTTTTCCCCTTTTTCTCATCCCTATTTCCCTTTGAAAATTTTTTGAACATTTTAAAAATTTGAAAACTGGCGAGACTGGCCAAAATGTTCCCCAATACCCCATCAACCTGCTGGAATGTAAACAAAGTCAGAGAACATACTACCACATTTGGTTGACGTGCCCCAAGGTAAAACAATATTGGAGTAAAATTAGAATATATTTAGAAGAGATAACCAGACAATGTATAGAGATGAAGCCAGAAATATTTTTGTTAGGAATACTTCCAGGCATATATGACAAAAAATACAATATTTAATTATACATAATACAACAGCAGGAAGAATAATATATGCACAAAATTGGAAAAATAATAATACACCAATGGAAGAAAATTTGATTAGAAAGGTTTTGGAGTGCACAGAGATGGACAAGCTCACAAAAGAAATACAAGAAATGGAGGAAATAGAATGGTATGGGAGAAATGGTATGAATGGTTAGAGGAGAGGTATAAGAGCAAGGAAAGAGTAAATGAGGAAAATATAGGAGTTGAAATGTAGTAACAAACAAGTGGAAATGGAACGGACATTGAATGTATGATTGAAATTGAGTATATTGTTACCTTTATGTATATAAATCAATATTAGAATCATATGTATAAATTGAAGTAAGGGAGAAAAATGGATATATAAGAAATGTTTACTGATGCGAAAATGTTGAAAAGAAAATTGTAAAAATTTCTCTCTTTTTTGTTTTTTTATAAAACTGTTTAATAAAAATTAGTTTTTTAAAAAAGAAAATTTGGAAATAATAGAGCCAGCCTCATATGGTTATGGATTGGCATATTGAGAAATTCACCTGTATTTATTGTTGCCAATTTATTCTAGGTATACACATAGGCATTGTGTCCTTTATTCATTCTAGAAACCCTAAGTTCTTCTCTCATGGATCTTTGAGCTCTTAATTTCTACCTTGATGCCTGGAAATAAAGTTTGTACAATTTTCTTACAGAAGCTTTTTTTAATAATATGTATTGATGTACATGCCTAGTCAAATACTCTGCGACTAAAAAAAGTGTTAGAAAGGAAAATAAAAAAGTTATGATTCATAAAGTGAACAGTATCAAACCAGGGAATTCTGCTCTGTCTGTGTGAAACCTTCTTGACTGCAGCACTCTGGATTAAGTTAGAAGCTTTTATAGAATGTTTTTAAAAAGACACAATTGCTTTAAGAAATCAATTTAATAAAGTTGATATGAGTTTTAAATCAACGGGGCCTTTCATCAAGCTCAGATGGGAGCTATTGTGAATAGCAAAGATGTACTGCTTGTGTGTTGTCCCCAAAACCTCTAAATTATGTTTGTGGTGTACATATGTCTACTGTGCAGTATTTAGTATCAAGGATAAATTTGAGATAGAGGAACTTAGAATTAAAGTTTGAAGTTGAAAGCTAAAGGATAAATCAGTGAATTATTAGAATAATCTGAATCTGTGTTCAGTTTCTTTTGTTTCTGGTTAAAAGGGGAAGTATCAAAGATTGCATGGCTGTTTGTAAGCAAAACAAAAATACATTCCATAATCATTTTTTCAGTTGTTTGTTCCCAGCAGATAATACAGGAAGTCCTTGATTAACAACCATTTGTTTAACAATAGCTCAAATTTACAATAGCCTTGGAAAAAAATATTCTTCAAAGTTATGACAGTTGCACCATCCCTGTGCACCATCCCTGTGCTTACATGATTACAATTTAGACACTTGGCATCTGTCTCTCATTTATGAACATATTCTGCAGTCATGTGCTTATAATTTGTGACTTTCCTATATGTTTTCCAACAAGTATCAGTTGTAGAAACTGGATTTGCTTTCTAACAGTTGACACACTTAAAACCATGGTAAAAATGGTCATAAAATCACAACCAGTCATATGATATAAATATAACTCATTTAACCTCCTAATCACTTATCATTGAAATTCCAAGCCCTCTTATGCTTATAAATTGAGGATTATCTGTATGTTTGCAATTGTAAACATTGCAAATGAGACTTGCCTGAAAACAATGCTTTATTGTTCTGCTCACAAAATGAATCTAAGGTAGGTTTAGGCATTTGCTGCACATATAAATAATGTGAAGCTCAGTGGGATAAATAGATAATGAGGAATACACAGTAGGAACTTAACATTCACACACAAATATTTTCTACCTGCTGCAGTGGCTTTAAATGATCCTGGTGGGACATGCAGCCGTATAAAGTCCCTGCCTGATGCAGTCCCCCATGATATTATTTGTGATCAAATAGTAAAAGCAAAACAATAATACTCAGACAGTCAGCAGGAGAGGAAGACGGGAGGAGGAGGAGGAGGAGGAGGAGGAGGAGAAGGAGAAGAAGAAGAAGAAGAAGAAGAAGAAGAAGAAGAAGAAGAAGAAGAATAGTTTTAGCTGACAATGGAGTCTGCTGCAGGTTATAATGGTGTACATGATAATGACATCATTCAAATACTACTATGCATATCTGCATCCCAATATCTGATATAATTGCAAAGCATAAAACATGATTGCTAAAATGTTTCCAGTTTGCTTATGACTTTCAGTGTTTTGCATTAGAAAAATGAGAATTACCATTACTCATAACCCTAGTTTGGAGCATAGAAAGAAGACCAATGATGATATAAAACAAATTGACTATCTGTCTGTATACATCTATCTGTACACATAGGTAATGATAGAAATGATAAAAATATTAATGAAAATACTTTTTTTACTCTTGTTGCTCAATGAAGTTGATTCATTGAAATCTCTAAATAAAACAAGCTGTTTATCATGGAGTGAATTATTAACTTAGGCTGTCACACCCACGATATATCAATGGTTTTCTAAAAAAAGAAAAGAAATTAAGGGGGGAAAACTATATAGTGTTAGGTCTTTAAAAGAAAATCAAAGGAGCTGGTGAATAGCCAAACTGTAAAACCACTTCAGAAGATTTGTATTGAATTCCATCAATAATTTTCAAAATGAAACCACCAGGAAGATAAAAAGCATTTTATTTGTTGAAATATATTGAATCATCTGAAATGTGAAATATGGATGTTTGTTTGCAAGCTGGGAAATATTCTTCACCAAAAGACAAGCTCAAACTTTACTGTTTCTGTTTTAGGAGGGAGGGAGTGGGGAGAGAGGGGAGAGCGAGAGAGAGAATATGTAAGGCAGGGTGAAATCCAGTAGGTTCTGACAGGTTCTGGAGAACCGGTAGTGGAAATTTTGAGTAGTTTGGAGAACTGGCAAATACTACCTCTGGCTGGCCCTAGAGTGGGGTGGGAATGGAGATTTTGCAATATCCTTTCCCCAGGAGTGGGGAGGGAATGGGGATTTTGCAATATCCTTCCCCTGGAGTGGGGTGAGAATGGAGATTTTGCAGTATCCTTCCCCTGCCATGCCCACCAAGCCATGCCACGCCCACCAAGACACACCCACAGAATCAGTAGTAAAAGAAATGGGATTTCACCACTGATGTAAGGCATATATGATTAAATACAGATACATGACAAAGCAACAATATTTTGTGGATTTTAAAAAGACTTTATCAGCAGCAACTTTCAAATTTCAGTACTTCATTCTCACCTTTTCTGAAATAATGCTTTTGACTGTTCAGTGTAATTTGACCCGAAACATAATTTGCCTTTTGATCTTAATTAAGAGCATCCTAATTTTCCTGCATTGATTTATTAGCCCTACAGCCTCATCTTTTCATCTTTCTAGAGCTTATGGGATAATTTTCAGCCCTGCCTTAACTTGAGAAAGTTATGCTATCTTTTTTTCCCCCAGTGTGGCCCTCAGCTTCAAACATCATAATATCTTAGTTTACTAATTCAAAAGCAATCAAGTTGAACCCTTCTCTCATCACCCCCACCCTCTCTCCTTTTGTTTCATCACTATTTGCAAATCACTTCTTTCAGTGGAACATTTTGAACACTCAATCTAATTACTTGCATATTTTAGCATTTCCTGATCGCTTTTCTTTTAGTGTTCCTGATGGAATAGGTATCTCCTGAATACAGGCATATCAGGAACAATAAATATCCATTAAAAAGGGAAATTATAATTAGCAATGAATTAATTTGAGTTCCAGGACAGCACAACTGTCACTGTATTATGGATACTTTATGCTGAAGCAACATCTAAAAAGCAAGGTAATAAATGCAGTGCATAGGAAAACAAATTGCCACTGAAAGTAATGAACTTGAATAAATTCCAGTAATTAGTTGCACATGTTCTTAATCTGCACATTTCCTTTGTTCCTAAGAAAATAACAACAATTATACAAATAAAGCAAATAAAATATCTGTGTTTGTGTATGGGCGGGAAAATATTCTGGCAGAACAATCAGATCTGAATGAATGATTAGTGGAAAAAGATCTGTGTAACTGTATCTGCATATATTAATCTGCATTTCCATATCTGTTTTTATTTATTTATTTTTATTTCCAGTAGTTTTCTTTGGAGTTTCTTTTTCTTCTTTTTTTTAAAGACAAAGATGCTGGGGAGGTGATAAGGTAAAGGTAAAGGTTCCCCTTGCACATATGTGCTAGTCATTCCTGACTCTAGGGGGTGGTGCTCATCTCCGTTTCTAAGCCCAGGAGCCAGCACTGTCCAAAGACGTCTCTGTGGTCATGTGGCCAGCATGACTAAATTCCAAAGGCGCACGGAACACTGTTACCTTCCCACCAAAGGTGGTCCCTATTTTTCTACTTGCATTTTTTATGTGCTTTCAAACTGCTAGGTTGGCAGAAGCTGGGACAAGTAACAGGAGCTAACTCTTTTACACAGCACTAGGAATTCAAACCGCCTACTGCCAACCTTTTATACTCCAATTTGGGTATAAATCAGAGGATTTGTTTGTGGATAAGGGATTTTCTGACAGGTAGGCCACAGTCAGTAAGAATGGGATCTCACCATTCCTCTACTCTGATACTAAGCACAGGAAGCCCCCAGGGTTGTGTGCTAAGCCCTTTCCTTTATTCCTTGTACACACATAACTGCACTCCATTGTATAACACCAACACAATTATTAAATTTGCAGATGACACAACAGTGGTGGGGCTTATTAATAAGAACAATGAGTCTGCTTACAGGAAGGAAGTACAAGGGCTGACATTGTGGTGTAATGAAAATAATCTCACACTTAACACCACAAAAACTAAAGAACTCATAATTGACTTCAGGAGGAAGAGAGATGTACATCTACCATTGTACATAAATAGTGAGGAGGTGGAGAGGGTGGGTTGTTTTAAATTTCTGGGCATTTATATCTTGGAGGACCTCTCATGGACTATGAATGCTAACATGCTTGTGAAGAAGGCACAGAAGAGGCTGTACTTCCTGAAAATGCTCAGGGCATCTTTCGGAAACTTGACACTAAATCTATCTCAGCATCTACTTCTATCCTACTATCGCAACACCATTGAGAGTGTCCTGACATATGGCATTCTTGCATGGTATGGGAGCAGCTCTGTAGCAGACAAAAAGGCTCTACAGATAATCATTAAAACTGCCCAGAATAGCATCGGACTCCAGCTACCAGCCCTGGATGACATCTTCAAATCTCGCTGTTTGAGAAAGTTGAATAACATTCTCAGAGTCTTTTCCCATCCTCCTTACAATCTTTTTGGACTGTTGCCTTCTGGCAGAAGATACAGAACAATTAAAACTCGGACCACACATTTTCTGAATATTTTTTATCCCAGAGATATAATTGCACTCAACAATGAACTAAAGGACCACCATCAGTGAGCTGTTGGACAGTATTACTTGGTCTGTTGTGTGGATGCTTGGGTGGTTTAGGGGTGGAGAATTGTGGTGGGTGGGAGTGTGTTTGGGGATTGTTATGTGTGTTGGACCTGGTCTTTGGGTGTTAAGTGAATTTTGTTGTATGGTATACTGTGAATTTTGTTGTATGTATACTGTGTATACATGTACAATGACAATAAAGTTATTTATTTATTTATTTGATCACAACATGTATTTCAAGCCCTATTCTAATATTTCAAAAATTGTGGTTGTTACTCCAAGAGTCTGATCACTTTAAAAAGTTGTGACAAGTAATTCTACATTGCAAAACACAAGGGTTTTTTTGGGGGGTGGGAGGGGGGATGGCTGAGATTTCTCTTATCTTGGACAAGGTCTTCAGTTGGAGGCAGCCTAGCCTGCCACTACTCAGAATGTGTGTTTTTCATGCACTGGGGCAGTGGTGAAATGCAATTTTTTTTACTACTGGTTCTGTGGGTGTGGCTTGGTGGGCATGACAGGAGAAGAATACTGCAAAATCCCCATTCCCTCCCCACTCCAGGGGAAAGGATATTGCAAAATCTTCATTCCTACCCCACTCTGGGGCCAGGCAGAGGTGGTATTTTCCGGTTCTCTGAACTACTCAAAATTTCCGCTACCGGTTCTCCAGAACCTGTCAGAACCTGCTGAATAGCACCCCTGCACTGGGGTGTATTGTGTTTTACAAGATTAGGGTCAGGCAACATTATTATTGATTACATGTCATCAAGTCACTGTTGACTCTTAGCGATCACATAGATTTTCCCCATGACAATCTGTCTCTAACTTGGTATTTCAGGTCTTACAACACTGCACCATTGTAACTGAATCCACACATCTTGATGCTGGTTTTCCTCTTCTTTTTCCTCTCACCTTACCCATTATTAGAGCCTACCACAGAAAGCTGGTTCTTTACATACTTTGAAATAGGATAGTTTGGTCCTATGTGCTTCAGGTGAGAATTCTGGGTTGATTTATTTGATACAGCAAGTGTTTGTTTTCTTGGTTGGAGATAAGCTACTAGTGAGACTAAAACCTTCCCTAATGAGGATGATGAGAAGAAAAATTAAACAACAAAAGCAATGATCAAATTTGTGAAAATAATAATAATAAAAAAAAACCTCACCCAGTTTTCACTTTCAAAAATATTTAACTTTCCATGTATTGGAGTGGTTTTGCATATCAGTAATATTTTCCATCCAGCTGCCATCTACTGAAAAGACCACAATTAAAATAACTAAATAACATGCATTGCTTTAAAAATCCATGGAAAAAACTCAAGCTTCATTCAACTAATGAAGATTTAGCCTTTTGGTCCTCTGGTTTGCTTGAACCATTTTCATCTACTCAGGTGTCTTGTCCTGCTTCTGCTAACACAGGCAAACATTGTATTGGCACAGTTCTGCTCTGGCAAAGAACTGCTCATTTTGGCTGTGCTACTTGACTTCTGCCTATTTGTCTGCAACTGCTACTCAAAATGTAATACATTTACCCATCCAAAGGATGAGAGAGAGAAAGGGAGAGGGGAAGGAGGAGAGAGAGAGACAGAGAGAGACAGACAGACAGACAGAGAGACAGATAGAAAGACAGGCAGAAAGGGAGAGAGGACAATTAATTAATTGGACTTTCTTACAATGTATGTATGCATGTATGTCAGAAGCCTACTTGTATTTCTATGCATTAACAAGGGACAGGCATGGAAAATGAAATCCTAACAAATAAGAATAGTTGCCATATCCCAAAGGTGCTTTTTCAAGAGGCAACTGGACTTTCTGGTTTTTCTTTGAAGATGTTTCGCTTCTCATCCTAGAAGATGAGCTGAAGAAGCTTCTTGGATGAGAAGCTAAACATCTTCAAAGAAAAACCAGAAAGTCCAGTTCCTTCTTGAAAAAAGGCACCTTTGTGACAACCATGACCTGGAAAACTGAGTATCTCCATAGACAATAGCTGCCATATGATTCACTTTTATAAATCCAGAGAAAATGGGAAATAGAACTCTCAGGAAACTACCTCAAAAACCCATTGCTGCAGATTTTGCTGGCTGAGCAGATTTGTAACAGAGGAGACAGTCTCTCAGTCAGGCATCAATCCAGGTAACTGTGAAACTGTGGCAGCTAGTAGTAATATTTCCATTCAGACATCACATGATCATTCCGTCTTGTACCAGTTAATACAAATATTTAGGATATGTACCAATATGCTAAATTTTGCACCAACCACAACTTCTGGATATTTCTCAAGAGTAGCCAGTGTAGAAAGTTAGCACCACCCCTCCTAGAAGAATGAAATATTTTAGGAAATATTAAAGAGGCAAAATATTATATTTTCCCTAAGGGAGAAACATGTTTCTAAAGACAGAAACTCAGAGCTTCAGCTCTCTGCCCCCAGCAGATATTTAGTGCCATTGAGAAGGACTGGGACAGCCTATCTACAAAACAAAAGACCTTCATCTTCAGGATGATGGGATTATCTTTCAAGGCAAAGCCATTCAGCCGCAATAGGAACTACACAGCAAGCCCCTTCATTGCATCAGCCCAAGCTTCAACCAAGCTCGACTCAGATAACCTACAAAATCAGCTATGACCCCTGCATAGCTCCATGGGAATCTGACAGCAACCAATAAAATACATGCCCTTGCAACAGGGAGCTCATGGGCAAGGCCAAGAGAGGGTATAAATAACCCTCATTCTCCACTTCATGTGTCAACTACCCAGAATCACATATGTTTGATGGTTCTGCTCCTCTTTCCAGTCAGCCTCCATGTTTACAGTGTCTTTCTACCCACTTGGATCTGAACCAGATGGATATTTCTTCCAACACCAGAAAAAAAGGACATGTAAATAACATGGATGTTACCATGATACAAAAAGCCATCTCTAAAACTGATCAGATTAGGAATGGAGAATAGGAATTTCTTTAATAGCTATGAGTGAAAATATGAGTTAATACAAATCCTATGATAGCTGAGGATCAAATAACATTCACAGCTAGTAGACCTGTGCTTACACAATGAGGGCAAGCACAGTCAATTCCAAAGTAGACGGATCCAAATTCCCTAAGTCCAGTTTCCTATTATTCAAAAGCACCACTGGTTTTTGAGCAATTGTGTTTCTGGCAAACTTTTCTTAAAGAGACAAGTTAAAAAGAAATACCTGAAAGTGCCCAGGTTTAGAAAAGAATGACAGTGCTCCTTTAAACCGTTTCTTCAACTTATCACATAATTTTTTTTACTTTCATTTCAAAATAGAAGAAAATAGATTTAACTTTCAAATATTAAGAATGCAGAAATGAAAATCTATCTGTCTCTTTCTAAATTTCTTAAGATAACATTGGAACAGGTTTCATTATTATGATTGGGCTAATGGCAGAATTTGCGTAACATAGTAATCTTATTTTTTAAAAACACTTTATTGAATTATCTCAGTTGATTTCAGAAAACCATAAATTAATCGAACTGGCCAGATCTGCACCTACAATTATATAAAAAAACCTAACTAAAACTAACCTAGATTTTTATGTTATGCAAACAAAACCAAATATTTGCTATTTGCAAAAAGCCATAGTGTTATGTTTAATGTTTAAAAGTAGAAGGTAGTGAAATCCTAAGCATACTTGCTTTGGAGCAGAGATATACTGAATATTCATAAGCTTAAATATTTATTCTTGACTACTTCAAGAGATTGAAAATTATGCATGACAAATACTTTCAAAAGTCATTCTATTTTCAAATTAATCCAGTACCACTGTTTTTCTTAGACAGTAACATCTTGGTATGTTTTTCTCTCTGGTGCTTATTTTACCTCCAGAATTAAGTTTGTGGTTATATCCATCCAATCAGGAAAGAATACTATATTTGATATGAAGAAATTCTGTTCAAAAGAAAAACAAATAAGAATTGGTTGCATTTGGCCATGAAATGATATCTCTGAGAACCCGAAAAAGCAATTACAATCTAAGACAGCAATACAAATTCAAGTTAATATGCTAAGATATATATTTTTTTAGAAGAAGTGCAACAAAATAATAATACACAAAAGTTTGGTTTTAGACTTATTTCACAATAAATGAATGGATTTATTCCCATTGGGTTATATCATGTAAACTAGCCCCCTGGTAAATTAATCTGTGTTTGGTTAAATTTGGGCTTCAGATAAATTATAGTCAAGCTTGAATTTCATCTTTATTCTGTTTAAAGCTAGGATTATAAATTTGATCTCTCAGGAACAAATGAACATAAAACCTAAATCCTTCCAATTTATGAGATTCCCCATCTTTTTTCTTTTTCTTTTCTTTTCTTTTCTTTTCTTTTCTTTTCTTTTCTTTTCTTTTCTTTTCTTTTCTTTTCTTTTCTTTTCTTTTTTGTAAAATGGTAACAATGCAACCCTAGCAACATATTTCCATTTACTTTCATAGATCATGTTGATTTTCTATATAATTATTGCACATTAAACTTTTGAATATCTTTATGCATATGAATCCTTTCACAAATATCAAAGATCACAACAGCCAGAGAGAGAATCGAAGTGACATCATGTATGCCATGGCATTTGTGTGCAAATGACATGAATAATGCACCTGTGACTTTTTGTGACATTATGATGTCCCAAGACAATGTCATTTTGAATCAGTGTGAATTCTGCTTCATGCCTTTAAAAAGGATTCATGGAAGTTATTATCATGGATGGTGAATCAACTTGCTAAGAATTCTTAATTCTTATGTCTAGGATTAAGGGACTTCTTTTTTATTTTTGACTGGGAGGAGAAGATCAGCTTTATAAATATTAGACTGAATCATAGCAAAGCAGACTCAAATTTCAGAGAACTGCCCTGCTTCTGGTTTCAACTACAGTCCCACACACAATTTCTATGGTAGGCCACAATTTTCTCAATGTCAAAGAGATAAGCAAATAATGCATACCAAAACAGGCTCTTTGACAGATTCTCTTCAGAATGATTAGCTTTGCAAGGAGTATGCAGCAGATAGTTCAAAATCAGTCCACGATGCCAAAAGTGAGGTCAGAGTTGTTAGCCAGTCCAGAGGTCAGACACACAAATTGCATTATTTGGTTGTTCTTGTATTCATCATCAGACTAGACAGATGTTTCTGCTAAGACTACCATAATTTTTACATTTACTATATCACCTTTTTCATTACGTATGTTTGGGTAGGGATTTCTGATACCAATAATTATGTTAGATACATGGAAATTTCCTGGTACTACAAGGCATTTTCCTAATTTCAGTTCTTTTCCACAGTATGTCAGCAGTCATCCCGATTCTTTGGTGGAAGAAACAGAAGATTTAACACAAGATTATTACAAAACTTGAAACACAGTTTTTAAAAAATCAGCAGTGAAAAATGTGAATTTTCTTTTAGCATTCGGTAACTTTTCAAAACCATTGTCTTCCAAAAGCCTTATGTAGCATACATCTGAAGACCAAGAAGACTTGAATTTCCAGCTCTTTTGGCTATAAAATGTAAAACTGTATTGCAGTTGTGTTTCAGGAGACAAATTTAAAAAGAAAGGATTTGTAGCAGGAAATTTAGTCCAAATCTTTTAATTAATAGTCATAAAGTCAACAAATCATATGTGAGTAGCATATTTTTCAGAGTATAAAACACTCTGAAGTATAAGATACACCTAACTTTTGGGGAGGAAAACAAGGGGGAAAGTCTGTCTCTGCCTCCCAGCAATTTGCCTCCTTGCAGCAAATAGCCTGTTTCAGTTTCAGCACAGCCTGATTAGCACAAGCAGCTGATTGTTGGTTAGATCAGCCTCCCAATGATCAGCTGTTTTAGGCTGCAGGGATTGCCATAGCCTATTGCCCTCCACATGCCCCATTTTCAGCCTTCGCATTCCGTTTTCAGCCTCCTGTTCTGGGTGGCGGGGATCAGAATGGGCGGGAAATGAGGTGTGCGGAGACCGAAAGTGGGTCATGTGGAGGCCGAAAAGGAGGCAAATTGCTGGGAGGCAGATGCCAAAGGGTGGGGGCCGGTGGGTGGGGCTACATTCGGTGTATAAGACACACCCAAATTTTCACCCTCTTTTAGGAAGGAAAAAGTGTGTCATACTCTGAAAAATACAGTATATTATAGTAAAGATTCCATAGGCCTCCATAACTATACATCTTGTTTTGCAATCTCACTGTTAATTTACTTTTTTTTTCATCATAAACATAATCACATACTAAAGAAATACCAGGTAACTGCTGTGAATGCTTTTTAAGTTTCTGGAACCTGGTACTACAGAAGCATTGTCCTGCTTCTGAATTACTTTTAATGGCAAGTGGACTATATTTGAAGACAAAATAGATCTAAATATATATATAGTATTGCACACAACTTATTTGACAAGCCATAGCCTAAATTAGATATTGATGATATAAATATAGATCAGTGGTATCCCGTTCTGTATAAAAATATCTAAAGCCATTAATATGTATTAAGAAGCCACATCAGTAACCCTCAATAGTCAAGTTAAAACTGAAGAATCAAAGCAGTAGATGAAAAGATGAGAAAATGAATAACTAGGAAAGAATAAGACTGAATATTTTAAAAAGGAACACAATATTAAATAAATCAAAGCATAAAAAAGAAAGAAAGCTTGCTGTAACAGGTTTTTTTTTTAATGCCCAGAAAGAGAGAAATGAGAGCTTGATCTTTAAGTGTATGAAGTTCTTCAAATTGGATGTTGCAGTATTGGAAAACCAGGTATACTATTTTCAGTTACTTCTCAAAACTATAGAAGTTAGGCTACCAGATCTGGGCTGCTATTATTCAGTGAGCTACTAGATTCCCTGAATACTTGTAAAGGTATTCCATCAAAAAGTTCAGGTCTTCACTCGTCCTTTGCCACCTTCTAAGGTCAAGTTAATGTTTACAACATTGAGTAAAATGTATTCAGTGGACTCAATCACAAGCTGAAAAATGGTGGCTGCTGGTAACCTATAGACAAAGTCCTTTTTGTAACAGCAGATGTCAACAGTTGCTGTCTTTTTACTCAGTAAGAGAAAGAGGCATAGCTGCACACAAAATGGTTTATGTTGTTATCTATTTCTTAGACAAGGAACAATTAGGAATGAGTCACACATTAAAAGTCAATCTGATGCTTTCCTTTCTTTACCTTACCTTACCTTACATCTCCTTAATTTACCTCATCTTTTTCTGACTAGTTCATAAGGCATGCACTAAATGCAATGAGTGCTTGAGGCTTGTTTCTATTTCTATTTCTATTTTAAGTACCCATTTGGACTCAGAAGGGATCCAAAAATATAAGTAATATAGTAAACATATATATATATAGAGAGAGAGAGAAGAGAGAGGGAGGGAGAGAGGGATGGAGGGAGATTTTTTAAAAAATGTGTTCTCTAATGCAGGTGAATTTGGAAGGGAGGGAGGGGGAGCGAAAAGGAAGGAAGGAAGGAAGGAAGGAAGGAAGGAAGGAAGGAAGGAAGGAAGGCTTACATAATGTGACACAGAACATAAAACATAGACACAGAACATAGGTAGGGACCTTGGAGGTCTTCCAGTCTATCCCCTTGCTCAGGTAGTATATTCTATACCATTCTGGACAAATGACTGTCTTCTTGAAAACCTCTGATGATGGACGTACTTCCAGAGGTAAGCTGTTCCACTGATTAATTGTTCTCAGTGACAGGAAATTTCTCCTTATTTCTGGGATTTTCCTTAGATCTATGATTCATACTGAGTACAGTCCAGCGCCAATAAAGTCAATAGGCATTTTGCCTTTTCTGTGAATGTGAGGTGAATTACATGCCCATAAGGCCCAGCAGAGTTCCACTAGTGGAAGCAGATGTTTTTATAGCTCTGCTGTCAAGAATTTACTAGACAACCTTCTTGTTCTGCTTTTTTGAGTGCTATTTCCCAAGACATTTGGTGTTCTCTCTTAGGTAGATTAATAGCACCATGGTGAGAGAGAATTTATTTTCCTGGATTTAAACATTCCCCTGACTCTTTAGACAGCAGATATAGATGAGTTTCTTCCAACTTCTGAACTGAGAGCAAGCTTGTTTCTATGCTACTAATGACATTACTGTTTCAAGATGAAAGCCAAATTGATCTTCTGGTATTAGCAGAGAGGAGAGGCCATATCTAAGCCAGTTAGTGAGAAGGATATTTACATCTCAAACACATTAAGAACATTTTCCTTCCGAGCGTTTGAAGTGCAATGTGTATGTAAATAGAGACTCTCCAATGTTTTTCATCTTCAAACGAGCAGGTCTCTCTTAATATTTCACTCGAAGATATTACCTTGAAATAACTTTGGTGTCTGAGCTCCATATCAAAATGCTATGCAAATCAAAAGGTACCAAAATTTGATCAAAAGTTGATACATTACTTAGTGTGCTACCTTAGAGTTAGTAGTTTTTAATGTATATATTCAAAAAGCCTGACTGCGGCTTCAGCATTTTATTTCTAGCCAACTGGGTGTTTGTCCTCGGTGTCTATTTTGAAAGATGGTGATTTTGAAAAGGAGAAATCCGTGTGACAAGGGAATTGGTATTTAGCAAAAGTTGAACCTATTGGGAGAAGTAATATCTTCCTTGCAGTGTTCCAGGCTGCAGCAAAATCTAAATTGATCTTAACAAGATCAATCAGTTTACATATTGTGTCATTGTCACCTCCTAAATAAAGAACACATTATATCAGAAATAAGGATGAATCCTTATGCAGCACTGATGACATGCTAGAAACTCAGGTTTGGCAGAAAGAAAAAAGAAGGCCAGTTTGGTGTAGTTAGCCATTTATTCTAGTCTCCTCTTAGGCATGAAAACTGGCTGGGTGAATCTGGACCAACTCCTCTCTCTCAGCCTCTAACCCAGAAGTGTCAAACTCAAACGCCCCAGGCGCCTGATGGATCCTGATGGGTTCCAGATGGAGCTTGGGCCATTTCCTGAAGATCTGGCACACGACTCGGACGAGGACCTGGTGGTTGCCTGGGATCGGGCAGCTGGTGGGGCCTTGGATCGAGTCATGCCTTTGCGGCCTCTGACCCGGTGTTGATCCCTCGTGGCTCCTTGGTTCACTGAGGAGCTGAGGGAGATGAAACGCCGGAAAAGATGCCTAGAGAGCGGTTGGAGGGCCAGTCTTGCTGAATCTCACCGAACACTGGTAAGGTCGCATATTAAGACCTACTTAGTGGCAATAAAAGCGGCACAGTTAAATTACTTTTCCACTCTTATTGCATCATCAGAGAATCGTCCAGCTGCCCTGCTCAGGGTGACCCGCTCCCTGCTCCACCTGGGAGTGTGGGAGGACTCCCTGGAAGGCAGGGCCGAGGATTTCGGACAATATTTGTATGACAAAATCGCTCAGATCTGGGGGGATTTGGACTCTGACTGGGTAGATTCAGGCAGGGTGGCAAGGAATAGTCTTGAGAACGTTATCTGGGAAGAATTTGACTCTGTGACCCCTGATGACATGGACAGGATTCTGGGGAGACTTAGTGCGGCCACATGTTTGCTGGATCCATGTCCCTCCTGGTTAGTACTGGCTTCCCAGGAGGTTACACGAGGCTGGCTCCAGGGAATTATTAACACTTCATTGAGTGAGAGTTACTTCCCCACCGCCTTGAAAGAGGTGGTGGTGAGGCCTCTCCTCAAGAAGCCTTCCCTGGACCCGGCAGTATTAGCCAACTATCGTCCTGTCTCCAACCTTCGCTTTGTGGCAAAGGTTGTCGAGAGTGTGGTCGCACGAAAGTTTCCCCAGTGCCTGGAGGAAACATCTTATCTAGATCCATTCCAGTCAGGTTTCAGGCCCGGGCACAGCACGGAAATGGCATTGGTCGCATTGGTAGATGATCTCTGGAGGGCTCAGGACAGGAGTTGATCCTCGGTTCTGGCCCTGTTAGACCTCTCAGCAGCTTTTGATACCATCGACCATGGTATCATGCTGCACCGGTTGGAAGAGTTGGGGATGGGGGGCACTGTACTATGGTGGTTCTCCTCCTTTCTCTCAGACCGGTTGCAGTTCATGTTGGCAGGGGGGCAGAGGTTGACCTCGAAGCCTTTTATATGTGGAATGCCTCAGGGGTTGGTCCTCTCACCCCTTCTGTTCAATATTTATGTGAAGCCGCTGGGCGAGATCATCCGTGGCTTTGGGGTGAAGTACCATCAGTACGCTGATGACACCCAGCTGTACATCTCCACCCAGGCCACGTCCCGGTGGAGACTGTGCGGATCTGGATGGGGAGATACAGGCTCAAGCTCAACCCTTCCAAAACTGAGTGGCTGTGGTTTCTGGCATCCCGATATAGTCAGTTGACTCCATCACTGACTATTGGGGCCGAGTCTTTGGCCCCCTCGGAGAGGGCTCACAATCTGGGAGTCCTCCTGGATACGCAACTGTCCCTGGAGGAACATCTGACGGCTGTTGCCAGGGGGACTTTTGGTCAGGTTCGCCTGATCCGCCAGTTGCAGCCCTTTCTTGATCGGGATTCCCTGTGCACAGTCACTCATGCCCTCGGCACCTCTTGCCTGGACTACTGCAATGCTCTCTACATGGGGCTCCCCTTGAAGAGCACCCGGAGACTCCAACTGGTCCAGAATGCGGCCGCGCGGGTAGTCACGGGAGCCGCATGGCGCTCCCATACAACACCTCTCCTGCGTGAGCTGCACTGGCTCCCAGTGGTCTTCTGGGTGCGCTTCAAGGTGTTGGTTATCACTTTTAAAGCGCTCCATGGCATAGGACCTAGTTATCTTTGAGACCGCCTGCTGCTACCGATGGCCTCCCATCGACCTGTGCACTCCCACAGAGAGGGCCTCCTTGGGGTGCCATCAGCCAAACAATGTAGGCTGACCTACATGTAGGTGACCCCCAGGGGGAGGGCCTTCTCTGTGGGGGCACCTACCCTCTGGAACCAGCTGAGATAAGGAGAATCCAAGACCATGGTGCCTTCCGCCATGCCATTAAAACCTTCTTTTTCCAGCAAGCCGGGCTGGCCTAACACTTTTTAAAATGTTTTTAATTGTTTGTTATTGTATTTAATCATGGGGCCAAATTTATATATATCTTTTTAATTGTATTTTAATGTTTGTAGTTTATGCTTTTACTTGGCTGTTCACCGCCCTGAGTCCTTAGGGAGAAGGGCGGCATACAAATTTAAAAATAAATAAATAAATAAATAAATAAATAAATAAATAAATAAATAAATCGTGTGATGGGCAGGATGGTGACATATTGTGATGTTTTTTGCCTTTGTGGAGCTGGAGTGGGAGTGGGGTGCATGTAATGTATCCGGCCTATGGGCCACCAGTTTGACAGGCCTGTTCTAACCCATCTCCCAAGGTTGTTGTTGTGGGGAAAATAGAAGACAGGAGCATTATATCCCTTGTTTGTACAAAATAAAAAGTGGCTTATAAATTTAATCATAATCATAATAGCTGCAACTTGTTAACAAAAGAAAATCTTTGTATTAATGCATATTCTAACTGTAGAGGGTCAAGCTAAGGTAGAAAACCAGTTTCAGCATTACCAATCACCCATTAGAGAATAGCACTGTATTTGGTGTTAGCTGAAGAATAAAGACCTTATTATTTTATTAAAAAAAATACTCTCAGGATACAAATAGAATATCTTTCATTTATTTGATTAGTATATATATATATATATCAAGTGATGCTATCAAGGGTTAAAATATCAAAAAGAATGATAGAGGAGGGGAAGGAGAGAGAATATGATAAAATAATACATATTTTACCTTATGTACTTGGTGTGTTAGGGATGAGACACATGACTTACATCATACAGTAAGCCTGGTGAGATGAATCTGTCTTCAGAGTCTTCTTAAAGACCAGGAGAAATAGGGTCAACCAAATTTCAAGGCAGAAGTTGCTCCATGAAACAGGCATTGATTAAGATGGAATAATTAATTGATAGGACCTGGAGCATGACAGTCCTGTCAGAGATAAGTAGATGCAAACAGACCAACAAATACCCAGACATTGTACCCTGAAGTGTCTGATACATTTACATCTAATATATACAATATATTTACTTTCACCGATGAAGAAAGAAATTTAAAGCCATACAGCAAAAATTGGAAGCTGGCCTACTGCGTGCCATGAAAAATGTAACATTATAATTATTTGTCTTCAGATCACTCCCTACGGAAGAAGATTGAAACAGTTGAAGAATCCATAATAAGTCTGAAAGTCAGGAGTAAGTCTTATGCCTTTTGTATTTTGACAGAATTTTTGATCAAAGATCAAACTGGGGCATAAGAAAAAGTGCAGGAGTGCTTACTTAGGTGAACCTATCTCTAGAAAATGCTATTGCAGCAGAAATTATTTCCTTGCAATTCAAAGGTATGGGATAGCAATGATATTATTCTGATATTGGCAGAACCTCAGCTAACTCTAGTCAGAAACAACAGGAAGGAAGCATAACTATAAATAATACCATATATATGTAGAAATGTAGCAAATGCAAAAAGTACAACCATATGCCTAAAATGTGCTAGAGTACAAAAATCCAAACAAGAAATATGCAAAGAAGTGCTAAAGGATTCTGAGTCTGAAGAATATATATTTTTTCATAGGCTGACTGGACGTGGACAAGAGGAACCATCAGAAATGTAAAATTGGGTATGGTCATGTGATGCCTCACTTAATAATCACACCACTTAAGAAATCCAGTTTCTATCATGTTTATAAGTCAAGGACTATCTAAATATTAATTGGCAATTATGTGAAAAAGAGGGGTTTTTTTTTCTCTTGAAGCTGCTGAATTAGTTTAATGAAGCTCAATCCAGACAAGTAAACTTTCATTGGCTGCTCTAATGCTTGCAGGAAATCCTGGATAGTGCATAATGGATATAGATGTTCCCATCAGCTTTGTTGGAAATAATTTAGTATGTATGCTCCATTTTCTCATTCCATGTGCAGCTCTTGCTCTCTGCCCAGATATATGTAAGTCTTTCGTAAATTATGATACCTATAATCCTTTAGAATAGAAAGAGGGGAAAAAATCTGTTTTGCTAGATATTTGCATGCTTTGTCCTGTCCATACTGATAAGCATCCTATCAGGTCATCAAAGTGATTCAGCAAACAAGTACATATAATTATATCCAAACTCTTCCTAATATTTCAATTGATTTAAATAGTTTTTCTATCTAGTTGATACTCACTTGATAATAGCTTGACTTCATTAAAGAATGACTTTTGTAAGGAAGATAAAATAAATTTTCAATATAGGTCACAGTCCAGCAATTTGGAAATCAGACTATGTTATGCAATATAATAGCTGAAAGTAACAGTTCAATAACATTTACTAGTCAATATAAAAAAGAACAACAAAGATGGCTGAGGTGGTGATGGAACAGCACTTGTTTATAACTTTCATCAGTCTCATCTTTTTTTTCCCACAAATGTAGTCCATTGGTTTAACATGTCAGAATAGATTTTCATTTTGTATCACACAAAGCTAACAAATTAGAAACACATGTATGCATGCACACATAAGCATATGGGATATGGGATAATGCCAGTGGTGGGATTCAATTTTTTTTACTACTGGTTCTGTGGATGTGGCTTAGTGGGCATGGTGTGGCTTGGTGGGTGTGACAGGGGAAGGATACTGTAAAAACTCCATTCCCACCCCACTCCAGGGGAAGGTTACTGCAAAATCCTCATTCCCTCCTGATCAGCTGGGACTTGGGAGGCAGAGAATAGATGGGGGCAGGGCCAGTCAGAGGTGGTATTTACCGGTTCTCCGAACTACTCAAAATTTCTACTACCCGTTCTCCAGAACTGGTCAGCTGTTCTGGAGCTGTTCTTTTCTGCTGAATACAACATGGATAAGGCCATGCAAGCTTTTGTTATTTATTTTGCCCAGTTAAATTGTCTAAAAGGCAATTTAGTCAGTCAAAGCTATACTTGTAATATTTAAAATGTTTATTTATTGTTGGAATATGATGTGCGGCTAACATTTTTTGATGAATATTGGGACAAAAGTTCCAATTCTTTCTCCTATACAATGTCTTCCCTACAGCTGTTTCTGTTGGAAGACGTTCTGTTCTGACATTTGATTCTAAATTGTTCCTTGTAAAATTCAACTTCTGTACATAGATTGGGAGTTCAGTAATTAATCTTTTTTTTTTTTTGATGTTTCATGGTATTCATAAATAGTTCGGAGAAGGGAAGGAAGTGGATTTATTAGATTTAGTAATGGAAGGTCTGCCTCAAGTCAGAATGATGTTTTGCAGTCAGTTGTCTGTCATCGGCTTTGATCACAGTGTCTTGACAGAAGTGGAAATGTTTAACTATTTACTCAGTATATTGTTTAACGCTTTTATTTTTAGAAGAAATTTTTTGTCTGTTAGCCTTACATGAAGAAGTATTTAAAAACTGTTAACCCCATTTGTCTAAATGTGAAGAAATTAGCATATTTTGGGTTAAAACCATAGATACAAAGTGAAAAATAAATCAAATTAGATGGATGTGTACTATCCAAATTCAGGATATACAATCCTGAGAATGGAAAGAGTCATCTTAAATGAACAGCAGAAACATAACTGAATAAGTAGTGACTGCACATCCACTTTTATTTACCGGGATTCATAGTGGTCAATCTGACATCTGAATCTGTCAGTTTAGTTTTCCACTTAAAAAGAGCTAAACTATTTATCCCATTTATTTAAAAAATGATAAGGGATTTAAATTCTTATGAAAAGAATTAAACTTCTTGACTTTGAATGTATATGCACATTTTCCCAAACATACCACACTATGTAATGAGAAGAGGATTGAATTCTGTTCTTGCTCCAAATATTTTATTGTTCATTTTCTACTTGAGTCCGTTAGTATATGATTTGGAAAGTAAAAACAAACTAAGTGCCTACTGAATCAATTTCAACATGTTTTTTTATCTTAATCCTGATGAGTAAAATAAAGTAAAGTAAATAAAGTAAAATGAGTAAAATAAAGTAAAATGAGTAAAATAAGAATACTTATACAGGCTTATCTGATTACTAATGTGACCATAGTTCCATTTGTACACAACACAAAATAACGACTTCTATGCATGAGTTTTAGGTTTCTGTCCATTCCCTTCCTCTTTCCTCCTTTGAAATAACCAACCAGAACAAAAGTTTCTGATTGTTTTTCCAGTTAATCACAATTTATAATTGTTCTGACTCTGGAACCCGAGTTCAGTTTAGCTATGGTATGTTGAAACATGCCAACTACAAATCATGGTTGAGTAGTTGTAAAGCAAACTGCTAGTATAGTATTTATCTAGGATATCTGGAAAATCCAACCTTTAAAGAATGGGCTACAGATAACATGTGAAAGACAAATCTACAAGTGTCCTATAAAAAGCTGCTAAGTAAGATAATAATTGGTTTATGACATAAAGGAAGTGTAATTTATTAGGCCAGTGAGGAAAGGTAGTGAAACTTTAATCTCAGTGTTAAATTAACTTCTGTCCCTTGCCTAAATACTGAAGAGATGCTAAATCAGTTTTAAAAGGTCTTAGCAATCAGTATACATTATTTAATGATCTCAACTAGCACCAATCAAAGTTCATGGTTCTGGCTTCACAAGAAACAACAGTTAGTTAAAAATGGAGGCTTCCATTCTCCTTAAAAGGATTATATTTAATGTATAACTGGAACATGTTTGGCAAGTTGTAAGTGGTGAGTTATCTTCAACTCTTCTTTCTTGATTCTTTAAGAATATGCAGCTTAAAGAAATTCCAAATTTATAATAACAGTAACTTAAAATATGAACCTGTCTTTTCAGAATGTGCTTACTGTGATCAAGCTATTCCCTTGGTTGTATGTTTACCAGCAGCAAATATCATTGTCATTCATTTATGTGTAGAATGTGCCTGGCTACACTCTAAGAGGATGAGCAGGGAGCCTAGGGAATTTCTCTGATCAAGCACTGCTTCTCAAATATATACTTGAAAGGCTTTACTCAGCAGTGTTATCTCCTGTGCAGAGGATAAACACCTGCCTTTGCTGTTCCAAACTGATTCCCATTTTATTTTAGTATACCAGGGCTTACCATTTTTCATTTAAATATGCTAGAAGACATAACTCCTATCAAGAAAACACAGAGGGTTCATATCCTTGTGTTTCCACTAAAAACATCAGTTACATGAATATCCTAATTCCATCCCACACATCCAGGTCAGAAATCTTCAGGTTGTATTTCCTGGCTTTAATATAGTTTTAGAATATAACTTTGAAAATTATGTAGAGCTACACAGGGGTATCTCTCTGAACTGACAGAGAGGCTGTGTTCCAGATTTATCTGTTAGTGTTCAGTGGTCAAAAGTGCTTTGATCAATGCACAGAAGATCCTCTTCTCTTTATCAAACCAAGTGATCACAGAAATCAGTCCATTTTAACATTTTTTAAATTGTAGAGTGGAGGAAGAGAACCTGTTTGCATGTTCCAAATGAATTGAATTGGATCATTCCGATGACCAGCATTAAAGTAATGCTTTGATTGGATTGCAGCTCATACACAGACTCTTTGTCACTTCCTTTGATATAAATACCTTTTCACACAAATTCTATGGGAGACCTTGGGAAATTGGATAGATTCTAGGGCAAAAGTTCCATCACAGGGTAATGATGGCCCATCTATCAGTGATGGAAGTTCAATGCAGTGCAAAGAAAAGCAGTTTGATGAAATACAGGTCAGTCATTCCTAATTTCTGCTCATTAAAAGAAAGTTTTCTATCTCAGAGTAAATGCTGCTAGGGTTATAAGATAAAGATACTGGATTCAATGGAGTAAGGCATGTTTACATGAGACAGTTTCAAGAAATTCTCATACTTATTACCAGGGGTTAAACAAATACAAATCCAGATTGTCAACTGCTTTTGTATTCTCATTGAGATACAAAACATCTTTTGCAAACACTATTCCTTCAATCTTTTTTTTTTTTAATTTAAAATGTATTTTCAACTATTTTCCACTAGATTTTAGGTAGGAGAAAAATGAATATTGGTGCTTGACTGCAATCAGTTCTACAGGGAATCTGTTTGGAAGATCCCATAAATATGTCCCATAGAAAACAATGGCAAATTTATTATTTATCTTCCCTGTCTGGAACCATGCTTAGTCAAAATTCCCCCGTTGTCATTAAATGTTGGACCATATGAAGTTAATAGAAAGTGCTACTTCAGGGGTGTGTGTGTGTGTGTTTTATCATCCTCATTTTATAAAGACAAATTAAACATTTAAATAAACCAAAGTAGAAATTATGTTGGGTTTTCAGTATTCTTTTTCACCTTCTATCTAAATTTATGTTACATTGAATGATCAGTATTAATTGACTGACCCACTTTTCAATATTGCAAAAGATAATCAATTTATTGGGTAAAATATAAATTTCATATTTTGATGGCAGCATCAAGGTAATGTAGAAGAAATCCATATTCAAATATTACTCTTTACATTATATTACTCTATAATACATTGCTATATTATATTGCTCAACATTCCTATAGGGAGGATTTGAAAGCTAAAGTGAAATTTGAAGTAACAAAATTCTTGTAGAATTTCAAAGTCAAGCAAGAGAGATTTGATAAAGTCAGCAAAATCTCTCTGAAGCTCAGAATCCCTCAGACTGCTCTTGACAATTGCATAAAGCAGATTTTAGCAGAATGTGGATGTTTTTGCTTGGAAATCGCAATAAATGTTTGTATAGAGGAATAAAATTGTGTGTGTGTTTGTGTGTGTGAGTGTGTCTGTGTGTGTGTTAACCTCTACAACCGAAATAGTAAAATCATATCGGTTGGGAGGGGAAAAAATGTGTGAGATTTTATCTCCATTTGTGGATGGAGCCTGTGTGACAATAGGAAGGTGTTTCTGAGATGAATGTAATGTGTATATATTCTAAAGAAATGACATACTGTTTCTTTCTTGCCTCATGCACATATTGCAGGTATTCTGAGAAAGAGAAGTGTATATTATAAATAGATAAGTGATTGTTTCCTAGAAATGAATTTTAAAAATAATTCACTCTGCACTATGCTTGTCATAATAAATGAGACATATTGATTGATACAACATTAATTTTCTCCTTTCAACTCTTCATTGATAAATTTTGATTGCTTCGAATTAGTGTTCCAGCAATCACCAACAGCCAGGAGTAAAGTGCATATTAGCTACCTTCTTTTTATGAACATTATCTGCTATAATAAATTATTGCCTTTCATGCTTTCTTTATATCCATCATAATATAGGTCTGTGTACCTGTACCCAGTTATAAAACTGTACAGTTCTCTTGTACATTCTTAACTTTGATTTCATGTAATATGAATTCCATCTTGGGAATAAAGAGAGCTCAAGTGGCTTTATTTTCATCTGGTCATTTCAAATGTCAGTTGAAAAGCATAATGCTGAATATTTATCATGAATATAAAATGCAGTGGAAATTATATTAAGGATAGGGACAGACAAATTTCACTTTTGTTGAGCTTCTCTGTTTTTCCCAATCAACTTTAAATTTTGCTCAGCTTGATTTTTGTAATAATAAAAATTGTGCAATTGTCCACAAGCGTTTTAATTATGTGTGTGGGAATATATGTACTTTTCATTCTGTTTCCCTTAAATATTTCACATTCACTAGCAATTTTATATGCCAGTTGTTATGCAAATTTTGTTTGCATGATATACATTCTGAAATATTACTGCAAAATTTAGAAAGTTTGTACATTTGTAACTTCCTGTAAAATTTTATGAAATTATCAGAAAATTGAAAACACAGAGAAACTCCCAATCGGATATCAATTTACATTTACAGTGCTTTCTGGTATAAAGATATGCCTCCTCTACTTTAACATTGTGTTCAGATCATAGTTGAGCTCATATCATGAGCAGTAATATGACTCACCACATTCATGATCTAATCAATGACCTGCTTTGCATTACCAAAATCTAGTTGGGTATGGAAGGTAGTCTATCATGGAAATGTCCTCTTGGGTCTTTCATGTAATATCTGCCATGATTCTGGAGTAGGGGAAAGGATTCACTTGTCATGCAAGAATCTCTGGTGTCTTTCAGGGGGTGCCGTGCCATATAAAGCCAGATGTGAGATCCTGCCTATGAAGCCAGAAGAATTAGTTGAGATTGCTGATCCTATAACAGCCTGTCTTCTGTGCAGCAACTTCCCTGAATGTGAACATGTGTATATATGTTTGTTTGCTTGTATCCCATTTTTACATTTTTCTTACAAATAATTCATTTTTATAAAAAAAAATGAATTATTTTACAAATATTTTTTTTACAAATTATTTTACAATTCCCCCCCCCCCCAAATAATTCAAGGGAGAGAACATGCCTAATACTTTTTCCTCCTCCTATTTTCCCCACAACAACAAGCCTGTGAGGTGAGTTGGGCTGAGAGAGATCAAGGTCGCTCATCTGGCTTTCAAGGCTAAGGCAGGATTTGAATGCACAATCTCCTGATTTCTACCTTGGTGACTTTAGCCACTAGACCAAACTGAGTCTCAGAGGTGTGGAGTTTCCCAGGTTTATGATTCCTGGAGAGTTTAATCTGCCTTCTCTGAGCCATAAGGTAGAAATATTGTTATGTATTGATACTTTTAAGCGGGAGTTTCAAACCTGCCTACGTTTCTGATTGGCTGACAGTCCCTCCAGGATTGTATATAAGGAGGGCTGCAGCCTCTGAGTTTTTGCTGAAGTCTCACTGTATATTAAAGAGCTGTTGTCACTTGCTTGCTTGTGCCTCTCGTTATTCCCGAACCATTTCATTGGCGATGAAGGTGGGATAGAGGCTACAAGAAGCCAACCAGTGAGACCACGAGCTTCAGCTAGGCGACGAGGCGAACCACAGGAGGCATACCGAACATGTCTGCCTACGTTCCGCCCAAGCCTTTTGATCCGACCCGCGAAAAATGGGTCTCGTACCTAACAAGGTTCGAATGCTCGCTTGAAGCCAGCGACATGCAGGGTCTCTCCGCTAATCGAAAGAGAGCCCTCTTCCTAAGCCACTGCGGACCGGACGTGTTCGAGATGGCCGAGTCACTGTGTGAGCCAACGCCAGTTCAAACCGTCTCCTGGGACACCCTGATGGCAACTCTCTGGGCTCACTACGCTCCCGTCCCCTCCAAGTTCGTGCAACGATACCAACTCAGACAGCGCGTTCAACGAGAGGGAGAACCGGTCAGCGCGTACATGGCCAGCCTGAGAAAAGCCGCAACCCATTGCGACTATAGAGACTTGGACAATGCGTTGCTTGAGCAACTTATCTGTGGTGTTCGGGACATTAGGCTGCAACAGCGCCTGCTCGCCAAGCCTGATTTGACACTTGTGGGAGCCCTAGACGAGGCCAGGGCTCATGAAGCCTCCACAAAAGCCGCAGAAACGCTGCAGCATCCGCTGACCAGCAAGGACAGCCCCAAGCACAGAGAAGACACCGGATCCAGCTCAGAGTCCGAGTCGGATGAGGACGTCTTCCGAACGGAGCACCAGAGAAAAGACACTGGCAGCCCCCGGCGAAGCTGTCCCAGCTGTGGCGGGCACCATGATAGACTGTCCTGCAAATACAGAGAGGCCATTTGAGAGCGTTGCGAGAAAAAAGGGCACTTGGCGCGAGTCTGTAGAGCCATTCTGCCCAGAAAACACCAACCACGTGAGCGCTGCAGCCAACCGGAATCAACGCGCCAGAAGCAGCCAACGAGAGAAGGCGGCGTGAAAAAACAGCGCGAATTTGAACCGCGAGATGGCCGCAGCATACACATAGACCAGGCCAGCACGGCGATCGAGGACAAGGTCAGCACGGTGGTCGAAATCAACGGCAAGCCATGCTCGATGGAGATCGACACCGGATCAGCTCTCTCCATAATGTCATGGGCGACCCTAAAGACCCTCCTGCCGTCATTCCGGAAGGACCAGCTCTCCAAGCAGAAACTGCGCATCCTAGACTACCAGGGGAACCGAGTCCCCCTCAAAGGCGTGGGCATGTTCCGAGTCACCTACGGAGACTACGAAAGAGACCTGCCGCTGACCATCATCACGAAGCAGCTCCCTAGCCTTCTGGGCATGGGGTGGTTCCGAGCCCTCGGCATGGGCTTCACCGGCGTCCACCTGATGTCCAAGTCATCACTAAAGGACAGTCTCCTGACCGAGTTCCAGGACGTCTTCGGGGACACATTGGGCAAGTATGTGGGGACCCCTATTTCACTAAACTTAGACCCCAACGTAGCCCAAATAAGACTTAAAGCCAGACGGGTGCCGTTCGCATTGAAACCGAAGATCAATGCGGAACTGGACAAATTAATTAAACAGGGGGTATTAGTCCCCGTCGATCATGCGAAATGGGAGACCCCCATAGTGACCCCAGTAAAATCTGACGGCTCAATTAGGATTTGTGCTGACTACAAGTGCACGATCAACAAGGCTTTGCAGCCGAGCGCCTATCCGGTGCCGATCGTGCATCATCTACTACACTCCCTGGGGCCCGGAAAAATTTTCGCCAAATTGGACCTAGCTCAGGCCTATCAACAATTATCAGTCGACGACGCCACGGCAGAGGCACAAACAATTGTAACTCATAGGGGTGCATTCAAATGTACCAGGCTCCAGTTTGGGGTGAGCGTCGCACCCGGCCTATTTCAAAGCACCATGGAGCGCCTTTTGCAAGGGCTCCCGGGGGTGGTGCATTATTTTGATGACGTTCTGGTCAGCGCTCAGGACGAACGTCAGCTAGGGGACCAAGTAAGGAACGTCCTTTCCCATTTTAGAGAAGCGGGACTTAGACTTAAAAAGAACAAGTGCATGATCGCTGTTCCCTCTGTGGAGTTTCTGGGGTACAGGGTGGATGGCACAGGCATCCACCCTACCGAAAGCAAGGTGAGAGCTATTAAAAGCGCACCTACTCCCAAGACTAAAGCGGAGCTCCAAGCCTTCCTTGGACTCCTCAATTTTTACTCAATGTTCCTTAAGGACAAGGCCACCATTGCAGATCCCCTGCACAAACTTTTGGGGAAGAATGTACCATGGGTCTGGGGGAAACCACAAGCTGCCGCTTTTGAGGCAGTAAAAAGACTTCTCTCTGAAGACAGTTTCCTAATCCAATACAACGCAGCGCTACCGCTTGTATTGGTTTGTGACGCCTCCCCCGTAGGAGTTGGTGCTGTCCTAGGCCATAGACTGCCAAACGGCCTAGAGGCGCCCATTGCATTCTACTCTCACACCCTGTCAAGCGCAGAGCGGAACTATAGTCAATTGGACAGAGAGGCTTTGGCTGCAATTGCGGGGGTTAAAAAATTCCACGAATACCTCTATGGCTGACAATTCAAACTTGTGACTGACCACCGGCCCTTGCTAGGACTTTTGGCAGGTGATAGGCCCACCCCCGCAGCTCTTTCCCCGCGTTTGACCAGATGGGCCATTTTTCTATCGGCCTATTCGTATCAGCTTGTCCATCGACCCGGACGGACCTTGGGCCACGCGGATGCCCTCAGCCGCTGCCCCCTACCAGACCTACTGACCAACCCAACGCCAGAAGCCTCCGTCCTTCTGCTGGACACTTTAACTTTGGGGCCTATCTCCTCTTGCGAGGTGGCAAAAGCCTCAGCTAGAGTCCCAATCATTCGCACTGTGATGGGTTGGGTTCTGAAGGGGTGGCCGGTCAAAGTGGACGGGGGGGAATACCAAGGTTATGTGAACAAAAAAAAAAAAATGAACTGGGACTTCCGGTTTGCTGTTTGTCCCCGCTGGACACTCCTTTGGGATCGTCGCACCCACTGCCTGTAAAGAGCCGCCTTTATAGCGGAATGGCGGCTCGAAAAACTCCGTTTCCATGAGGAAACGGAGATAGAGCTGGCTGGGGTGGGTTGAGTCCTCTGCCTAATCCCAAAAGTTTTTTTTTTTACTTTTGGGACGGAGCGGAAGAGACTCCCCGTATCCCCAGCCGATGCTCCGGGCTCTGGGAGATCTCTGCTACACGCAGAGCTAGGTGGCAAAAGCAAGCCTGTAAACTTGTTAAACTAATTAAAGAAGACGTGAGCTGGACCGCTGACCCTGAGGCACAAGTATTTTTTTTTCTTATTTTAGAAAAGTTACTGAAGTTGTTTAAGAAGTGAAAGGAAAAAAGATTTTTAAAATGGCGATTGCTGAGGCTTGAAGAGAGGCTGAAAAGGGAAAGTCCTTCCGTTTTCTATTACAAAGTAGCGGAATAAATACTTCTGGTCGTAATTGAGGCAAAACCTCACTCTCACTCTTGCTTTTTTTTTCTTTTTTTTTTCCTGGGGATCTGATATTGATCTTGGTTGGAAACAAGCCTTTTTTTTTCTCTTTTCCACTAAATCTTGTCTGTGTGGGAAATGGCATCGGGACTCACACAGCTAGACAAACATTGGGGGGGATTTCCCCTATTAATAAATTACACCAACAAGTTGTAACTCTCCAATGTCAGAAACCTGATTTTAATATAATAGAATTTCTTCTTGAAGAGATTGTAAGAAGGGATGAGATTGTGAACCAGCAACTCGAAAAATTTAAACAGGAAATTAAAGAAATTGGTGAATTGGTGAAATCAAAGTTTGACTTTTTGAATCAAAAGATTTTAAATACAGCTAATGGTTTATCAGACTTTCTGATTCGGGTGGATGCAAAGACTAAATTATTAGAGTCTAAAATGAAGGAAACTGAGGAGAATTTGGATGACAAGATTCAAAAAATTAAAAAGGATTTGGTAAACATTCAGATAATAGCTCAGAAGACAAACCTAAAATGGAGGTTGACCAAAAGACTGGTAATGAAGAAAATGTGCAACAGAGGATTGAAAGAGAAGTTTTAATGATTCAATATAATTTTACAGAATATGCAATTAGACTGAGAGGTCTGCAGGAAAATAATAGAGATGACTTAAGGAAAATATCTTCTGAAATTCTGGCTGGGATTTTAAAGGTTCAACCTGATGAAGTGTTTTGCAGGATTGATAGAATTTATAGAATAAACTCCTGGTTGGCAAAGCAAAGGCAATTGCCTAGAGATGTGGTGATCTATTTTACAGATAAAGAAATTAGGAATAATATTGTGCAGAACTCTTTTAATTCTACTTTGCAATTTCATGGAAGAAAGATTTGGATTTTTAAGGAGCTCCCGACTAAGATGCTAATGGAGAGGAAGAAATTTGGCTTTCTAGTGACTGAGTTAAAAAAAAGAAATATCCTATTTAGGTGGGATGCCCCAGTTGGTTTAATATTGAGACACCAAGGAGTAAGATATCAACTGAACACTGTTGAAAAAGCGGAAGAATTTTATCAATTTTTTTAAAAAATGAACTTAACATCTTTAGGCACAATACAGGATAAGCAAAAGGAGTTGGAAACAAAAGGAAAATATCAAATTACAGAGGCTGTGATGGATAAATTGTCTTTGGACTCCCTGGATACCCCAGCTGGACTGTCTATAAATAAGAGAGCAGTGTCATCCGACTCCAATGTGATGAACCATCAAGTCACAGACAAGTGCGCAAATCAACCAGTTGATATACAAGTGATGGAGAAGAAAGATGAGATGACAAAACTAACCCAACAAGATCAACTCATAAAGCAGAATGAAAATCGATCAGCCGACACACAATTGGTAGGCACGAAACGAGGATGGAAATTCAACCCGCAAAAGAAAAAGAAAAGAAATAGATCTCATAGAAACAGCAGTTTCTAAACCAAGCAACAGTGAAGCCAGGGACTTTAAAAAATGAATGAATATCTGAAAAGATAGTGGAGGCGAACAATTGTTTAATACTATCCTGAGGATTGTGGCAGATCTCTGTAATGCCGTGATTTTGGGATGTGAAAAGAGCCTTACCTTGTTGGATTTGAATCATCTACTCTGGATCTCTTTTACTGGTAAATATATTATAATTATTTTGAGTTACAAGGCAAGAGAGTCACGCTGGGGCATGCAGAAGATCTGGATGTTACCCATTAGGATGATGGGAATCAACAATCCTGATGAATACCACAACTATAACTATATGGATATAATTATAATGTCACTCGGGTGGTTGTTTTTACTTTTATATATATACGAGGATATCTACTACTGATGGGGGCAGAAGATGATTGAAGATTTTGAACAAACTGTTGCACCAGCATGTTATTTTACCCTATTATGGGTGATGGATTTAACAATCCAGTGGAAAGACACCAAAGAAGATATTATATGGATTATAAATTTAAAGTTATTGTCTTTTTTCTTTTTACAAAATGGAATGCATATATAGATATGTGTATATCTTAGTAAAGTGGGCAGTGGATTATATTTAGAATTGTATTGCATGATTTTGTAGGAATTGAAGGGTTGAAATAGGTTAGTTTACTGATTGATTAGTCTAAGAAAAAGGATCTTTAAGTCATATATTTAGGGGAGTGGAGGAATTGGATAGAACTGAATAAATGTTAAATTTGGATGTAGGGAGAAGGCCGCTTTAAAATGTTATATTAATATATATAAAAGATTAAATGTTAAATTGTAATAATACACTATAAGTTTAGGGGAGGAGAAAAAGGGCAGATTATCGTAAAAATGGGAGTTATAAGAATAATATGCTAAGGGTCAGTATTCTGAGGAGGGAGTAAGGGAAAGGAAAGATATTATGTATGTAATTAGTTATGAAATAGCCTATTGTTGTGAAGAAGTCACAGGGGGGGATGGGTGGTGAGGGGGTTTAGGGAAGAGGGGGGGGAAAGGGGGAAAAACTTGTATTTGAAAACTTTTTCAATAAAAAAAAATGAACTGTTTATGCAAGGGGGTTGTCTGTTGTGGGGCGACAGGGTGGTAGTACCAACGAAACTAAGAACACGGGTCTTAGAATTGCTGCACGAAGGGCATCCGGGCATTGTTAGAATGAAAAGCTTAGCCCGCAGCTATGTTTGGTGGCCCAACATGGACCAAGTTATCTCCGAGTGGGTGGGGAAGTGCAGACCCTGCCAAGAGTCTCGTCCCGATCCCCCAGTAGCGCCCATCCGTGAGTGGGAGAAACCAAAAGGGCCATGGGGGAGGATCCACATTGATTTTGCCGGTCCCTTTCATGGGCAAACGTTTTTAATAGTAGTCGACGCCTACTCAAAGTGGCTCAAAATAATCTTAATGCCGTCAACAACAGCCGAGGCAGTAATCAAGGTCCTAAGGAAGCTGTTTGCCACCCATGGCCTGCCGGATACCCTGGTATCTGATAACGGCCCTCAATTCACGGCAACCCTTTTTGAGGGCTACTTGGCTGGAATGGGCATCCGCCATGCCCTATCGGCCCCGTTCCACCCGGCTTCTAATGGATTGGCTGAACGTTTTGTTAGAACAGCCAAAGAGGCACTGTCCAGACTAGACAACGGGGACTGGCAGGCCAGGATAGACCAATTCCTAGCAGTCCAGCATGCCACACCATGCACAGCAACAGGGAGAAGCCCAGCAGAGCTCCTCATGGGCAGGAAGCTTCGGTGCGTGTTAGACAGGCTTCACCCTAACTACTCGCACGAAAATTTCAAGGGAGAAAACTCTGGCCTAAGACAGTTTCAGATTGGATCCCCGGTGTTCGCTCGCAATTATGCCAGCGGACCTCTATGGGTTGCAGGAACCATAGTGGGCGTAACAGGCCCAAAATCGTACACGGTGGACATAGGAGTAGACAGACTCTGGAAGCACCAGATAGACCAACTTAGAAAAAGGGTAGTCAGTGAAGCAAACATCAATTTAGACATCTCCGAACCTAACTACAACAACTTTCCCAAAACAGCTAACTCAAGCCCGGGTTCGCAAGAATACTTAGTTGACAAGCCCTGGTTCCAGCGCTGCCCCAGCGAGTCGCCACTCCCAACCGGGGATAACCATGCCCCAGACAAAATCCAGGAGGTTCCATTGGCGGAGCCGGGGGAGACAGTAAGTCCCTCCGACCAGCTCGACGCCCCGCCAGACACTGAACTGTGCAGGTCAACTAGGATGAGAACTCGTCCTGGGCACCTGCGAGATTTTGTGTGTACATATGTAAATTTTTGAATGTTAGTGCTTTCTGGGAAGGGAGGGGTGTTATGTATTGATACTTTTAAGCGGGAGTTTCAAACCTGCCTACGTTTCTGATTGGCTGACAGTCCCTCCAGGATTGTATATAAGGAGGGCTGCAGCCTCTGAGTTTTTGCTGAAGTCTCACTGTATATTAAAGAGCTGTTGTCACTTGCTTGCTTGTGCCTCTCGTTATTCCCGAACCACTTCAAATATCTTGGGAGTTTAGGGCCACCACAATAACTGTTATAATCCAGATTATTAGGCCAGGACATTTCACCCATTGAATTTGGGCTTTGTTCTGGAGACAGTGATGATATGATCTGGTATTGGCATATATTGATCTCAGTACCTTATCATGGATACTTCTTCCTAGCGTTGGAGTTCTTTTTAGCCACTTTTCTTTTGCTACTTGATTGGAAGGTTTCAGAAAGAATTTTTGGTTATTCCTGAAGTTCTTTTGTATGACTTAGCTAAGGTGTTAATCGTAGAGATTTTCAATCATCCAGGTCATGGTTGTCCCAAAGGTGCTTTTCAAAAAGCAACTGGACTTTCTTATTTTTTTCCTTGAAAGTGTTTTGTTTCTCACCCTTCTTCAATTCTGTTCTTTACAACTGAAGAATATTTTAGGATGAGAAATGAAATGTTTTCAAAGAAAAAAAATAAGAAAGTCAGTTGCCTTTTGAAAAGCACCTTTAGGATAAGGTGTTAGTTGTAGTTTGGAATGAATATGAGTTAATGGTCTTATCTCACTCCCTTTCTTTTTGTGTGAATTGGTCCAGCAATTTTTGTATAACTGTTGGCTTGGTATCATCTCATCCTCCTGTTCCTCAAGGCCCTCTGCCATTTACACTGAGTTGTTAATTAGTGGAGCCCAACTTTAGTGAATTTGTGATTGAAGATGATATATTGTATGAGGAGTTTTGTAGACAAGGTATTTTCATTTCAGTCTCAGGATTCAGCTATAAGAGATATGTTATTGCTGCAGGTACAAAGTTAGGAGAAGGTGAACGGGGAGATTTGAATGTTTGGGGTGTTTAGGTAGCTATGCAAGGGGCTTCACTCAAAATAAACATGTTAAGCCATCTATAGGATCATATAAAGTTTAACACATCTATTTCAAACTATTTTCTGTAAATAATTCATGGTTGATTTGGAATATTTCAGATTGCTGTTTTCTTGAAATATCCATCTTTTCAAGCTTCAATTTCTTCATTGACTATGGGACATTAAATTCTAGAATAAGTTATTTAGCCAAATCCTTTCTTCTTCCTTCCTGCACAATATTTCCTGTTCCATTGGCCCCCAGAAAACCTTCAAAGCATAATATAGCTACCCTAATACTTAATGGTTGGGCAGGTGTTTTCCTCAAATGTTTCACTTATCTCTAAATATATATTATGTGGTTGTGGTTGAGTAGTTCAATGTTTATTTCATCTGTAATGAAGCACTTCATTTCAAAATGTTTCAGGCTTATCAAGATTTTCTTTAGTCAGTGGTTATTATGAAGAGGTCAAACAAAAGGTGTACTTCTGACAATTCTGCCGTGAAAATTATCATTACAGTAATACTGAGCCATAGACCTGAGAATAACTATTCCAGTATCAATTAAACCTTTCCGTAGGTCATTTACAGTAATAGTTGGTTTTTATTTGCAGATCTAAATGGTTCAGGAAACAGTTCTAGCAGAAATTTTTCATAGTTTTTAAGTTCTTACCTTGCCTTCAATAGCTGAATATAATTTTCATTTAACAATGTTTCTCGCAGCTGAAATTTGAACTGGAATTATTTAGAGACATTTTATATCTGTCTCCTGCTCTGTACTAATAAATTATCTCCATTTTCAAATGCTCAGACAGGTGCTTAGAAGAGCTTATTTTTGACCAAAACTAAGTGAACAAGAATGGCATCCTGAGAGGTTAGATGAATCACACTTTTCTGTAGACATGGCAACTCCTAATTGTAGGCTTAATGAGTCAGCCACTTGTTAGGATCATATTATCAACTCTATAGGAAAAAAAAGGCAACTTCTATACTTGCCAGATTCACTGTGTCCTAATTCTGAATCTTTAAACAAGTTCACATGAATAGTAAATATGCATTCAAATTTTCAGATGGATATCAAGGTTAAATTTAAATTTGTAGCATACAGAAATTGTGTCAGCTTCAGTTAATTTATGAATTTATTAAAGCATGCAATTTAACTAAAGGGACCTAAACTATCACATGCAAATGAATTCTTTTGTATACTAGGGCATTAAAGATGAAGCAACATTATCAGCTTTTCTTTGTGAATGGTCCTGTGCCCTAAAATAGTAATATTATTTGAGTGCCTAAAACAACTTTTTCAACCATCAAGTGTCCCTGCTGGCTGAAAAGAAGAAGAAAAAGTTGGGGATCCCTGTTCAACATAATAAGATGCTTTGTACCTAGTCATAGCTGTTGTAAATGTATACTAGCACACCCTTTGAATGGTATGGGAGTATTAACAGATTTCCAGAAAAAATGCAGACTACAGGAACCATTTGAGCTTCAATTTGAATTGCAGATGACACAGACTCATCCCCAACAGCCTGCACCTATATTCAAGAGTGAAGAGACACAGGGCAGAAAACATCCTGCAGAAAGCACAGCTCCACAACACACTCCTTTCAGCAGTTCAAGGAAGGTTCCACACCCATTTGCACTACAGATAAACCTCCAAGTGTCCTCAACAACTCTCTAAAAGAGTGCAAATGGCCACGTGTCTGTAAGGAATATAAATCCTTCCATTCCCCACCATCCAGTCAGAGCTGAAGAAGCTTCTTGGATAAGACGTGAAATGTCTTCAAAGAAAAACAAGAAAGCCCAGTTGCCTTTTGAAAAAGCATCTTTGGGTTGTCTGCTTTAGTTAGTTAGTTAGTTAGTTAGTTAGTTAGTTAGTTAGTTAGTTAATTAACTTTATTGTCATTGCACATGGTACAATGAAATTAAATGTTGTCTTCAGTGTACATTATAACTATTTTTTTTAAATTAAAAATTTAATATTTTTAGTGTAATGCATACACATTTCTTCAATACATGTATGCCAGGCTATATGAGCAATGACAATGTGGTTTTGTATTTCTATTGAATTATATTCTGACACAAATCTTATTTTACGAGATCAAAATACCTATTAAATCCTTCAATTAGTTTCTTTTCCTCCTCCCAAGATTGTCTTTTCTACAAAAACAAAACAAAACAAAACAAAAACCCTTAAGAATATCAAAGTATTTCGTGTTTCACATCAGAAATAATGTTTTTCTAACATCTCTGAGCTACTGAATCAAGAAACCATTATATGTGATCATTGACCCATGCAGGAGCTTTCAGATTTAGTTCAAAATTGTCTTCATTAGACACAATGCTTTTATGTGGTCTTTTTGTTAAATTTCAATATTTTGTTGAAATGTTAGGTATAATTTGATCCAAGCAGAAATGTCCAGCCTTGCCTCATATGTCAATATTTAGACAATCAATATTTACACTTAGAAACTTTATATGAGTCAGTTTCATTCTATCACTTTCAGTTGTGCTAGTTTAAACAATTAGAACATCAGTGTTTATCAATGTTAGGGGAGAGATAACTGACACAATTATGACATACAAATGAGCAAATCCTTTCCATTCAAGTATTTGAATTATAGATAAGCCTCCTCCTCCTCCTCCTCCTCCTCCTCCTCCTCCTCCTCCTCCTCCTCCTCATATGCATTTTAAAAGCAGACTATATTTGGGAAATCTATGTAGAAAATAAAGTGCATGAGACTTAACTATGTTTTAAATCTATACTAGAATCTATTGATTACAAATATTGTAAGAAAATTGGCAGATTTCAAAATGGATAACATGATTACAAATATTACTACCAACCTTCCATTGAGGATCTGTATACTGCACAAGTCAAAAAGAGGGCTGTGAAAATATTTATAGACCTCTCACATCCATAAACTTTCAACTCCTACCCTCAAAATGAGGCTATAAAGCACTGCACACCACTACACACAACTAGACACAAGAGGAGTTTTTTCCTGAACGCCATCACTCTGCTAAACAAATAATTCGCTCAACACTGTCAAACCAGTTAATAAGTCTGCATTACTATTAATCTTCTCATCATTCCTATCACCCATCTCCTCCCTCTTATGACTGTATGACTGTAACCTTGTTGCTGGTATCCTTAAGATTTATATTGACTGTTTCCTAATATGATTTAATTGCTTATTTGTTCCCTATGACTATCATTAAATGTTGTACCTTATGATTCTTGATGAATGCATCTTTTCTTTTATGTACACTGAGAGCGTATGCACCAAGACAAATTCCTTGTCTGTCCAATCACACTTGGCCAATAAAGAATTCTATTCCATTCCATTCCATTCTATTCTATATTGTAAGAAAATTGCCAGTGATACCCCAAATGGATAAGATAGATTTGACTTAGACCTGTCCATTGTTTAATCCCAATAACCCATTTGTAGATTTAACAACAAAATGGTATACTTAAAAAAGGTGCAATAAGTATCTGTCTCAGGTCTAGGATTTATTATTAAAATGGAAGCTGGAATATACAAATAATAAAATATTATAATTTTATTTGTTAGACTATTCAGCCACGGAATACAAAATGCCCTGTGGAGATATTTCTTCAAAGGGAAACACTTCTAAATCATGCATGCAATGTATTGCTCTATGATTTTACCAAACGGTTAGCTGTTAGTACCGACTGCTATTTTCTATGTTTTTGTAGGTCAGTAGGGCTTGAAATTTGTTTTTTTTAAAGAAATTGGGACCAAGCAGAGCTACATTCTTTTTCCGCATTCCCGAGGCTCATTATTTTAGGTCCCTGGAGCCCTCAAGAAACAATGATGTATATAATTAATGGATAAATAATACAGCTTTATATTTACTTCAGTTGAAATGTTTCAAATAAAGAAAAGCAGTCAGCTTACAAAAAGACTAAACCTAAAATTGCTACAACTAGATATCCTTTATCTTTGAATCAAGCTGTATTAAAACAAAAATCAAATTCTAATGTCTTACGATTCCTAGGAGTTAGTAATCCACGCAGATTGGCAGAGCTCATTTGAAACTTTAAGTTCACCACTGAAGGGTCTATAAAACTTATGCTTATTAAGCACTATCTGGATACCCGTGCTCTGCTACGAAACTATGTGATTGGGCTGGATAAATCAACACTTACAGCTTGAAAATTAATGAGTAGTTACAATCGGCCTCCCCTCTCCCTTTCTCTCCATCAAGCTTGCCCCACAGAGGCCTCTCCTATCTTATCCCCTTCTATCCCTCAGTCTAACTCCTTAGCATCAGAGTGTTTTTCAAGGGGGGAGGGGGAGTAGAATATCTAAACTCCCAGCCTGCAGGCCGGATGAGTCACGTACTGGCCCAAGTGGTAGTTGGAACAGAGTTCTTTTCAGGGGGGAGGGGAGTAGAACGTCTAACTCCTTAGCAACAAAGCATGTTTCCTATAATAATATAGGAAGTACTAATGATGTGATGGTCATTTCAAAAAATCCTTTCTTAGTGACCACCTAGAAGCCAAGAGGAACATACTGTATCTGGCAAATTTCAAGTTTGTAGGCTTTACGGTTCTGGAGATTTTGTGATGATGCATGAGTGGTATTTCGCTTTTATATATATATAGATTTCCCTGTTTCTTGTGGGCAAAGGTCTTTAAAGTGATTATCTCATTAATATGTGCAACTGCTCATTTAAAAAACATTAAACATGAATGTGCTATTATATAGTGAAACAAAGGTGCACATACCTATACCTACCCATGCCTACATAACATACACACACACACACACACACACACACATATATATATATATATACACACACATATACATGTGTGTGTGTGTGCGCGCATGCATATATATATCTTCATGAAGGAGAATAAAAGCAAAATGAAATTTGCATGCCATCAGTTTTTCCCAGTATTGGCCTATGTTCCTCATTAATTTGAGCCCTACATCATGTTACAGTTCAGTGTGTACATTAACCCATGGTCTATGGTAAGATTGTGTACAATTTGTAATTTTAGAATGGCTATTCCAATACAATATAAGAACTCAATGAAATAAATCTCCCTCCCATTTCCAGCTTGAATAAAATCAGTTCATAGATAAACCAAAATATTTCCCCAAATATTGAAACATTTGTGTGTGTGGTCATTCAACAGTTCAGAGAACTGGTAAAAATTCTGACTGACCCCACCCCCATCTATTCTTTGCCTCCCAAATCACAGCTGATCGGGAAGAAATGGAGATTTTACAGTATCCTTCTCCTGCCACGCCCACCAAGCCACATCCACAGAACCGGTAGTAAAAAATTTTGAAACCCACCAGTGAAACCACTTCTGAAAAACTTTACCCAGAAAATTATTTGTCTAAGCGGTATCCAAGAATCAGACACAATTGACTAGAAAGGAGGAAAAAACCCTCGTCTACAGTACTGAGACTTTCTGTTATTTTCCTATCCAAATATAAATCAGGTCTAAACTTGCTTAGCTTTTGAATGCAGCCAGGTTACATTCAGGTTACAGCCAAAGGGGAAAAAAATCCTTTCCCCAAGCACCATTGTATTGGAGAGAGAAGAAAAATAATCTCAGGATTTCTTCCATTTATGCCAATATTACCCAAGGGTCAGCAGAGTAAATCAGACAGAGAAGGGGACCGAATCTGAAGATGCAGAAAAAAATAAGTAGGATTTGAGAAACGGGGGGAAAGTCTTAAAATCTGAGCGAAGAAAAATGTAGAGGTCATAATGCTCACCTTAGGCTTGGCCTTCCAAGGAAAGTTACATCACTAATTGTAATACATACTCTATAATATAAAACTGGATACGTTCTTGTAAAATTATTCTAGCATGCAATTCATATCATAAAAATTAAAATCATTCAAGTCTTTGGGAAGGTGGAAGAAAAATCCCTTTTTAAAAAGGTTTACACTCAAGCATTTTATTGGTGAGGCTTAGTGACAACTTCAGGAAAGCGTAAATGTGATTGATGCTTATAGCCTGACCTCGGGCAGAAAGACCTTGAAATCTCATGAGAAAGCCTGCCCTTGTCACTGTATATACCACTGTCATGGAAATTAATTGGCAGTGCATGTCAAATGTCATAGCAGAGCCACCAGGCCAACTTGCTGAAACTTCATACCTCAAATTTGAAGGGTGCTTGACTCAGTCAGGTTACATCTGGGATAAGTAGCTTGAGGGTTGCAAATAATTGTAGCATCATGACCAAACTGCCTTCATGGTAAAGCAATATTCCTAAACAAGGGAAAAATATGACTGGAAAATAGGGGGGGAAATAGACTAAGATATTGCTGAAAACTGATAAATCTAAGAACTTAAGTTTTCTCCTAAAATAATTTGTGGAAATAGTATTTTATTCCAGCATTCCATTCTACTAGTAATGAATCAGAAATAGAATATGTTCACCACTTCTTTCTTTTACAGCCCAAGCACATTATGAATACAACTTGTAAAAGACTGAGGCATCATATTTACCAATATGAAAACAAAACAATTAATTATTTCTGGTGTAGAGAAAGAGTTGTCTTGTAAGAAAATCAGAAGATAATGTTGAAAACAAATGAACAGGCAGAAATGTGTTTAGCTACAGACATTCCTGTTGAAAAAAAATGGCTAACTTTCAATTAAATTGAAGATTAAGTCCTGATTGCTCTTCTGGTGAATGTAATCCTTTGTAATATCAAAGTATTCTTTTTCTCTCCGTCCATGTCCATATGCCTTTTCCTCTGATTTCATCCTAATTGAGCAGGGCTGGTTTAAGGAATCTAGGACTCTCAACCCAACATCCTTCTTTGACAAAGTGACTAAATTAGTGGATCAGGAAAATACTCTGGACATAATTTACTTAGATTTCAGTAAGGCAAAATCAACCACAACCTACTTCTTGGTAAGATAGAAAAATGTGGGGTAGGAAACATCACCACCAGATGGATTCACAATTGGCTAACCAACCATACTCAACTTGTAGTCCTCAATGGAACTGCATCTAAATGGAGGGAAGCATTTCTCTAAGGTATATCAAGGTTATGTCTTAGGCCCAGTATTCTTCAACATCTTTATTTGTTGCAGACAAGGGGATAGAAGGAGAACTCATCAAACTCACAGATTACACTGAGCCAGGCTAAGATCCAATATTGGGATAAAACTCAAATATTATAATTCCAAATCTTTGGTCAAGACAGAAGTGCCTCTTCCGTGCCAAGGTGCTGAGATGGCAAACGGTATTTGACGTAGGCACAGAATTGTAAAAGGGCAAACTGACCCTAAACAGATACATCCTGTTGTTTAATGTTTATTACACCCCAAATGTCATGTATATCCTAGAGAAGAAATACTGCTTCCCTTTCTGTCCTCTTTACTGCTCTTGAGGTGCCTCTGAGCCCCTTATCTCCTCTTTATTATGTCTTGAGCTCCGGAGCTGAGAACCTGAGCCTGTGGGAAAAGGGCTGTTATGTCTTTCCTAGAGATAAATTAAAGGGTAACCTCTATGTGTGAAATGTCTCACTCTTCGTAATAACTTTGCCTTTATACTGTATAAATATCTGGCCAAAAGCAGCCATCATTGTTCAGACCCTTTTCTTGTCTTTGGACTGTTTGAACCGTGCACAATAAACTTTTTCCTGCATCGAAGAGCTTGGCCTAGTTTCCGTTTTTTCTCCTTCAACAACACCAAATTGGGGAAAATAGCCAACACTTTAGAAGGTAGACTCAAGACACAGAAGATCTTAACAGACTTGAACACTGGATCCTATCCAAAAAAATGCAATTAAGTGATAAGAAAAGTAATATATTTACTTATACTTACACAATGCACAGGTATAGAATAGATGGTACATGGCTCAACAGAAGTGACTTTTAAAGGGACGTAGGTATCCTAGTGGACAACCACTTAAATATGAGCCAGTAGTATGTTGCGGCTGCCAAAAAAGGCAGTCCTAGACTGCATCAACAGAGGAATAATATCAAGATCATGTGAAGTGTTAGTGCTGCTTTATATACCGCACCAATAAGACCACACTTGGCATATTGCATCTAGCAATAGAATTACGGATGATTGAATAGCAGTCTTCCAGTACTGCAGGCTCTGTCACAGAGAAGGGGTCAACCAATTCTCCGAAATACCTGAAGGCAGGACAGGATGAAACAGAAGTTCACTAAAAAGAGATCCAACCTAGAACTAAGGAGAAAATTTTCTGAAAGTGGAAAAAAAGAATAATCAGTGGAACCACTTGCCTCCAGAAGTTGTGGGTGATCCATATTGAAACCTTTCAAGAAGAGAATGAACAATCATTTGTCTGTAATCCAACTCTGTTGTTCTATGTTATATATATATATAGAGAGAGAAAAGAATTAACACCATAAATGGATTCCTACAAAACAAAATTTAAAGCTAAGTATTAAACCCTCACAGAGCCTTAATCAACATTTTAAATGTAGAAAATACACAATGGATAAAAATCTTATTATTGTTATTTTATAATGTTAAAGGAATCATTCAGGGAGGGGGGAGATGAAAGGAAGATCGTTTTGATGTTTGAAATTCTCTGAAAGGCTAGCCCCGTAAAAGGCATGTCCCATATAAAACATTGGGGCAAGAAAGCTTCCTTGTCCTGGATGGCCAGTTAGGCTGCACTACTCAGAAGGCAGGCAGGCAAGAAAGCAATACATTTCACAACAATCTCACAACAATGTGCCTAGTCAGCCTCATCATCATCACCACACATACATTCTATTCTGCTTTACCTGTTCCTATTCCTTTATCTCTTGGGCCTTGTGCTGAGAAGGAAGAAGTCAGAGGTGTCACATGCACTCCCAGGTTTGGTTTATTGTCATTCCCTCATACATGTTGAGGCACATGTATCTTTTATTCTCTCCCCCCACCCCACCCCCACACACACATGCTTTCTACTTGGGTTTTTTGGATAAGTGTGGCTAGAACAGGACAAGACATTGGATCTTGGTCAATAGCCAGGACATAATTAGGGGCAAATCACTTTCAACTGCAAGTTGAACCACATTTTAGTGATTGCAATGTTCATTTGTCTTTGTCTCTCTCACACACAGTCATCCACACTTATCTCTATCCTTTTCAATTAGGCTACCATGCACTAGCTGGAGGAATGAAAGCTGCCAAGTCTGGATTCAAAGATGACTCAAGAAGCGGGCATGGTTCAGGACCCTTTTATTTCCCAAAGGTCTTGATCTGATTAGCTGGAATTAGGATCCCCCCCCCCCCGCCACACACACACACAATGTGTCAGTCTCAACTTCCTGGTGAGATTTGAACTGCCAAATTGCAGTCAGGCAGCAGGCAGCAGAAATATCCTGCAGTACTGCACTCTAACCACTGGCCACCGTGGCTTAAACCCTTATTTTCTCCCCAATTTCCTTCTGTGCCTTCCATTTTTTTACCAACGCTTCATTTTTCAATGCCTTGTTTTTGCAGCTTCTGCTAACGGATGTCCATATAATATAGCTGTGTCTGTATGTTTCTGTGGTTGAGCCAGGGGTGGGCTCCTGGGGATTTGGCAGGGTTTGGGCAATCCTCTAGCCAAGAATCGCTGGGGTTCAACGAACACCCAAATGCCACCCCTGGAGCAATGGATCCTACCCTGGAATATATCAGGTCTTTAACTTTTTTTTTTTTAAATGGACTGGAAGGGTCAGGGCCAATCTATCTTCATCTAGCCATATACAATATGTATATTTATAATAACACAATGTGTTATACACACACATTGATGATTTGCTGGGAGAATCTCCATGATTAATTCCAGTTGGATTTGGCCTCTCTAGGTTGAAAAGATGGGGAAATCCTCTCTGATCATCTTAAATTCAAAATTAGTTTTCAGGCAGATACAAAATCATCCTTTTTCTTGCAATTGTTGAAAAAGTTTTCCATAGAGGTGGAATAGTAGTCAAAAGTTTAAGTTGGATATATATTTAATACACTAGACTAGAATCTCAAAAGGATGCAAAGTCTTATTCTTATTGACAATGCACTTGCTTGAAATCCTGCCCAGTTAAATTAAGAGGTAATTTTAATTTACAGTAATACTATGATTCCCATTCATATCTAAAAATGAAGGCATGGTTTGGATTGTAACATGAGCATTCACATCTCAACAAAGTAGTAAAGTATTATGGATTTTGATGGGGCCTTAGTGTGTTTCAGATCCTCTCTGGACAAATGCAAATAAAAAAACATGCTCAGTTGTCTGTTTAATTTTCTTCTGCCACTTTGTCTCATCATGACAACTTTCCCCCCAGTTATTAACAGTTAAGTGGCTCTTTGTTAGAATAATCAGCACCAATCACTTAAAGCTAAATTAGGATCGACAGATACACCAAAGAACATATGAGTAAGCAATTTGCAATTTAAACAGGAGTTTCAGAGAAAGACACCAGAAAGCAGGTGGGGGTAAAGAAAGCTTTTTCTTCTGAAGAAAATGCAGCTGCTGGATCTGGGCTTCCAAAGTTTGGGTGACCACTAAATTACAGAAAACCTATTTGGTATTTTATAGCTGTCATCTAATGCAACAAAGACTCTATAAAAGCTACTATCTAAGATTTTGGCTGCCCAGATCCTATGAAAGCTAACACAAAACAAAGCTAATTCTAAAGTACAATTACAGGACGTTAAAAATGAGCATGAATGTGCACTTGAAACTCATATTAATACATATTAACTGACATGCTGCTTTAAGCCATGAACTTCTCAAGCAGCAGACAGAACTAAACTGAAATAAATCAGCATGAACAATATTATTGCTGTGCAGCAATTTCAGCCATGAAAAAGTGGTCTTCTATAACAAAGCTGATGGGACTACCAGACCATCTTATTTGTCTCTTGAGAAACCTATATGCGGGTCATATGGTTCTGATTGGTTCAAAATTGGGAAAGGAGTCCGGCAAGACTGTATACTGTCGCCCTGCCTATTTAACTTATATGCAGAGCACATCATGAGAAAAGTGGGGGCGGGGGTAGATGAATCAAAAGTTGGAATTAAGATTGCCGGAATTGAGTGAAAGTTAAATACTTAGGAATATGGATTACAAACAAAATATCAACTTTGAAGGAAGACAATTATATTAAATTGGCTAAACAAATAGAAAAGGATTTGGAAAGATGGGCAAAACTCCAATTGTCTCTTTTAGGCAAAATTGCTACCATTAAAATGAATATTCTGCCAAGAGTGTTATACTTATTTAGGGTAATACCAGTAAACCCAGGAAGAGCATATTTTAAAGATTTAGACAGAATGATATTAAAATTTATTTGGCAGGGAAAAAAAGCAAGAATCAAATTAAAACATCTACAAGACAAAAGAGAGAGAGGGGGAATGGGACTCCCTGATTGGCAGAGTTATTACAAAGCCTCAGCGTTAATATGGATAAAAGATTGGATCGAACTCAAAAACATAAGAACATTATTATTGGAAGGTTTTGACTTAACAAGAGGTTGGCATGCATATCTTTGGGGAGAGAAAATTACAAAACAAGAACAATTTCGCAGACATATTGTAAGAGATAATTTGCTTAAAATATGGAATGAAATCAGAAAATATCACTATGATAGGATTCCTAGGTGGACTTCCATAATGGAAGCACATATTTATCCAAATACAATAGATACAAATAAATTAAAAACATATAAGGACATCTTAAATGAAGAAGCAGAACTAAAAACAAGAGAAGAATTGAGAATGCAAAATGTGGAAATAGAGTGGTGGTCATATTTGCAATTAAAATCCAGATATAAATCTGATATGGAAAAAACTGGAATTTAAATGGAACCAAGTCAGTTGGATAAAATTTTATTAGGCCCCAATGAGAAATTAATAACCAAAATTTATAATTTTCTATTGGAATATAAACTAGCAGAGGAAGTAGTTAAAGAGAATATGATCACATGGGCGACAAATTTTGGGTATGCAATAGAATTAAATAAGTGGGAAAATTTGTGGAAAAATATTAATAAATTAACATTATCTGTACCATACAAAGAAAATGCTTATAAATTGTTCTATAGGTGGCATCTACCACCGGCGCGAATTTCTAAAATGTTTCCCAGCACATCTCCATCTCTGTTGGAAATGTAAAGCGCATAAAAGGACATACTATCATATATGGTGGTCATGTCCCAAAGCTAAAAAATTCTGGAACAATATAAAAATACAACTGGAACAAATAATAACTCAAAAGGTGCCATTAAAGCCAGAAACCTATTTATTAGGAATACCTACAAGCAAATATGAAAAAGAAATAATATATTTAATAACACACATTTTGACTGCAGCAAGAATTATATACGCATAAAATTGGAAACAAGAAGAGGTCCCGACTCAAGAGAAATTAATATCCAAAATTATGGAATGCACTGAGATGGATAAACTTACCAAGGAGATCCAAGGAAAAGAAGAAACTGAATATTATCTGGTCTGGCAAAAATGGTATAAATGGTTAGAGGGAAGTGAAAAAAAAGAGAAGAAGAAAGAAAGAAAAATTGAATAAAAGAAAATATATCAATAGAGTAAAATAAATTTTTAAATCAAATGAAATTTAAGAAAGGGACACGAGATATCAATAAAATAATATCATTATATAAGGTAAGAGAAATATTGTATATTGAAGAATATAGGATATTGATATTGTAACAATTCAGATATTATAGGTGGATGTTATAAAGATGATGTTTGTTGTAAATTGTTTTACTTGCATTTATGTGGTTTCTTAAATTAATAAAAATTTTAATTTTTTTTTAAAAAAAAGATTGCCGGAAGAAATATTAACAACCTCAGATATGCAGCTGATACCACTCTAATGGCAGAAAGTGAAGTGGAACTAAAGAGCCTCTTGATGCGGGTGAAAAAAGAGAGTTCAAAAGTTGGCTTGAAAATCAACATTAAGAAAACTAAGATCATGGCATCCGGCCCTCTCAATTCCTGGCAAATAGATGGGGAAGAAATGGAGGTAGTGAGAGATTTTATTTTCCTGGGCTCCAAGATCACCACAGATGGGGACTGTAGCCAAGAAATTAAAAGACATTTGCTCCTGGGGAGGAAAGCTATGGCAAATCTAGACAGCATACTAAAAAGCAGAGACATCACTCTGCCAACAAAAGTGCATATAGTCAAAGCTATGGTTTTTCTAGTTGCAATGTATGGCTGTGAAAGTTGGACCATAAGAAAGGCTGATTGCCAAAAAAATGAGGCCTTTGAACTATGGTGCTGGAGAAGATTCCTGTGAGTCCCTTGGACTGCAAGGTGATCAAACCGGTCAGTCCTAGAGGAGATCAACCCTGATTTCTCTATAGAAGGCCAGATCCTGAAGATGAAACTCAAATACTTTGGCCACCTAGTGAAGGAAGGAAGGACTTATTGGAGAAGAGCCTAATGCTGGGAAAGATTAAGGGCAAAAGAAGAAGAGGATGACAGAAAACGTGGTGCCTGGATGGAGTCACTGAAGCAGTAGGCATGAGCTTAAATGGACTCCGGAGGATGGTAGAGGACAGGAAGGACTGGAGGAACATTGTTCATGGGGTCATGATGGACAGACATGACTTCGCAACTAACAACATAACCAAGCTGGGTTAATGATTCTGATTTGATTTCCAGAAAGTGCTTTTGAACACCTGGATAGACAAATGTTTGTAACTGTAGGAGATGACCAGGCAAAGCCCAAGGGATGGATGGGTCAAATGTATCATCAGTTATGAATCATTACATGCTGCCCACAAGAGATCTAAATTAAGCCCATCTTGAATTTATATCTTAACTCTCGCTAATTTCCTTTAACTGTTAGTACCTCAGATTCTTCTAGAGAGCTTAAGCTTGCAATAAATCTTTGTACTTCATAGTTGAACTGCCTGAATCTCCTGATTTCCCCAGCACTGGACAGCAATACCTTAATGCAGTTCTTGCATGTTATGTTGGAGTACCTTGAATCCAAAGGGCTCAATAGATCAAATCTGTAACACCAATTGTCAGATTTCTGTGACTATACACCTTTCTACAAAAAGATGTTCTCCTATAAATATCCAAATTTGATGTCCAAATCTCTCCAGGGAGCTAATGACACTTGCAATTCATGGGGGAATGGCAGTTCCAGATTGTTGAATGCACAAGTCGTTGAGCATGGAGTCATCATTTTACAAATGAGTAATGTTTACTTCATTTATTTGTTTATACAATTTATATGGGTTGCGGTGGCTCAGTGGCTAAGATCTGAGCTTGTCGATCAAAAGGTCGGCAATTCAGTGGTTCGAATCCCTAGTGCCACATAATGGGGTGAGCTCCTGTTACTTGTCCAGCTTCTGCCAACCTAACAGTTCGAAAGCACATAAAAAAATGCAAGTAGAAAAATAGGGACCACCTTTGGTGGGAAGGTAACAGCCTTTTGTGTGCCTTTGGTGTTTAGTCATGCGGAGATGTCTTCGGACAACGCTGGGTCTTCAGCTTTGAAACGGAGCACCGCCCCCTAGAGTCGGGAACGACTAGCATATATGTGTGAAGGGAACCTTTATCTTTACCTTACAATTTATATCTTCCCTGACTCCACATGGCTTACACAAAAAAGGTAAAATCTAAGAACAATAGATGAAGCAGACATGTAAACAGAGAAGACAGCACTAAAAATATTAACAGAATGAGATCATTAAAATAGCTTCTTGTAACCAGGTCCCAATGATCTAACAAAATAACAAAGGACCAAAACAATAGCACCTACAATTTATGCTTAGAAACTCTCTAGCAACCAATGCAAGATCCATAATATAGGTATAATTCTGCTGAAACAGCTTTCACCTGTTAATTTGTAGGATGCTGAATTCTGTATCAGCTGAACTTTCCAGGTATTCTTTTTTTCTTCTTCTTCCAGGTATTCTTCAAAGGCAGCCCTTAACAGTAACAGAGTTGGAAGGAATGTTGGAGGTCATATAGTCCAACCCACTGCCCACGCAGGAGACCTGTACTAGGGATTCGAACCACTAAACTGCCGACCTTTCTGATCAACAAGCTCAGTGTCTTAGCCACTGAGCCACCTAGTCAGTGCTTCATATAATATGTTGAAGTAATCCAAGTTCAAAATAATGAGGGCATGAGTGACTGTTGTCAAAGTAATTTACTTTTTAAAAAAGTCATAATTGGTACACCAGCCAAAAGTAAAAGTCTCCATCTGTTGGCATCTGTTGCCTGGGGACTTTTACTTTTGGCTGGTGTACCAATTGTGATCAAGCTGTTGATCTAGCTGAAGCTGTGAGTCCAGAAAAAAAAACCCAAGCCATGGACTTATTCCTTAAAAGGCAATGTGTGTTAGCAATATTTCAGTTTGTTTTGTCCCATTCCTTCCTCATTCCTTTCAAGAATCAGGTAAGAACATTCACAACATTACTTACCCAGACTGTATGGAGATATGTATAAATTGGTGTTTGTATGCTGAGGATATCTTCCCCTGTTTAACTGTAAATAGTATAACCAAGTATTAGGTACAAACCAAGCCATATGATATGCCATACAAATGTAACAAGGGAATTGCACATTTCCATTACCAGCAGCTGAAATTTAGAAATGTTTCCCCCACTTCCAACCCTTACTGGAAATCCAGAAAGAGGCCATCTTTGATGATACTGAATGCCATTAAAGAAGCAATAGGTCCAGTAGGATCAGACTTTCACCATCCAGCAAATGTTGTTTTCAAGAATGATCAGTTCAATTTCAATCCATCAAAAGAGTCTGAAATCTGACAGAAAAGAAGTAGATAATCCATTTCATGCAAGATTCTCTGTACCATCTTTTCCAAAACGTTCCCAGAAAAAGAACATTGGAAAGTACTTACATTTATTTGATGCAGTTTGAAGGACTGCATCATTTTAGGGGAGATCTATCATCTCTTCTTCAAGTTAGAAGTCCTAATCCTTTCCCTTGCAGAAGCATTTGTTCATAATTCATGATTAATTCAGCCATACATGCGTACCTTAGCTGCTGAGTGTAGTTTGGCAGGACTTGAATCCAATTCACAAGCGGCACATACTTCAAGTTGTCACAAATCCTGTTTCTTTTGATTCTACAAGATGAGAAGAATCACAGTTAACCTCATTATTTTGCTCCATTTGCCTCAGTTGTTCCTTGGAACAAATGAACAACTATGAGTTATTTTGTCTGCAAAATGCAGGGTTAGAACACTTTCTTCAGGTCATCTGAGAGATTAGAATTGGAAATGGTTTCATTTTACAATATGTACTGCTCTGCAGTGATTTTTTTTTTAGTTGTTATTAGTGATGATATTAACATTTACACCCTTGTGCTTTCTAGACATTGACAATCTTGACAACTATATAATATATTTACTGTACTTATACCTAGATGTTGCAGTGGTAATTGCTGGTGAAGTGAAAGCACTCACCAGAGATAAAGACACCTCCTACAAGCTCATTTTAATTGGCCACTTTCCCTGAAAGAGAGAGGTTATTATTCCCATGTTCAACAATCTAAAGACAACTGTTGTAACATGGCAAAGTTTCAGTAGCCTAGTTAGCAGATAGTTGTCTTTCCCAATGTTACTTCCAGGTGATATTCTATCAGTGAAGTCACTTTCTTGGCACTCCAAAAGAGCCAATGTAATAGATTTTATCTTATTTTCACACACCAATGTTCACTTAACTTATTTTTGTATTGGCGATTGCCTCAGTACTGATCTATTTAAATTGCCTGTTTGCTCCTAAAGAAAGTATCAAGTTCCCAGAAAAAAGCCGATTGTCCCACAGTATAACTATATCTAGAGAAATATGGTATATTGCTTAAATTTATAGACCCTGAATCACTTTGAGGATTGCATTTGAAACATAATGCTTTTCTCTCTGAAAATGACATCATAGTATCCTGAATATTTCATGCTAATTGCTAAAAATCCACAATGTGACCAACAATTATAAATCTGATCCTGAGCAGCTCATATGTTTTATGTGAATTAATGTTTGAGACGAATTTAGACATTCGCACCAAAGCAAGAGATGAAAAATGGTAAGGGGAGCACATTTTTGATGAAAGACATCTCTTGGAGCTAAAGAGGATAAGGTCATGAGGCTCCACAAACTTTCAAGATAAAATTTGAGATTATTGCTTTACTGAAACATTCTGCAATTTTGGCCAAACATGAGTGTAATTATTCTGGGTATATATAGATGGCTTCACACTTCTGCATATCTATCTAGATCAGGGGTGGGCAACTGTGGCCCTTTTAAAACCTGTGGACTTCAACTCCCAGAATTCCTGAGACAGCCAAGATGGCTCAGGGATTCTGGGAGTTAAAGTCCCCGGTTGTAAAAGGGCCACAGTTGCCCACCCCTGATCTAGATAAATGATTGAAGGATTTGGTCCTTGATGTCTCCTTTGGATGACTCCTCTGAAGCTTCCTCAGAGGCCGGCTCAAGGGTGAATAATAATAATAATAATAATAATAATAATAATAATAATAATAATAATAATAATAATAATAATAATAATAATAATAATTTTATTTCTATACCGCCCTTCTCCCGAAGGACTCAGGGCAGTGTACAGCCTATTTAAAAACAGAATAGACATAAATTTAAAATAATTTAAAAGTATTAAATAAATTTGGCTTAATTTAAAACCCCAAAAGTTTAAAACATCCAATTTAAAATTATGTTGCTAACCCAGCCTGGCGGAACAATAGGGTCTTGAGTGCGCAGCGAAATACCCGGAGGTCAGAAATCTTACAAATTTCCAGGGGCAGTTCATTCCACAGGGCTGGGGCTCCCACAGAGAAGGCCCTCCCCCTGGGTGTCGCCAGCCGACATGACTTGGCCGATGGCACCCTGAAGAGACCCTCTCTGTGGGAGCGGACTGGCTGGTGGGAGGCTATTGGTGGCAGAAGACGGTCTCGGAGGTACCCGGGTCCTGTGCCATGGAGCGCATTAAAGGTGGTGACCAACACCTTGAATCGCACCCGGAAGACCACTAGAAGCCAGTGCAGCTCGCGCAGGAGGGGTGTCACGTGGGCGCAACGGGTTGCACCCATAACCACCCGCGCGGCCGCATTCTGGACCAGTTGGTGCCTCCAAGTGCTCTTTAAGGGGAGCCCCATGTAGAGAGCATTACAGTAGTCCAACCGGGAGGTAACAAGGGCATGAGTGACTGTGCGCAGGGTGTCCCGGTCCAGAAAGGGCTGCAACTGGCGAATCAGGCGGACCTGATAAAAGGCCCCCCTGGCCACGGCCGTCATATGCTCTTCTAAAGTCAGCCGTGCGTCCAGGAGGACACCCAGATTGTGAGCTCTCTCTGTGGGGGGCAAAGATTCACCCCCAATAGTCAGCGATGGCATCTGCTGACTATATCAGGACACCGGAAGCCACAACCACTCGGTCTTGGAAGGGTTGAGTCTGAGCCTGTTCCTCCCCATCCAGACCCACACGGCCTCCAGGCAGCGAGACATCACATCAAGGGCATCATTGGGGTGATCTGGGGTGGAGATGTACAGCTGAGTGTCATCAGCGTACAGATGACACTTCACCCCAAAACCACGGATGATCTCACCCAGCGGCTTCACATAAATGTTGAACAGGAGGGGCGAGAGGACCGACCCTTGCGGCACTCCCCATGCGAGATGCCTCGAGGTTGACCTCTGTCCCCCTGCCAACACAAACTGCGAGTGGTCGGAGAGGAAGGAGGAGAACCACCGCAGAACGGTGCCCCCTATTCCTAACCCCCTCAACTGCGGCAGCATGATACCATGGTCGATGGTATCAAAAGCCGCTGAGAGATCTAATAGGACTAGGACAGAGGAACAACCCCTGTCCTGAGCCCTCCAGAGATCATCCACCAACGCAACTAATGCCGTTTCTGTGCTGTACCCCTGCCTGAAGCCCGACTGGCACGGGTCCAGATAGATAGCTTCATCCAGGTGTCGGGGAAGCTGTCGTACCACCACGCTCTCAACAACCTTTGCCACAAAACGAAGCTTGGAGACCGGACGGTAGTTGGCTAATTCAGCCGGGTCCAGGGAAGGCTTCTTGAGGAGGGGCCTCACTACCGCTTCTTTCAAGGCGGCAGGAAAGGCACCCTTGCTCAGAGAAGCAGTTATAATCCCCTGGAGCCAGCCTCGTGTAACCTCCAGGGAGGCCAGTACCAACCAGGAGTGACACGGGTCCAATAAACACGTGGCGGCACTAATCTTACCCAGAACCCTGTCCACATCCTCGGGAGCCACAGGATCAAACTCCTCCCAGATAACATTCTCAAGACCTGCCCTCATCTCCTCCCATGGACTCATCCAATCGGAGTCCAAGCCATCCCGAATCCGAGCGACTTTATCGTGCAGGAATTGCACAATGAGATCATTCCTGGCACATCAGGAATTACTGACCTTGAACTGCCGGCAGAATAGGCTTCAGCTGGGGACATCTTGCAGGCCACTGAAGAAGAGAAGGAGGAGCTGCCAGCCATAGTGGATCTCAGAGCATGCAGGGCAGAGAAGCAGAAGTCTGCCAGATTACTGGAGAAAAGGTCCAATCCCTTTTGATGGGCTGCACCGGGAGCTATTTAGCACGGCAGGCAGTGGGAGGCGTAACTGGAAGCAACATGTGTGGTCATGACTGTGTGCTTGTTTGTGTTCACTGAGACTCTGAATTACTATAACCTGTGAGGTAATGTGGATATACTTTAAGTTTTGTCTGGGACTTTATGTTTTGTTTATTGGACTTACTGTTTAAGCAGCTTGCTGTTTGTGTTATGGACTAATTGGCCATTGTCTGGGGAATTAATCTGGGCTTGCTCCTGGCTGGCCTTGGTTGGGACAGTTATAAAGCTGGGCAAAGGCAACCCAGATTGTTGGGGGCAATATGCTGACTCTGTAAACCATTTAGAGAGGGGCTGTAAAAGCACCGTGAAGTGGTATATAAGTGTAAGTGCTGTTGCTATTGCTATTGCTAAAGAGAACTGCTGGGGGAAGATACATAAAACCCTCCATAAACCACACTGACAATATGAGTGTAAGTGGGGCAGCACAGGCAGCACAGCACAATGATCCCCGGAAATAAAATATGTTGCTTGAAATGGGATCTACTGACATGTATCATATAGAACCATGGTGGCACAGTGGTTAGAATGCAGTACTGCAGGCTACTTCTGCTAACTGCCAGCTGCCAGCAGTTCAGCAGTTCGATTCTCACTGGCTCAAGGTTGACTCAGCCTTCGATCTTTTCGAGGTTGGTAAAATGAGGACCCAGACTGTTGAGGGCAATATGCTGACTCTGTAAACCGCTTGGAGAGGGCTGTAAAGCACTGTGAAGTGGTATATAAGTGCTATTGCTATTGCTATCCAGACAGAGACTATATATTTGTCCCCACACCCATGAAAATTACTGCCCAATTGCTTGGGGAAATTATGGATGTCTGAAGTATTCACACACTGATGCAAAGTCACGTGTTCTGCATTTCCCAAATTAACATACACAACTTAATTTTGTGTTTTCTGAATGTTCCATTTTAATTCTTGGCTAAAAATAAAGTCAACAAAAGGTGTTTAATTCTTTTTTGATAGATGGGCAATAGATACTGTATCTCACCAGTGCTGTTGGGGGCGGGGGAGATTATTCAAAATTAAGCTTAGTACTCCATAACTCATGTTCCAGGTGTTCCTCAGCTATGAGCAAATGTGTATTGCCCTGCGATGTTTCAGGGAATTGCCCTCACTTTATTGAAATATCTATGTGTTTACAAAATACAGGAGAAACCAGAAGCTCAGAATTCATAATAAATATACTTGGTCAATGTTATGCATCGTGGTAGAAGTTACATAGGAGGAAAACATCCATATGTCAGGAATGAAATAAAGTGCCTCTCTCAGAAGTGCTCAAGTGTTTCTTAGGAATTTTGCCAATTATGGTTATAGTGAAAGTCTTATTTTTCAAATGTTAGAGTATGTTTTCATATCAATGTTTGTTTTTGGTTTTTTACTAAGAAAAATTCTAAAAAGCCCACAAGGACATATTTTATGTCAATTTCTTAGAGATGTATATTGGCATACAGTATATTTTTCTAAACCATGTTTCCTAATAAAATGCAATTTCAACTATTTATATATTGGTTCATTATGTAACTTTCTATTAAAATGCAAACTGAAAGCATTTTTCTACTTATACCTATAACTTACAATTTTGCTCTTTGGAGGATGTATTCTGCCATTGCCATGCGTTTTGTTTATGACACTTACAAATTAAATGGAAGGCCTGAATAAAAGTCATAATTCCTTGTGATTTATTAATCTATAAACTCTAAATGTCTGTATTTCAACATTGCTTCAATCTGTACATTCAGATACAATCATTTGTGTAAGTGTTAACTATATTTAAGAACTGTAGCCTTGAAATGTGATGTTCTAATATAACCTTGCATTGGTATTAATCAGCCCCGAGGAATTTCTTTGGGAACAACCATATCAGTGGTGGGTTGCCCCCGGTTTGCACTGGTTCTATAGAACCGGTAGTAAAACCGTCAGGAGGCTCCGCCCACTGACCCCAATGTCATCAAAATGCTTCTGCACATGTGCAGAAGAGTGTGTGCATGTGCACGTGCGCATGCGCATGGCCCCACTGCGAACTGGTAGTAAAGGTAAGTAGAACCCACCCCTGAACCATATTGATAGCTTGGTTTTCTACCAGACTTAAATTATCCCAGAATCTGATCCAAATATTTAAGTGTAAAAAGTGTATTTGCTGATCAAGCTCATAAAGGTTTTAATAACAGATTGTCTGCCATTTGTAAAACATACAAACTTGAGTTGCTGCAGCCTGTTTGGAATAACTGGTCAGAGGTAAAACCATAACCACGTCTTTCCAACCTGATGATATATTTCATCTGAGGTCCAATGGAGACTGTCACTGAATTGAGAAAAAAAGATATACTTAGAATGTAAGATTCCGAACATCTCAGACAGTGTCTAAAAGGAATAGTATCTTATTGCTTAGAGCAGTGTTTCTCAACCTTGGTAGCTTGAAGATGGGTGGACTTCAACTCCTAGAATCCCGCTGGGGGATTCTAGGAGTTGAAGTCCACCCATCTTCAAGCTACCAAGGTTGAGAAACACTGGCTTAGAGTCATCAATAGATGAATATCACACATATTCATATTTCCCAGATTATTTCTCTCCTTTTCATGAAGAAATCACACAATGATGCTTTATTAGGTCTGGGTAGGTATGTTTCAGCTCTGAGGAATCTCTCTTCATTTTAAATAAACCTGTATTTTTTTGCAGCCCTAGTGGTTTGCGTTCTGTTTCAACATGGCTATGTGATTAAAAAGTGACATCATCCATGCTGAAGAAGCTTTCAGAATATATAAGATGCTCCTATGTAATATTAGCAGGCGCTCTACTTACTGTTTGCACTAAGTTCTCTAGGTTTTTTTTTTTTAAAAAAAAACTTATTCATATTTATTCCTATAATCTGTACATGTGAGCTACCATTTTCGCAATAAAGCAACCAATCAACCACCACTATAAAGCATTAACCCAGCAACCTGAAATGTATTATAACTAATTGGGGAAAAATATTGCCTTTAGGCATTCCACTAGGAGCGAAAGTTTCTCTGATTAATTGATTAAACTTTCTGTATCTCTTCACTCACTCGATTGGGATGAAACTGTGTATCTTTTCTCATTGCAGTAGTTTTGAAATGTAATTTTGTAGTCTACCCAGAGTTCATCGGAGTTGAAGCGTTATTTTTATTGTTCTGATGGATCACCAGTTGTATTCTTTCTTGACACCTTACACTTCTGCAATATTGATGCCAGCATATGCATCCTATTGAGCAAATTCCACACTCATTGCAATCAAAATAGTCTGAGCACTTGTCTGAAAGGCTAAATCCCACTAATATTGCTGAGAGATGAGCGTGCTTAATTTCATCTAGATTAGGCCTTCTTTCCTACAAAATATGTTTGTTTTGTTGCTGTGGGACTAATAATTCAGATATGTTTATTATTCAAACATCCTCCTGAGTATCACTGTGACAGCTGAAGTACCACTTTGAAGATGATGTATAGCCATTCTTCTCCAGCTGCTCTAATTATATATGGGGAAAAAATGAAATTAGTTTGATGAAAACATCACCAAAATATATTTATCATTTGAAGGGGAATGAAAGAGACTAAATAAAAGGCTGCGAAAAACAAATAAGACCGGCACTTGATTTTTATTCCTTCACTTTTTGCTAAGCCAACATTCTCATCCTTTCTGCTTTCTAATATTGCTTTTCTAAATCCATTGTCATTGTTTTCTCCCCCGGGTGGTGACTCATTTCATATTGTCTGCTTCTTTGCACTTTTTATTCTCATTTTTTTCCTCTCCAAGAGTAACTGGAGAGTCTGAAGGTCCTTTATAATTTTGTCAATTGTGGTCCTTATGCGGGTCATTGACAATTCTCAATATGAAAGTGCTAAACTATGAGATAAAACATCATTATGTGTCTTTGGACAACATTATTAGCTTTTATTAAATAGATTTGAACTTCAAATATAGTCTGCATTGTAATAACAAAGAATTTGTACACTGAAAACTCTTCACTGTACTTGCTCTATTGTATAGAGGGATCACTTTTTTTTATAGCAGGTTACAGTTGGACCGAGGAAAAATAAAAATAAAAAGTTCTGGAAGAAAAGAAACTAGAATAACTTGGCCTGCTTCATGTCACAGGTGCAGCATTTTTATCGTTAATGTAATGCCAAAATCTGACCTCCATTTTCTAGAAGTTATTTTTCCCCATGAAAAAGGCATCAATTAGTATTATGGTTGGTCACATTGTCAGCCAGTTATTTAGACTTCATTTGGCATTTTTGTCCATGTATCAAGTCCTTCCTAAGGACCTATGTTAGACAGTTGTAAAGGTATCATCACAGGATGTAAGCTGTTCCAAGTAAAGTTGCCTTTTGCAATTGACTGATGCTTAGACTGTATTTGGCAGTTTTGTCTACCTGTTAGGTACTTTGCAAGGACCTGGATAGGTAGATGTTGTTGCTTTATAATATTAAAGGTATCATTGCAGGAGTAAAGTTGCCTTTTGCAATTGACTGATAGTAATGGTGTTGGCATTGCTCCAGATGTTTTGGAATTGCACCCAAGTGATCAATTGCTATCGGCATTATCTTCAACCTGCCCCAATGTATCACCATTGAACAACAATTGTGTCTTCCATTGTGCTATTGATCTTTGTTCAAATCTTCTTCTTCTTTTATTTTTTGGCACTTGATATTCCAATCATGTGTCAGGGAGTTGAAAGCCTTTTTTTCACCATCAAGCCAAACTTTATTCAGCTTGGTCTTTCTCTTGTGGTTTTCTAAAATCATCTTGTCAATTGGAAGCTGATCTTTTATCCTTCTGCTTTCCTTTCTGCTCAGTGGAAGGAGCATCTTTTCAACTAGATGCTCTTCAGATTGCATCAGCTACCACACTAGTTAGCAATTTGAAACTTGTTGATAAACAGGTAATTCATCTGTAGTAGCCTGGTACCAGGGGTGGGTTCTACTTACTGTTACTGCCAGTTTGCAATGGGATCATGTGCGAACACTTGCTTCGCTCATGCGTGTGCCTTACTTCTGCGCATAGCAGAAGCTTCTGCACATACACAGATTGCTGATGATGACATCTGGGGTGGTGGACGGGGTCTCCCACCAGTTTTACTATTTACAACTTTCAATTTCACCTCCTTACAGTATGTTGTTAAATGTATTTTTATTTTGCTTGTATTGGGAATCTATTGTCAAATAGTAGATACCCTTCCCCTCCAAAAACAAACCAAAAAAAATCCTTTGGGACTCTATAAGAAAAATGCCTACCAACAAGATCAAGTTATAGATCAGCATGAAAACCAAATAGTTGATACACAATCTACAGAAAGGAATTCAGGACGGAGATCTAACCCACAAAAAGTCAAGAAAAGAAGAAGCAGGTCTCACAAAAACAAAAAACTTTTAAACTAAACAACAGTGTAATGCCAGTTATTTAAGAGATGATTGAATATATGAAAAGATAATGGGAAAAGTATTGGTTTATTTTATCCTGAGGAGAGTGACAGACCTCTGCAGTGCTGAACTTTTGGGATGTGAAAAGGGCCTTAAATTGAATGGATTGGAAATATCTTTTTTTGTTTTTTGGATTTTTTGATAAATATATTACGTTTATGCTGAGTTATATGGCAAGAGAGTTACTGGATTGGGGCACGCAGAAGATCTGGTTGTTACCCTATTATGGTGGTTGGAATTAATAATCTGGATAAAAGACACCTCTATAGACATTATATGGAATATAAATATAAAGTCACTCGGGTGGTTGTTGTTGTTTTTTTAATATGAAGATATTTGTTACTGATGGGGGCAGATGGTAATTGAAGATACCGAAAATATTGTTGGAATTTGGATGCAATGTTACCCTAATATGGGTGATGGAGTTTATTATCCAGCTGAAAGACATTACAGAAGATATTATATGGATTACAAGTTTAAAGTCCTTATAGGATTTTATTTACATAAGGGAATTTTTTTTTTCTAGTGGAGTGGGCAGAAGAATAAAGATATTAAGAACAATTAAGTATGGTAGTCTTGTGGGAAAGTGGGTGGAGACAGATTAGGTTACTGATTGTTTGGTTTAAAGAAAAGGGATATTATGTTTAGATGTGAATGTATGTAAAAGATTTGAGTTAAGAGATATAACGATGGGGGGGAAGGAAATGGGTAGCTGAATTGAATAAATGTTAAATTAGGATTTATTATATAGTTTTATAGTGGAAGGTTGCTTTGAAATGTTATATTAATATATATAAAAGATTTGACTTAAGAGATATATGTATGGGGGTAGTAAAAGGGTAGTTTATGAGCAGTAATAGTTAAATTGGGAGATATAATAATATTATTATGTTAAATTAAGAGTTATTAGATAATGTTATAATAGAATGTCACTTTGAAATGTATAATATAGTATAGTACAAGGGGGATATGATAATTTTATTAAAAAGAAAGGGTCAGCATATGGGGATGGAGTAAGTGGATGGTAAAGTATTATATAATCTGTTATGAATTTGGGTTTTATTATGAAGAAGTCACAGGGGGAGGGGAGGGGGAGGGGGTTAGGGAGGAGGGGGGGGAAAGGGGGGAAAACCTGTATTTGTAAAACTTTTTCAATAAAAAAAATGCCTACTTGAATTTATATCACATGATCTGTCTGAAATATTACTTTTTTCTTGCATTTTCTATTTTTAGCCTAACAGCATTTATCTCCCCCAATGCTACTTATTTGGATTTTGAGTATTTTTTAAAAAATTAGTTTGGATTTTCTTTCCTAATATAAATTGATGTTGTTCAATACCTGTATGATTGATTTATCTCCACAGCAGGAGAAGCAGGGGAGGAAACCATCATGGTTTCCATGCTACACAGCTGGCTATTTATACCAATAAAATCCTTGTGAGGGTAAGTAAGATTTTGACCTTTCAATAAGTCAGTAAGGCAACACATGTTTTCTCTCATACACACTGCAGTTAGGCCAGGTGAGGTGTCTTGAGTAAGATAAATGGTGATAGCAAGAATGATAAACATACTGCTCTAAAGCAGGAGGCAGAGGTATAAAGCATGAAAATTGAGAGGTTTCATACTTATGGACTTACTTGGTCTATTACAGCATATGGAGATCCATTATTAAGTTTACTTCTTGGCGATAAAAGTTGAAAATATAGGCATTTTTCTTCTTTTACTTCATCTAACCCTGTTAAGTGTAACTGAGACTCTCCCAGGGAAAGAGAACTATTGTGAAAAATAGTCATTTGTTAGATAAAATCACTTGGATCTGCTTTGAGTTGGACTATGGTTGAGCAAGCCCTACAGAGTTGCTTGAGGCTCAGATTTGCTTGGTTATCTGGGAAGAATTCAATTTTCTTAGTATTGATGAACTGTGCTGTGAGGGCAACCCTGGGGTCATTTACTGAGGCGAGACCAGGTAACGTCAAACAGGAACGTTTATTGCTAACAGAAATGGTAGAGAAACAGAGCAGCAACAACGGGGTTTGACAGCTATTTATACTACAGCTGTCAAACCAAGCAACCAATAGAAAGGCAACATTCTCCCGCCGGCTAGTCCATGCGTCTTAGCCAATCAGAGACGCCCGTCGTAAGTCGAGGACTTAACACCCCTTCCCTCCTGGATGGGACAGGCGTAGTCGGCCAAGTAGGCTGGGCGCCTGCGCGGCCGGGTCGATCTTCGCAGCACGGGTTCAGCGGCGGCGGGAGCTGGAGGCGCCTCAGCGATCGGCGGGACTCCCTGTGACTCATCTGGCACCCTGACGCCAACTTCGTCGGTTGGCGGCTGGAATGGTAAGACTGGTTCCGGAGGCGGGTTTGAGTCAGGGAATGTGGGAATGTAGTCAGGGACTGGACTTGTTACGTTGTCTTCCGGCCTGGGTGTTAAGCGAGCTCTCAGCTGATTAATGTGGCGATGCCAAAGCCGGCCATCGGGCAACCGGACTTGGTAAGAGTAGGGGCCAGTGACTTGTTCGATAATCCCGGGAAGCCACCTTGGTTCGCCCCCAAAGTTCTGGGCATAGACTGGGCTGCCCACGACGAAGTTGCGGTGTCGGCCAGTGGAGTCCGGGGGCGCTTCTGGAGCGTAGGAAGGGTGAAGACGGTCGAGGTCAGTGCGAAGGCGTCGACCCATCAAAAGTTCTGCGGGGCTCCTGTTGGTCGAGGGGCATGGAGTTACGTGTTGTGCCAACAGGTAGCGGGTCAGTTTCTCTTGCCAATCCCCATGGTCATAACGAGATAGGGTTTCTTTGGCTGACCTCACGGCCCTCTCTGCCAGCCCGTTACTGGCAGGACAAAATGATGCCACCCTGGCATGGCGAATCCCATGGCTTGCTAAATACACTTGGAAGGCTGCGGAGGATAGCTGGGGGCCATTGTCCGAGACGATGACGTCTGGCAACCCATGGGTGGCAAATAGTCCTTGTAGGGCTCTTATGAGCGCGGCAGACATGGTGGATGCCATGGTGACTATCTCTACCCACTTAGAATAGGCATCTACCACCACTAGGAAGGTCTGCCCATGGTAGAGCCCGGCAAAGTCCACATGGATTCTTGACCAGGGAGACTTGGGCATTTCCCATTCCCTAACTGGGGCAGCGGGGGCCATTGGTCTAGAGAGCTGGCAGGGTTGGCACCCTGCGACCCACTGGGTGGCTGCGTGGTCGAAGTTCGGCCACCAGACATAGCTGCGTCCCAGGGACTTCATCCTCCCTATGCCCGGGTGTCCTTCGTGCAGAGCTTCTAGGACTGGCTGTTGTAGCTTGGCGGGCACTACAACCCGATCGCCCCATAGCAGGCACCCCCGTAGCACAGATAGTTCGTGCTGCCTCATATAGTAGGGTTTGAACTCAGGTCCCACATTACCTGGTGGCCATCCCCTGCGCACCCAGTCTAAGACTCTGCGGACAATGGGGTCCTTGGCAGAGTGTGCAGCAATGTCGGTGGCAGTGATTGGTAGATGCAAAGAGTCAATGAGAAGGACAGGAGAAATGGGAGAGGGGTCGTAGACAGAGATGGGGAGGGGGCAGCGGCTGAGAGCATCAGCGTGAGCAAGGTGTTTGCCAGGACGGTGAATGAGGGTGTAAGAATAGGCAGCTAGAAATTCGACCCAGTGTGACATGTGGGGGGATAGGACCTGGGGTGTTGCAATGTTGCCAGCTAGTATGCCTAGGAGGGGCTTGTGATCTGTCACAAGAGTGAACGGACGGCCATATAAATATTCGTGGAAGCGTTTGACGGCCGCCACGGCGGCCAGGGCTTCCTTGTCAATTTGTCCATAATTACGCTCTGTGGAGGAGAGCGTGGGGGAGTAAAAGGCAATTGGGGCTTCTGTGCCATCAGGAAGGACGTGGCTGAGGACAGCCCCAATGCCAAAGGGGGAAGCGTCTGCCACTAAGATCAAGGGGAGGCTGTCCGTGTACTGAACGAGGACTGCCTCAGATGTCAAAAGAGATTTGACAGCTGAGAAGGAGGAGGCTTCTCGGTTGCCCCAACGCCAGGGGGTCTTTTTGTCTAAGAGACGGTGAAGGGGCTCAGCAACGGTGGCCTTGTGAGGGAGGAAAGAGCTGTAGAAGTTTAAGAGGCCAAGGAAGGCTTGTAGGTCAGTTTTGTTTGTGGGTGTGGGGGCCCTTTTGATGGCAGCTATCTTAGAAGGTGTGGGGTGAATGCCGGAGGCATCAATGAGATAGCCTAAAAATTCTACCTGGGATACCCCAATCCTGCATTTTTCTTTCTTGAGCCTGAGGCCAGCCGTTTGGAAACGGCGCAGGACGGTCCTTAGCTTCCCCTTAAGGTCTGCTGTGTTAGAAGCTGCGATGATGACGTCATCGAAGTATGGAACTACTCCAGGCAGCCCCTGCAGGAGTCGCTCCATAAGGCCCTGAAAGATGCCCGGGGCAACGCTTATGCCAAACTGGAGATGATGGCACAGGAATGCTCCCCTGTGTGTGACAATGGTTTGGGCTGCAGCAGTGGCCGAATCAACAGGGAGCTGTTGGTAAGCCTGTGCCATGTCCAGTTTGGCAAAAACGGAGCCCTTGCCCAGTGAGTGCAATAAATGTTGCACTACGGGCACTGGATATGGATTAGCCTGGAGCGCCTTATTGACGGAATTTTTGTAATCCGCGCAGATGCGGATTGACCCGTCAGGTTTGATGGGTATGACAATAGGGGTTTCCCAGGGAGCGTGGTCCGTGGGCTCTAGGATACCCTGAGCTATGAGTTTGTCTAACTCTCTATCGACTAATGGCTTGAGAGCAAAAGGCACTCGTCGAGGCTTAAGCCTAATAGGGGCAATTCTAGGGTCTAGATTGAGGGTGATGGGTGAACCCTTATATTTACCTAACTCTTCATTAAAGACGTCAGCGAATTCTGCCAGGATGTCTTCAAAGTCATGCGGGGTGGTGGAATGGATGCCCGTGATGCCCAGCCCCAGAGCGCCAAACCAATCAAGTCCAAGCAGGCTGGGCAGAGGATCTCTCACGATGAGCAGGGGTAGCTTGCCCGTGAAGGCTCTGTGTTCTACAAGGAGATTGGCGCCACCCAGGATGGGGATGTCGTTGCCTTGGTAGTCTCTGAGGCGAACTTGGCTTGGCAGGAGAGCGTTTTTTCGCATTTTTGGGGTCAGCCGCTTCAGGGTGTCCCAGGAAATCAGAGATTTGGATGACCCAGTGTCTAGCTCCATCCGACAAGGGGTTCCTTCAATGGTTACCGTGAGGTAAATTTTTTTGTTGGGACTGATTTTTTCTTGGCGGGCCGACCTTGCAGGGACGTTGTTGGCCCTGGAAATGGCGAAACAGTCACCGCCCGGCCTTGGCCCTTTCGGGAACGGTCTGCTGGGGGGCTTGGATAGAGTGCCAGGTGTATTGGCCCGGCAGACCCGTGCCAAATGTCCTTTCTTCCCACATCTGCGGCAGATGGTGGTCTTAAAGCGACAAGCCGCTCTAGGGTGCAACTCTCCGCACCCCTGACAGGGAGGCCCCACAAAGGTTTTGTTTGAGGGGTTTCCCTGTCCTTTGACAGTTTTAAGGCGGCTAACTTCGTCTTCCTCTTCTTCGGCTACCTCAGGTTCTAGGTCTTCTGAGTGCACGGTGCTGGGTTTGTTAATGAGGGCACTGGGTTGCACTTTACGGATCTCTAGAGTGGACTTGCTTGACAGCTCGCAAGCCTGCGCCTCTTCAATTGCGGTTGCGAGGGTGATATCTTTTCTCCCGAGTAGGTGTCGTTGTACCCTCGGGTCCCTCACACCGCACACGAGCTGCTCCAGGAGGGAGTCTTCTAGATCGGCAAATTCACAGTTTAAAGCTGCAGTTCTGAGGGAGGCGATGTAATGGTTAATGGACTCTCCCTCAGCCTGTAAAATTTGCCTGAAAGCGTACCGGCGGGCGATGCGCGAAGGGGTAGGCTCATAGTGGTTCTTGAGCTTTTCCCTCAGGACCTCCCATGGCACCGACTGTACTGGAACCGGAGCTAGCAGGGCCATAGCGACTGAGAACATTTCGGGACCACAGGCATTTAAGAAGTGCGCTCTTTTCCGGCTGCTGGTCAGCCCCGTATAGTCGTTCGCCTCCAGAAAACATTCGAACCGTGCCTCATATGACTTCCAGGTTTCTGCAGCCTGGTTGAAGGGGGCGAATGTCGAAGGTGCCATTCTTTAGACGGAAGGGCTCTTTTTCTGAGAGGAATTTCCTCTACACGACGTCTTGTCGTGAAGTGACTCAGCTGAGCGCCTTGGCTTAGCGCTAGTGACTTCAGCTGTTGACCACCTGTCTCTGTCCTCAGTATCCCATCCTCGTCGCCAGTGCTGTGAGGGCAACCCTGGGGTCATTTACTGAGGCGAGACCAGGTAACGTCAAACAGGAACGTTTATTGCTAACAGAAATGGTAGAGAAACAGAGCAGCAACAACGGGGTTTGACAGCTATTTATACTACAGCTGTCAAACCAAGCAACCAATAGAAAGGCAACATTCTCCCGCCGGCTAGTCCATGCGTCTTAGCCAATCAGAGACGCCCGTCGTAAGTCGAGGACTTAACAAACTGGACAGTGTCTTTTTAGTTGTAAGCACTTGTCAATGTGTGTTGTTTCCAAAAGTCCAGTTGATGATGAATACATTATTGAAGAACAAGTGGTTCCACTGTCTTTTAAAGAAAAAGTCTCAAGAAACCATCACTGGATTCAATGATATAGGACAGGGGTGTCAAACTCGCAATCACATGTCATCACACGATGTACCACAACTTTTTCCCCCTTTGCTAAAACCAGGTGGGCATGGCCAGCATGTGATGTACAGGCCATAGGCCACAAGTTTGACACCCCTGATATAGGTCAATTTTCCATGTCAACCTCTTTTTTTAAAGAAATGTTATTGAAAACATGGTTAGTTGGCAGCTTCAGAGAGTACTAGAAGATACAGATTATCTGAACCCTTTTTAGTTGGGTTTCAGACTAGAGTATAGTACTGAGATGGAATTGATAGTACTTGTAGACAATTTTTGGTGAAATAAAGATAAGGAAGCTGCATCTGTCCTGGCCCTTCATCTGTTATATTATCCTCCTGTACTGTCTCTGTAATGGGAGATACTGAATGGGTAGACCTCAATTGCACTATATCCTCTGTTTTTGTTTTGCCTGATTTTGTATTGGTTTTAATTCCTATGTTAGGCACAATTTGCAAGTTGGACCATCAAATATGAGTAATTGGAAATTTAATCATATGCATCCTTGATGGAAGTAATAATATAAGTTACCTTTCTAGATAGCTCTTCAGACCCATTGGCTGCTGAAAGGTTTTTGTTTTCTTGTTGCACATCTGACCCTCATTATGTGGCTCCTCATCCATCCATGTTTCCTCAAGTAAAGAAATCCTATGGGAGAAGTATTGTTTGAGATGAGGACCCATGGAGCTTACAGACTGTTGAAGAGGTGGTGGTAATGGAGAAACAGAAGTTACATGGTGCCTCAACAGGCAACTGTTAGGCAATTGCATGACTCAGTCCCTAAATTCTGCAGCTATGACAAGGTCAATAAATTAAACTTTAAAGGAAGCCAGATGGGAAAAACACAAACTTATGCAGAGTTTTTGCCACACCTCAAAACAATTGCCTCTCTACACTTTTGACAGGTACAGAAGGTTATTTCAGACCATAAAAATATTATTAATTTTCTTTCTTTTCTTGGCAGGTATTCCCACCACATCACAGCTGTGCCTAAGAAAGTTTTCAAAGTACAATCAAGTCAGCTAGGGGCAAACTTTTGTGACAACAGGTGGTCAGTTTATTATCAGAATGTGAATATTTCCTTTTGTTAGAAAGAACAATGACAGAAAATGCCTATAGTGCTTAGGTTTCAAATAGTCCTTCCAGCTTACTTGAGTGCCTTTTTAAAATATTAATTTGACATCTTTTATGTTTAAATAACCCCCTCACTCTGTGGAATACAAGACAGTTAAAGAAAAGGATCAGAAATTCCACCTCAGGTTTTAGGTGGAAGCTTTCAAAATCTGATTTATTTTACTAACGGTTGTGAAATACTCTATGAAATATGCAATGTGAGCTCAAGTTATAAAATTCACAGGCCAGATTGAAAAGCTTGAGGGAGAAAGGAGAGGGAAAATGGACTTTAAATAAGCCATTTTTTTTAAAAAAAAGAGAGAAGCCACCAGATACAAAGCCGAATGAATTTACCTAAAAACATAACACAGTGATCCTCATATAAACAGATGCTTCCCCAGCACAGTGAAGAGCTGAACAAACTGTTTCTAACTTGAGAATGTATATACAGTATTTCTTTCAAATTAAAAAGAAAAAGCAATTCACAGGTAAGGGAAAAAAATCCAAATCAACCAATCCCATATAAGTGTAATTAAAAATTAAACAATTATGTCTGCATTGAAGGTATAAAGTCACTTTAAGCCACTTTAAATCTGCTTGGGATGGTGAGTCTCTGATTCACTTATTATTATGTCAGGTTGATGATTTAGTATAGTTAAATGTATCTTGAGTTTAACAAAATCCCCCCTTCCCCACTCCTAAATACCAAAGCTCAAAAACTATATTGAAAATACAATCTGCAATTGAACAGGGAAAAACAAACAAACCAAGAAACAACTCTCTTCAATACATTTTTGTTGCGTGTATTGTATTGTATTGTATTGTATTGTATTGTTTTGTTTTGTTTTGTTTTGTTTTGTTTTGTTTTGTTTTGTTTTGTTTTGTTTTGTTTTGTTTTGTTTTGTTGAAAGAGGTTGTTGAGAGTGTGGTGGCGCAACAACTTCCCCAGTACCTGGATGAAGATGTCTATCTAGATTCGTACCAGTCGGGCTTCAGGCCTGGATACAGCACAGAAACGGCATTGGTCGCATTGGTTGATGATCTCTGGAGGGCGCAGGGCAGGGGTTGTTCCTCTGTCCTGGTCCTATTAGACTTCTCAGTGGCTTTTGATACCATTGACCATGGTATCATGCTGTGCCAGTTGGAGTGGGGGCACCATGTTGCAGTGGTTCTTCCCCTTCCTCTCTGACTGCACATAGTCTGTGTTGGCAGGGGGGCAGAGGTTGACCTCGAGGTGCCTTGTTTGTGGGGTGCCGCAAGGGTCGGTCCTCTCGCTCCTCCTGTTCAACATTTATGTGAAGCCGCTGGGTGAGATCACCCATGGTTTTGGGGTGAAGTTCCATCAGTATTCTGATGATACTCAGCTATACATCTCTACCCCGGACCACCCCAATGATGCCCTTGACATGTCCCAGTGCCTGGAGGCCGTGCGGATCTGGATGGGGAGAAACAGGCTCAGACCCAACCCCTCCAAGACCGAGTGGCTATGGTTTCCGGTGTCCCGTTATAGCCAGCTGGTTCCATTGCTGACTATTGGGGGTGAGATCTTGGCCCCCTCAGAGAGGGCTTACAACTTGGGTGTCCTCCTGGCTGTCTCTAGAAGATTATATAATGGCTGTGGCCAGGGGGGCTTTTTATCAGGTTCGCCTGATTCAGCAGTTGCATTCCTTTCTGGATCGGGACTCCTTGTGCATGGTCACTCATGCCCTTGTTATGAGTTATGAGTCATTCCCGTCTATACTCTTGTAATGCTCTCTACATGGGGCTCCACTTGAAGAGCACCCGGAGGCTCCAACTGGTCCAGAATGCGGCCGCGCGGGTGATTACAGGAGAGACACAGCGCTCCCATGTAACACCTCTCCTACACGAGCTGCACTGGCTCCTAGTGGTCTTCCGGGTGTGATTCAAGGTGTTGGTTACCATCTTTAGAGCACTCCATGGCTTAGGACCTGGGTACTTACGAGATTGCCTTCTGCTACCGATAGCCTCCCACCAGCCAGTACGCTCCCACAGAGAGGGACTCCTCAGGGTACCATTGGTCAAACAATGTCGACCAGGGGGAGAGCCTTCTCTGTGGGGGCACTCGCTCTCTGGAATGAATTGCCCCTGGAGATACGGGGTCATCCCTGACCTATGCACCTTTTGCCATGCCCTCAAGAAATTATTGTTCCAACAAGCTGGGCTGGCCTAAACATTAATTTTAATGTTTTTTGTTTTTTAATGATCGGGGCCAAATTATTTAATATGTTTTTAAATGGCTTTTAAATTTTATATATGTGTTTGTTTTATCTTGGCTGTGCACCGCCCTGAGTCCTTTGGGAGAAGGGCGATATAAAAATTAGATTAAATAAATAATTTTGTTTTATTTTATTTTTTTATTTTGTCAAGCATATATAAGATTATAGATAAAGTATAAACATGATGTTGAGTGCCCTCGACAACTTATCGAATAAGAGAGGCACTCTACATGGATAACCAGCTGTCTGAACATATTAATGCCAGAATAATAAACACGGGTGTTGGTGATGGTGGTAAGAATGGGGCGATAGTGGTAGCAATGTTGGTGGTGGGATTAGTGCGGTTCGGTACAGCTGTTTGTGAGATATTGAGAGGTAAGAATCATGTGCCAGATAATTGGAACAGCCTGACCTGAAGCTGTAAACACAGACCGATGATGCCATATGCCAGCAACCCAAGGAAAGCTCCAGCATCTTCACAGCAGAGAGGAAAGCATGCAGCTTATCATCTGATGCTGATTGTGGACTATTACAAACCAGCTGGTAGCTTCAAAGCAGGGAGAAAAGCATGCGGCTTATCAACTGGTGCTGATTGTGGGCAATTACAAAGCAGCTGGCAGGATAGCCTATAAAAAGGAGCTGAGTAGCGGCCACTCTCAGCTCCAGCTTTATTCTTGTATAGAGAGTTGGCATTTGCTTATCATCTGTCGAGTAGCTGTCATTAAACGAGTTAAATCATAGTTTGAGTCGGGTGTTTAACTCAGCCAGCACAGGCAGGAAAGAAAAGCCGAGACATGATTATGAATGCATGAAATGGATACGAATAAATGGGGACATTAAAACAGGATGGTAGGCACGTTGGTGCACTTATGCACGTCCCTTACATACCACTTAGGAATGAGGTGAGGTGAACAGTAGACAGTCTAAGGTTAAAGTTTTGGGGGTTTGGGAAAGAAACCACAGAGTCAGGTAGTGCATTCCAGGCATTGACCGCTCTGTTGCTGAAGTTGTATTTTCTGCAATCGAGTTTGGAACGGTTTACCTTAAGTTTGTATCTACTGTGTGCTCGTGTATTGTTATGGTTGAAGCTGAAGTAGTCATTGACAGGTAGGACATTGTAGCAGATAATTTTATGTACTATGCTTAGATCAGACCAAAGGCGGCATAGTTCTAAGTTGTCTAAGCCTAAAATTTCAAGCCTGGTGGCATAAGGTATTCTGTTACAAGCAGAGGAGTAGAGGACTCTTCTCCTGAAATATCTCTGGACTCACTCAATTGTATTAATGTCCGATATGCAGTGTGGGTTCCATACAGATGAGCGGTATTCAAGAATTGGTCTAGCAAATGTTGTGTATGCTCTAGTTAGCAGTACAATATTACCAGAGAAGAAGCTACACAAGATTAGCTTAACAACTTTTAGAGACTTTTTGACAATATTGTTACAGTGGGCTCTTTTATCAAGTGTTTTTCTATCTTTCTCATCTGGCTTATAGGCAACTAGAAGACTCTCTGGGAAAAGCTGCTGTATGAATTTGCTGAGGCCAAGAGAGAAAATGGGGTTATTTTAAAATGTCACTAACAAAGAACATATGGGTGTTTCAGTGTCAGAGTTATCTAGGTAAGATCAGTTTCTCATTTTGGGAAAAAGAGATTCAAATAACTGAAACAGATCTATCACTCTTAAATGTTTAATCATTTTCCATAACTGTCTTTTTAATAATTTGACATGATTAATAAAACAACATATATCTTTAGTTAGGGGCTAGATAGCTATAATGGCTAGAATTTTAGCACATCTTTTTTTAAAAAAAACCAAGTGATAAGAGTGAAAAAATAGTCAATATGTATTGACCAGGAAGGGCATGACACTGTATGCAGTGATTATTCATTAGATTATTGATCCCCAGAATGTGTCTACCCTGCTTTGTTTAAAGCAGGTGATACTCACACTTTATAAAATGTGGGGAGATGAAAATAAATGGAAATATCAATGAGCACCTTAATGAGTATCATGGTTTTTTTTTTTAATTTGATTTATATGCCGCCCTTCTCCGAAGACTCAGGGCGGCTTACAATGTGCTCAGCAATAGCCTTCATCCTTTTGTATATTTATACAAAGTCAGCTTATTGCCCCCACAACTGGGTCCTCATTTCACCTACCTTAGAAAGGATGGAAGGCTGAGTCAACCTTGAGCCTTGGCGAGATTCGAACCCTGCAGTAATTGCAGGCAGCTGGTCTTAATAACCAGCTTAATAACAGGGTGCCTTAAACCCCTGTACTACCAAGGCTCTTATGGTTTTCATATTGATTACATATATATGGGGAAAAATTTGGTGAAGTATTACAAGAACCTTGTTATATTGCAAGGGCCAGTCAAGATGGCTAAGTGAGACTTGTTTCAAAGTGATGCTGCACAATTAAAGTCAAAGAGCAGAGAGAAACTTAAATCTGCTGCTGGCACAATAGATGAAGAATGATTTCCTGAGTCACAGATACTTATATAGCAAATAGCTGATATTTAACTTTAGTGGTGAATAACCAGCAGCAGATGTAGATGCATATATTCAAGATATATCTAACAGTGCCTTGATCAATATGCTCTCCCAAACAGTCTTATGATACAATTCAACTATATACAGTTTTGTTTTCTATTGAGACATGCAGGAGTCTGCCTTACATGGCTTACAATTGCTCAGGCAGCTCTGAATCTGGAAGGAAAAGGGGGAGTAGAAGGCAAAGCTCATCAGTGTGCTGGAGGATGATAATTCAACCCAATCACAGTTCTTCAGATTCAAACCTCTTACTGATTGCAAGAACAGAATTTAATAGATGGCAAATTACAAGGATGGTCTGAGGAACATGCCAGGATCAGTCCCCAAAGAAACACCAGAAACAGAAAGCGAAAGGAGAGCACAAGTATACTTTGTACCATCTTGGTCAATGTATCCATTATATATAAGGGCCACAATGTTAAGTTAAAGTTAACCTCTGTGGGCTTTGATGGATGGCCCCCAAAGACTATAAGTGAAGATGAGACATTTTCCCCATTTTCATTAGGAATACTGCAGCATTGTCGAGATTCGCTAATAATTCTGTGCCAGAAGGATCAAACATGGCATGATCTGAAGCAAGGTAGTAAGCAACCAAGAAGTAACCTGCAATTATATTTGAGGCCAATTTGTCTTGTGGCACCTTAAAAACTAACACAATTATTATACTACAATCTTTTGTAGAAGATCATGGCCCTACTACATATGAACTCAGCTCTGGTTAGGTGGTGGGGAAGAATAATTGGAGAGGAGGAAGAGAGAGAAAGGATAAATGGTGAGGTCAGTAGTAATTGATGGAACCTGGATAAGTTCTTTCTTTACTATCAATGCACTGACAATTCTAAAGTTCACCTTTGATCACACAACACTGATCTTATCTTGTTCTCAGCCCAGAGATTAAAGAGATTTGTACTGTTCTTCTGAGTTATGGAAGATAACCAGCAATTTCTGCTTAATCTCCACAGAACCAAAGTGTATAACTTTATTTTCTTTTTTTTTACCTTTTGGGGAAAAGTATATTTATATGAATAACCAGCTTAGATCTCCCATTTTAGATTTCTTGAATGGGATACATACAATGTATTTTAAAAATAGGGCACAAATGCACTGTAAAGGTATATATCACTAACTGAGCAAGATTCAGCAAGTCATGAGTTACACTGATGATACTCACTGAAGAAAGTCTCACATTCTTGCAGTAAATAGCTAAGTAATCTATGCAGTATGAAAAGAAACCTTTATCTTTGTTTAATCCCTAAGTGTAACGTTTTATATTTGTAAGAGTTTTAATTCTGCTGTTGTGTATCATAATTGGTCTTTATAATTCCTTTTGTTATTACCTTGAGGTCATTGCTAGAAAGTCCCCAAGAACTGAACACATCTCACTGCTTATTATTATTTTTAAGATCATTTCTGAAGCCAATTTTGAAGTCATTTATTTGAACAATATGAAGTATAGGGGTTATTGTTGACAGGTAATAGCATATTCTACATTTGAAGGATGAGTAAAGGTACAATCCACTGACATTATGAGTGATATTGTTCAATCTTGTAATAGTGTAATCAATAAAAGTATGGATAAAGTCAACATTGAAGTTTGCACCAGCTTTTGGTTCCTAATGATTCCTGTACAGTCTGTTGTTCACTATTATTATCTGTTCTATGTTGAGTAGCTGTTTTAAGTAACTATAGACTACTATTCAATGGAAGCATAATTATTCAAGATATGCACCTCTAAATTATGATTTTGACCCTTTGGTAGTCATTAAGGTAACACATGTTTCTTCATTATTTTTACTGCAAAAAAAACAACAACACTAATATGCTTCCATTCTGGAAATAATTTTATGGTTTGACATTTAGACTCCTTTTTCATATACCACTATATCCTCTTATCCTTAAGGGCAAGAGCCTAACATTCTTTCATATCTCCATCTACTTAAAACTGATGTACTATTTTCATTAATGTAGAGGCTTCATGGATGAGTAATTGGCTTGGTTTTGACCTTGACCTTCATTCTCTGATCCAGTCCAAGTCCTAAAAGATGATACTTGGCCTGATATCTCTTTTATTATACCACAGGTTTTTTAAGATTGGTGTCTTGTCTAGGCCACTGCAGACTCTAGTTTTAAGCATCTTGTTTTGATCTGAATCACGTAGGCAGATGCAGGCACTAATAAAGTCCTTTATTACATTGCTAAATCACGATAGATGGTCCTCCAAGGGTGTTGGTAAAAACTCTACTCCACTTTCCCCACAAAAAAAACCCCACCCAGTCAATGTAACTCAGTCCCACCAGCTGGGTCCACTAGTCACCAGAATCAAGCCCCCAATAGGAATGAAGTTCAAGTCCACAAACCAAGTGCAGAGTTTGGGGGCGGGGGAGGTCCATAAGCCACAATCCAGAGTCAGAGTCTGCAAAGCAAGGTATGCAAATCCAAAGGCTGAAACACGAGTCAAAGTCTAGGAGTTAAGTTTCCAAAAGTAGGGGAGTGCATGCCAAGATAAATGGTTATTCCCAACAGTCCTTGGCCTCTGATTAAATTACCCTGAGCCAGATATTCCTTGTAAGGAGGGGTGGGGCAGCCTCCTTGCAAGCAGGATCACAGACCTCCTCTGAACTTCACTCTGCGCCACTCTTTGCACCCATGGACCGGATGGGGGAGGCAGCTTTTTATAATAGAGGGGATCTATTGTCTCTCATTGCTGCTGCCTGTCTGCAGTCAATCCTCCCCTACATTCTTGAAGACAGGTGGCTCCCTATGTGGTAGACCACTTCCCCCAATTTCAGAAGGGCCTGGGACAACATCATCCTGAGCTCCTGGACTCCCTGGACATTCCAGGGAAGTTGTGCCATCTGTCTTGTATGGTCCCGGTTATTATTTCTGCTCCCTCTCTGAATCAGAATCCAACAGGGCCATGACACATCTAGTCATCAGGAGAATAGTTTTCATATAATTATTTACTATTTTCATGTAGCTTAAATCCGTAACTACAGCAGTTCTGATCACCCCACAATAAGAGAAGCTGGAACAATTTCAGATGGCATGGCAAGGATTAGGGGTGAATTAGGATTAGCAGGTTCTGACAGGTTCTGGAGAACTGGTAGCGGAGATTTTGAGCAGTTCAGAGAACCCGTAGCGGAAATTTTGAATAGTTTGGAGAACCGGCAAATACTACCTTTGGCTGGCCCCAGGGGTGGGAATGGAGATTTTGGAATATCCTTCCCCCAGGAGTGGGGAAGGAATGGGGATTTTGCAGTATCCTTTCCCTGGAGTGGGGTGGGAATGGAGATTTTACAGTATCCTTTCCCTGTCATGCCCACCAAGCCACACCCACCAAGCCACACCACACCCACCAAACCATGCCCACAGAAATGGTAGTAAAAAAATGTGGATTTCACCACTGTCAAAGATGTTCAGGAACTAAAAACCCAAGTCTTCTTTTTTCCTTTTTAAAGAAAAAACATTCAATTTATGTTAAGGATTTTTTCCTTCTTCTATGTCTTCATTTGGGATGAGGTAGAGTGTAATTGAACTTATTTGCTTGCTTTGCTACTTATGATTTGGAAGCCTTTATGATGTAGTATTGGATAGTTAGTTTTCTTATTGTTAGGAGGATTGTTTGGGTAAGACAAAGTGGGATATAAATGTTTATACAATTAAATATAACACAGAAATTATAATTTATTTTAGAGGGGGGAAAATCCCATGATGTGCTGCAGTAATATTTCTGGTTGTCCCAGCAGAGGAAAACATCAGATAATTATGAACCAATTTGATATGGCTATATATCAAGATTCTTTAAGAGGTAATAAACAGTTTTTATGCTCCTGGTTACATATTTTATCTTCTATTCAAACCTAGCTTATAACCAATTTCACAATTTCTCTTTGTTGCATGTTTTTATTGAATCTGTTAGTATGAATCTTCTAAAACTACTGAAGAACAGGTTCATCTTTCAGCATACAGTAGTTACTCCTTTGCTAATAAATCAGCTTTTAATTATCCTGTTGTCTGAGGCTACTTTATGATTTGTTCCTCTCTTTGGCAGATGTTCTTCATTATGCTTGCTAATTCATTCTATAACAGAATGTCAATTTCCAATCAGAGTATTTGCCATCCTTTCTGCATAGACTGTACAAATCGTCTGCACAATATTAAAATGTTAACCACCAGAAAATGTTATTGAAAAACTTTTTGTATATACTGTACGTGTCACTCAAAATGCTTAGGGAAATACTTGGTGTTATATTTACAGGAAAGGGGTAGGGTCTGCAAATAACATGAACATAAACTGTAATGGTATATAGCATGACCTTGGAAGAGAGGCGTGCAGATGCTGCCTAGGGAATGATCAGATAAGAGAGTTTATAAACTATGCCAAGTACAGCTTTAAAGATGTCAACTACCACCTTGAATTGCACTTAGGAAAAAAACTGAGAGCCGACAGTGCAGCTCTCACAATAATAGCGTAACATGGGTGAGCCTGGTGGCATCCATTAATTTGTTTGCAATTGCATTCTGCACCCATTGTAACTTTCAAGTGGTCTTCAGGGGAAGACCCAGGGGTGCTATTCAGCAGGTTCTGACAGGTTTGGGGGAACCGGTAGTGGAAATTTTGAGTAGTTTGGAGAACCAGCAACTACTTCCCCCAGGAGTGAGGAGGGAATGGAGATTTTAGTTCTGTGATGGAGCACTGTAATATTGTGATTTCTCTCCTCCTTTAATCTAAACCCTTGCAGATACCTGTATATATTGATTATATATAGTTGAGATAATGTATGACTTTCATATATAAAGCCCAATAACAATTAAGCATTGCTATTGCTTAACGCATTGTAAGCCACCCTGAGTCTCCGGAGAAGGACGGCATATAAATTAAAGCAAAAAAATAAATAAATAAAATAAAATAATAAAACGGAGTTTGGACAAGCTGGGGCTTATGGCCTTTATGAGGCTTCTATCCATAATAAGATTTAGGAGGGATGTCCTAAAGCACAAGCTCCCTATGCAAACTGGAAGCAAAACAAAAAACAGTTTAAAGGAGAAAAAAAGGGGAATGCCAATCTACACCAAAGTTTTCTCAGGCCTCTTCTAAACCATTGTATCAAATATACCCTGCTTTTTAAAATCACAAATACTACTCAGAAGTAGAACCTTTGATTAGTTTCCCTAAAAGCCTCCCAGACTTCAATGTTTCATTTCAAAAAGCAAAAAAGTCTTCAAAAATTCCATTATTTAAATTTGTTGCTGAAATATTGTTAATTTGCTTCTTTAAAATGGGATTGTGGATCTTGTTTTGCATTTAATTTAGTAGTAAGGCATTGCTGGCCATCATATATTACAAGACTAATATTTATTTTAGTTTACATTATTTTATATTTTATTTTAGTATTAGTCCGCCCATCTTCCATACAAGATGACTCTGGGCAATTTACAGATGATGATGATGATGATGATGATGATGATGATGATGATGATAATAATAATAATAATAATAATAATAATAATAATAATAATAACAACCACAACAACAACAACTTTTCACCCATCCATATATAAACATAAAGTGGAAAAAGTTATAGAAAATGAGAAGGTGAAGATCTTGTGGGACTTTCAAATACAGATGGATCGTCACTTGGAACACAACATTCCAGATATCACAGTTGTCAAAAACTGAAACGTACAATGTATTGACATCGCGGTGCCAGGAGATGCCAAAGTCAAAGAAAAAGAATTTGAAAAAATCATGAAATATTGCAATCCGGCCATTGAAACTATACGGCTATGGATGAAACATGTAACAGTGATACCCATTGTCATCAGGGCACTTGGTACTATGTCCAAGAATTTTATGACATACATTAGCAAATTGCAGCTTCCTGCAATAACACCAGCAGAATTCCAAAAAACTGCAGTACTTGAAACATCATTTATTTTAAGAAGGTACTTGGTTGATACTTAGGAAGCTGGCAGCAACCCGTATCAACCATTAGCACCAGTCAATGGTATTTGTGATGCATTTTTGAATGTTCAGTTGACAGAGTTTCATATTTAATGAATAAAGGTAATAATAATAATAATAATAATAATAATAATAACAACAACAACTACTACTACTACTACTACTACTACTACTACTACTTATCACCCATCCATATATGAAAGCCCAGTCAGGAAACTCAACATTCAAAGATTGTGCATCATATAACTGCTTTATTAGTAAATTATGATTTACTAATGGTAGCTGTTTCTGACAAGTGATTTTGATTAACATGAATGTTCAGTAAAGAGTTATAATTAAACTAAATTAAACGAGACATATTTTATTTTCTTACCTGTTTAAGTTTTGCTCAAGGAGGATTTGAGTGAGATTTCTTTTCCCCCTGCTTCAGATATAATTGTAGATACTACAATTTTTGAGAATGGGCAGATACTATTATAAATAAGGGATTCAGCCCAAGACTCCAACGGAGGAAATGTTAAAAGACATTTTGTCTTTTAAATGTACTGAAAGTCTTCTTTCTTCCCCCACACCCCCTTTGTTATTGATGCTTCTACAGATTTTCATTCTGATTCATATTTATAGGGTTTTACTTTTGTGTATGAGTAAATAACTGTTTTCTAAATCCTAAATGAAACACAGCTTCAGCAGAAAATCAGTAATATTATTTAGAACAGCTGTCAGTATGAAAAGAAAGGGCTAAGGTTAGAAATCCCCATTGGAGATGAGTTGCAAATAGCCCTTGAAGGTGTTTTGTTTACACCTTCAGGAGGATAAGCAAAAAAACAAGCCTTTTCCTCTTTAAATCATGTCATCTGAAGGAAGAAAGGAGTATTAATTGGATACTGGATGGTTAGAGGACAGAAAGTGACAATGGAATGGCCATGTTGCAAGTATGTAATGAATTGATTCCAACATTTTGCTGCCAGAAATGATTTGGAAGGAAGATAAAATATGAGAAATAAGTAGTAGCTGAAAAGAAAGGCCAACAGGAGATTTGGAATCAGTCACCAGAGGACTGCCAAAGAAGATAAAAACAGCCTGTAAGAAAATAAGTATTCTGACATCAGGAAGTTAGTGGAAAATAGTATGTCTTGAACAGCATTGCTGAACTCACAAAAAATGAACCAGGACATCTTCTAAGAAGATAACGTAGAACAGGGGTGTCAAACTCAAGGCCTGCTGGCCGGATCTAACCCACAGTGTGCTTAGATCTGGTCCGCAGGGTGGCCTGGAAATAGTGAATGACTGGCCTTTGGTGCCTCTGCCAGCAAAAATGGAGCATGAGGCCCTCTCAGGCTCTGTTTTTGGCCGCAACGGCCTCCTGAAACCTCTGCCAAAAAAAAAAAAAAAAAAAACAGAGCGGGGGGGGACACATGCAGAGGGCTGTAGGAGTGAAGTGAACCTGCAGGAGTGAGGACACAAGTGATGTCAAGCTGGCCATGCCCATCCTTGCCATGCCCTCCAGCACCCCAAGATTAAACACAACCCTGATGTGACCCTCAATGAAATCAAGTTTGACACCCCTGATGTAGAAGATAGTGTAGAAAATCCTTTATTGTGTTGAAGAGGAGTAGGGAGAGAAGAAGGCAGATATTGGAGGCTGCACTGTAATCTAATGCAGGGATTCCCAAACCCTGGTCTGTGGACTGGTACAAGTCTGTGGCCCATTGGAAACTGAGCCACACAAGCAGCAGGTGCAGGTTCAAAACCATTCCCATCTCCACCACTGCTGGTCCACAAAGCCAGGAAGGTTTGGGACTGCCGATCTAGGGTAAGGAGATTTTATATCCCCAAATTCTGTCTTCTCCGAGTATAATTAAGGAAAAGAGTAGGTCTGACATGAGGACACAAATAAGAAAAAAAGTAAAAGAAGAGGACGTTCTGAAGATACTCCAAAGTTTTAAAGTAGCTACTCTGGAACAAAGAAATATCACCAGTACAATCAAGTGACAGATTGTGAAACTCACATACACTGAAAGGTTTTGCAGGCTACCTCAGAAAGTCTTAATAAACAGAATGGGGTTTTAATACATTATATCTGTTAATTGATAAAATACTTGTAATCTGTCCTCCACTTGCACATTCACCCTGTTTTCTCTTTCTTTATTCCCCCATTACAATTTATACCGGGAGTGAAATGTAAAATTTGTTACTACTTGTTCTGTGGGCGTGGCTTGGTGTGTGTGGGGGTAATGTGACTGGGTGAGGGTAAAAACTTTTTTTAAAAAAAAAACTTTTCAAAGCATTTTTTTCTAATGCTTTGAAAAGCCTCTGCTGATCGGGCAACTCAGCTGGGATCGTCAGAGAGGCTTTTTAAAAAATACCTCTCTGCCATCAGGCAATTCAGCTGGGATCATCAGAGAGGCTTTTTATTTATTTATTTATTTATTTATTATATTTCTATACCGCCTTTCTCCCGTAGGACTCAAGGCGGTGTACAGTCAAGAAAAATATAGACACACAAACATCATAAAATTGCTAATTAAAATTATTACTTAGTTTGGTCAATTAAATAAAACCCAGAATTAGATAACATTTAAAAAATCATTCACATGTTCATATGTTTAGCCCCGCCTGTTGGAACATCAGGGTCTTGAGGGCACGGCGGAAAGCACGGAGATCAGGGATATGCTGTATCTCCGGGGGCAGTTCATTCCAAAGGGTTGGAGCCCTCACAGAGAAGGCCCTCCCCCTGGGAGTCACCAGTCGACGTAATTTGACTGACGGTACCCTGAGTAGTCCCTCCCTGTGAGAACAAACTGGTCGGTGGAGGCTATTGGTGGCAAAAGATGGTCTAAGCCATGGAGCACTTTAAAGGTGATAACTAACACCTTGAATTGCACCCGGAAGACTACCGGGAGCCATTGCAGCTTGCGTAGGAGAGGTGTTACATGGGCGTAACAAGCTGCACCCAAAATTACCCGCGCTGCTACGTTCTGGACCAGTTGGAGCCTCTGGGTGCTTTTCAAGGGGAGCCCCATGTAGAGAGCATTACAGTAGTCCATACGGGAGGTAACTCCCATGAGTGACTGTGCGCAAGGCGTCCCGATCCAGAAAGGGATGCAACTGGCAGATCAAGCGAACCTGATAAAAGGCACCCCTGGCCAAATGATCTTCTAAAGATAGCCGTGAATCCAGGAGGACACCCAAGTTGCGGGCCCTCTCTCTGGGGAGCAAGATCTCATCCCCTATTGTCAGTGATGGTACCAGCTGACTATACCGGGATGCCGGAAGCCACAGCCACTCGGTCTTGGAGGGGTTGAGTCTGAGCTTGTTTCTCCCCATCCAGATCCACATGGCCTCCAGGCAACGGGACATCACAGCAAGGGCATCATTGGAGTGGTCTGGGGTGGAGATGTATAGCTGTGTGTCATCAGCATACTGATGAGCACTCACCCCGAAACTACGGATGATCTCACCTAGCGGTTTTACATAAATGTTGAACAGAAGGGGTGAGAGGACTGACCCTTGTGGCACCCCACAAATAAGGTGCCTTCAGGTCGACCTCTGCCCCCTGCCAACACAAACTGCGAACGGTCAGAGAGGAAGGAGGAGAACCACCGAAGCACAGTGCCCCCTATTCCTAACCCCTCCAGCCGGTGCAGTAAGATACCATGGTCGATGATATCAAAAGCTGCTGAGAGATCTAATAGGACCAGGATAGAGGAGCAACCTCTGTCCCGAGCCCTCCAGAGATCATCCACCAACGCGACCAATGCCGTTTCCGTGCTGTATCATGACCTGAAGCCCGACTGGAACGGATCCAGATAGACAACTTCATCCAGGTATCAGGGTAGTTGTCGCGCCACCACACTCTCAATAACCTTCGCAACAAAGCGAAGATTGGAGACTGGACAATAATTTGATAATATAGCCGGGTCCAGGGAAGGCTTCTTGAGGAGGAGCTTCACAACCACCTCTTTCAAGGTGGCAGGAAAGACACCCTCACTCAGAGAAGCATTTATAATCCCCTGGAGCCAGCCTCATGTAACCTCCCGGGGGGGCAGTACCAACCAGGAGGGACACGGGTCCAATAAACATGTGGCAGCGTTAAGCTTGCCCAGAATCCTGTCCATGTCCTCAGGAGTCACAAAGTCAAACTCTTCCCAGATAACGGTCTCAAGAACTGCCCCCGTCTCCTCCCCTGTATCTATCCAATCGGACTCCAGGCCTTCCCGAATCTGAGCGACTTTATCATGCAGGAATTGTACAAAATCCTCAGCTCGATCCTTTAAGGGATCTTCCTGTACCCCCACCTGAAGTAGGGAGCGGGTCACCCTAAACAGAGCGGCTGGGAGGTTCTCTGCAGATGCAATAAGAGCGGAGAAGTAGCTAGACTTCGCTGCTCTTATCGCCACTAGGTAGGTCTTAATATAAGATCTCACCTGTGTTCGGTCAGATTCAGATCAGCTTGTCCTCCAATCGCTCTCCAGGCATCTTTTCCGATGCTTCATCTTTCTCAGCTCCTCGGAAAACCAAGGAGCTAGACAAGATCGGCATTGGGTCAGAGGCCGCAAAGGCACGATGCGGTCCAAGGCCCCAGTAGCCGCCCTGTCCCAGGCGACCACCAGGTCCTCAGTCGAGTCGTGAGCCAGAGTGTCAGGAAATGGCCCAAGCTCCATCAGGAACCTTTCGGGGTCCATCAGGCACCTGGGACAGAACCATTTGGTTGGTTCCGTCTCCCTGCGGTGGTGGAAGTGACTTGAAAGTCCATGTGAAGGAGAGAATGATCAGACCATGACAAGGGCTTGATGTCTATATCCCCTATTCTTAGATCATTCAGCCACTGATCAGAGACAAAAATCAAGTCCAGAGTGGGTGGGGCCTTGAACTACCTGGGTCAGGTCCATGGCCGTCCTGGAAGCCATGAACTCCCGAGCCATCTCCGACATCTCACCAGTGGATGGCAGGTTAAAATCCCCCATAACAATAAGTCTGGGGGTTTCCACCGCCACTCTGGCTATAATGTCGACCAGCTCAGGCAGGACCGCTGTTACGTGGCAGGGAGCCAGGTACGCAACCAGTAGGCCCATCTGAATCCCCCGACCCCACTTCACAAGGAGGGACTCACATCCGGCTATCTGAGGAACAGTGGCCTCCCTTGGGCAAAGACTTTCTCTAATGATTGCTGCCACTCCCCCACCCCTTCCCTGAGTCCTTGGCTGATGGAATGCACGGAAACCTGGCGGGCACATTTCCACAAGGGGAACTCCTCCCTCCTGGCCTAACCAGGTCTCCGTAATCCCTGCCAGGTCAGCACCCCCCTCTGAAATAAGATCATGAATGAGGGGGGCTTTATTTACCACTGACCTGGCATTACATAACATCAGCTGTAGACCCAGGGTCTGAGACTCAGAACAACCCAGGAAACAAGCAGTGCTTTGGGGTCAGAGTGGGCAATCGCTCGTAAACATTGAGTGCGCACTCCCGAAACATAATATGGCCCCCTGCAGCCGTCATATCTGCCCCTCCCACTTACTATACTAATGCCCATCGCTTCATCCCCCTGCATCCTTGTCAGATTTCTGTCCCCATCCTCCCCACTGTGATCATCAGACCCATTACCCCTTTCAGTGGATTTATGGATCCCCCCAGATCCATTCCCACAATCCCTCCCAGAACCCCTTAAAATAGAACTTAGAGATTTATCTAAAAACCCCAAAGCCATTGGTATTTGCAAACCACCTCTTGGGGTTCCAAAACCCGTCCTCAAGGGCAGCCCTTGATAACTGAGAGGGCCAGACATGCGAGAGGGGGGAATCTCATAGTGCAAGGAGCTCCGCAGTTGAATACATCAAAGATAGGAGCGAGTTGAAGGAGATGAAGGATCATTTTCTTCTAAGAGTGTTAGAGATAGTTAAGACAGGTAATTTAAAATAAGGGAGGAAATAGATGTTAAAGGGAGACCAGTATGTTACAAATGTTAATACATCGGAACATCATCGCCCTCTCACGACAATGGGAAGTCTTTTTATTTTTAATTTTTTAAAAAAAAGTATTTTTTAAAAATACCTCTCTGCCGATTAGGCAACTCAGCTGGGGTCGTCAGAGACTTTTCAAAGCATTATTTTTAACCACCTCTTTGGCCAAGAGGTTGCAGAAAAAAATGCTTTGAAAAGCCTCTGATGATCCCAGCTGAGCCATGCGATCATCAGTGGCTTTTTTTTTCTTTTAAAAGCATTTTTTCCTCGGAAGAGGTTATAGAAAAAATGCTTTTAAAAGTAAAAAAAAAAAGCCTCTGATGATCGTGCGGCTCAGCTGGGCATTGTGGGAGGGGGGCAGGGATTTTTGCTACCGGTTCTCCAAACCACCCGCCGCCATCGCTACCGATATTTTTTTAGCCAGGTTTTTCCTACATAACCAAGATTTTTCTACAACCCTAGCTCAGTGGAGTCACATCCACTCGATTCTGGGTTTTTTTCTTCTGGCAGCCAGCAGGCCCTATGCTGCCCTATGCTGCCTAGTGAGAGACTTATATAGATCTATTTCTGGCTCGTTAACCATCATCAGTAAGCTACATCTCATGTATCCTTCCTGTAAAGGTACAATATCTATTTTCTTACTTTTTGTAGGTTTCATAGGTTTTATGTGTGTTTTTCTTTTAGCCAGGTTAGTATGTTTTTCCTCTAGCCAGGTTTTCCCTACGTAACCAAGGTTTTTCTGCAGCCCCAGCTCAGTAGAATCACATCTACTTGATTCTTTTGTAGCAGCCAGCAAGCTCTTCCTGCTAGGTGAGAGACCTATATAGATCTATTTCCAGCTCCTTTGCTTTCATCAGTAGGCGACACCCACATCTTATGTATCCTCCCTGTAAAGGTATAGTATCTATTTTCTTACTTCTTCATAGGGTTTATGTGTGTTTTTCCTCTCTCTCTATATAAATATAAATAAATAAATAAATAAATAAATAATTATACTAAAGGAGGGAGAGCGAATTCTGACTCATCTTTCCTGAGGGGAAAGTTAGTGACAATGCATTTTTAACTTTAAACCAAAAATTACTTAGGACAAAGAAGGAGAAAAATGTTTGGAACCACAAGGCTTTTTCACTTTTGAACCAAGGATGATGCACAATAGGATTCTGTGAAAACATTGGTACATCAAACAATTTGTGTGAAATGAAAAGTGAACACGCTTCAAAGCAAAATATCAGGTTGGGGGATTTAAAACTGCTTTGGAGCTTTGGAAGCAATTTGAAGATTTGATGTCTATTTTGCTGCTTTTGGAGTTTTATAGACAAAATACACTGGGACAATTTCAATTCCATTTGTACAAAATGCTGAGGAGGAGATGACTGGTATGAATGGCTCTCTGGTGGACCTGATCTCTGATATCTGAATAGCTACCAGTTGAATTTAACTTAATTATTATTTTTTACCTGTCAGAACTCTTAGAATGTCAAATGTAACTTTGTTGGGACCTTTGTTTAGATTCTCTACTCTCAATTTATCTAATCAAGCCATTTATAATCCCTAACTTTGTAATACTTTGTAGCAACAGAATATTATTCTTCTATGCTGCTCTTGCCAAACCAACAGAGAGCTAAATAACAAAGAGTAGTAAATGTCTGGAACACTTTACCTGACCCTTTTGTTAGTCTCACTAATCCCCTTACTTTTTACCTTAAACTGTCCACTGTAGACCTTTCATGTTTCTTAAGAGTTCCCTAAGGGGGCATGCATAAGTGCACCAGCATGCCTACCATCCCTGTCCTACTGTCCCATTTATATGTAATCATTCTATTTGTTTTTGGCAGGGGTAAAATCCAGCAGATTCTGACAGGTTCTGGAGAACCGGTAGCAGACATTTTGAGTAGTTTGGAGAACTAGCAAATATCACCTCTGGCTGGCCCCAGACTGGGGAGGGAATGGAGATTTTGCAGTATTCTTCCCCTGCCACACCCACCAAGCCACACCACGCCCACCAAGCCACACCCACAGAACTGATAGTAAAAAAAATTGGATTTCACCAGTGGTTTATGGCTATGTTTTGCCTATTTATATCCTTTTATTTGTGCCAATTTTTCTTTTTATGTGTCCATGTCTATATCTATATCTATTGTTTCCTTGTACTTGTTGACAAATAAAATAATAATAATAATAATAATAATAATAATAATAATAATAATAATGAAGTTTCTATAGGTGAATTTTAGGTTGCTCTTATTTTTAAATTCTTCATGAGCAGGGCAGGTTTCACAGTAAATAAATTGTTGATTAGCTAACACTTACAGGTGAAACTCGAAAAATTAGAATTTTTTTTTGCAAAAGTTCATTTATTTCAGTAATGCAACTTAAAAGATGAAACTAATATATGAGATAGACTCATTACATGCAAAGCGAGATAGTTCAAGCCTTGATTTGTCATACTTTTGATGATTATGGCATACAGCTCATGAAAACCCCAAATTCACAATCTCAGAAAATTAGAATATTGTGAAAAGGTTCAATATTCTAAGCTCAAAGTGTCCCACTCTAATCAGCTAATTAAGCCATAACACCTGCAAAGGGTTCCTGAGCCTTTAAATGGTCTCTCAGTCTGGTTCAGAAGGAATCACAATCATGGGAAAGACTGCTGACCTGACAGTTGTGCAGAAAACCATCATTGACACCCCCCATAAGGAGAGAAAGCCTCAAAAGGTCATTACAAAAGAAGTTGGATGTTCCCAAAGTGCTGTATCAGAGCACATTAATAGAAAGTTATGTGGAAGGGAAAAGTGTGAAAGAAAAAGGTGCACAACCAGTAGGGATGACCACAGCCTGGAGAGGATTGTCAGGAAAAGGCCATTCAAAAGTGTTGGGGACTTTCACAAGGAGTGGACTGAGGCTGGAGTCAGTGCATCAAGAGCCACCACACACAGACGGATCCTGGACATGGGCTTCAAATGTTGTATTCCTCTTGTCAAGCTGCTCCTGAACAACAAACAACATCAGAAGTGTCTTACCTGGGCTAAAGAAAAAAAGAACTGGCCTGTTGCTCAGTGGTTCAAAGTCCTCTTTTCTGACGAGAGCAACTTTTTCATTTGGAAACCAAACTCATTTGGAAACCAAGGACCCAGAGTCTGGAGGAAGAATGGAGAGGCACACACTGCAAGATGCTTGAAGTCCAGTGTGAAGTTTCCACAGTCTCTGTTGATTTGGGGAGCCATGTCATCTGCTGGTGTTGGTCCACTGTGCTTCATTAAGTCCAGCATCTACCAGGAGATTTTGGAGCACTTCATGCTTCCCTCCACAGACGAGCTTTATGGGGATGCTGACTTCATTTTCCAGCAGGACTTGGCACCTGCCCACACTGCCAAAAGTACCAAAACCTGGTTCAATGACCATGGGATTACTGTGCTTGATTGGCCAGCAAACTTGCCTGACCTGAACCCCATAGATAATCTATGGGGCATTGCCAAGAGAAAGATGAGAGACATGAGACCGAACAATGCAGAAGAGCTGAAGGCCGCTATTAAAGCATCCTGGTCTTCCATAACACCTCAGCAGTGCCACAGGCTGATAGCATCCATGCCATGCTGCATTGAGGCAGTAATTGATGCAAAAGGGGTCCAAACCAAGTACTGAGTACATATGCATGCTTATACTTTTCAGAGGTCCAATATTGTTCTATGTACAATCCTTGTTTTATTGATTTCATGTAATATTCTAATTTTCCAAGATTGTGAATTTGGGGTTTTCATGAGCTGTAAGCCATAATCATCAAAATTATGACAAATCAAGGCTTGAACTATCTCGCTTTGCATGTAATGAGTCTATCTCATATATTAGTTTCACCTTTTAAGTTGCATTACTGAAATAAATGAACTTTTGCACAATATTCTATTTTTTTGAGTTTCACCTGTACTTTCACTAATAAAATATTACTTACTAATAAAATATAAAATTTTATTATGGAGAAAGAGGGATATAAATGGCATTTGTTTGGTATTAGCCTTTTTCTCTGGTTTACCTATCTCTGTAGCATTGTATTTCACTATGTCATTCTGCTGCTCTTCATTATGTTAACCCAGACCTGGGTATTTTATGACCCTCAGGCCCTTTAGCTAATCCTGTCCAGCCTGCTAGTCTGTGCCATCTTGGTCAATGTAGGCAATTGCTTTTTTCCTCCCAAAAAATTACATATGTGTGGGTGTGCATACCTTCACAGTCCCACTGATTCAGCTCTCCACAACAAATCCCAGTAATTTTGATTGCCTGCACTGCATACAGTTTCAAAATCTTTTACTTTTCTTCTTCCCCGCTTTTTTTTTTTTCTTTTTGAAAGCAAGTAAAAAGGAGTGGAAAATCTCCATTATATAACTGATCAATCTTCATAAGTCAGCATTAAGTCTCTTTCGGTGGAACGAGGCAGTGAGCCTTTTCATTTCTTATATTGATTTGACAGCTCTAATGACATCAGCATTATGTTTTTTTTTTTTAATTTCGTAGCTTTTATTTTGTTTTATTTCTGAGGATAACTTTAGGCTGCTTAGTCAATGACTATATTTTGTCCCCAACATGGCCATCTATTCTGTAGTTGTGGAGTTCATACAGTTAATAGCCTTACTGTATGTTTCTCACAGAGTGTTATCTTTAATTCCTGATAATAACACAGCATACAGAAAATGACACTGTGTGTGCCTGAACAGCAGAATAAGACAGCTAGCTTTCAGTTCTATGTCTGTTGCATACTAGTTGGATCAACTATGGCAAGTTTGGAGGAGATGCCATCTGGTCAATATGTGAAAAGATTTTTCCCCCCTCTTTGGAAATAGCAAAAAGGTATTTTACAAGACCAGAAAGGAACTGCTGCTGTGGTTATTGTCTTAATATCAGCTCCATGATCAGGGCCGGATTTAGATGAAAAGAGGCCCTAGGCTATTCCACTTATGAGGCCCTTTCACCTATAGTAATTTTAATTTTGCTAACAATTTGAATGTAGGCCCTTCTTGATCTTGAGGCCCTAGGCTGAAGCCTAGTTAGCTTATAGAAAAATCCGGCCCTGTCCATGATAGGGAAAGTCTTAGACAGATATGGATGTATTCTTTATTGTATTTTAATATTTTTGGGTTATCTTTCAGCCCCGAAAAGGTTCCTGTTGTTCAAACAGCAGATTTTTTTAAAGATTATATTCCTTTAAGACTAGCCTAATAAATATTTTTTTTTCCATTTAGCCAACACTATCCTCCTGTGGTTTTGTTCACAACTTGAGAGCTTCCGAAGTATTAGAATTATGGAAAGTCTTAAATATTGAAAATATGGCTCTTTTTTCTTTTTTACAGATAGGGATAATGAGTTACCTGAAGTAAGATGGGCTGTCTATAAATTGTATAAATAAATCTTATATCCATATATATATATATATACCAAATTTATATTTCGCTGATAAAGAAATAAAGGGAGACTAGTATAGATCTATTTCAAGCTATTTAGCTCTCATCAGCTAGCCATACCCTTACTTGGATTCGATCTTGGGCTGCCTGCATGTTAGGTAGTTGCATTAACTTCTGAGCCACAAATTCTCCTCCCTTCATCAGCTTGAGCCAGGGCAGAGATTAAGTGTTTTTCTATCGAGGCACCTGGTCAACCTCAACATGTGGGAGGGAGCATACTGCATCCCTTTTGCCTTTCAGTTCCAATCCAGGAGCCTTCAAGCCATCGCATTGATTTATTTTATTTATTGGTCACACACAATATTAAAACATTTCATTTTTACAGGTTAAAACAATTTAAACAATTAGAAAAATAGCAGTAAGAAAACCTAAGAGGAAAACAGAAATAACATTTCAGAGTTTAATGTTGATTTTGGAGATCCAGTCAGTAGCTGTCGTTGTTACACAGAGGAAGTCCCTAAAATCTCCTGGATACCTTCTGTTAGAGCATTCCCTCACTATATGTTGGATAGTCTGTCAGGGCCTCCCGCAATCACATTGTGCTGAAGGTGTCTTTCCCCATTTATACAAGGAGTCAGTACATACCCCATGAGTCGTTCTAATTCTATTGTATGTTACCCATATGTGTCGGGATAGATTAAATCCTGGAGGTATACTATTAGGATTAATATGCTCAGAAATATCTTGGGGAAAATAGCTACTTCACACTTCCATCCACTTTTGTGTGATGTTCGGATGATTGGCCAGCAGCTTAAGCGCTGTCAAGAGTGGTGGGTTTCTTGACTTTAATCGGCATCTTAAGAGATCAGGAATGTAGCCATGAATGGGTAGAGAGGAATTTAACATGATCTTACTATACTCCCGAATGAGAGCTTCTTGTCGTCGTAAGTGCGGGGGAAGTATGTGACTAAGAACTGGTAACCAGTAACTAGGTGTAGATTTTATGCACCCAGTAATTAGCCTCACTAATTACTGTAATTAGTCACATTGATGTAATTAGTAATTACATAGTAATTAGTAATTAGTAAGTAATTAGTCGCATTGATGACAAACCATATTATACCAAATTTATATTTCTCTGATAAAGAGAGCTGAGAGCTAAATAGCTTGAAATTTGGCCGAAGAGGCTGTAGGAAAAAAAACTGCCTTTAGAAGCCTCTGGCGCTCTCAGATGAGTTGCCTGATCGTCAGAGGCTTCTAAAAGCATTTTTTTCTGCAACCTCTTAAGGTTGTAGAAAAAATGCTTTTAAAAGTAAAAAAAAAAAAAGTTGGCCACACCCACACAGTCACATTACCCCCCCAAGCCATGCCCACAAAATAAGCCACACCCCTGACACACACACACACACACATACATACATGCATATATATATATACTGCTCAAAAAAATAAAGGGAACATAAGCAGAAGACATCCGAGTTCTGAATAAATGGAATAGCCTTATTAAATACTTTGTTCTTTACATACAGTAGTTTATACACTGCTCAAACAACTAAAGGGAACACAGAACTACTGTATGTAACGAACAAAGTATTTAATAAGTCTATTTCATTCATTCAGATCTCGGATGTCTTCTGCTTGTGTTCCCTTTATTTGTTTGAGCAGTGTATATAAAATCTATGAAAACAAATATATATATATATATATATATATATATATATATATATATATATATATATATATATATATATATATATATTAATGGCAAATAAATTTGTACAGATAGGTTCTGTGAACTAAGCTATCTGAATATAGCACAAGAATTTCATTTAAAAGGATTTTAAAGATAGCCATATAAATTCACTGGCAAGCAAAAACTTTTGATGGTCAAAAAAAGAACATTAGCTGAAACTACTAACAGACCAAACTTAGACACACCTATCAGAAATAAGTCACCAGGGGACTTACCTTTGATAGACATGCATTGGACTATTGTACAATAGTCAATAGTTAAAGCACTGCCAAAATTCGGTCAGCTGAGAAATCTGCTGCCTTTTAACTTGCCTCAGAATGGTTTGTTGGGGCAGGGATGTCACTATGAATTGTTGCCTTTGGCAAAATCTCAATAGCAGGGCATAGATAAAATGCTGCTCAGGAGCTTCTTCTGACTGCAAGTTTCTGACTGTGGCATAGAACGATAAGAAGCTGCCTATCATTGGCAGAAGTCTATGAAAGTCACTATAGTGCATTTTAAGCTGCCTTGTAGAACAGGGGTCCCCAACCTGTAAACCATCAAGCTGCAAGAATAGCTGGACAGTATTTGTGTGTGTGTGTGTGTGCATGCACATACACCACACTTCCGGTAGCATCATGGCAAGCATTGCATGCACATTTGCAGCTCTGTTTGCATCATACATGTACTTGCAGCCCCATTTGCACATCTGCATGTCTGCATAAAGGTGCCTGCCCCCACCCCCCATCTGGGCCACCAACCCAGAAAGGTTGGGAAACATTCTTCTTAACAATAATACATCACTAAGTGGAAAAGCACATTGGATGAATGCAAAACATCCTCACTTCAATCTTTGGCAGTGCAGGCAGCAAAGGCTATGCCAGTTTAGCATACTTAGAATTCAATATTGTAGGCTTACTCTGCCCATAGCCAGGAATTCAGTCCTGACCAGCTCAAGGTTGACTTCGGCCTTCCATCCATCTGAGGTCAGTAAAGTGAGGACCCAGATTGTTGGGGCAATATGCTGTCATTTGTAAACTACTAAGAGTGCAGTAAAGCACTATGGAGCAGTATATAAATCTAAGTGCTTGCTATTCTATTGTTATACTGGCTCACAGACAAGAGGAGATGTAACTGAGAATCTGATGTAACTGAGAGGAGAAGTAAACTGAGAATAACTAAGAATCTACCATATATATATATCAAACTGCCTTGTGTTTTGTTAATAACTGTTCTATTTCTAATTTACACTGGTCAGTTTCACATTTTCTTACTTTGACAACTACTATACATGGGGGAAGAACAATAAGAAAGTGAATGCAAGGAATCGATTGTCAGAGAATCAAAATAGCCCAGATCAGTCTTGGGTGTCTTTTGTACAAGCTTTTGGAAACATTTGTGTTCCATTTCCATTGTATTAGTCTATTCCATCATGTCATGTTACATCTAGGTTTTTTTTCTTCTTTTTGTCCCAATGGGCAGGACTATATTTAATATGATGATCACTATGATCATGATGGCAGAGAATGAGGTGGCTTGATGAAATCACTGAAGCAGTAAGCATGAGCTTAAATGGACTCCAGAGGATAGTAGAGGACAGTAAGACCTGGAGGAACGTTGTCCATGGGGTCGCGATGGGTCGGACATGACTTCACAACTAACAAATGATCATGAATTTCAGTACAACTTCATTGGATTGATGGATTAAAAGAAAAGAAAACTGAGAAGATAATGAACAAAATAGCTGCAGAATTATAGTATCCTGAATCTGCTCTCAGATGTGTTACTGATTATTTTTTTATTATCCATCCAATTTAATTTTAATAACTTCATATTATTTTATAGGAAAGGGGTTCCTCATAATCTCTCTATGGATTATGGAGAGTATCTATTATAGATACTTTGAACTGGCAAGGAATATAACATGTTTAGAATTCTAGAGAATCTTAAACAATTCATTAGCAGATAGAAAGGATCACGGTGGCTCACATGGTTAGGACAGTGGGTTGGAAATTAGCAAGCCCACGTGCAAGACCTGTGTACTGCCATGGGATGGGGTGAACTCCCGTCCTTTGGTCCAGCTGCTCCTGCTACTTCCAGGGACATGAAAAGAGTCTCCAACTAGGAGTCTCCAGGTAACAGTGATGTCACTGGTTAATCCTTTCATCCCCAAAGCACCTTGATGTTTCTGATATAAGTGTGTTGTGATCAGATAGAAAATGAATGTAAATGCACTTTTCTTTTTTGCTACCCCTAGGTGTAACATATTGGTTATGTAACATTATTGGTTCCCTGACGATTAGTTATAATATGTGATTTGTAGTATGTATTTAGGTTAATGGGATATAAGCTTTGCAGACTTAATCTACATTATCCAACATACTGTCCAACCCCTTCCTTTTGCAACTTCTATTTTTGTGACTTATGCCTCCAACAATAGCAAGAAAGGAATGCTAATTTTCCTCTGTGCCAGTTTTATTAATATAGCTAGAATCCTGGATAATTAGGCAATAATTATTATAACAGAAAAATAAGATTTATTTTAACCCAGTAATTGAGATCACTTCTTTGCATTTTGAAAATAAAATAAAAAAATGATTTCTAAATTTATAGAAAAGCCAATTACAGAATTTGATAAACATGCCTTTCTTTTATAATTTGAATATCTTCACTAGGTCCCTCTTCTTTAAGAATACTAAGGATGAATAAGTTATATTTGACAGCTGTGTTGGGGTTGTTTGTTCAACTAATTATTTCTCCTGTAGTTATCATCTGCAAATAATGCAATGACACAAAATAAAGCTGCTTTCTTTCTGTTTCATTCACACATCTAAAAATGAATTTTTCATTACATTTCTAAACTTTTTGTGCCTTTGTGGTTATAAAAGGAAGAATCACTTTACAGCAGAAGAGATCCTGTGCTCTTAGTAGTTCTGAAGTTCAAAAGTTATCATGGCTGATTGCTTTTTAAACTTGTAATACACCAAGCAACACCTTCTCTGGACCAATACTAAATATGGATCCAGAAGTTTGAAGGGCATCTGAGAGTTAATTGTGACACAATGCATGCAATTAGCAAATTCCATGTTTTGAAATGGAAACAAAAGTATTTCAGGCTCTGGTCCAGTTTAGAAACCAGGAGGTGAGCATTTAACCAGCCTCCCTAAAAGTTAACATATTTCTTCCCTTTTCAAAAAGCAGAAGCACATAATCCCCATTCCTATTAAGTCTCACAATTTCATTGAAGCATTTTTTCCTACTATGGTTCACCTCTGCTATGTGGCTCCTTATGTATTTCAAAATATGTATTGGTTAATTGCTAACTGAATGAAAAAAACGTGTCAGTTGTAGGTTCCGTTTAACAAATGTGGAAGTTCCACATAATCTAACACAGATACTGTTATGCATTTTAATGGGGATCAAATTATGTATAAGTTATGTATAAAAATAGTGCTCATGTTTTTCTACCATACCTCTAAGTGAAAAATGATTTTTTTTCTCAAAGGTTTCTATCTCTGAGGACAACTATGCTACCAGGGATCTCTTGTGTTCAAATGCCACATAAAGTTGCCTAGAAATAAAAATGTTTAGCCTTACATAAAATGGTATATATTGCATTTCATGTAACAGATGCAGTAGGGGCAGTATTCACACTATAATTCTGTACATGCAAGTTGTCATTAAACTCAAACATATAAACTGCTGGTGGGACTTCCCATCTTTCAATGTTTTAGATTGTGAAAAACCGATGTCCCTGATATGCTATCTAATAACATAATTTGAGACCAGTGAGCTACACCTGGGGTCCTCAACCCCCCGTCTGTGGACCGGCACAGTTCCATGCCTTGCCAGCAACTGGGCCACACAAATAAGAGAAGCCCCATCTGTGGGATGCAGGCAGCATGCAAAATCACACCCCTCTGGTCTGCAGAAAAACCTTTCTCCATGGAACTGGTCCCTGGTGCCCCAAAGGTTGGGGGCCACTATGCTACACTAATCATTCTCTACTCTGTAGCTTTCTAAAGAGGAATGATTTTGAGGATCAGTGCATTATCATGAAAAGCCTGCTTTGCTACAGATCTCAAATGAGCCTTGATGGTACAGTGGTCTATGCACACTGTTATTAACACAGCTGCCTGCAATTTACTGCTGGTTCGAATTTCTCCAAGGCTCAAGGTTGACTCAGCCTTCCATCCTTTCTAAGGTAGGTGAAATGAGGACCCAGTTTGTGGGGGCAATAAGCTGACTTTGTATAAAATATACAAAAGAATGAAGGCTATTGCTTAACACATTGTAAGCCGCCCTGAGTCTCTGGAGAAGGGCGGCATATAAATCAAATTAAAAAAAAAAAAGGTTCCACAGAGAGAGGTTTTTCCACAGATCAAACAAGATGTGGTTTCACATGCTGCCTGCATCACGTGGAAGGGGCTTTACTTGTTTGTGTGGACCAGTCTTTGGCATGCCGCAGACTGATGCTGGTTCACAGATCAGGAGTTGGGGACCCATACTCTATAGAATCTAAGGGGAAATGGCTGACTAAGATTCCTTCTCCTCCTCATCAATCTATAAACTCTCAATTTTAATTACAATAATTCCTTAGCCATAATTTTAACTACATTATTCTTTGATTTAGTTATTCTCCCAAATTTTACACCCCGGCTTCCCCCCCCACTTTTCTCTAAACCTGAAGATTCAAAAAAGACTAAAATGGTCAATATAATTTCTATTACTCTGCAGCTCCATGCAGCATTAAAGCTGTTTTATAGATTGCCCAATTGCCTCTTTATCAGATGCATCTTGCCAGTGGACAATGCTTTCCTCTTTGATTTTTATTATTATTATTGTTGAGAACCTCCTCAACCTCCTTCCAATCTTCTAAATAAATTTTAATTCTCTTTACTTTGCACAGAGTTTTGTTCATGAACATCCTGATGTATGTATCTCACTGTTTGAAATTTAATAAGGGAAACTGGTTGTATTAAAGAAAATAGCTGGATCAAGGGAGCACCATCTTTATCAGCGGCTAGCTTTGCCTACCCCCCCCTTTTTTTTACTTTCCCATAGTTCACATAGAAATCAGACACACTTCACATACATTATTCCATATATAATGCAAAATCTGTGTTGTTTCAGTTTGTTTTCAACTGATTTCTTAGAAAAGTCTGAAAAGAGGTCATTGGTAAGACAAACAATATTAAGATAGTTCTGTCATCTGTTCCTTTAAACCCCATATCTATCCCTGACTTCTGTAAGAAGTTCACTTTCACAATATAAACTTGCTTACATATTTTGAAGAAGAAAATTTTTGTCCACAAAGTGCCTAGAAATTTAATATTTCATTCTTCTTTTATGGTGGTTGAAAAGTAGACTGATGTAACTTACCAATTTAAAAAGAGTACCAGAAATGGATTTAAGGTTTGTTTGTTTTTAGATGACTAATCTATCCATAGTACCCTATATGATCGAAGAGAATATTGGTCACTCAGGATTGAACTGTGAGGTCACTGCACTATAGGATCACAGCACTGGTGATATTAATGTATCTAGTTTGGTAATGAAACATTTGCAAAAAAAAAAAAAAAAAAAAAAAAAAACCAACCAAGCTGACAGAGCATCATTTAGTCTTATATGTTCAATTCACAGAATAGAACAGAACAGAACAGAACAGAACAGAACAGAACAGAATTCTTTATTGGCCAAGTGTGATTGGACTCACAAGGAATTTGTCTTGGTGCATACGCTCTCGGAGTACATAAAAGAAAAGATACATTTGTCAAGAATCATAAGGTACAATACTTAATGATAGTCATAGGGAAAAAGTCAATATAAATCTTAAAGATACCAGCAACAAGTTACAGTCATACAGTCATAAGTGGGAGGAGATGGGTGATAGAAACGATGAGAAAATTAATAGTAATGCAGACTTAGTAACTAGTTTGACAGTGTTGAGGGAATTATTTGTTTATAAGTTTCCAATCTGATGGATTGTCTGAATGTCAAAAAAGTTACAAAAATGTTGAGTATATGGACATACTCTAAAACAATCTGTGATCAATAAAACTTTAATGATGGATAACATAAAAAGCTGATATCAAGATGACCCCTAGATATACAGAGAAAGAAAAAGCAATGAACAAAAAAGGGTAAACATTGTCTAGGATTCACATAAAACTCTAAAACCCTAAACCTTGCTTGCCTTTAAAAAAAAAAACATTGTATCTGAATGGGTGATGTACTAGAAAAGGGGTGTTAAATTTGCGGCCCGCAGCCCAGATACATAACATGCTGGCCATGCCTACCCCCAGTTTAGCAAAGGGGGAAAAGTCACAATATGTCACGTGATGACAACATGACGCCGCAAATTTGACACCTTTGTACTAGAATATTGAAGTACCAAGTTCATGGAACTCGAGTTCATCAAGTAGGTCCCAACAACCATATTTATTTACTTATACTTGGTCAATATTAATGCTTTCAAACTCAGCAATACTTTATCCATCTACAGAAATAAGATATAAGATTTGTATTTATGTGTTTCGCTCTTTTATTATTTTTACAAATAACTTGAGGCAGTGAAGAAAAAGAGAAGCATATAAATATATGTGTACATTAAAATATCTGTCAGAGCCATTTAACACCATTTTTCATCAATATTAACTAATATTTGGTACTATTTACTGGAATAGTAATATATTGGTTGCAGATTGGATATGCCAGTAAACATTGACTACTAACCATAAATTCCCTATACAGAATTGGGATATCATTTAAAGGCCTTTAATACCTGTCTAATGTTGAATAATGAAATGTATGATCCATCATTATATAGGGTATTGCACATAGAGTATGCAATGTTTGGTTAAGTTACCGCCATGGCCTGTTTTTCAAATTCTGCATTAGTGAACAATTCATTCATATTTTATGGCACTAAAATCTACTGCATGGCAACCATGACCAACTTATTCAATCATGCATGCATACTTTCCTTTTTTGAGAAAACTATTATGACAGCACAAAGTCTTTCATTTTTAATCAAAAACATAATGATTCAGCCATACTGTATGATTGCTAAAGTAGTTTGAAACTGCCTGGTGATTGAAATGTAAGTATTTATTCCATGGGAAAAGAGGAGAAGGCCAGAAATGATTAAATATACCTTTGGACACATGAGAAATAAAGATGGCAAGTGATGCCTTTTCAACCTTTGATGCTATTTTCAAGAAGCATTTCTTTTCAACATCTTCCCATTATAATGAAGATAGCATTTTTGTATTAATTTAGTTTTTTTTAAAGAAGCCCTGGCATCCTGTGACTTTACTTTTAATATACCTGTTTCAACAAAAGAAAAACTTCTTCTTTGATTTAAAAATATACCTGAAACATAATGAACAGGTAAAGAAAGAACTCATTCACTTTGTGAAATATTTTGAACTGCTGTCTATTCTAAACTTATCCTCTGTGACTGAGGAATCTATCTATCTATCTGTCTGTCTGTCTGTCTATCTATCTATCTATCTATCTATCTATCTATCTATCTATCTATCTATCTATCTATCTATCTATCTATCTATCTGTATGAATGTATGTATGCATGTATGTACCCCCTACACACATATATGCAATTAATCCATTTTTTGTCAGTGAAATTACTATATCAAATTATCAACTTTTTTACACAGTCCTACCAGTGGTGGGATTCAATTTTTTTTTACTACTGCTTCTGTGGGCGTGGCTTGGTGGGCATGGCACGGGAAGGATACTGTAAAATCTCCATTCCTACCCTACTCCAGGGGAAGGACACTGTAAAATCTCCATTCCCTTCCCACTCCAGGGGAAGGTTACTGCAAAATCCCCATTTCCTCCCAATCAACTGGGACTCGGGTGGCAGAGAATAGATGGGAGCAGGTCAGAGATGGTATTTACCAGTTCTCCGAACTACTCAAAATTTCCTCTACCGGTTCTCCAGAACTGGTCAGAACCTGCTGAATACCACCTCTGCATCCTACTAGATATATGGCTTCTGAAATGGTTCTTGGTTTACCATATTCAAAGCAATTTGAGATGAGAATGACATATTTGCCTTTTGTGTATGTATGTATGAGCCTTCAAGTCAGTCTTGATTCCTGGTGACTGCCAGGATGTCTTTCTTGGCAAGATTTTGGAAGTGGTTTACCATTGCTTCTGTCTTAGGCTGAGAGAGAGAGTGACTGGCTCAAGGTAATTACATGGATTTGTACTTAAGATGGGAGTAGAACACAGTCCCCTGGTTTTTAGCTCAAAGCCTTAACCACTCTACATCAAACTGAAGTTTGCTATAGAAAGCTTTTAAAGCTAAATGGTTCTGACAAGATTTGTTTAAAGCTCTCTTGAGACTGGTGTCTTTGCTGCCTTGTGGCATGCCTTGATCTACCATATTATCGGTTTCAATTAACGTTGTTCAAAGATGGCTTTCTTCCAGACGTTGCATTTTGATGCTTGACATACAAACAGATGTGAAGGATTTACAAAGTTGTCTTGTTCTTTTAAGATAAAAATGAAGATGTTACTTAACATCCATCTTGAGGGTTACAGGGAAGTGGAAGAGTCATGAAAGTGAGACGATGTTATTGTGAAAATAAACTGACCTAAGTTTGTATTCATAACATTCCATAATGAGGTATAAAAAGAACAGATATTTCTCAGATTTATGAAATGGATTGAATGGATAGTATAGTATACATACTACATTATTGCTAATAAAACCTCCAGCATTTTAGTCTCTCTTAAGCAATGGTAGAAAAATTAGAGACAAAAAACCAAACACCTTTCCCCTCAGCCTACTACATGCTTTCACAAACTACCCCTAAAAGAATTCCAAGCTTAAATATACAACTCTTCTGTTGTGAGCAACTTGTGTCACAAAGGTTGTTAACCCTTGTTAAAATGGTTGCCTCTGCTCCAAAATAGTTATATTTCTATAGATAAAACTCTTTGTATTTATGAGAACACAAGGAGCTGAAGATTACACATCAGAAGTGCACTCAGCCTGAGGAAGGCTAACCTATACTGCTCTTAAAGTCACAAGGCAGAGAAGACTCTTGAATATGGGGTTAGCTATTGGCGTTAGTTTTTTCTCCCCCAAAATGCTGTCATTCTTTGGAACTCTAGTGCAAAGAGAGATACTAGCCAAAATTGGGAAATTTGTGGCTTCTCAAAAGCTGTTGAAAAAGCAAATGATTTTCCACATAAAAGAAGTCAGAGAGTATTCATAAAACATCCTGCAAGCTATGATTGTTTTCTTTTTTTTATAGGCAGAACCCTATTTCTAACTGCAATTCTAAGCATGTTTGGTTGATAGCATATTTCACTGAAATCAGGATTTACTATGTTTAGGTCAGAGTGTTTGGGAGATGTGTTTAATAGTAAAACATATTGTGCTATTTTTTCCCCTCAGACATACTCAATAAAATCTAAACAATTCATCAAAAAATCCCTCTGTTATCCCCCCTCTATTATCTCATGAATTTTCTGCCTGATGCATGATTTTAAAAATAGAATGTATCTAAATATGTCCAAAAAAAGAGAGAACCTTTAGGTCTTGCCAATCTCACATGCTCCTATATTGCCTTATGCTCAAAATAAAAATGTCAACATTAAAAATAACTCCACAAGGAGTTCCACATTCCTTTTTTTTTTCCTTCAGACGATGTAGCCAAGGAACTTGTGTGCAACCTGGATGACCCAAAGGGTAAATATGAACTTTCATTACACAAAAACCTTGCACTTGAGGTCTTTGAAAGCCAAGGTATTCTTGCTGAAAGCCGGCTCATGGCATAGAGACAATGTCAGTGGTGCAAAGCAGGTGAAATTATGAATTCTGGAACAGTTGCAAATGACAGAGCTTGTTGGCATTTCTACTCAGAGAAAATTATAATAATCAGTATTCGCGGTCAGGAGGGCACATGTTGATGTGTGTGATCCAACCATAAACAAGGGTTTTGCTTTGCAAATGGAGAAAATAATTCCAATGACCTTTGAACTTGATTTTATATGTAGCGCTCTACTAAATATTTACAGATGCCATGCATTTAGGATTCAAATTCGCTCTCTGCGTGGTGATTTTTGCTATTGTGTCTTCATAGAGGCTTATCAGGATACTTGGTATATAAATAGCTAAGTATTATAGAAAGAAATTGACTTCCATATCACTCATCAAATATTCCATGTCACCCTTACCATGCACATCACCCATAGCCTTGACCATGATCCAGTGGTGAAATCCATTTTTTTTACTACTGGTTCTGTAGGCGTGGCTTGGTGGGCATGGCAGGGGAAGAAAACTCCATTCCCACCCCACTCCAGGGGAAGGATACTGCAAAATCTCCATTCCTTCCCTACTCCTGGGGGAAGGATATTGCAAAATCTCCATTCACACTCCACTCTGGGGCCAGCCAGAGGTGGTATTTGCCAGTTCTCCAAACTACTCAAAATTTCCACTACCGGTTCTCCAAAACCTGTCAGAACCTGCTAGATTTCACCCCGGCCATGATCCCAGTAAACCCCAAGTCACAAAACAAAGAACTACTTAAACTTTTCTGCCCATATTGAGGTTTGGGCTGAAGCAGAACTAAGTAAGTGCATCTCCCACTAAGAAATTGGCAAATATCAGCAACTTAGTAAAAACCATAAGAAATCTTTCAGGACATGGAAATCCTTTATACACACAAAGAGGTGAAGACTGGCCAAAGGTGGTAGCCAGCCAGATAAATATTCCTTTTAGGATACTAGATATTATCCCTATTAATACCTCTGTTGATTGCCACCTCCCACTACAATGCTAATTAAGCAGGAACCCAGTTAATGTGGTAAAAGAATTGGGAAAAAAACCCATCCAGACCATTTTGAATGGGGTGTCTTGCATGAGAATGCTGCAGATAAATTAATAGCATCTTTATATTTGATACAACTGTTTCATATGTTTTCCCACAACAGACAAGATTTCTAAATTAGGAAATTCCTAGATTAGCCAACGTGAGTGATCCCACCCTGATTTGCCTGGCTAGTAAAGAGGGAGCAAGGAGAAACTCTCTTCCTCTTTTCTCTTCCCTTTTTCTCTCCCGCCCTTAAGAAATGGGACTGTGAGATAAAAGGACAGCCCAGGTTTTGGGAAATGAATGTTGAAACTCATTTAAAGGAAAATATAAGAAATCAGCCATTGGTGGGAACAGTAACATCAATGCTGAAGTAGCACATCCTTATTAGCAGTTATAAAGCCAGACAATGTCTCTCTAAATTTCAGTCATTATCAGCGATAAAGAATTATTCAAATCTAATAGCATAGCTAATCCCTCTTTGACCTTCACGCTGAACTGACCAGAAATATAATAACAATTAAAATAATAATTAAATCAATCAAAATAATTTTATTACAGCAGGTTTGGCACTGAGAAATCTATCAAGGTCAATTTTATTTAGTTTCTTTTTTTTCCCCTTTTTCATTACATTTGTCCAGCTGTTTTGCTGATTTCAACCAAGTTAAAAAAAAAATAGTGTATATTTCTCCTAATATGCATGCTTCTGAATTAATTTTTCTTGTAAATCCATTTTTGCAAGTGATTTTGCATTTTATTTCCAGCACCCCTAAATAATCATAATTCTGAATAGCATATCCCCTAATTGTTAGAAAGAAATCAGGGGCTGCCACAAAGAAGAGGGAGTCAAGCTATTCTCCAAAGCACCTGAGGATAGGACAAGAAGCAATGGGTGGAAACTAATTAAGGAGAGAAGCAACTTAGAACTAAGGAGAAATTTCCTGACAGTTAGAACAATTAACCAGTGAAACAACTTGCCTCCAGAAGTTGTGAATGCTCCAACACTGGATGTTTTTAAGAAGAGGTTGGATAACCATTTGTCTGAAGTGGTGTAGGGTTTCCTGCCTAAGCAGGGGGTTGGACTAGAAGACCTCCAATGTCCCTTCCAACTTTGTTATTCTATTCTATTCTAAATCATACCAGGATTGTTTCCGAGCTGGGAATTATATACAGAGGCATTTGGCTGAACCAGAGGTGAAGTTTATATCTGAAGCACAATATACAGAGTCAGTTATTGCAGACAGTCACTCAAAGTCTTCCACCAAAGCCCTTTTTATGATGAAACTTTGCTTTTGTACCTGGAAAGTGTGCAAAAATATGCCCACTCTAAAAACACTTCCAAGAAAGTGTTTTTAGCTGGCAATCCAAGAGGGAGCATCTTGTAGCCAGAGCACCCTGTTGAGTTGTGGTTTCTGCAGGTTTAGCAGTGCTGAATGAAATGGCAATTTCTTTGGTGTAAGAGATCCTTTGTTATTTAATTAAGAAGACCTATATAAAAAGAAATATTCACCCAAATGGATTGGTACTTGCTGCTGCATTTTAATCTTTGGGTGGAGCCCTTTTTAATTGTAATTTTTAACCTTTTGCTCTAGTGCAAAAACTGTATGGTAGGAGGATATGATTTCCTTCCCATACGCTATCAAAATATAATTGGATTTCTCATGAAATGGTTTCCATTTAAATAGCCCTACACTGAATTGTGCTGTATATCATTTCTTCTTGAATGCTACTTAGACATATGTTCTGCTCAAATATCTGAAATGCTCTCCAAATGTTTCATACAATAAGGGCCCAAAATTCTCAATTTATATATGGAGAAATTGTATGTAATATTATCTTCCTATTAGTGGTATTAGAATTATCAGAATCTCGAAATGATGATGGTAGGTGCATCACTGCTGCTTGAAGAGATTGTTCTTAAGTCTTCATGATTGGCACTAAGTGGGAATTTGATAAAGTAGACCATAGCTACTTCTTGGTAAGATAGAGCAATGTGAAAAATAGACTCAAGATTCAGAAGGCTCTTGACAAACTTAAGCATTGCCAACAAGATGCAATTCTGTGGTGAGAAATGTAAAATCCTGAACAGGAAAAACCAAATGAACAGGCATAAAACAGGCAGCCCCTGGCTCAACAGGATCCATCCTGTGAGAGGAATCTAGATGTCTGAGTGGACCCCCACTTAAGTATGAGCCAGCAGTGTGCTGCATCTGCCAAAAGGGCCAATGCAATAGCATCAAGATCACAAGAAAGGACAGTATCACTTTATACTGTGCTAATGAGGGCATACGTGGAATACTGCATCCAATTCTGGTCACAACAGAATTGTACACATACAGAAAAGATGCTGAGACTCTAGAAAGAGTGCAGAGAAGAGCAACAAAGTGGCATGATGAATTGTTAAGGGAACTAGTATGTCTACCCTAACAAAGAGATGGCTTAGGGGTGATATGATAGCTGTCTTCTGTATTGAGGGGCTATCACAGTGATGAGGAGGTTGACTTATTCACTGTAACTTCAGTGAGCAGGACAAGAAGCAATGAGTGGAAACATGTTAAATAGAAATCTAAGCTGGAACTAAGGAGACATTTCCTGATAGTGAGAATAATTAATCAATGGAACAGCTTGTATCCTGGAGCTATGTGTGCTCAATTTGTATGGGTTGATAGAAAGTCTCCTGCAGTGATCAGAGAGTTGGATTAGAACACCCCTAAACTCCTTTCTAGCCCTATGATTCGATGGTATCGAGGAGGAGGAGGATATACATTATAGTGAACCAAAGGACCAATAGAGTGAGAGGCTGAGAGCAAACACTGAAAACTGAATAGGATAATTTATGAGTTTATAATGAAACTCCCCCCCCCCCCCAAATTCAGGGTAAATTATAAAAGAAAACATAGTATTCTAAGCAGATTCAAAAGATGGTGATTGTCTATTACAAATATTTTATTCTTTGCTACAAATCTCTTTTTAAAAAAAGTAAAGTGTCAAATTATATTACCAATGAAAATTTGATATCCTCATGCATAGCTTGATAGATGGAGAAAAGGCTCAGGTTGCACACTTATTTTCATAATGTGCACAGAGAGACGAGAACATTGGAATTTAGCACAAGCAAGAAATGTAAATCAAGAACTGGCACAATTTCCTGACCAAATGTTTTACTTCTTTCTAGAAGACAGAAATCTTCCTGAAGCAAAATGATTCTGTTTCAAAATTCTTGGACTTCTATCAGCTTCCTGTAAGATTTTCAAGAGAGACTGCGGGAAGAACTAGGTCCTGTGGTTTTCCCAACGTTAGTTTCGGGGAGGAGGAGGAGGAGGAGGCTGTCCCTTAATAATGCTCAATACATTAATTCTATATTACTCTACTAGCTTTCAGGACTGACTAGGAGAAGAATCCTAGAGTTGCTTTACCGGTGAGATAGGCAGCATATGAATGGATGGATGGATGGATGGATGGATGGATGGATGGATGAATGTTGAATTTATAAGGTGATCAAAGTCACATACTGTACAATCTTGTTGCACATTAGAAAATGGGGTAACAAATGTTTGATGGATTTATATTTTAAAACCTTGGTTCAGTATGTATTATGTAAATAACAAGAATGTAAGAACATAACTAGAAAATTAGATTTTCCCTTGCGCATCATGTTCAATGTTCACAAACAGCAAGGAGACGAGGCAGTATACATATTTTTGCCCATATATTTGTATTCAATGCAAATATGTGTTCTCCAGCTAGTTGCTGGTGAATATCATTTGAAAGAGCTCACAATATGTCTTTCTTGTCTTTGAGCACATCAAAATTTAGTACAGGTTCAGAAAAAGGAATTCACTTTTTTTAAAAAAAATTGATTTATATGCTGCCCTTCTCCGGAGACTCAGGGCAGCTTACAATGCATTAAGCAATAGCCTTCATACTTTTGTATATTTATACAAAGTCAGCTTATTGCCCCCACAAACTGGGTCCTCATTTCACCTACCTTAGAAAGGATGGAAGGCTGAGTCAACCTTGAGCCTTGGAGAGATTCGAACCAGCAGAAATTGCAGGCAGCTGTGTTAATAACAGGGTGCACTAAACCACTGTACTATCAAGGCTCTTGGTCCCCAAAAGTTTGGGGGGCACTGCTATAGAGGATCCTTAAAGCATTTTTTTTTTTTTTGCTGTTGATCTAAGTGAGACTGTCAAGGACCTTGGAGTACTCATATCTAATGATCTAAGTGCCAAAGCCCACTGTAACAACATCACCAAAAAGGCATTAAGAGTTGTAAACCTAATCTTCTCTGGTAATATTACACTACTAACCAGAGCATACAAAACATTTGCTAGACCAATTCTCAAATACAGATCATTTGTCTGGAATCCGCACTGCATATCGGACATTAATACAATTGAGCGTGTCCAGAAATATTTCACAAGAAGAGTCCTCCACTCCTCTGCTCGCAACAAAATAGCTTATGCCACCAGACTTGAAATTCTAGGCTTAAAAAACTTAAAACGATGCCACCTTCGGTTATGACCTAAGCATGGCTCATAAAATTATCTGCTACAATGTCCTACCTGTCAATGACAACTTCAGCTTCAACCACAACAATACACGAGCACACAATGGATACAAACTTAAAGTGAACCACTCCAACTCGATTGTAGAAAATATGACTTCAGTAACAGAATGGTCAATGCCTGGAATGCACTACCTAACTCTGTGGTTTCATCCCAAAACCTCCAAAATTTTAACCTAAGACTATCTACTGTTGACCTCAACCCATTCCTAAGAGGTCTGTAAGGGGCGTGCATAAGAGCACCAGCGTGCCTACCGTCCCTGTCCTAATATTCCCTTTATTTGTATTCAATTTATGTAACCAATTCATGCTTATACTTATATATATTATCTAATAAGTACTTTAGAAATAAATAAAATAAAAATAAAATTGACAGTAGGGAGTTTGGATATGGAAGTATGGTTTAGTCTGGCAGGAAAGTGTGGGATAAGGGGAAGGGAGGAGGGTCATTGCCAAAAGAGGAAAGAACAATGGGAGGAGGGTATCTATGTAGTAAGCAGAATATTAGTGTTTTTTGTTGTTATAATGTCAGACAATGTATTGATAGATTTTTATTTTTTATTTTTTTTTTAGTAACCAGAATTCAAAAATTTCCTGAATGGGTAAATTATTTTTATTGTATAGAGAAATTAGATAGAGAAGTTTTGCATTAATTTCAACAATGTAATACGCAATTACTTAAGACAACCAAAAGGAACAATTTCAAAAATGTATAGGTTATTACTGCAAATAGAAATAGGAGTTTCACTCTATGGATTAAAGGAAGCTTTACTAATTTTGGTAATCCCATACAGAAGACAAATTAGCAATTATGGTAACCAAGTGGATTCCCTTCAGCTTCAATGAGAAAAATGCAGTGAAAATTAAACATTGTTGACATGTGATTTCTGTTATGCTGGCAAACATATATCAAAATTATTTCTCTAAATGCTGGAGAGGTTTTCTCTCCCCAAACAGTCTTTTTTTTTTTCTTTTGTGGTGGTGGTTATATCCTTTTGGGGAAAAATGGAGAGCTAAGTATCATCACTAAACAAAGAACTGAATGCTTTACTGAGTTTATTGCTTATTCACTTATTTACAGGATCAAATGATATGCTTAAAATAAAGAATTAATTATCTATTTAATTGTAACAGCCAAAACAGCAATAATGCAACACTAGAAAACTTTATATAATGTAACAATTGAGTTGTAGATTAGTCAAGCCTCATCAGCTGCCACATTAGAAAAAAGATCACAGATAAAGTTAAAGCGATATTCCACTTTAATATTAGATATTCCAAAAGCAGAAACCACAATTTTATCAACCTTTGTGGGGTTTTATGATTTATCTTAATAAATTAATAACTATCAATCATGATCTAGTGTACGCCTAATATACAATAATTTTTTTCACGGTACCTGACTTTTTATTTAGATAGTAGTAGAGTATGGTTTGTCATACCATATGTTTAGATTGCATTTGGTATGTTTATCCACCAAGCAAGTCTTTCCCAAGGACTTGGGATAGCCAGATATGGAAGTTTGATGGTGCTAAAGGTATTGCTATAGAATGTAAGCTGTTATAATCAAAGCTGTCTTTTGCAATTGACTGATGTTGGGGTTTATGGTTTTGTTTTTTTTTTTTTTTGCTCAATGCCAATGGTATCCAAGTAATCCTCCAATTCTTTTGGGATTATACCCATGGCATTTATTACTATTGGTAGTACCTTTGCTTTCTTTTGCCATAGTCATTCTATTTCTATTTGCAGGTCTTTTGTCTTTTGTTATCTTTCCCAATTCTTTTTCTTCTATTCTGCTGTCTACAGGTATTGCCATATCCACTATCCATTTTTCTTTTCTTAGCGACAATTGTTAAGCCTGGGGTGTTATGTGGTAAGTGCCTGTCTGTTTGAATTCTAAAGTCTCAGAGCAATTCAGCTTCTTTGTTTTATTTTTTATTTTTTTTTATTTTTAATTTAATTTGAATACCGCCCTTCTCCCAGAAGGGACTCAGGGCGGTGAACAGCCAAAATTAAAAAACATACAAATACAAAAGTTAAGATAATTAAAAGAATTAAATCATTGGCTACCCAATTTAAAACCCCAAATCCATAAAATTTAAAATCCCAATTAAAAACCATTTAGGCTAGGTCAGCTTGATGAAATAAAAACGTCTTCAGGGCTTTACGGAAGGTCTGGAGGTCCGGGATCAATCGTATTCCAGGAGGCAGCTCATTCCACAGGGCGGGTGCCCCCACAGAGAAAGCTCACCCCCTGGGGGCCGCCAGCCGACATTGCCTGACCGAAGGCACCCCGAGGAGGCCCTCTCTGTGAGAGCGTATTGGCCGGTGGGAGGTTATCGGTAGCAGCAGGTGGTCTCGCAAATACCCTGGCCCTAAGCCATGGAGCGCTTTAAAGATGAGAACCAACACCTTAAAGCGCACCCGGAAGACCACCGGGAGCCAATGCAGCTCGCGCAGGAGAGGTGTTACGTGGGAGCGCCACGTCGCTCCCATAATCACCCGCGCGGCCACATTCTGCACCAGCTGGAGCCTCCGGGTGCTCCTCAGGGGGAGCCCCATGTAGAGAGCGTTACAGTAGTCCAGGCGTGATGTAACCAAGGCATGAGTGACTGTGCACAAGGAGTCCCGATCCAGAAAGGGGCGCAACTGGCGTATCAGGCGAACCTGATAAAAAGCCCCCCTGGCCACAGCCGTCATATGCTCTTCTAAAGACAGCCCTGTGTCCAGGAGGACGCCCAAGTTGCGAGCCCCCTCTGTGGGGGTCAGTGACTCGCCCCCAATAGCCAGCGATGGCACCAGCTGGCTATACCGGGACGACGGCATCCACAGCCACTCGGTCTTGGAAGGGTTGAGACGAAGCCTGTTCCTCCCCATCCAGACCCGCACGGCCTCCAGACACTGGGACATCACTTTGAGGGCATAATTGGGGTGGTCTGGGGTGGAAATGTACAGCTGAGTGTCATCAGCGTACAGATGACATCACACCCCAAAACCACGGATGATCTCACCCAGCGGCTTCACATAAATGTTGAACAGGAGCGGCGAGAGGACCGACCCTTGCGGGTGCCTTCAGGTCGACCTCTGCCCCCCTGCCAACACAGACTGCGACCGGTCAGAGAGATAGGAGGAGAACCACCGCAGCACGGTGCCTCCCACCCCCAATCCCCAAAAGTTTTCTATTACTTTATCTATTTTATGGTCCCACACAGTTTTTGCTTGCTTGGTATTTCTTGCAGCTCTTCCAATGCAACATTATTGTTACTTCGTCATGTTGTCTGTAATCATTCTGTGTGCTTTCCTTGCAGCACCTAAGCAGGTGGTCCACTGTTACTTTGGCTTTATTGCAGAGGTGGCAATTGCTACCATTTGCTGTTTTGTCATTTCTGGCTCTATATGCATTTGTTATTATTTTTATTTTATATCTTTCTTTTCCTTCCTTTTTTCATATATATATATATATGTATGTATGTATGTATGTATGTATGTATGTATGTATGTATATTCAATGCCGCTTTCTGAGACCGTGTTTTCCCGAAAATATGACCTATTCAGAAAGTAAGCTCTACCTTGATTTTTACACCTGTGCCCAATATAAGCCCTACCCCCAAAATAAGCCCTAATTAAGATGCCATCCACTTCAGGGTGCACAGGTAAAAATTAAGCTAGGGTGGGGATGGGGATGTCAAGCTATCCTACCACTTACCATTGGATAGTTGCAGCCAGGCCTCACACAAAACAGCCCATTTCTTTTGCTGCAGCCGGCAAGGCTTTCCTGAAGGCCTTTCCTGAAGGCCTCTGTAGCTGATAACAGCTATAGAGATCTTCAGGAAAGTCTTGCTGGCCTTGCCAGATGAAGAAGTTCCTGAAGGCCTATGATAGTGAAAAAGAGGCTGGGGGCGATGCACGCAACTGAAGTGAGTCAGTGGATGACATTCCCCCTCTGAATATAAGATCTGGTGTCTTTTTTGGTAGCAAAAACAAATTAAGACATGATCTTATTTTCAGGGAAAAGCTGATATTGTAAAAGCAAAAATAAATAAATAAATAAATAAACTACTTTTTGAAAAAGGAAGAAAGATGTTTATGTCTATGGAAAGTTAAATAATTAATTTAGATAATATACCTTGGACCTATAAAAATACTTGTTAGCAGAATTCAGTATAGGTTTATGATTCTAGTCCTTTGCAGAAGAGCTGTCTAAGTAAAAATGAATTATATGGGAAATATACTCAAGACTGCAAGAGTCTCACCTTCATTTTGATTGTAAGAATTATCTATCTATTTCAGTTTTACAGTGGATTGATTTCAAACTATAGAAAAGTGGTCCTGTGGCTTTGTTCTGCTTGCAAATGCATATTTCTATAATGCAGACTGAAAGAATATTCCATTTGTCTCCCTTGCCCTCTGTAATTTAAAATAGTTTGCTGTCATATGAATCTTGCAGGAATATTTATATGGTGACATCTAGTGGCACTAAGTAATGTTGGAATGTTTATTACAAATTGCTGGGGGAAGGGGTCCCCATTTACTTCTACGAGTTCATAACAGCCTCAAAAAAAATGGGGGAATTAGTTAGGGAAAGGTATCACGCATTCTTCAATCATTGGGAATGCAATCTTCAAAATTAAACTGTATTGTGATAAACCCATAGAGCCATTGGCATTTTGTACAGAATCCTCATCCTTATTTAAGGAACTCAGATAAATTGGTATCCTTATACAGTCCTTTCCCCACCCCACCCCACCATATTTATTTCATCCCACCTTTCTTTCGAGAGCACAAACTGGCTATCATAAGATTCCTTCCTTCATATTTTTCTTCACTATAATCTCATAAAGCAAGCTTGAGTGAAATAGAGAGATCAAAAAGTGACCAAGTAAACTTCTGTAATGGAGTGAGGACTGGAACCTGGGTCTTTGCCAATCCAACACTTTAACCATTACAAAACATTGCTATTTTTTTTAAAAAAAAGCTTTTTTTGTTTAAATCTCTCTAAACTAAAAATATATCCTTCTAAAATCAGTAATTCAGCTATGAAATTCATATTGTTGAAATCAGTTAATAGGTAAGCATTGGATGATTAATCAGTAAGAAAAGCTTAATCAGAAAAAAGTTTTACCTTAAACTGATGTCTTCATCCAATACAGGAAGAAGCCTAATTTTGTTGATTTATGAGCCAATTCCCAAAATGTTGTGCTAAAAGCAAACTTAATTGAAGTGAATGGTTTGTGGATCACAGACTTAATTTCCTAAGGGGAATGTAATGTACCAGATTAAATGAAATTTAAGAGTCAGTAATACTCACCCTATTAGATTTAATCTTAAATGTACTACAGTAAACTTTGGATCAGGTCCTTAGCCAATATTTTGTTACTTGACATTAGATGCACAAAATGATAGAGTACCAAAATCAATTAGATTAAGTACAGAGCTGTTTATAATATCAGAAATTGTCTCCAGAATACAAATAGTCTCAATTACCAAATAAGTTTTCTGAACAGAAGTAAATGAGTTGGAAAGGAAGAGAAAAATATAAGGAAAAGTAATGCCCGTGCAAATATAACATTTTTATAAGTATTCCAGATTCTATTGGCACAAGTAGAATTGCTTCCTTGTCACACAGTTCTACATTATTTTTATTTTATACTTTTCTTTTCCTTCCTTTTTTTCCCCATCCATATTTCCTGCAACTTCCCATTTATTGTGACTTAAGTGAGTTTGACTTCTTCGTTGAAGTCAGGAAAATTTTGCTGTGGCATCCAAGATCATTTCATACCTAAACAGAGAAAGAAATAAACACATGTTAAACCTTCTCCATATTATTCATGTTTCAAACTGTCCTATACTGAACAGGAAGCTTCAAGGATTACATTTATATTTGCATACACATAAATAGAAGTCATAGAATGAATGAAATTATATTTGGTGAAAACAAGGAAGACATTCAGTATACTTGTACGGTTGTCTTGATATATCCAGCTGTTGCTTCCATAAAACAAAATGGATAGAGCCATTTGTGCAGATTTCGACAAATATTGTTTTCTCAAGATAGAGCAACTGCTAAATCTGTAATATAATAGCTACATATCATCTATATTTCCCTACCATCTATATATCTATCAGCCAGATTTACATAATCTGAACAGAAAGCAGTGTGTTAAACCAGCAACCACAATAAAAATGTGTTATTGTTGGTGTAAAACAGATAGTAAATTCTTGGGGTGTGGGGAAGAGTCAAAGGAAATTTCCTGAAACATTGTTTATCAAATGCACTTGTGACTGGATGGAGCCAAGAGAGAAAATATTTTAATTTAGAACAAACTTTTTCAATAAAATAATTTTCAGATATCAGGGAACCCTGTGTAAAAATACAAAAAAATAAGAAAATTTCACATGTAAATTTACTTTTAACCTACACAATCCATGTTTTCCAATGTTAAAACATCAGTAAAGGAACAGCCAATAACTGAGTCATTGTACCTAAAAATTTCTGTTATTGTACAGCATGAAAGGTTTTTTTTTTTTTTCTGTTCATCCAAATACAATCTCATGTGACACTCATATTGATCTCTTGCAGAACAGGATATCCTGGAGGCTTGATAGTACATAATTTTATGCACATCCAGAATTGTGGACAGTAAGCTGATGAAGCAATGTAAAAAGCAAAAAGAACCGAGTTAGACTACATGGTTTCCATCACTAATATTATACTATTGTGTCCACTTACAGATTGGAACCATTTCTTTTCTTATTTACTATGCAGTGAAGCAAGAACAGAAATCCATTTTTATCCAAATGACCTGCTGAAGGCAATAGCAGAGCTGCTTTCAAAGTTGTTTGAGTATGAATGGAGGCTGACACAGACTGATAATATTTGTAAAATCAGTTGAAATGCACCATTGGGCTGAAGATAAAAATAAATTCTTTATAACAATGCCATCAGCATCTAATACCCTTGCAAAGGGCTTCAATTAAAAACCAATTATCAAGCCATATTTTTAATCTTTGATGAATGAATTAGTTGTTTAATCACACCAATAAATCAATGCATGTTGTCAGCCCACATTTTGCATACATACTAGCGCTTAGTGGTCTGAGACACTGTTGTGCATAGAATTTTGTGCTGTTTATGAAGAAATAATTCATCAATTATGTATTTGCCTATATTTTCTTGACTGGTAGGTTTCAATACCAATAAAAATGATTTCAACAGGTGGCAGCATCTGGCTGACTTTGGTCTGGTTTGGAGGTTAAGCATGATCAGATCTCATGAACGAAGATGAATATACATGTCCCAGGATGATGTTGCAGCATCCAATCTGAGTCTGTCACCGGGACCAGAGGTTTAGTCTGGTCGAGCTTTTGGACTCGTTCTGGAGCCCATCCTCTGTGGCTCCAAAAGCTTGGGAGGCTAAACCTCTGGTCCCAGTGACTAACCCAGATTGAATGATCAGACTAGGCAAACTGTTACATTAGAAGATTAGAATAGAAAGTTTGAAATATGTCAATTACAACCTATTTCTATATCATTGTTAAGAAACCTTTGTGGCTTTCAAAAAAGCAGAAGTTAAGCTTAATTTGAAGGAGTTCTTAATATTGAGCATTTCAGATACTGAACTGGTTTCATAATTAGAGCCTCCTATTGCAGGAAAAAGGCTGAGGTTCAGCATACTTTAGTTTATCTAAGATCACTTGATGAATTTGCAGATGAAGGAGAAATTGAGTTAGGGTTATCATAAATGAAACTTTAGTGAACATGAGTTCCCATTTATGCAATTAAGTGTGTGTGTGTGACAGAGGGAGGGAGGGAGGGAGAGGGGGAGAAGGAGTATTGGAGAGAGAGCGAGAGAGAAAGAGAGGGAGAGAGGGAGAAGGAAGGGGAGAGGGAGGGAGAGAGAGAGAGATGGGGAGAACCTTCTAAATTAGTACCTTACCAGGAGATAAGTGAGCTCTAACTCTTTACCATTTCCTTCTGTACAAGTCTTCTTTACCACACTGGAAAGGAAGATTACTTGCCATAAGGATTCAAACTGAAGTTTCCATTCAGGCTAATTAAAGTGTGAATTTAGTGCTGGGACAGATACAACTATATAACTCTATGGACACATTCAGTGCCAAAATAGCTTCTACAGGTGTGATCAATAAATTCCATTTAGTGGCAGATTTACTGTACACAAATCAGTAATTGATGGTATTTTTGTTCTCAGAAACATTAAGGATATTAAAGGGGAAGAGGGGTGGGGAAATTTAGTATTAAAAATTTAGTGGTATAGTTTACACAAACATTTTGTAGTCAACATGGTTAAAGCAATGAAAATCAAATTGGGAAATTGTTGTCTTGTATTATTAAATAAAATCAATAATTATTTAAAAGTATTTATATGCTCAAATATGAATGTTACACATAGCTATTCATGTTATACATAGCTACTACTGCCATGCTATTTTTTTAAAATATGGTCTATATATTCAATGAGTTGAGAAACATAACAATAGAGGGAAAATGTAAGTTTTTTTAAAAAAAAATATTCCAACAGAAGTACTTGTGATTGTATCAAATAATTAACATTGCTTTTAATATTCAATTCAATTGAATTGAATAGCAAACTTCAATTAATTTGATTGGAGCAACACAAGAAAAACTGGCCATGCTACCTCCTGCCATGTGCGTGAGTTCATCGAAGCCTGGCACTCTACAAGCAATTCCATCAACAGACACATCGACCTACAATCAGCCTACAATCAGCCTTTGCAGCCTGCAAAGCCAACCAACGATGGCACCAAACCTTAACCAACCCCCCACTGCCATAATTTCACCTCCCAGTGACCCTCAATTGACATGATCTCCACATCACAAGACCCATTACAAAACCCTCATCTGATGTTACCCCCACCTGATCTATCACAAGACTCAATACAAGTCCCTCACTTGACACACCCACACTGACCCATTACAAGACCCATCATAAGACCCTCATCTGATGTGATCTTCACCTGATGTGACCTCCCCATCACAAGATCTATTGACCACACAAATCCTTTATAAGCAGAAGAACATAGACACAGACATTCCCTAAACTCCGTTGAAGACATTACCTAGCCTGGTAACGAAACATTCAGAAACCAACCCACAAGCTCAGAGAATGAACCTCCATCTTCATCCTACACCTGAGTTACAGATATTCACCACCATCGCAGTGTATAGGCATATATACACACAAAGATTTTGAAATTAGCTGTAAGAAATGTTCCTATGGGAAAGTTTTGTTGATTGGAAAATAAACATTAAGTTAAATAGGGGGAGACTAGAGGGTACTAGAGAGAACTAAAGATTAGAGTTAAAGCAAAAGTGGTCATTAATACAATTGAGCAATATTATTTAACTACAGAGGAAATCAAGAATATTTGGGAACAATGTATTACTCTATTACTTCTCACTACAAAAACATATTTAAAAGAGACTATAAAAGAGGAACAGATTTGTTGGATAAAATAACAACTGAGGCTTATCTGAATGTGGATTTGGAAATGGATTTTTAAAAGATAGACTATGCGACTGATGTAGAAAAAGATGCCACAATGGATTTATAAATGACACTGGCTGATGTCTTAATAATCAAAGGGGCATACAAATAATAAACCAGAAGAATGAATGACTTGAAAAGGTTTCTCATCTTGGACTAACCAAAGAGACATGTTAAACTAGAGTTCCTGAGAAAGACAGAGAAAAATGGTAAAAAATTAACTTCTGGGACATTATTTGAAGGGATTAAAGATCAAGGTTTTAAAAAGTAAATGGAAGAAATATAAAGTGAACATATAACTAGGCTCCAAAAATCTCTTCACAAAGTGTAGATAAGACATGGGTCGAGATTATTTTTCCTTTGTATTTTTAGAGAAAGTGATACGTTGAATTCAAAATGAATGTATTTGATTAAGATTAAAATACGTTATTATTTTCTGGTAGTCCTCAATGGACTTTTACTGGGTAAGTCCTAGTGATAGGTTTTTATTACTTGTTTATTGATAAGAGATGTGTTATGGGAAGAAGAATTGTTTAGTAGGTATTAAGTTACTGAAATTACTTACACTTGTCTGGAGGGAGAACGGAATCATTTGTTTATGTATCATTTTTTCCTTATTGTTTTTCTCGCTCTTTTGGTGTATATTTTTCTTTTACGTTACACTGCACTTTTTTCATTTGTTTGAAAAGTTAGCATTAATCTTTTATCTACTGTGTTTCTCCAAAAAGAAGGTTGAATCTTATTTTCTTTTGATCCCTGAAAAAATGGCTAGGCCTTCTTTTTGGAGGGTGCTAATTATTGAATCACCTCATGGTGGTGGCACCAACAGCCCTGTCCAGCAGGAGCCTGCTGCTGGCCCACTTCTTCTGTGGCTGCTTGCCGCCACTCGCATGCATCACCCCAGCCTCTGTTTTACCTTCGATCTGGAGCTCTGTTATTGGCTGCAGATGCCTTCCAGAAAGCCGCTGATATCTGCAGCTGATAAAAGGCAAAACAGAGTTCCGGGCGATGCATGCAAGGGATGGCAAGCGTCCGCAGAAGGTGAGGCAGATTGTTGGGATGTACAAGGCCTGGTAAGTAGGGCAACTCCACCACCACCCCATCCACACCTTAGCTTATTTACCTGTGTGCCTTGCCCCACCCCCTGCACCCCAGGGTGGGCAGGGTCTTAAATAGGGCTAATTTTGTAGGTGGGGCTTAATTTGATTACATCTGCTCAAAAATGTGATAGGGCTTCTTTTCAAGGTGGGTTATCTTTTTGGAGAAACACGGTATGTATTTGTATAATACTACTATTACAAAAAAGAAAAAAAGAAAAAAATGGACATCACATTGTCTGCTCCCCTCATATTGCTCCTTTGAACAAATGAGAGATAGGGAGATCAGAGGATGGAGAGAGAAAATATGTGTCATTATAACACAATGCAAACCCCAAGTACTTGCATCCGGTGTTGGAACACAATCCAAAAGGGCAAGTTTGGCACTGTCAATGTCACAACACATTATGGTTTTTCCTAAGCAGTGGATGCCTATGCCATTTGTAAGTACAAAACAGCTTTCTTTTAGGTAATTTACTAATGCCTACCAGTACGTATAGAGTAGAGTATTATTTGAAAATTCAATCGATTTTGATAATTCAACATGAGAAAATTATCCACAGAAATTTGACCTTTCATTGTCTTGATTTTATACAATTTGAAATTGTTTGAGCTCATTGACTGAGATGAGACACTTGTAAGGGGTCATGACACCTAGATGCAAATCAGTAGTGGGTTTCGATTTAGTTTGCTACTGGTTCACTTGTGCGCGCACGCACGCTCCTGCGCATGAGCAGAAGCATCCGGGCGGGTGGGTGGAGCCTCCTGCTGCCGCCGCTACCAGTTTTCCCGATCCAGGGTGAACCGGTAGCAACCCACCACCAATACAAATGTATGAGTTGATATTGAAGAGATTTAAAATACTTTATTTCATAGATTAAGACATTAAGAAGAAACAGCTGTGATAAAAAGAAAGGATATTCCAAGTTAAAACAGCTACAGAGGAATATTCAGTGTGAAAGAAATGGAACAGTGCTAAGTATTGATGGAATATGGAAGGTCTTTGGAGCATTTATAACTCTCCAGCCCTGTTGTAGCACAAATGCCATTAATATCACTTATAATTTTCTCCATAATGGCCCCATGTCTTCATCATTCAGTATTAGATATTTTGAGCTCAGTAACCCAGATAATGTTGCTAAACTTGTATAACTTTCTGCATTTTATTAGAACACTAACATGCTATTTATGAGAGAGAGAGGAAGGAAGGAAGGAAGGAAGGAAGGAAGGAAGGAAGGAAGGAAGGAAGGAAGGAAGGAAGGAAGGAAGGAAGGAAGGAAACCTTGACAAAAATACACCAGAACTGTTACCTAGGTCGAAATGGCTGAAACATTTGTTTAAAACTAGAACAGCAGGATAGCACACAGAAATGGCTCAGGCAAAGACCTCCATAATTCACTGAAGGAGCCAGAAGTATAGCATAGGAATATTTGCAAGGTTCTTCGGTTATAACCAGTCTCAATAAAAACAGTTTTATTCTTCCTGCATAGTTGATTTCCTTCTTTGATCTACTAGTGAAGTGACATTGCTTCAGGCCAACTGTTGTCTCTTTTTTTTCCCCATAAAGCCTCCTCTTTGAACATTAGTATTCTTCCAGGCTGGGTGGCTTCAATGAATGCCGCAAGAACAGGCCCCTGGTATTTCAAGGTCACCCAGATTGCTTTGTTCATAAGAATCAACAAAACAAATCATACCATCTCCATGCTCTGAATATTTTCACTGAAACTGATCTATGGCCCTGCACATAAATACTGTTCCTATCACCACGTAAGTATCACACAGTTAAGCATAAGTGCAAGATAGAAATATTTACATTAAAAAAAAATATTGCAGCTATAGCTTTAGAAATTCCTGATTTTTCATAGATTATTTTCGTTGATTTATAACAGACATAGTTCTTTGTATGTTACCAAGAGAGGGGAGAAAAAGAGAATTACATGTTGATCGCATATAGCCAATCTATCCATTTAAAATCACTCACAATAAACCTGTGAGGTTATTTTTTCAGAATTCTCAGATAGTATTGCTTGGAGTCTTTCCCCAATATATAAAAATGATGAATCAATCAAACTATCAAGCATTTCTAAAGGAGAAGTTTTGGCACTTTGCTTTCATATCACAATTGCTCATATTGAAATGCCCTTCTACCCATAAATACATTACTGATCATGATGCACAATCCAATATAGCTCAGATACAATTCCCACATATCTCCAAATCTGTCCTGTGCCTGGCCCTTTCGTTGTTGTTTTTTCATCATAGAACAAAGAAATTGCTTAAATAAGCTATCTCTTCTTGAGCTGTTTTTCTCTGCAGCACAACTCTTCTCTAAAGAGTGCTAACTTCAAGTTAACAAGCTCCTCTCTATGGCCTTAATTAATTGATTAGAACCCTCCACCAGTTTCCACTGCTGCCTGAAACTGAGCAGATCATAATCAGTTTCACACTTAAGTTTTATGTTTGCCTCTTGTAGTTCACAGCTGTGAGGACACTAGCCAGAACCAGCACATTTATTTTGGTATGCATTCCCCATTGTGTCCCTGCTTCTTTCTAATAGTAGTGGCCAAAATTGTGGAAACCTTTTGGGAAAAGTGTATTTTTGAGGTTTGATGGCTAATAACACCATTTTTATTTTTTATTTTTTTGAGTTTCAAGATAATCATTTTCCACTGCTGGAATGGCCTGGGAATAGCCCAGACCTTAATCCAATTGAAAATCTATGGAGCCAACTAAAGAAACTTGTTGCCAGAAGTGACCCAGCAATAAAAGCCAGTGAATAGAAGCAATTATTCAATCTTGGTTTCACATTATAACAGCTGCAGAACTAAAAGACTTGGTTCACTTCATGGGAAGATGTTGTAAGGCTGTAATTAATGCTAAAGATTATCCAACTATTAATTGACATGGTGATAATTTTTGTATATCACATTTTTTCTACATGTTTCAATTTTCTTCTTTATACTATAACTGCTACTCTAGTAGCAAATCCTTCATAAAAGTTATTGCATTACATTCTTGATTAAATTATCTTTCCATTGATATATAATTTTATAGTACTACTTAAAAAAAAAGTGGAGTTATTAGCTAGTTTTAGAAAATACACTTTTCCCAAAAGGTTTCCACAATTTTGCCCACTACTGTATAACCCTTGTCTGCAATGAATGTATATAAAAATTATCTTCTTGCTACTTATCCCAGCATTGGGGTCAGAGGTGAGTTTCAGTAGGTTCTGACCAGTTCTGGAGAACCAGTAGTGGAAATTTTGAGTAGTTCGGAGAACCGGTAGTAAAAATTCTGACTGGCCCCGCCCCCATCTATTCTCTGCCTCCCAGCTGATTGGGAGGAAATGGGGATTTTGCAGTAACCTTCCCCTGGAATGGGGAGGGAATGGAGATTTTACACTATCCTTCCCCTGCCATACCCACCATGCCACGCCCACCAAGCCACAACCACAGAACCGGTAGTAAAAATTTTTGAAACCCGCCACTGATTGGGGTGAGCGTTCCAAAGGGAAAGGAGTGGGGAGGAAAGGCTATAAGATTTGCTATTTTACCTGGCTTCCTTATGAATCAAGTTCTTGCCAATATCTTGCTTGCCATTTAGGTTCACTTGGACATTTGGGGTGATAGCCTTCTGACACTGTAAGCATAAGAGATAATCTCTTACTAAATCTTTTTTGAAATTTAGTAAGCTTCTTGCTGCTCTCAATCTTTGATATCTATCTTGCATATTCTAAATCAAGTGTTGACACACAGATTAACAGTAACAATGGGCTAAGCAAGGCTCCATAGTAGGTCACATACGATAGCAGGTTTAAAATCACTGCAAATGTTCTGAGTCCATCAAAAAAGACTAGCAACCACAGTTTGCTAGCTAATGCTCATTGAATAGATAAACTAAAATACTGCAGTCAGTTCTTAAGACTCAAAGACATTGTCCTTTTCTGTCACAGCTTTATGCATTATGACAATGACACAGAAATTCCAGTAATCTATTGTCATTCATGCTTTGAAAACATCTCCCACTCCAGGTTAGCTTTCTTAAGATTAAGTTATAACTCTGACTCCTCTAGGAGATAAATATAAAAGTAAGGGGATTCCTTGAAAGAGAGAATAACTATAAAAAAAGAAAAACACTGTGTTCTGCTTGCATTTGCCTTTAAGTCAGATGGGCTTCAGTGCACCTATGTCTCAGTATCACTGTTTGGCTGAACTCTTTAAGTGGTGGTGGGGTACGAGCTTTGGTTGAAGAAAATGAGGAGGGAAAGAACAGGTGTTCAGAAAGATTTTACATGGATTCTGTTGCTAGGGAAACCATTCTTTTGGCTGCTGAAATAACCCATGTCTGTCAAACTGGCAAAGCAAGCAAAGCAAGGGAGAGAAAACATATATGCATATTAAAGAAATTCATTTTCCTTCATATACAGCAACATTTAAAATAGGAAAAGGACAAAAAAAATTAATGATTTTGAAAATATTCTGTATTTTAACGAAAATATTTTAAAGCTATTTAAAAAAAAACAAACATCCAAAGCTTTGACATTAAAAAATAGCTCTAGAATTTTACAAAATGGGAGTCGTTTGAAAGTTATACAATTGCCTTAGCCTAAAGAATGACTGAGATGCACTGCAAATTATTTGCAACTGTATTCTTAAGCAATGCAAAGATGACAAAATACTTTAATACTGCAGTAATCTATGCATCAGACAAACCACTCATATATTAAACTGTAACAAATAATGAGATTAGGGTGAGATTTTAAAGATTAATATTGTTTTTCTCTAGCACTCTAGGAAATAGATTCATAAAAGAAAATAATTGGAAACCACATCCCAGATGTAGAGAAATTGGTCCCAGATTCCAATGAGAACAGTGTGACTTGACAACCACACTAAGAAGATTAAGTTAGCATCCTCCTTTCTTTAGAGAAAAAAAATATGTTTCTGAGAGATGTATCTGAATTAATCTCTCTGTCTCTCTCTGTCATCTCTATCTCTATCATCTCTATCTCTATATCTCTGTCTCTCTCTCTATCATCTCTCTCTCTCTGTGTGTGTGTATCTCTCTCTGTCTTTCTATAATCTCTATCTCTATATCTCTGTCTGTCTCTCTGTCTCGGTCTCTCTGTCTGTCTCTCATCTCTCTATTTCTACCTCTAATCTCTATCTCTATTTATCTCTATATCTCTGTTTTTCTCTCTATCATCTCTGTGTGTGTGTGTGTGTCTGTATCTCTCTCTCTCTGTATAATCTCTTTCTCTATGTCTATATCTATCCCTATATCTATTTTTCTCTCTTATCTCTCTATCTCTGTTTCTCTCTGTGTGTGTGTCTCTCTGTGTCTCAGAGTCTCTCTCTCTCTCTCTCTCTCTCTCTCTCTCTCTCTCTCTCTCTCTCTCTCTCTATGTGTGTGTGTGTGTGTGCGTGTCTCTCTCTCTCTCTCTCTCTCTCTCTCTCTCTCTCTCTCTCTCTCTCTCTCTCTCTCTCTCTCTCTCATCTGTTACAATTTAAAATTTCCCAATTGAGTTAGTTCTTCATGTTATGGAAAATTGCAGAAGCAGTAATGATTATTTTATACATACATACTAGTACATTCATACATACAGTCTGACAATATCGGTTAGGTATACTGATGTATGAGCAGTAAAATACACACATTTATATTGTTTTGCAAGTCCAAAACTTGTACTCATTATCACAAGACCTTTTCAGGAAGGTTGATAGATCAGAACCCTTGCTAAATTATGGTGCAGCTGCACCAAGAAATTTAAAAAGTCACTGTTGGTTACTACTGTTTGTTATACAGTATAATACATAGTGTGGCATAAGGATAATGAAGGTCCTCCTTTGGTAGTATCTTTAATTATGCTGGAAAAATTAGAGGGGGGAGAAAAGTTTGTAGCAGTAGTGACACCCTCATAAGTGTTGCTGACAGGTATCTTCAGCTGGGAGTGATGGCATTTTATCAGTGCAAAGGAAAGGAAAAATATCAGGAATTTAAGAACTATGGTGGCACAGTGGTTAGAATGGAGTATTGCAAGCTAAGTGCCAGGAGTTTGATTCAAGTTGACTCAGCCTTCTGAGGTCGGTAAAATGAGGACCCAGATTGTTGGGGGCAATATGCTGACTCTGTAAATCACTTAGAGAGGGCTGTAAAGCACTGTGAAGCAGTATATAAGTCTAAATGCTATTGCTGTTGCTAACTGTTCCTTCGGACACTTCCTTTGGGAGTGCACAAGAAATACCACGTGGATCAGGGAGTATAGCGTGGGCTGAGGAGTCAAATAAGGTTTACATAGTATGCTTCCTGGTTAGGAGACCACATGGGAGTGCCACATGGGTTAGGAATGATGAGCACAGGTGTGCAAGAGGTGCTTCATGGGACTAGGACAGTACACAGAGGGGCAACCAAGTTAGGGAGAACGAGTAATGGTACACAAGGGGTATCATGTATGCCAGGGTGAACATGTGAGGAGGGTATTTCAAGGATCAGGTTTCTTAAGATTATATTATTTATCTGATTCTTCCAGGAGATAAATATAAAAGTAAGGGGATTCCTTGAAAGAGAAAATAACTATCCGATAAAAAGAAGAGTGCCTGGGTATGTGTGGGCTAGGGAAAATACACAGGGGATGTGGATTGAAGAGGGTGTATGAGGTGCATAAAAGTGCTGTATGGGTCAAGGGAAATCATCTGGAGATGGGTTGTATGGGTCAGACAGGGTATATGGGAGTGCGCAAGATGTACCATGCAGCTTGGAGAAGGTGTGCAAGGGGTGGTGGGTTCACAGGTGCTGCATAAATTGAAGAAAGTGCATGGGGGAGTAGTGTTGTCTGGGAAAGGTATGTTCCATGGACCAGCGGTAGTGGGGAGGAGGAGATAGTTTTGCCTGTACAACCTAATCCTGTGCATGCTTAAATAGAGTTTTGCATGCTCACCCAACACTTGTGCAGCCTGGTTTCCAACAGGCTTCAGACTGGTACCGATCTGCGGACCAAAAGTTTACTTTATTAAGTAATTGATTTATTCATATTTAATTAGTCGTGGCTGAAAAAAAACGGGGGAAGAGATGGGTAACCCTATGGCAGAGGATCACTAGTATTGTTAGTACAGAGTGTATCTAAGGCAGTAGATGGTGTACTGTACTATCACATGATCTTCTATATTTGTAAAATATACTCCCATTCTATGTGTATTTTAATTTGGTCTTTGACCGCAATAAAAGCTTACTTACTTACTTTATACTATGAGATAAATTTATAAACCATTACATGTAATTTCTATATACTAGTTTAATATACTATATACTAGTCTAATTTTCAAAATAGGGCTCTAATTGGGACTCTGAGCAAGTAAAATATAGGCATTTTATGTTATACACTTAATTAAAAGTGAAATTAAAACCATGTAAATGAAGTCCCAAATATGCTTTTCCAAAAAGCAACTGGGTTTTCTTTCTTGAAAACATTTCCCTTCTCATCCAAAAAACGTCTTTAGTTCTCAAAGAAAAGGAAGTCCAGTTGCTTTTTGAAAAGCACCTTGGGACAGGTGCTGGATGATTGAGAATCTCCATCTAAATGTAGCTTTCTGAATAAAGGACAACACCAAACAATGCAAAACAAGTGGAATAATTTCCCCAGATAAATTTCTGAAACAGTGCATCCAGAAATTCATTTTATAAATATATAGAGGAATACCATATATAATGTGGTATAAATTAACAATGAAAAAATATTCAGTTTTAAGGTATTAATTTTATCCCTTTAACAGGGGCCCAGCAATGCAAATCCACTGCTATTGCCATAACAGTTTATTTAAATTCAGTTTAATCATCTCAAATACAGTGCTCTCCTTGAAGGATATAGTACATTAATGGTAGGAGTGAAAAGAATCAGATAATGTCATACAGCTGTCACATCAAAAGCTAGATCAAAAAGAAAAGTTTTCAGAGTGATGAAAAGCTATCAAAGAGAAGTGCCGTGTGATTTCTTGAAGTTGACAACTGCGAAGAATGGGGTGCTGATATGGAAAAATCTTTCTTACACTTTCATCAACTCACAACTTGGGTGAAGGCAGGATCATAAATGAGATGGTAGACCTTTAGATATCCTGGCCTCCACAAGGGAATGTAGATGTGTACTAAAAGTAATTGACAGCCATTATTGTTGCTATGAAAGAGAAGTTATATGTCCCATACTCATGCTGTAGTCAAATTCTAGATAAGAATACACAAACTAGAGTATCTAATCAAATTCATCTCTGTGTATTACATCACACTGTAGTCCTGATCTGACAGATCTATGTAAGGACACAAGTGGCTCCCCTTTCAGCTATAGGTAATAAAAAATATAGGTCTCTAACAGCAGTTCCAGACTGTAAACATGTGTCACCTCAAGAACTGCATCCAGTTTTGGTCACCACACTATAAAAAAGATGTTGAGACTCCTGGTTGTTGAGCAACCAGGATAATTAGGGGACTGGAGACTAAAACATACGAAAAACGGTTACATGAACTGGGCATGACTAGTCTAGTGAAGAGAAGGACCAGGGAGACATATCAGTGTTCCAATATTTGAGGGGCTGCCAGGGATCAAGCTGTTTTCCAAAACACCTGAAGGCCAGACAAGGAATAATGGATGGAAACTGACCAAGGAGAGATTCAATCTAGAAGAGGAACTTTCTGACAGTGAGAACAATCAACCAATGGAACAGCTTGCCTTTGGAAGTTGTGGGAGCTTCAGTCCAAAAGATTGGACTGCTATTTGACAGAAATGGTATAGGGTCTCCTGCTTGAGCGGGGGGTTGGTCTAGATGACCTCTAGACCAACTCTGTTAATCTGTTAAATCTGTCACATCCACCAGCTTTGGCTTGGAACCTTGCCAGTGTTCTGTCATCGGTTGGGAAGGGAAGGGGAAACAAATGGGCAATATTTGTTGTGTACCTTTATGAGGGGAAATTGGGCTGGGGGAATTGACAGTTGAGGAAGAACAAAGCATTCTAGAATCCAGTTCGTAGTGATGCACTGGCATCTTCAAGGCTGTTTGCCTTGAGTGTGGAATTTTACCAGTCCAAACACCTCAGAGTTTCTCATAACATCTCAGTGGTGGTGGATTGGTTACGCACGGATCATGTGGGGAGGAGCTGGGGAAACCAGGGGTTTTAGTTCTATATCGGCACCTGGGAATTTTAGATTCCACTTGACTTTTCTGCAATCAGCATCTCTTAGTAAAAGTGGCTTTTCACTTAAAGAGTTTTACTTCCCTAAGACTGGGGCAAGTTTGATAACATGTCACTTAATAAGAATACTTGAATGCTTATTTACACATTTGTTAACCAGTTTTCAGGTAATATAAAATAACGATCTATCTCTCTATCAACCAAATCTATTAAACACAGGTGAAAATTAATAATGAATGTAATAATTTGAGATTCCATAGGAAATTGAGATTGTCTGAAGAGATTGTCCTAAATTGTCACACACTGTAATGCGCAATGAGAATGACCTTGGGAGAAGGAGTCCCAAAAGAGCAATACAGGTAGTCTTCGACTTACAAGAGCTCATTTAGTGACCGTTAAAAGTTACAGCACCACTGAAAAAGTGACTAGTGACCATTTTTCACACTTACAACCGTTGCAGCAGCCCAGTGGTCACATGATCAAAATTCAGAAGCTTGGCAACTGTTTCATATTTACGACAGTCACAGTGTCCCAGGGTCATGTGATTCCCTTTTGTGATCTTCTGACAAACAAAGTCAATGGGAAAGCCGGATTCACTTAACAACCGTTTTCCTGAAAAACTGCAGAGATTCACTTAAGAAACGTGGCAAGAAAGGTCATGAAATTGGGCAAAATTTGCTTAACAAATCTTTCACTTAGCAACAGAAATTTTGGGTTCAATTGCAGTCGTAAATTGAGGACTACCTGTGGTCAGACAAAAGATATTTCAGCCTACAGAAGGAATGGGGGTAAAGAAAGCATCTCAAAAGAGTCTCCCATTATCTCAGTGGTGAAATCCAATTTTTTTTTACTACCAGTTCTGTGGATGTGGCTTGGTGGGTGTGGTGTGGCTTGGTGGGCATGGCAGGGGAAGGATACTGCAAAATCTCCATTCCCACCCCCTCTGGGGCCAGCCAGAGGTGGTATTTGCTGGTTCTCTGAACTATTCAAAATTTCCGCTACTGATTCTCCAGAACCTGTCAGAACCTGCTGGATTTCACTCCGGCCTTAGCTCTATAGAAAGTGAAGAGAGGAGGGAAGTACTTTCAAATTTCCAAGATTCTGTTAGTGTAATCTTACAATTAGGTAAGTAAATTAGTTATCTGATTTCCTATCTGGGCCCCCTCACAGGACTGACATACAGCCTTGTCTTAGAGCAACTCAGGCTCAAACCTTAACTGTGTCCATTCCAGTCCTTTGAAATCCTTCCTTTCTTAAACTTTCAAATCTCCCTGAAAACAGAGTTCTTCCAGCAGCCATTCAGGGATGGAAAATCCTTTCCCTTCTGGGATGGGGGTATACCGATCTGGATTTTATTAGCTTTTTTGCTTCAGTCCTAAACCCCCTTTGTCTTTGGTTGTTGTTGAACACATCATTTCCACTGACCAAATTGTTTCCTTTATGGTGCAAAATAGAGGAAGAATTATTTGGTGTCCCTACTTTCCATCTTTATTCTGCTGCCCTTATGTACATGAAAGCGTTAAAACTGGAACAACAAAAGACCATTCCCTTTGGGTCTGTCTCTGCTAAATATCCACAGTATTTTTTCTGCACCTTGTTATATACATATAAAGCTATATCTATAATGTAAATTTTTGCCTGTATCTTTTGCTCTGGGCTTTTGCTTGTCTTTTATCCCAGTTAACTGCTTGGGGAGGGGAGGGGGGTTTGTTGATGGTTAATAAATAAACATCAAATTATATTTTTTCTAGCTGAGCTGAGTGACATGAGTACTTGCTCTGATCTGGATATATGGATGGTCTGGGAGTGTGCTTGATGCAAACTAAACGGAAAATTACTTGCAAACTGCTCAGGATCTATGGATTGACCCTGAGCAGTATATAAACTGTTATAAATTTAAAAATACTCTTTGCTAAGTCGAATGGAGCAAACTTCTTAAAAATATCCTACAAAGAGGTTTTAATTGTTGACTTCATTTTTTAAAAAATCGATCCAATTATTTTTTTTCCCCATTTTTAAATCTAAGTTTATGTTTTATTATGAGCTTTTTGAGAAACCCTGGCTGTTGGCAGTATAATAATAAGTTAATAAATGTGTAAGGGCACTGAAAGTAGCAGAGTTTGTATCACACAGTTTTTATAAATAACCAAAAATGGCACCAAGTTTTTCAGTAAATTAAAGAGATGGCTGCCGTCAACAAGACTTCACTCCTAACTTCCATCAAGGTAATGTGTCTTATTGGTGGTTACAGGAGCAGGACATCAAAGGCAAATTTCAAAGTGGAGGCAAGTTATCCTTAAGAGAACTTGACCTGAAATATTTGAGGTTGAAGTCAAAATCAGCTATCTTGGGGATAGAAATATATAGTCAAATATAAGAACCAGGAAAAAAGTGTGCTGTAACTTTGCCTACATAAGTATGTTTGCTGCTGCAATGTGCTATCAAAGTGAAGTTTCCAAGACAATTATAAAAGCAATTCCACCTAAAATACATTGTGATTATTTGGCATGGATATAACCTGTTCATATGTCTCTAAGACAAGAGTTACTACTTCCAAATCTATTTCTATACTTCATCTTCTAGGCTTCTGAATTTCATTAGTATTAATATAATTAAAGTTTGGCTATGGTGTTCAATAAGAAGAAAATGTCACTAGTTCATCATCCCTTGGATTACACTTAAATTAGAGTACCAAAGATAGCTATTATAATACAAATTTCAAAGGTTATCTGTTAGCTGATAATAATTTCCTGAACTTGTATGAGTAATATTAACTCTGAATTCTGCTTTAAAGTTAATAATTACATGACAATTTATATTACGAACTGGCATTTAGTAGTTACAAGGAGTATAAAAACTACACTCTATTCCCGGCTGTGATTAAATATATATATATATATATATATATATATATATATATATATATATATATATATATATATATGAAGTAAGAAAATTTATATATATATATATATATATATATATATATATATATATATATATATATGCTTCCTTCTTAATATTATATTCCAGAATTGATCAGAATCATCAGTATAATAAAATTCCAAGCCAGTTGTTGTGATCTTATCGACTTCATTTAATAGTAAATTAATAATAATATCAGAAGTGAATTTCAACTGAAATTATATTTGAATCCATCTTGGAGAACCCTTTGGGGCAGGCTACCAAAATGCATAACTTTCAGAGAATTTGAAGAAAAGGATGAAATAATCTTAGAAAAAAATAGCATGAAAGAATTTATACTACTTCATTATCAGTGGGATGATGAAATAGGGAAATATTATAAGATTTTCAAGGAAGGTCCCACAGAGTCTTCTGCAATGTAAACTTGGCTCATGTCCCACTTAAATCCCAGGGGCAGCCATGGGGAATATATGGTTGGGTGTGAGACATGATTAACACTTCTTGGGAAATAACATGATGTCAATTGCCTTGAAGAAGACAGTAACATACCAATTCCTGAACAAGCCTCTCTCAACCCAATCATATTGGATAACTATTCCTTTTTTAGGGAAGATTTTTAGAGAAAGTAGAAGTCGCAGAGACTTATATAAAAAGCAAGAAGCAAAATCCTTTCAGTCAAGGGCTGAAACTACATTAGTCACTCTAATGGACCTGGATGGCTAAAGTATGTCTTTCTTGATTTTATTAGATTTCTCAGTGGCTTTCTTGGTCCAATTTCTCTGCTGAAATTATAGTGGTTTATGGTCGATATGAATTCCAGTCTGCAAACATGTTATGTCATAACTCATTTTTTTAGTCTTCAAGATGTTATAAAGTCTAACATTATTTCGAAGGCTAAGATGGTGCTTCTCCAAGTTTTCCAATAAAAGGCTGCCACACTAAAATTTGATTTGAACCCAGAATCCAGAGGTGAAACACTTGACAAATTTTAAAATGAGTTGTTTTAATAAAGCAAACTAAGTTTTATAGGGCATAGTCCACATTCTAAAGGTTTGCCCAACTTTGAATACATAAAAAAATTGATCCCTGACACTGCAAAAGCAAGAAGAATGGCAGACAGATCCCTGATTTTCAGAGTCAAAGATGACATATCTCAACATGATTGTGATAAAAGGCACTAGTATTACAGCTTGACACTATTGTACTTTTTCACCTTTTCTGAGCTGGGGTGAAATCAGTGGTGGGATTCAGCCAATTCGTACCACTTCGGGAGAACCAGTTGTTAACTTTCTGGGCAGTTTGGCAAACTAGTTGTTGGAAGAAATCATTAGGGCAGAGAACCGGTTGTTAAATTACTTGAATCCCACCACTGGGTGAAACATAGGAAGTAATACTAAGATACATGGCACTACACAAGCTCGTAGATAACATGATACTTCCATGATTTAACTGACTGCATTCATGAATCATGCATTCATGTATATGAAAATTAAATGGTACCAACCCAAATATGGAAAAAAAAATGCAGATATAGGTATTTTAAATTCCTCAATTAAATTTATAAGTGTGGTATTTGAAAGAGACATGAAATAAATTTGGCGGGGATCAAATATTAATATATTAATTATTAAGGCACATAGCAGCACCTTTCAAAACATATCAGAACATCTGTGAAATTGACCTCTAAGCACAATGTTTATACATTTATTTGAGGGGCCAGTCTTTGGAGTGGAGAATAGCAAATATGCATTGTTTGGGGGAGAAAATAATTATAGATTCCTCCTGATCTTTAATTTTATAACTTTTTTGTGATGGTTGTTAAGGGAAGACCGTGGCTGTTAAGCATATCCATGTATCCGAAAATCCAAACATTTTTTGATGGAAATTGGCCCCAAAGACCAGAAACTAGCAAAAAAAAGTTTAAACTATGATCATGTAACTGCAGAATGTTGCAACTGACTGTAAAGATGAGCCTTTGTGAAATTGCTGAAATGCAGTGATGTGACCACAGGGGTATAGCACTGTTGAAATTCTGGAACCAGATCATAAGTTGCTTTTTTTTTTTTTTTTTTGGCATGGTGTCTGTTTTAACATGTAAATGGTTGCTAAATGAGGACTACCTATATGGTATATTTCTGTGTATGGTATAATACAGGGGTAGCCAAGCTGTCTCAGGAATTCTGGGAGTTGAAATCCACAGGTTGTAAAAGGGCCACAGTTGCCCATCCCTGATATAATAGTGTCTAGTCTGGTACCAACACTGAAGACAACGGTGTAAAGAATTTTGGACTCCAGAATCAAGATTTGCCAGTTCTATGCTGTTCAGTACTGTACTCATCAGGTACAAGTTTTCCCATAAAACAGCAATATTGTCATGGTGAAATTCATGGATCTGTGGCAAAGTGCATTCTTTGTACTAAAACATTTTAATTTCAACCATGGAAACTCTGGGTAGTACTGGAAGTGATTAACTAAATCCTAGAATCAATGAACCCATCAGCCTGTACTATACAAATATAATAATCTAACTAATAGCTTAATAAACTGCTTCTATGATCTTTACTGGTTTACCAAAAAATAAAAAGCCAGTGATTAAGATGCCAAAGTAGAAATTAGAAAATTATGAGTTCTAGTCCTTCCTTTGATGAATTTGAATAACTTTGGACCAGTCATTTTGTATTCTCTCTCCCTCCCTCCCTCCTTCCCTCCCTTCTTAATTTACTTCACAACCTTGATGGAATCACTAATCTTCAAACAAGCCATCATTTATGGTTGTATACATTTTCTTTATTTCTTCCACAAAGTTCTACAAGATTTCATTTTTTTAGTCAGGAAAAAATATATGAGAAGTTCAGTATTTGAATGGAGGTCACCAGGAAAGACCAAAGTTGTAGGCTAGACTGGGAAGTTATAAAAATATATTCCGCAACACATTAGTGGCAAACTACTTACTACTGCCAAGAAGATTAGATGAAGGTGGTAATGTAGTCACCAAACACTGACCTTGAAGAATATTTTATTTTTATATCCTATTCTCCCTAAATTACTGAAACCATTTATAGTTCTCCATAGTTGGCAATAAACTGCAAAATGTAAATTAAATCTGGAGATTGCTGACTGCAAAGAACAGCTACCCTTTCAAACCCTATTAAAGCTAGAGCATAATAGCTACCATATTAATAAACAATGACTAATAATAATGGTACATATTTTTTATTACTAGAGAGGCACTGGAATTGTCATGGTAGGAATATGAATAAATTAGAGGCAGACGATAAATAGCAGAAGCAAAGTAACACAACAGCATAAACAACAACAAAAAGCTAATGACAGAATGATGAAAGAAAGAAAAACACTGATTGCCAGAAGCTATTGTCCCGTCAGACAATATGAAACTTAAAGGTTTATGAGTGCAGATAAAGTGCTTTTACTGACAGTTATAAATTTATATTTTATGTTTGAACCCAATTACATAGAAATTAGATTATTGTTAAAGCACAAAATTCAAAGAAAAGGTTATATATTTTGATAGGCATATTACTTGCTTGATTTCTGACTTCTTCCAGAACTTCAAGGTAAGATTTACCAAAATTTCTCCTTTATTTTTTCCAACAGTTCCATCTCCAGAATGTAGTTTAGACTGAGAACTAGTGACTAGTCCCAAATCATCCAGTGAAGTTTTGTTGGTAAGTATGGACTTGATCTGGATGTCCTTGGTCCTGGTTAGCAATAGCACTTAGACTTACATACTTCACAGTGCTTTACAGCCTTCTGTAAGCAGTTTACAGAGTCAACAAATCTGGGACTTCATTTTACTGACCTCAGAAGGATAGAAGGCTGAGTCAACCTTGAGCCAGTAAGGAGTGAACTGCTGGCAGTCAGCAGAATTAGCTTGTAATACTGCATTCTAACCACTGCGCCACCACGGTGCACAGTATAGTACACAATCTATAACAGACCGGAGACTTTAATTTAAAACCAGCTACTGAGATCAATGGAACAAGTTAATTATGACTTCCCTAATTCTGATTTCAGGGGGTCAGCAATAAATCTGATTTACTGTATGTGTTTGTTCCTTCCACAACAGTGACAGCAAATATAAAAAAGAAAATAATAATAATTATTATTTCCTCACAATTTATTTCTAAAAATAGATAAATGGACATAATTAGGCAAGTGATTTAATGATATGCCAATGATTTAAAGGACAGATGTTGAAAGGTTGCTGCAACCTAAAGAGTAGTTAGTATTCCTTAGAAAAACGTGCTTCTTATTACAAAGCCCCCATTGTGGAGCAAATGGTTAATCAAGGAAGCACGAAACTCCTGGTTAGTATCATCTATTCTTGAGGCAAATGTTAGTAACACCAAAAAGGAAATATTTTTTACAATAATTGCAACCGTCCCGGTTACCATCATTAGGCATATGCTGCATGGCCTCAGAGTCCCATGGTCACATGTTCGCCATTTGCAACTTCCTGCCAGCTTCCTCATCAACTTTGCTTTTCAGAAATAGGAATAGCACTTAGAGTTATATACCACTTCATAGTGCTTTACAGCACTCTCTAGGTGCTTTACAGAGTCAGCATATTGCCCCCAACAGTCGAGAGTCTCATTTTACCAACCTTGGAAGGGTGGGAGGTTGAGTCAATCTTGAACCAGTCAGGATCAAATTCCTGTCAGTGACAGAGTCAGCCTGCAATAGTGCATTCTAGCCACTATGGTTCCTGGTGGAATCAGGGAAATCATGGCACATTGTGATGTGATACTTGTGAGTCAGTTGCCAAGTGCCCAAATTGCAATCACATTATTTCAGGGATGTTGCAATGGCTGCAACTTCAAGAAACAGTCATAAGTCTACCACCATTGTAACTTTGAACAGTCGTTGAATAAATAACTGTTAAATGTGGGCTACCCATATAAGCTTTTGCATGATGTCATTGTACTACATGACTTATAATATAAAGATGCAACTTCTGAAGTATATCCATAGTCATTTTCCATTATAAGGAACAATGCCCTTAATACTCATCACTTCTGAAGAGAAGAGACCATTCTTAAATAAAAGCCAAGATTGAAATTTTATTAGTTTGCTTTTATTTTTAGTTTTATTTAGTTCCTTCTCAAATGAATAATTGAACTTTTTACACCTATTCCCTAATACATACATTTTTATGAGCACTAGAAGCTAACATGCCCAGTTTCCAAACAATTTCTCTAATGTACATTGTTATATGCACCTGCTCAAATAATAGGCATCTTAAGTGCATTTTATCTACTATACACATTTTTTATTTGTAAAAAATGCACAGAAGCATTACAAAAATGTACAGCATTCATTCTACCATAATTTAATGACCATGAAATGATTCCAGTGCAATAAAAACTCTTTTTGTTGTACTGTGAGGTAAAATAGAAGTTTTGTCTGTAATGTGTAACTGCCAGAACTTCTTTATAGAGATTTTTTTTAATCATATATACAACTATGATGACTTATGACAGCTGATATTGAACTATTCAATTTTTCCCTCTCAGAACACATCCTATGGGGTAGTTGTTGTAGCGCGGGAATAACGAGAGGCACAAGCAAGCTAGTGACAACAGCTCTTTAATTCAGGGTGAGACTTCAGCAAAGAAACACAGGCAACAGTCCTCTTTATATACTTTTCAGAGGCAACCATGAGCCAATCAGAATTCACTGAACATTGGAATTTCCCGCACAAAATAGATACATACATAACACCCCTCCACTCCCAGAAGGCACTTAACCTATCTATTTACATATTTACATACAAAATCACACAGGTGACCAGGGCGTGTCTTAGTCCTGGTTGACCTGCGCAGTTCAGTTGTTGGCGAGGCATCGAGCCGGTCGGAGGGACCTCCCTTCTCTCCCGGCTCCGCCAATGGAACCTCCTGGATTTCTCCGGAGGTGTGGCTATCCCCGGCTGGGAGTGTCGACTCTCCGGGGCGGCGCTGGAACTCTGGGTTGCCAGATAAGTATTCCGGCTTACTCGGCCTTGAGGTAGCTGTTTCAGGAAGACTTGGATAGTTAGGACTCACAGTGATTGAGGTTTCGTTTGGTAAATGTTTACACAATTGATCTATTTGTCTCCTCCATGCCGTATATCAACTGTGTATGACTTTGGACCTGTAATTCCTACGATGGTTCCCTCTACCCACAAGGGCCCGTTGATGTAGTTTCTGTCAAATACTGGTGTTCCCACTTGGAATTGCCTTAGTCCTCCCCCTTCCCCCTTGATGTTATCGGGGGAGTAATTGGGATGCAATTGATCGAGAGTGCACCTTAGCTTTCGGCCCAGTAAGAGCTCGGCTGGGCTGCGGCCCGAGATTGGGCATGGGGTGGCATGCTGTACAGCTAAGAACTCATCTATTCTAGCCTGCCAGTCCCCTGCATTGAGCCGGGACAGAGCTTCTTTGGCTGTTCTCACAAATCTCTCTGCAAGGCCATTCGAAGCCGGATGAAAAGGAGCGGATAATGCATGTCTTATGCCTAACTCGGCTATATAGCCCTCAAATTGAGTTGCCGTGAATTGGGGCCCATTGTCAGAAACCAGGGTGTCCGGTAACCTGTGTGTTACAAACAGTTTTATGAGTACTTTGATTACAGCCTCAGAAGTGGTAGACGACATTAAGGCAATCTTGAGCCACTTAGAATATGCATCTACAATGATTAAGAAGTTCTGGCCATGGAACGGGCCAGCGAAATCGATGTAAATCCTCCCCCACGGTCCCTTTGGATTTTCCCATTCCCGAATGGGAGCTATAGGAGGATCTGGGTGGGATTCCTGGCAGGGCCTGCACTTCCCCACCCACTCAGTGATGTCTTGGTCGAGATGTGGCCACCACACATAGCTACGAGCTAGGCCTTTCATGCGAACAATACCAGGGTGTCCCCCATGCAGCATTTCTAGGACCCTGTGCCTTAACCGCGATGGAATGACCACCCTGTCTCCCCACAATAAGCAACCCCCCAACATTGACAGTTCATTTTTCTTGTTAAAATACAATTGAAAATCACCATTGTCCACCTTGGGAGGCCAATCCTGCATCACCCAGCCCATTACAGTGCGCAAAACAGAGTCCCTGGCAGAAAACTTAGCCACCTCGCTTGAAGAAATGGGGCCCAGGGATACAACATCTATGAGTAGCATTGGGGCTTCCAGAGTCAGGTTGTCCAATAGTTCGGGCAAGGGGCATCGGCTGAGAGCGTCAGCATGTCCCAGAGTCTTGCCCGGCTGGTGGAACAGTTTGTAGGAGTAGGCGGCTAAGAATATGGACCATCTGGTCATCCGGGGAGAAAGTGCAGCCGGGGTCGGTTTATCTCCAGCCAAAAGTCCCAAGAGAGGCTGGTGGTCCGTAATGAGTTCAAAAGTACGGCCAAACAAGTACTCGTGAAATTTTTTGACCCCAGCTACAGCCGCTAAAGCCTTCCTGTCAAGCTGGCTATAGTTCCTTTCAACACTGGACAAAGTGTGAGAGTAATAGGCGATGGGCGCCTCTAACCCGTTCGGTAGCCTATGGCTTAAAACTGCGCCTACGCCAAAAGGGGAAGCGTCACACACCAACACTAGAGGTAGTTCAGAATTGTATTGGATGAGGAAACTGTCCTCAGACAAAAGTCTCTTTACTGCGCTGAATGCAGCCACTTCTCATTTGCCCCACACCCAGGGAACGTTTTTCCCAAGGAGCCTGTGCAGTGGCTCTGCAATGGTGGCTTTGTGCTTCAAAAACATAGTGTAGAAATTAAGCAGCCCCAAGAAGGCTTGTAGTTTGGGCTTCGATTTAGGGGTGGGCGCATTCTGGATGGCCCTGACTTTGATTTCTGTGGGGTGAATACCCGTGCCATTGATTCAGTAGCCTAAGAATTCCACTGATGGAACTGCTATCTTGCATTTTGCTCGTTTGAGTTTGAGTCCCGCTTCTCGGAATCTGGTTAGGACTTGTCTAACCCTATGTCCTAACTAAGTCTCGTCTTGGCCACTAATTAGAATGTCATCGAAATATGGGACAACTCCTGGGAGGGCTTGTAGAAGGTGCTCCATGGTACTCTGGAAGAGCCCTGGGGCGATGCTAACCCCAAACTGTAGCCTAGTGCATTTAAAGGCACCTCTGTGAGTTACTATGGTCTGTGATTCTGCCGTAGCATCATCTACTGGCAGCTGCTGGTACGTCTGCGCAAGGTCTAGTTTTGTGAATAGCTTGCCAGGCCCCAAGGAGTGTAGTAGATGGTGGACGATCAGAACGGGATAGGTGCTCTGCTGCAATGCCTTATTGATCGAACACTTATAGTCAGCACAAATTCTAATTGAGCCGTCCGATTTAATTGGCGTGATCTATGGGAACTAACACCCCTTGCTTAATGAGCTTGTCGAGCTCTGCATCAATTTTGGGCTTTAAAGCAAATGGAAACCGTCTTGCTTTTAGCCTGATTGGTGCTACATTGGGGTCTAAATTAAAAGAGATAGGGGTCCCCACGTACTTGCCTAGAGTCTCTTCAAAAACGTCCCAAAATTCATGAAGAAGGGTTTCTTTGAGGGATGGCCCACCGATGCTGTGAACGCCCGTGAAGCCCATGCCGAGGGCTCGGACCCACGCCATGCCCAGGAGACTCGGTAGTGGCTTGCTTACGATGGTCAGGGGCAGCTCCTTCTGGAACTCACCGTAGGTGACCCAGAATGTGCCCACACCTTCTACGGGAACTCGGTTTCCCTGGTAGTGGAGGAGGCAAACTTTCTGTCGGGACAGCTGGGTTTTCTGGAACTTAGGCAGGAGTGCTTTGAGTGTTGTCCAGGACATTATTGATAGTGTAGACCCGGTGTCGATTTCCATTTTGCACAGTCTGCCATCGATTTCTACTTTCGTGTAGACTTTCTCATCATCGGTTGTGCTGGCTTGGCCGATTCTTGTGCTGTAGGTCTCTCGCTTTTGAGATTCGCGCTGTTTTCTCGCGCCATCATCTTTGATTGGCTGTTTTGAACAAGCCGGTTCTGGTTGGTCGCAGTAGTCACGTGGCTTACAACTATGCGGAAATTGACCTCTACAAACTCGTGCTAGGTGGCCTTTTCTCTCGCAATGCCTGCAAATGGCGTCTCTGTATTTACACAATTGTCTCTCGTGATCTCCGCCACAGCTAGAACAGTTCTCGTGGCAGTGGCTTTGCTCGCTCTTTTTCTTTTCTGTATTTTTTTTTAATTTGATTTATATGCCGCCCTTCTCCGGAGACTCAGGGCGGCTTACAATGCATTAAGCAATGGAAGACGTCCTTGTCCGACTCTTCCTCTGTGCTGGTTCGCGCCTCTTCTCTGTGAACAGGGGCTGTTTTCGGCCCATCTTTGCTTGATAGTGGTCGCTGCAGCGCTTCAGAAGCCTTCGTTGATGCTTCGTGTGCTTGGGCTTCGTCCAACGCGTCGGCTAGTGTTAGGTCTGGCTTGGCCAGGAGACGCCTCTGTAAACTAGTGTCTTTAATGCCGCAAATCAATTGCTCGAGTAGCGCGTCGTTCAAGTCTCTGTAGTCACAATGCATTGTGGCTTTTTGAAGGGCAGCCACATATGTGCTGACCAGTTCTCCTTCTTTTTGTACACGCTGTCAGAGCTCATAGCGCTGTATGAATTTCGAAGGCACTGGAGTGTAGTGGGCTCTCAGGTTTGCTTGAAGGACGTCCCAGGGGACCGTCTGGACTGGGGTTGGCTTGCAGAGGGACTCGGCCATCTCGAAGACGTCTGGCCCGCAGTGGCTTAAGAACAGGGCCCATTTTCGGTTTGCTGATAGCCCTTGCATCTCACTAGCTTCCAGGGAGCACTCGAACCTGGTCAGATACGATCCCCACTTTTCTTGGGTCGGGTCGAAGGGTTTAGGTGGAACGTAGGCAGACATGTCATGTCTCCATGTTCGCTAGTCACCCTAGCTGGAACTCAGAGCTCTTTTGGTTTGCTTCTTGTGGCCTCTATCCCACCTTCGTCGCCAATGTTGTAGCACGGGAATAACAAGAGGCACAAGCAAGCTAGTGACAACAACTCTTTAATTCAGGGTGAGACTTCAGCAAAGAAACACAGGCAACAGTCCTCTTTATATACTTTTCAGAGGCAACCATGAGCCAATCAGAATTCACTGAACATTGGAATTTCCCACACAAAATAGATACATACATAACAGTAGTACTAACTGAAACAGAGCATTCTCTACAGAATAATGTGCATCCTTTCAATATGTTTAGCACTTTCTTAGAAATGAGCTTGAGATATACACATTTTCAGTGGACAAGTTCAAAAGATTATGCTGATAATACTTAACTTTTCATCTCCATTCTGGATGACCAAAGTGTTGTTGTGGCTATCCTTTCACAGTGTCTGGAGCCTATGGGGGCCTGGGTGAGGGACCACAAGGCTAAACCAGCTAAACCTTGGTAAGACAGAGTGGCTATGGGCACATGTAGCCTCAGAATCTGGGGCTTTATGATCACTATTTCTGTATTGGGTCACACTACCACTAACAGACTCAGTGGTAAGAACCTAAGAATTCTCCTAGACTCACAAGCTATTGTAACACAAAGAGCAGGTTGCAGTTGTGGCTAAGAGAGGCTTCACACAACAGAAGCATCCTGTCTAATTACCGTAATTTCAGCTAATGAATTCTAGGAAAAGATTCTTCTCTGCTATGGCCCTGCCCTCTGGAACAACTTGCTGCAAGAGGTAAGATCTGCTTCCAACCTTCTGGCTTTCCAGAAAGTCCTTAAAACCTGGCTCTGTCACTTTGGGGGCCATGTTAGACAAAAAAACAGTCCTATAGTGTTTGTGCTCTTGGTTTTTAGTCTTTAATTGTTGCTAATTGTAATGTTTTATAGCATTGCAAGCTACCCAAAATCACTTTGAACAGTGAGATGGGAAGCATATAAATTGAATAGATAATAATGAATAACATTATCAATTATCAAAAGTTAGCCGTTTTTATTTAAAAAGTTTTACAAATACATTTTCTCCCCAGTTTCCTCCCCCAAGCCCTCCCTAACCCTCCCCTCCCCCCAAGACTTCCTCAAGATGAAATCAAAATCAAAATCACATTTTATAAAACCTAAACCCCTCCACCCCCTGTGTACTGTTTATATCTTTATAAAATTCAGTTAATCTATCCCTACATAATACATTCAGCTAAAAACTATCTGTTTTTAGACTGCTCCCTTCTAGGCTTTGGAATAACAGATCTTTCAATTTTATATTTTGTTCCTAATTTTTTTTCTTGTTTTTACTGATGTATATTTCATGAAAAAAGTATAAAGCAATCTGTGCACACATTTTCTTAATACAGTATTCATTGACAGAAAGTAAAAAAAAAATGCACAAAGGCAAACAGATTTCTTTTTTTAAAAAAAATCTTACTTGGTATTTTGAACATCTGTTCACACTCAGTAACGTGTGAATTCTATCCTTTGCATCCATGAGGAGATTTTAGCTCAGTTCTGCACAAAATAACCAGTATGAATGAAGTCTATAGGCTTTTGTTTTTGCCTTATTAGACCATTAAAATATAAGCAATGTTGATTCTTCATAGCAATATTTCACATTCAAATCCCAAAGGTGGTTTTCCAAAAGGCAACTGGACTTCCTTGGATTTTTTTTTCCTTGAAAACATTTCTCTTCTCATCGAAGAAGCTTCTTAAGTTCATGTTTCAAGGACAAAAAAAACCAAGAAAGTCCAATTGTCTTTTGGAAAATCACTTTTGGGACAGCCATGAGCTGGATTATTGAGAATTTTGATAGACTTTCACACTCAAGCTTAATAGAATTGAAATAGGAATTTAAAGCTTTGAGGGACAGATGAGTTCACCTTTGAAAATTGGAAGTTGTCTTTAAAATAATTCTTTATTAAGATAATTTGAACTTTTTAGTTATTTTGAAAAAAAGCCAGTCTTGTCAGGTACAAATAACCAGGAACATCAATTGATTTCAAAGCACATAAGTTTGTATTATTGCTAACTATACACAAGAATCTAATCAACTAATGATGAAGCTAAATTGGTATTATGTAAAGGTCCATAGATATCATGGGGGTGGGGAGCTGGACTTGTGGGAATGCAATGATTCCATCTTCCAGCTCAACATAAGGAGCCTGATGGCGCAGCAGACTAAAGCACTGTTATTAACATCAAGCTGTCTGCTGATGTAAGTTCAAATCTCACCAGGCTCAAGGTTGACTAAGCCTTCCATCCTTTCTAAGGTAGGTAAAATGAGGACCCAGATTGTGGGGGCAATAAGCTGACTTTGTGTAAATATACAAAAGTATGAAGGCTATTGCTTAACGCATTGTAAGCCGCCCTGAGTCTCCGGAGAAGGGCGGCATATAAATCAAATTAAAAAAAAAAACTGTTCTACTCATATAAGTCTACAATTCCTAGATTTTGAGTATTAAAAAAAAGGCTCATACAATTAACCAATTAATGATCAGGCAGATCTAGTGATAAATAGCATTCTCTCAAATCAAAGTTACCTCAGACATCCCACGCTTAGAAAACTTTAATCAAAAAAGGTACTTTTAAATTATTCAGTTTCATAATACTGCACATGTAATAAATGAAGTGAGCTTTCTGCTAGACCATCACATTTATTTCAAATGTACCTTTGCATGGAAGATAAAAAGAAGAAAACTATCAAAGAGACACATTTTTTACAATATAAATACATCTTGGGACATGTTCAGGAGTCACTTAAAACCAAATAAATGGAAGTCCTACTTTGTGAATTATAAATTCAGCAGGCTTAAATGAGAAGCAAGAATCTGACAGACCCTTCTATATGCTTCATAGCTGTGAAATGCTACTGTTGTTCATGGACTCCAACTCCAAAAATACTCCAATCTTTAAGCCATTTTGACAGCCAGGGTTAACATTAAACACTGGGGAGGAAACTGCATAACAAAATTCTAGCAAGTGGAAGCAGATTTTCTCTCTTCCAGATTTTAAGATGGTTGGAGCTGGTAAACTAATTTAAGCATAAAGGTAAAGGTTCCCCTCGCACATATGTGCTAGTCATTCCCAACTCTAGGCTCATCTCTGTTTCAAAGCCGAAGAGCCAGAGCACGTCTCTGTGGCCATGGTCACAGAGGTCATGTGGCCGGCATGACTAAAATGCCGAAGGCGCACAGAACGCTGTTACCTTCCCACCAAAGGTGGCCCTATTTTTCTACTTGCATTTTTTATGGGCTTTCTAACTGCTAGGTTGGCAGAAGCTGGGACAAGTAACAGGAGCTCACCCCATTATGCGGCACTAGGGATTCGAACCGCTGAACTGCCAAATTTTCAATCAACAAGCTCAGCATCTTAGCCACTGAGCCACCGTGTTTACGTTTAAGTTCTAGCTTAAGCATACTAAAGGCTTTACTATGCAGCATCTTGTTTTCCTTTCCTGTCTTAAATTTTCAGAATCCATGCTGTTGATTTTGGACAACAGTAGTAAGAGAGAATCAATTGTCTGTGTAAACAAGGATGTAAGGGGCATGTGTGTTTCTCCAGTTCTAGTTGCTTATTCAGGAAATCAGCTTATAATAATATCCATTGTGGAAATTAATACATGCCCCTTATATTTCTTTGAGCAGTTTTCAGCTTTGCTTAGCCCAGGTTCCTTATTCAGCACAGAGCTGTAAGAAACCAGGGTTCAAAGAAAAGGCAGAAAGCTCTTTTTCACTTTTGATATGTAAGAATAGGAGGGTTCGGTGATGGTGCGGGGTTTGGTAGGTATCATGAGGAAAGAAACATACAGGTGAAACTCGAAAAATTAGAATATCGTGCAAAAGTTCATTTATTTCAGTAATGCAACTTAAAAGGTGAAACTAATATATGAGATAGATTCATTATACGCAAAGCGAGATAGTTGAAGCCTTGATTTGTCATAATTTTGATGATTATGGCTTACAGCTCATGAAAACCCCAAATTCACAATCTCAGAAAATTAGAATATTACATGAAATCAATAAAACAAGGATTGTACATAAAACAATATTGGACCTCTGAAAAGTATAAGCATGCATATGTACTCAGTACTTGATTTGGACCCCTTTTGCATCAATTACTGCCTCAATGCAGCATGGCATGGATGCTATCAGCCTGTGGCACTGCTGAGGTGTTATGGAAGACCAGGATGCTTCAATAGCAGCCTTCAGCTCTTCTGCAGTGTTTGGTCTCATGTCTCTCATCTTTCTCTTGGCAATGCCCCATAGATTCTCTATGGCAGCGGTTCTCAACCTGGGGGTTGCGACCCCTTTGGGGGTCGAACGGCCATTTCACGGGGGTCGCCAAAGCCCTCTCTCACCCCCCTCCCCATGCCTTCACTCACCCTCTGCCTCTGCTGGATCGCCCGGTCGCCGTTCGCTTACCCCGCCCACTCCCAATCTATTGCTGCTCCGGAGTCCCATCTGATGGCTAGAGGGGAAAAAAACTTTAAATTCTTGCCGCGGGGCTTCAAAGAGCCGCTCTACTCTCAACTGTTTTGCGGAGGGCTCTGTTGCTAGCTAGATGCAAAGAGGTAAATTCCTGGAGCAGATTTCCCCCCTAGCTATGCTCAAAAAGCAAAATTGAAAGTAAGCAGGGTCTTGGCTGCAACGTGACAAAATGAGGCAGAGAGATTTCTTTTTCTTTTTCCTCACCAAAAAAGGTAGGTGCAAACTGCAAACAATGGGAAATTTAGGGCAAAAGAGGAGATTCAAGATTTTAAAACACAGAAGAAAAAAAGCTCTATTTAACTAGGGAATTGTAATAATTGAGATACTGTTAATTGCATATTGTGTTGAAAGCAGAAATGGTTAAGTTGTGGTTTGGAGGAATATGGGGGGAAATTATTTGGTTTATTATTATTGGTAAATATAATTAATTGATTTGTAAGAAATTGGATTGCATGGAAATAATTGGAATATTCATGTTCATATTGATTAATATACAAAAAATGTAGTTATATAACTAATTGATTTATATTAAAATGTTGAATTTGTATTAAACAACTGTATTATATAATTAACCAATGTGAGGATGGATATAAAAATAGATGACAATGGGAAGGGGTATAATATAGAATAGAAGGGAAAAATTGAATTTGATTAAGATTAGAGATGAGGATGAAGGGTAATATTGGTTTTTTTAAAAAAATAGATGAGGAATAAATATGGTAAAAAGGAAATATAAAAATTGTAAATTTAATTGAAATGACTAAATACTGTGTTGGAAGAAATATCCTTCTGGGTTCTGCTCCAAGTGGGGAAAAAGACACTGGAAACATGGAGACTGCTTGGAAAGATTGTTTAATGGTGGACAGGATCACATGGCTTGATGGGGCCCATTGTGTTAGTTTCTGTTGCTATTGTGTTGCAAATGTCCTTTGACAAAGGATTGAGTTTCTGCCTCTGGCCCATTAACAAAAGGTGGGGGGCAGGAAGGTGGGAGTTGCTTTGTCTGTAAAATATGCTTCTCCATTTCTCATACAGGAAAATATAATATTCTGCCTTTTTAATATTTCCCAAAATATTTCATTCTTCTAGGAAAGGGGTGGGTGCTAACCTCCTACAACTGTTTAAATTTGTGGACCGGCCAAATACTCTGTTCAAAGAAAATACGTTGTATGTTTGTATGTGTGTTTCTAATTATTACTATTTATTGCTATTTGTTCTCTTTTATTCTTTAAAATTTAACAATTCATTCTTTATCTTAATATCTTAATATTTGTTTGGGGTTGGCTTTCTTCCCTTTCATCTTTTTTATTGTACAGCAATCTTTCTCCTCAAACCTACCACCTCTGTCTTTTCTTTCTTTCTTACTTTCTCTTCCCCCCCTTCTTCTTCTCCCTACTTCCTCTTTCTTTCTCCTTCTCCTCCTCTCTTCCTCCCTCTCTTACCTTCACTCCTACTCTAATTTCCCTTCCCTTCCTTCATCCCTCTCTATTGCTGTATCCTTTTATGCATATGGACTACTCAGAGGGCTGAAAAGGTTATTTTTGACTGGTCCTCGCACTTTTGACCAGTCCTCGAACTTACGACTATCCTCACAATTTACATTTTTGCCCTATCTTATACCATGTTGAAGAGAAGCAGTTGTGAAATGAGTGACATGGTTGTTAAGAATGCTGCACAGGCATAAATGTGAGGATGGTCATAAATGTGAGGACCAGTCAAAAGTGCGAGGACCTGTCAGAAATGACTTTTTTCAGCCCTCTGAGTAGTCCCTATACACATAGCCATGGCCACTCGGTCACATGACCAGCTAGCCACGCCCACTCAGTCACATGACCTCCAAGCCATGCCCACAAAATAAGCCACACCCACAGAACCGGTAGTAAAAAAAATTAGAACCCACCCCTGGTTGGGGGTCACCACAACATGAGGAACTGTATTAAAGGGTCACGGCATTAGGAAGGTTGAGAACCACTGCTCTATGGGGTTCAGGTCAGGCAAGTTTGCTGGCCAATCAAGCACAGTAATCCCATGGTCACTGAACCAGATTTTGGTACTTTTGGCAGTGTGGACAGGTGTCAAATCCTGCTGGAAAATGAAGTCAGCATCCCCATAAAGCTCGTCTGTGGAAGGAAGCATGAAGTGCTCCAAAATCTTCTGGTAGACGGCTGGACTTAATGAAGCACAGTGGACCAACACCAGCAGATGACATGGCTCCCCAAATCAACAGAGACTGTGGAAACTTCACACTGGACTTCAAGCAACTTGCAGTGTGTGCCTCTCCATTCTTCCTCCAGACTCTGGGTCCTTGGTTTCCAAATGAGTTTGGTTTCCAAATGAAAAAGTTGCTCTCGTCAGAAAAGAGGACTTTGAACCACTGAGCAACAGGCCAGTTCTTTTTTTCTTTAGCCCAGGTAAGACACTTCTGACGTTGTTTGTTGTTCAGGAGTGGCTTGACAAGAGGAATACAACATTTGAAGCCCATGTCCAGGATCCGTCTGTTTGTGGTGGCTCTTGATGCACTGACTCCAGCCTCAGTCCACTCCTTGTGAAAGTCCCCAACACTTTTGAATGGCCTTTTCCTGACAATCCTCTCCAGGCTGCGGTCATCCCTACTGCTTGTGGACCTTTTTCTTTCACACTTTTCCCTTCCACATAACTTTCTACTAATGTGCTTTGATACAGCACTTTGGGAACATCTAACTTCTTTTGCAATGACCTTTTGAGGCTTTCCCTCCTTATAGAGGGTGTCAATGATGGTTTTCTGCACAACTGTCAGGTCAGCAGTCTTTCCCATGATTGTGATTCCTACTGAACCAGACTGAGAGACCATTTAAAAGCTCAGGAACCCTTTGCAGGTGTTATGGCTTAATTAGCTGATTAGAGTGGGACACTTTGAGCCTAGACTATTGAACCTTTTCACAATATTCTAATTTTCTGAGATTGTGAATTTAGGGTTTTCATGAGCTGTAAGCCATAATCATCAAAAGTATGACAAATCAAGGCTTGAACTATCTCACTTTGCATGTAATGAGTCTATCTCATATATTAGTTTCACCTTTTAAGTTGCATTACTGAAATAAATGAACTTTTGCACGATATTCTAATTTTTTGAGTTTCACCTGTACTTTGAAAATGTAAAAATAGAATGAGAACTTGCCTTCCTCCCTCATTAACTTTTTATTGGTCTTCCTCCACTAGACTGTGGTAAAATGTTATAGAAAAGAAGAAACAGTCAGTTAAATGCCTCCTTATTCACTGAGGAACTATGATTATCTCTTCAGTTTCATCACCTCAGAGAACCAGCTTTGAATTAAATCTTCTTTCTGAAGTTATGAAGTATTCAGAATCATCCTTTCTCTAGTTTTCTTTTTGCTAGAATCCTAAAATGCCAAATACTATTAAAAATGCCATCAGTTTAGCAAATAGAAGCAGGGATACCAGCACTATCATATATGTCTTATTAAGTGCAAAAGAGCTGCTGGATAAGAACTTTTCATTAGATTACATCCAGAGTTTATATGAAAACAAAACAACAAATGAGCAGGTTTGAGCTAACTGAAATATATATATATTTATTATAGTATAAACTTATGGCAAAATAAAGTGTTATGCTTTAAGATACCTTATGACTCTTTGCTATTTTTGCAGGGTGGGGGAAAGAGAGAGAGAGAAAAAGGAAGAAGATATCTACTTGCCTAGAAGTTAATGAACAGAAAACCTACTTCAGCTGGAACTGGAAAGTATTCACTATCTTTTTGGACAAGTTAACACATTTATTATTTGGTTGGTAGTTGGTTTTAGGCTCGAAAACAAATGTATCAAAAACCAGGAAAACCCACGACACAGAAATCCTTACATGAAAAAGATATCACAGTGTGTGAAATTGCTACAGAAGTGAATATCTGAGAGTGATGGTAATTATGACAAATTCAGCAACAGGTGATATCCTATCCGCTAAAAAGAGAAAGCTGAACTAGCATGAGAACGGATTGTGAAAAGAGTCATTAGGTGAATTTGCCATACCTGATAGAAAGAGACTCGTGGAAGCACATGAGAACAGTTTCTGTTTATGCCAATAAGCACTACAATATTTGTTCAAATAGCAAAGAGGGAAAATGTTATAACAGGCAAGAGAGAAAGGTGTTCTAGGGAAATGCATTGAATGTTTGATAAATATGAAGACTAAGAGATTAGCTCCTGACAAAACCCTGTTCAGATTTGGAGAAAGAAGAGGCCAATGTTTGAGTCATGCTGGATTAACAGGATTGAACGTCTTTGTTTCTATTCAGACCACGCCAAGCAAAGTCAGAAGGTAAGTTCTAATACTTTAAACTCATTAGTTTTTGGAAGCATCAGGAGCTTTAAGTTGTATATTTGAAACACTGATTTTCAAATTGGTCCAAATCTGGCTGCCAGCTTCTCAGCAGGCAGGGTCTTTTCAAATGGATATATGCCAGCAATTTCAGGTATCTCAGGTATCACAATCCTGAAATTTCTCTGGGTCTTCATATTGGCCTTCTGCTGTTTCTGTTTAGAGCATAGAGTAATATTCCCCTATAAATATGTCCTTGTGAGGACAGCTCATATGCTCTTTTGTCTGTCAGAAAGAATGACTTCTGCTTTAGATGTATTCTGAATATATCTAAATTTAATAAAAATGTAATGGAATATATTACCATGAGGTAAGATGAGCAGCCTATACATTTTGTAAAATAAATATTTTCATTTGTATTTGTTTTAGTTATATCTAACTAAATTATCTCTGTGTGGCATACATCTGCCCACTATATATTACTGTATATGATTTGAATCAGAACTTGAATCAGTTACTTTATATAACCATTGAAAGGTAGAAGCATCAAAATACAGCTTGACTTTACTCTTTGGTGATTGCAGATTTTGGATGAAAAATATCCTGAAGCACTATGGCAAACCTGCTTTACAGCATTGTAATTAAATTTCACAATCACTAGCAAAATGTTTTGGCTGATAGAAGAAGAAGGTAGTTCCTCACAGATCTGGGATATATTTCTTTGAAATCAATAAACCTGATATAGAAGATCCCATGTGGATGATTTCCAGTAGTATGCTTTTCTATTTAAAAGGAAAAGGATAAGGAACTGATTGAACATTGAATACTCTTCCTTGAAGCTGGTTTATTTTTTCACCAGGAAGTGAAAAAAATCCAATCCATGAGTTTTCTCAAAAGTTTTTCTCAGTTGATCATTACTTTTGACAGGCTGAGGAAGCAGAAATCAGTTAGATCCTTGTTGTTTCCTTTTTTGTATTTTAGGATTTTGATGAATCCCTTATAGTCTTCAGGGATCTAGAAAAAAAGATCTATACATGTGAACTAGGATGCCAATACTGGGGCCCACCAATCCATGTTTGCCTGCTAGGATCAAATTGTTGCTTTGCCATTGTTGACTTGTGAAATAACCTTAGCAGTCTGAAGAGAATAGACTCAGGCCCAGTTTGTTTTGGCATCAGGACATGATCATATGAGATATTGACATCTGGGAAATGGCTAAACAAATTGTGAAAATATTCAGCCCACACCTATCAGCCTTACTAGATAGTCCATACCATGAAATCAACTCAGGCACAAAGTTATTGCAGTTCAGAAGGCAACACTCATTTCATGTAACACAAAGACTGGGACTTTGTGTGAACTTGCAACATGCTCCAGAAAGAGCTCTCATTGGTCTGGGATTAGAATAGAATAGAATAGCAGGGTTGTAAGGGATCTTGGAGGTTTTTTAGTCCAACCCCCTGCTTAGGCAGGAAACCCTATACCATTTCAGAAAAAAATAGTTTGTTCTGACATGTTCCTAGTTTAGAAACATTTAGGAAAGCTGCCAGTTGCCAGCTGCCAATTTCCAGATGCAGGGCAAGGCACAGAGTCAAAAACAGAAGTTTCAAATCTTGAATCGGCCAGATGAACTAATTGCTTCCTGCAAAAGCTCATGTCTTCTTCGCTTCTCTTTTATGTCTTATGGGAGGGGCCAATCATCTCCAAGCCTTACTCCCAGGTCAACCCTGTTTCCTTAATTGTTCCTGTCTCATGGCAGCTCTGCAATTGCACACACTGGGAACAGTTCTTCTGCCTCACTGATGTCAGACTCCAGAGATTCTGGAGGCAGCAAGGAACTACCAGCCTTGGCCCCCTCTCTGCCTCTGACTCAGAACCATCGTCCAAGCCTTCCCCAGATTCCAGGCCCATGTTTATACCCAACCTCCTCACTGTCTGAATCTGCTGCCAACTCTGCTGGCCATTGGCGGGCCACAACAGTCTTCATTATACCTTCTGTGCTACATGTCATTATTTATTCAAAACTCAGAACAACTTTTATTATTCACCTTTTGAACAAAGGAAAAAAAAAACCTTCTCCCCCTTTCTTTTATGGACAGATTTTCAGAGCAACTGAAGCATGAAGTCTCTGAGCACAGTTGGTTGCATTTTTCCAAATATGGAGTCCTTTATGTCTGATGCAAATTAGTGAGTTGCAAGATTGTGTGAATCACAGACACTCTGTCATTTTCCCTCTTTCCCTTCGGGAAAGGCATTAAAGGTTTTGGAAAGGATGATGGGTAGAGATCTGGGACAAAGCCTCTCTTATCTAAACCCTTCATGTTATTGTTTTGAATATTTACAATATTTTGCTTGACAGGAAGAACAAAACTTAATAATTAGTAAGTCTAAATGGATGGCACTCAAAAATGCAACTAGCTATGCTCTGAAACTTTCTTTTTTACTAGAGTATTGTTGGAAAGGGCAACTGGGTGAAATTTAAATTCTGATCATGACATGTAACCCTTTCATATTTACTTTAGATATAAATTTCAGTAAATTCAATGAAACTTACTTCCAGAACAAAAGTATCTGGGACTGCAGGTTTAAACTGATACACTCAGAAATTAACCAGATTGATTTCTGACTTAGCATAAGGACTGAGGCAAATTTTCGTGTATGTTGGATCTTATTTTAAACCTTGTGCTTTTAGCAAGACATGACTGTATAGAAAAAGAAAACTATTGAAAATGATATGTATACCTGATGTGTTAAGGGAAAAAAATAGATTTTTCAGCCTCTGAAACCTCCGTTTGAGAAGCTGGGTGGAGCTACATTTGGAGTATAAGACGCACCCAGATTTTCACCGTCTTTTTTGCAGGAAAAAGCTGTGTCTTAAACTCCAAAAAATACGGTAGCTTATCACAGTTTACACTTATTAGGGGGAAAATTGATTCTTTTGGCCAGTTGAATGAAAACTCAGGTTAATGTAACTGCAATTGTACAAATTCATCTCTAGATAGTCTTGTTACTTCTGCTTTTCTTCAGTGTTCCTCATCTAAGAATGACTGACTTGTGGACAATTGAATGAATATAGGCACCATCTATCATTTTAATCCTGCCAGAGCATAGGACTATTAGATCTAGGCTGCAGACAACTACTAGATGTCATCAAAGAGATATAGACAACAAAAAATATTTTTATAGTCTAGTGGACATCCTGAATTTTGGAATCCAGATCTTTTAGCCCTATCATCGATTCCTCAATGCATATTTTTCAGATTTTCTGTCTAAAAAAACAATGTTACTTAATTTAACACTGAAGGCAAAAGGAATGACCCAAATACATTGGCTATTCCCTAATGGCATCTTATATCATGAATGTTTCCACTTGCAAAGGGAAGAGGGAATGGCCTTGAAGGATAAGTAGAAGAGTCACAGTCAGATAAAAGGGGTCTGAGCCCAGGTCAAGAAATTAAAAAAAAAATTCTCAGACAAGCCCTTCCCCACTTCACATGAAGATTATGGGAAGGAGGGAGAACCACATTCAGATTTGCAAAACTCTATTACTGCAGTCCTTACAATAAAAGTTGCAATGACCTACATGGCATTGATTTCTTAGTCTGGTCTAGCTTGTAGGACTGATTCCAAGGATGGAAAAATAAAAGCTGTACTAGAAAAGTGTTCTTGTTTCTTCCTACTATCCTCCAAATTTATTACAATATTTCTTAGAACCATTTCCACTTATAGATTTACAACATATCCATACTATCATAAAATCATGAGTAGAAAACATTTCACTATAACAATAAAAACCAATAGCACTTAGACTTATATACTGTACCATTTCTAAGCAGTTTACAGGTCAGCATATTGCCCCATCAATTTGGGTCCTCATTTTACTGACCTCGGAAGGATGGAAGGCTGATCTACCTTGAGCCAGTGAGAATCAAACTGCCAAAATGCTGGCAGCCAGCAGTCAACAGAAGTAGCCTGCAGTACTACATTCTAACCACTGTGCCACTACAGCATCCAATCCAAGTAGTTCTTAGTCCTTACCTATAGGCTAATTTCATTGTCCCTTGACTGCTATGAATGTTTTCCCCTTTGTTCCCATCCTGGAACTCAATAAACTCTAAAATAATTTCTAAACTCAAGTGCAAAAGCAGTTTTTTTTTCCTTTTGCTTATTGTTTAACTAGAGTCTTTTAAATTTAGATAATTTCAAAGCACATACAGTGTCATTTTCAGACAGCATGCATTTTTTTTCAAGGCCTAACATGCACACCTATTTTGGTTTTAACTAAATATATCTTGTATCACACCATTTTAAATTTCAAACCAGCCAGTTTGTACTGTTTGTTCTAGCAACAATCTGAATGACAATTGGATTCTTAGTGCCGGCTTATTTTAGACCGCTGGGCAGGAGAAGTTGGATGCCTAACATATATATATCTACCTCAGTTCAGATCACATAGACTTGGAGTTTCAAAACAGCTTTCTCCCTATTATAGTTGCATCCAGAACTGTGGAAAACTTTCACAGCTTGTTTAAATCAACAGTTTAAAAATAAATAAAACACAATATTTGGAGATATTTCTTTTGTGATTTTTTTTAATAATCTTATGCCAGAATATTTATATTTAATTTATATCTAATGAATTCTATTTGGATTCATTTAACAAATAAATGAAAATAAAGAACAAGAGAGCTAAAATCCTACTTCTTTTCCACTGTAGCCAGGATATGCCTTGGAAAGTTTTACCCGTTTTTTTGTTTTTTTGTAAAAAGCTATGGAGATAGCAGTAACCATCAGCTTTGTTCTCAGCAGTTGGTGTCCAAAGTCTATTCAATTGCCCCTAATCCAGAAAATTATATGTAGCTATTATGCCAATATTTGAGTTTATATATTGAGTTCAAATATTTGAGGGGCTGCAACAGAGAGGAAGAGGTCAATCTATTTTTCAAGGCACCCAAAGGTCAGACAAGGAATAATGAATGGAAACTGATCAAGGAGAAATTCAACTTAGAAATAAGGAGAAATTTACTGACAGTGAGAACAATCAACCAATGGAACAGCTTGCCTTCGGAAGTTGTGAGAACAGCTTGCCTTCGGAAGTTGTGGAGGCTTTCAAGAAGAAATTGGACTGCCATTTGTCAGAAATTGTGTAGGGTCTCCTGTTTGAGCTGAGGATTGGACTAGATGATTTACAAGGTCCCTTCCAACTCTGTTAATCTGTTTAACAAGGGCACATGTAAATGCATTTATCTGTAGAAGCTGACTGAAAGGGAAGCCATGGAGGTGGAGACAATTTTAATTACTAACACACTTAACATAAGAGGAAGAGAAACTTCATAGGGTCAGTTGTCTCCCTAGGCTAGTTTTCTTGACCTGTCAGCCTCCACTGTGTTGAGACTGGAACTCTTAGTATTCCAGCCAGCTTGAGAGTGGAAGACTAACACATCCAGAAGGTACTAAATCAAGGAAATTTAACATACAGAATGCCAGATTGCTATTGATACTCTATTCTTCATTTATTTTTGATGTTTTCCAAACCATTTGACACTAGCTTTCTATGTTTGTGTAATAAAAATCAAGTTGATCTTTTAAAAGAGACAGAGGAAGAACTCAACGAATGTGAAATATTCCACAAACCTTTGAAATAGTTACTATTTTTATTTCAATTCTGAATTTAAATGTGATTTTAGCACTCAGTGACTTTGAGATAGGTAGCAGAATCCTAATCTATCGTGAAAGGAAGGAAAGAAAAGAGCTCTTTCTCCTACTTTGTTTCACTTTTTACCTGTGAAAGAGAAAAATACACCTTGTGCTATAACGTTAGAATAAAGAATATATCTTTTCCTCGCTTCACGGGGAGCAAAGGATAGACCAACAAGAAATGCATGTCCTTAGGAAAAAGTGAAAACAGTCCAAAGTACTGAAGTTAGAAGATATACATGTGGTACATATATCTAAAAAAAACCCAAACACATTACACCTAATATGTGTTTAATTAACTAAGATAAACTGAGATCTTTATCATTAAAAAATAGTTTGGAAAGAACTAAGATCTTTAGCAATAAGCTAACACTGTGGTGGTAAAAATGAAGCTAACGGACAAAATAGAGGTTGCACTCTTTTCCTTCCTGTCTCTTAGAAACGACTAGGATCAAACCCAGCTCCTGCCTTAGTGACTTAAGTGACCCAATCAGCCAGATTGCCAACAAAGAACAGACACCTTCTAACCAGCTCACAGTATTGTACAGCCCAAGGGCAACTCTAACAAGGCACTTGTCACAGTGAGAAACTGCTGCACCACCCACCTCTACATACTATTTTTCAGTGAGATGGTCTTTGGGAGGACAACCAAGAATATATGTAAGATATCTTGACCCACTAGCCCCTTTCTTCTCCAGAGAAAGAGAAAGAAAAGTAAAGCACCGTAATTGCCCCATTTCAACTTTTATTTACAAGCATCATTGACTATATGATTATAATTAATAAATGGTCAGAAATCTCAAATCAAAAAGATTTTATGAACAGAATAAGTGGGGGGGGGGGAACTAAAGCCAGGACCATAAATCAGGATTATCAGTGGGGAACAGATACCAAGATTTTGAGTGATGGGAAAAGAGGGTAACCAGAATTTATGGCATTCACATTCCAGCAATATGACATATTTCTTGAGCTGCTCCCTGTCTCATCTGTATTCTATCTTATATTAATGTAATTTCAGAAAATCAGATTATTCATCTTTTCCTATATTGAATCTAGACTTTCTCCCCTGACTGTCAGCAAGTATTCATACTCTAGGTTAGACAGAGGCCAACCTTAATCCTGCTTGGTTTATAAATTGGATTATATAATGGCATTGGTAAAACAAAATGGCAGCTCAGAGCTGAAACTCCGAGGCTAGGAGGGAAATGTTTTGACATTTTCAAGAGTGTGGGGGTCAATTAACCATCCACAGACCCCCCTCCCAGCATGCGGAGTTATTTTCGGCTCAATAGAGCTGTGGATGGAGCCCAAGGATAAAACCCGAGCCGAGCCCGAAGATCAGCTGTTTGTCAGTAAAAAGACTGAGGGCGGTGGGGAGAATGTCAACATCAAAGCCTGGCTGTCTTGACCGGGTCAACCACTGAGTCTAATACAGCTGATGAAATGATTGGCGAGATGGTGGCAACAGCGACTCCGGATAGGGTGTTGATAATGATGCCTGGGCTAATAGGCGCTGCATGTAGCAACACGGCGGTGATGATGTCTATGGCAAGGGGGGTTACCACAATGACGAGGGGAATGGCGCTAATGGCAGTGATGGCGACGGCAACACCAGGAAGCTGCAAGGAAGCCCTCGTTGTTAATAGAGGAGAGGGCAATGCTGCAAAGGCTATAAATGTTAGGATCCCTTCAACCTCTAGGGATCTGTTGCACTCCTCTTTCTTGAAACTCTGAGGACTTATTAAACTAATTGAACTAAGTAGCCTGAGCAAGGTGATGGATAGGGACTGAGGATTACAAACAGGAGATGATGACTTACTCTCCCCCTCAACTGTCCTTCTCTCCTTTATCAGATCTAGATCTATTACGACCACTCAGCGTTGACCTGCAATCTTAGATCGATCTGCAGCTTTATTTACCACCTATTCCCCAAATTACCCTGATTATTTAACCCTAAATACTTTGTCCAGTGGCTCTGCCTTACTTTTTTTGATCTAATCCTCGGCCATCGCTGGTATCAGGACTGGAGGAGATACAGACATCGAGAGTCTTGGATTATGGGGAGATAGACCACCTTCTCTTTGTTTGTTTCAAATGGTTTGGTCACTGTGAGAGGACGACCCTTTGAGACCTCTACCCCTACCTCCTTTGGATGGACTTACTACAACCACAAGACTTCCCATCGTCGTGAGAGGACGATGATGTTCCGATATATTGACATTTGTAACATACTGGTCTCCCTTTTACATCTATTTCCTCCCTTATTTTAAATTACCTGTCTTAACCATCTCTAACACTCTTAGAAGAAAATGATCCTTCATCTCCTTCAACTCGCTCCTATCTTTGATGTATTCAACTGCGGAGCTCCTTGCACTGTGAGATTCCCCCCTCTCGCATGTCTGGCCCTCTCAGTTATCAAGGGCCGCCCTTGAGGACGGGTTTTGGAACCCTGAGAGGTGGTTTGCAAAAAACCGACGGCTTTGGGGGTTTTTAAATAAATCTTTAAGTTCTATTTTAAGGGGTTCTGGGAGGAATTGTGGGAATGGATCTGGGGGAATCCATAAATCCACTGAAAGGGGTAATGGGTCTGATAATCATGGTGGGGAGGATGGGGACAGAAATCTGACAAGGATGAAGGGGGATGAAGCGATGGGCATTAGTATAGTAAGTGGGAGGGGCAGATATGACGGCTGCAGGGGGGCATATTATGTTTCGGGAGTGCGCACTTGTTGTTTACGAGCGATTGCCCACTCCGACCCCCAAAGCACTGCTCGTTTCCCAGGTTGTTCAGAGTCTCAGACCCTGGGTCTACGGCTGATGTTATGTAATGCCAGGTCAGTGGTAAATAAAGCCCCCCTCATTCATGATCTTATTTCAGAGGGGGGTGCTGACCTGGCAGGGATTACGGAGACCTGGTTAGGCCAGGAGGGAGGAGTTCCCCTTGTGGAAATGTGCCCACCAGGTTTCCGTGCATTCCATCAGCCAAGGACTCAGGGAAGGGGTGGGGGAGTGGCAGCAATCATTAGAGAAAGTCTTTGCCCGAGGGAGGCCACTGTTCCTCAGATAGCCGGATGTGAGTCCCTCCTTGTGAAGTGGGGTTGGGGGATTCAGATGGGCCTACTGATTGCGTATCTGGCTCCCTGCCACGTAACAGCGGTCCTGCCTGAGCTGCTCGACATTATAGCCGGGGTGGCGGTGGAAACCCCCAGACTTATTGTTATGGGGGATTTTAACCTGCCATCTGCTGGTGAGATGTCGGAGATGGCTCGGGAGTTCATGGCTTCCATGACGGCCATGGACCTGACCCAGGTAGTTCAAGGCCCTACTCACTTGGGGAATCACACTCTGGACTTGATTTTTGTCTCTGATCAGTGGCTGAATGATCTAAGAATAAGGGATATAGACATCAAGCCCTTGTCTTGGTCTGATCATTCTCTCCTTCACATGGACTTTCAAGTCACTTCCACCCACTGCAGGGAGACGGAACCAACCAAATGGTTCCGTCCCAGGCGCCTGATGGACCCCGAAAGGTTCCTGATGGAGCTTGGGCCATTTCCTGAGGCTCTGGCTCACAACTCGACTGAGGACCTGGTGGTCGCCTGGGACAGGGCAGCTACTGGGGCCTTGGACTGTGTTGTGCCTTTGCGGCCTCTGACCCGATGCTGATCTTGTCTAGCTCCTTGGTTTTCTGAGGAGCTGAGAGAGATGAAGCGTCGGAAAAGACACCTGGAGAGCAATTGGAGGACAAGCCGATCTGAATCTGACCGAACACAGGTGAAATCTTATATTAAGACCTACCTAGTGGTGATAAGAGCGGCGAAGTCTAGCTACTTCTCCGCTCTTATTGCATCTGCAGAGAACCGCTCAGCTGCGTTGTTTAGGGTGACCCGCTCCCTACTTCAGGTGGGGGTACGGGAAGATCCCTTAAAGGGTCGAGCTGAGGATTTTGTACAATTCCTGCATGATAAAGTCGCTCAGATTCGGGAAGGCCTGGACTCTGATTGGGTAGATCCAGGGGAGGAGACAGGGGCAGATCTTGAGAGCGTCATCTGGGAAGAGTTTGACTCTGTGGCTCCTGAGGACGTGGACAGGATTCTGGGCAAGCTTAATGCTGCCACATGTTTATTGGACCCGTGTCCCTCCTGGTTGGTACTGGCCTCCCGGGAGGTTACACGAGGCTGGCTCCAGGGGATTATAAATGCTTCTCTGAGTGAGGGTGTCTTTCCCGCCGCCTTGAAAGAGGCGGTTGTGAAACCCCTCCTCAAGAAGCCTTCCCTGGACCCAGCTATATTATCAAATTATCGTCCAGTCTCCAATCTTCGCTTTGTTGCGAAGGTTGTTGAGAGTGTGATGGCGCGACAACTACCCCAATACCTGGATGAAGTTGTCTATCTGGATCCGTTCCAGTCGGGCTTCAGGTCACGATACAGCACGGAAACGGCATTGGTCACATTGGTGGATGATCTCTGGAGGGCTCGGGACAGAGGTTGCTCCTCTATCCTGGTCCTATTAGATCTCTCAGCGGCTTTTGATACCATCGACCATGGTATCTTACTGCACCTGCTGGAGGGGTTAGGAATAGGGGGCACTCTGCTTCGGTGGTTCTCCTCCTTCCTCTCTGACTGTTCGCAGTTTGTGTTGGCAGGGGGGCAGAGGTCGACCTCGAGGCACCTTATTTGTGGGGTGCCGCAAGGGTCAGTCCTCTCACCCCTTCTGTTCAACATTTATGTAAAACCGCTAGGCGAGATCATCCGTGGTTTTGGGGTGAGTGTTCATCAGTATGCTGATGACACACAGCTATACATCTCCACCCCAGACCACCCCAATGATGCCCTTGCTGTGATGTCCCATTGCCTGGAGGCCGTGCATATCTGGATGGGGAGAAACAAGCTCAGACTCAACCCCTCCAAGACCGAGTGGCTGTGGCTTCCGGCGTCCCGGTATAGTCAGCTAGTACCATCACTGACAATAGGGGATGAGATCTTGCTCCCCACAGAGAGGGCCCGCAACTTGGGTGTCCTCCTGGATTCACGGTTATCTTTAGAAGATCATTTGACGGCCGTGGCCAGGGGTGCCTTTTATCAGGTTCGCCTGATCCGCCAGTTGCGTCCCTTTCTGGATTGGGATGCCTTGCGCACGGTCACTCATGCCCTAGTTACCTCCTGTATGGACTACTGTAATGCTCTCTACATGGGGCTCCCCTTGAAAAGCACTCGGAGGCTCCAACTGGTCCAGAATGTAGCCGCACGGGTGATTATGGGCGCAGCTCGTTACGCCCATGTAACACCTCTCCTACGTGAGCTGCACTGGCTCCCGGTGGTCTTCCGGGTGCGATTCAAGGTGTTAGTTATCACCTTTAAAGCGCTCCATGGCTTAGGACCTGGGTACCTACGAGACCGTCTTTTGCCACCAATAGCCTCCCACTGACCAGTTCGTTCTCACAGGGAGGGACTACTCAGGGTACCGTCAGTCAAATTATGTCGACTGGCGACTCCCAGGGCGAGGGCCTTCTCTGTGGGGGCTCCAATCCTTTGGAATGAACTGCCCCCAGAGATACGGAATATCCCTGATCTCCGTGCTTTCCGCCATGCCCTCAAGACCTTGATGTTCCAACAGGCGGGGCTAAACATACGAACATGTCAATGATTTTTTAAATGTTATCTAATTCTGGGTTTTATTTAATTGACCAAACTAAGTAATAATTTTAATTAGCAATTTTATGATGTTTGTGTGTCTATATGTTTCTTGACTGTACACCGCCTTGAGTCCTACGGGAGAAAGGCGGTATAGAAATATAAATAAATAAATAAATAAATAAATAAATAAATAAATAAATAAATAAATAAATAAATAAATAAATAAATAAATTTCTTCTATCTTCAGCTACATTCAGGCCAGAGGTAAAGGCTTAGGATCAGTGGTAGGATTCAGCCGGTTCAGACTGGTTTGGGTGAACCGGTAGTTGCTATCTGTGGGTGGGCCACCCACCTGCCCAGGTGGGATCCCGTCCTATATTGCTGTGTTGTTTGACAGCGCACACATGCAATGGTGCAATCAAGTGAATTCCCATGTTTTGTGGCATTGTATGCATGTGCTGGCGCTCACATTTCCAGTGCTGGGTGAACCAGTTGTTATGGTATATGATGTCCACCTCTGCTTAGGCTCATCTTCAATTGTTCCTTGAAACAATGATACTTCCTGTGCCACATCCACATTCAGCTCATCTAAATCAGATTAATTCATGCCAGCCTGTTATTAAAGTTATAAAGTTACAAATATAGAACTTTTACACATGATGGAGGCACTGTTGTGCTAGAGTCAGGGGTGAAATACAGCAGGTTCTGACAGGTTCTGGAGAACCAGTAGTGGAAATTTTGAGCAGTTCGGAGAACCGGTAGCAAAAATTTTGAGTAGTTCAGAGAACTGGCAAATACTACCTCTGGCTGGCCCCAGAGTGAGGTGGGAATGGAAATTTTGCAATCTCCTTCCCCTGGAGTGGGATGGGAATGGAGATTTTACAGTATCCTTCCCCTGCCATGCCCACCAAGCCACACCCACCAAGTCACATCACGCCCACAGAACTGGTAGTAAAAAAATTTGGATTTCACCACTGGTTAGAGTTCTTCCTTATGATGCCTGGCTTATGTTTTCAGTAAACTCAGAATTCTTTACTATCATCCAAAAATGAAGCTGACCGTGAGTTAAAGCCAATGAAGACACAATGTCTTGATCCCTTTCACATGTTCTTTTTGTGTCTTGGTTGAAAGATGTAGGAGGCAGGCTTTCGCATATTTCATTTAGCATTGATGGCAATTCCATTTGCTGGTAAAAATAGTATTTAATTAAAGGCAGGGAGATAAAATCAATCTTAGTTGTTCTTTCACCAGTCCGTGTACCCACGTCAGCACTTTACTACATGTTTTTTAAACATTTTGTCATTGTGTTTCTTGCAAGAAGCAACCTGTGTGGGAGGTAAAAGCACACAGAAATCAAAGCTAACTGAAGTGAAATGAGTTGTGAGTTGGAAGTTGAAATGAGGCCACCAACCCTTCTTTTCTTTAGTTACCTTTCCAGAGTGGGGGAAAAAAGTCTATTTATACCATGACTGCTTCATTTATGATTCACTTAGAATGAATGGCAGTACAATACTGTCCACAGCCCAGTGATGAAACCCAATTTATGGGCGTGGCTTGGTGGGCGTGGTGTGGCTTGGTGGGCATGGCAGGGGAAGGATACTGCAAAATCTCCATTCCCTCCCCAGTCTGGGACCAGGCAGAGGTGGTATTTGCCGGTTGTCCAAACTGCTCACAATTTCCGCTACCAGTTCTCCAGAACCTGTCAGAACCTGCTGGATTTCTTCCCTGCAACAGCCTTTTTAAATTCATTTACCAAGATGGACACTGAAGGTTCAGTTACTTGGAGTAAGATTCCTTCTAGAGAACCCTAGAAAGTCTTTTGGGATTAGGCCTCTTTTGATTAGCAAGTTTATGCATGAAGTGCTTGGAGTTTATTCATCTGTAGATATGCTTGATACAAATTCCTCGGTCCCTTCTTCTAAAAATAAGAGGATAATAGTAGGGAGAATCTCTCCCTCCCTCTCTCTCTCTAAAAGAGAGAGACAAATAGAGGGAGGGAGGGAGGGAGGGAGGGAGAAGGAGGGAGAGGGGGAGAGAGAGAAATGGCAAAGTATAGACTGACAGTAAAGGTTAATGGTTTCAAAACAAGTCAATTTCCTCATAATTTCATGTCTAAAACAAAAGGATAACCTGTATCACAATGAAACAAAACTGACCTGAAATGATCTGTTCAGCTGCCTAGATCTTGGCAGTGAAATGGAGATAATCTTGCCAATTTTATGAGGTTGTAGAAGATTCTTAATCCTTCCATTCCAATTTGTGTTTTTTTCTTAGACATTAGATTTTGGGGGGACCTGAATGATAATTCCTCTTTCAACTAAGAGGTCCTTGAGAGAAAAACATACCAACAACGAATGTCATGAGCATTGATTTTAATAATTATTGGGAGGTGTGTGTGTCTGTCTTTGTGTATATGTATGATGAATACTTTCTGATACATTTCTGAAATTCCACTCAGATTTTCTGTGCCTTGTCACTTTTTTATCCATATCTCAAAAAAGGGTAACCAGATCAAAGCTGCAAAATCTTGGACACCATAAAAGATACAGAAAAATGATAACAATGGACAACTTTTGGCCCTCAGGCCTAATCCAACTTTCAGTCTCTATCTTCTATCTGCAGGAATACCATCTCTGGGCTGGAAAATAGGGACAATCACTAGATGGCAGCTAAGAGTTTTCTGTAACTTTTTGCTGCCATCCAGTGGTTCTTTAGAGTTTTGCAGAACTGATATACTATGTAGGTAGTAATTTTCAGGTTCAACTTAATTAAAACAGTCAGTTTGGTCTGACAGAAAATCCTTGTGCAGTGCAGAAAAAAATCATAAAATCTTTCTAAGGAATCATGTCTGAACTTCATTTGGAAGAATTCTGAAAAGCCGCCATGGAACTCCACATTTTCTAAAACAAAGTTTTCAAACTTCTATTTTCAGTAGCCCTGTACAGTTAGCTTTGAGGAAACCTCTTTTAACAGATTTATTCCTTGAGGAAACTACAGAGCGGATCTACTCATTCTGTCATTCTAGGTTAGAGCAAAATTAAAGTACTGCTTGCTTCAACAAGTAGGATTGAAATATAAAAATGAAATAGAAACGCTGTTGCAGAAGAACCAATAGAGGTCACATTTATTTGTGTGTTGTGATCAGGGGTGAGTTCTACTTACCTTTACTACTGGTTCGCAACTGGAGCGTGCGTGCAGCGCATGTGCAGATCCCCCATTATGCCATCGTGGTGGGTGGGTGGAGCCTCCTGACAGTTTTACTACCAGTTCTATAGAACCAGACCGAACCAGGGGCAACCCACCACTGGTTGTGATGTGCAGAATTGTGTCATGCTAATACATTTTATATGCATGGGAGTCATTGGCACAAGTAATTCATATTATTGGAATCTGCATGCCAGTGATTCTACTGATATATCTGCATGCCAGTGATTCTACTGATGTGATGTGATTCTACTGATTCTACTAAGCTAGGGCTGCAGAAAAACCTTGGTTCCGTAGGAAAAACCTGGCTAGAGGAAAAACACACATAAATCCTATGAAGAAGTAAGAAAATAGATACTATACCTTTACAGGGAGGATACATGAGATGTGGGTGTGGCTTACTGATGAAAGCTAACGAGCTGGAAATAGATCTATATAAGTCTCTCACCTGGCAGCTGGAACTTGCTGGCTGCCAGAACAGAAAAAACAGAATTGAGTGGATGTGATTCTACTGAGCTAGGGCTGCAGAAAAACCTTGGTTTTTCCCCTGCACTAGGTTATAGCAACAATAAACATGAAAGTACAACAATAAAATTAATCTTGTATTAGAAAAAAAAAAATAGTTGGTTTTCAACACTCCACCTCATGCTACCCTGATAATACTACTCCCATCATACATTTGAGGGACTTCTGGGAAATAAGGAGAGTTGGGGCTGACCTCACTTCAGAGGAGAGACTATGTCATAAAGTAGGACCTAAGGTAGGTAAGACCTGCCTCCATAGGCCTTCCAAGCGTAGTTTCCTGAGAGCTGTAGATAGGTCAAGGATGGATGCACAACTCTCATTTTGGAGTTGATGTCTTTGGAGATCATCTAAAATGCTGTTTCCCTCTTATATTCAAGTTCTAATCCAAACAGAAACAGATCTAGATAATCCTCTTCATTCAAGGTCCTCAGAAGCTACTGCAAAGCCTATTTCTCAAAACATTCCCCCAAAGCGGGAGATTAGATATTGGGCAAAAATTATTCCCACAATATAGTAGGATTCAGGGTTGGCTTCTAGAGAAGAGGGCAAACTAAGATCTCATTAAAAGTTAAAAAAAAAAAAAACTTCATTCAAGAAACAGTGGACCATTGCTAGAACCCATATAAACTCATCCCTGAGCCATTTTAACAAGCAGGAGCGGTACAGATTTAAAGAGTAGATGACAGCTCACAATCCTAAGGACCCTGTCCACTTTCTCAGACCCACACATTCAAACAGATAATTGGACAAGACTCTTCCCAGGCATCTCCTTTGGACCTGCAACAAGGCTGTAGTCTTAACTGGAGTGACTTTGGGCCCGTCAATCTCTCTCAGCCCTAGGAAAGAGGAAATGGTCAACTACTTCTGAAATAAAATCACACACACAGAAAAAGAGTGAAATCCCCAAATCTCATTCTCTTTTCTCCATAAATAAACTGCGGGTGCTAACCTGTGGTATAGGTTAAAATATAGGTTAACCTTTCCAGGTTAAAATATTTTTTATTCTTAATATTAAAAAGAGGCAGGATAGAATATTTCCCCTAAAGGAGAAATGGAGAAAAATCTTAACAAAGACAGAAACCGGTCCCAGTCTTCCTGCCACAGGAAAACAGCCTCAAGCAGAAGCTTGAAGAGGCTGGCCTTTAGGAATGGAGATTTTGTATCAATAGATTAGATAAAGGTAAAGATAAAGGTTCCCCTCACATATATGTGCTAGTCGTTCCTGACTTTAGGGGGCGGTGCTCATCTCCATTTCAAAGCCAAAGAGCCAGCACTGTCCGAAGATATCTCCATGGTCATGTGGCCAACATGACTAAACACCAAAGGCGCACAGAACACTGTTACCTTCCCACCAAAGGTGGTACCTATTTTTCTACTTGCATTTTTTACATGCTTCTGAACTGCTAAGTTGGCAGAAAATAGACTAGATAGACTAGGCCTATTCATAAGCAAAGAGCAATGAGAAACCCTAAATAAGCAACACAATCGGCAAGGAGTCCTAACTGACAAGATTCATTCAGACCATCACCTAGGAATTGCATTTCCCCTTTTGCCTGTAGAGCCAGCCATGACCCCTATATGACCCTACAGGAATCTGGCAATAGCCATTAAAATATTGAAAGACATATTCTTGTACAGGAACAGGTATCTCAAAGAATATATAAAAGCCCACTACTCTCAACCCCATGTTTTCAGCCACCCCAGAAACATGCTGCTGTCACTAGTTTCTGGCTACCAAATAAACAAAGACTTCCTTTCCTGCAGCCTGCCTCCATTTTATTGCCAGCAACTTTCTCCTTGATTGGAACTGGACCAGATTTTTCTTCAGTGGCTTCAAATGTTTTGTGAAATTGTGATATTCAGATGTTTTGTGCTTCTTTTCCTATTCACAACCCCACTCTTTATTTGAAACTTTATCTGAAACAGGAAAAAAAATAATAGGGAGAAGCATTACAAATGAATGGCATTAGATGGTCCTTGCCTCCCCCCCCCCAAAAAAAAAAAAAAAAGTAAGAGCAAATACAATAAGTCTTGGCTGTTTCACAATAAGCATTTGTGTGGGTACAGTATTTTTGTCTTGCCCTCTGCCACAGGTAAAGCAAAACTAAAATGTGACACAAAGTGTTTGGAAAAGGAAAAGACTGAGGGTCACGCAGGAACCTTATATATTGTATTTATCATACATGGCAGTCTCATGAACAGCCCTCATTGCTTCTTCCCAGCATAACAATTTATTTCTTAGCAGAGAAACTGAATAACATTTTTTATATATGTGATACAAAAGTTCAATAAGTAATGGCAAATAGTCCATGGCATTCTCAGCTGTATTTGCTTGGAAGTTCTTGACAGCTGCTTCTTTTAAATGAACAACAAAAATCTTGATTCTCATTCTAAGGTACGAACACTTTCCTTTCATCAGCTAAGCAGTTGTTTAGCAGCAAGCAGCAAGCAGTGCTAATTTAAAGTGATATCTTGAGCTATAAAAACATCTTTCCAGCTGTCAATTAAAACTCCTCAGCTTTGGTATGTCTAAGTGCTTTTGATTATGTAAACTCAGAGAAGATAATTCCCACCTCATTTTACAGGGGAAAGAAGAAGCACTCTTGTTCAGTGAAAACAGGGTGTCAACTTATTCTCCAAAACACCTGAAGGCAGGACAAAAAGCAAGGAATGGAAGCTCATTAAAGACGTATCCAACCTAGAACTAAGGAGAGATATCCTGACAGTGAGTAAAATTAATCAATGGAACAACTTGTTTACCAGACTTGGAACTTTTCAAGAATAGACTGGACAACCATTTGTTCTGAATGGTATAAGGTCTCCTGCCATAGACAGATGGTTGGACTAGAAGACCTCCCACGACCCTTCTAGCCTTACATTCTATGATTATATATGGATGTGAGATTTAAAAAAAAACAGCAAATGTCATAAAAAGTGAAACCGAGACCATGAACAAGTAAAAAACAGATTATATGTATATATGGTTTGTTTCGAATGCGACTGCTTGAGGGTTCCTGGATTGGAGCTGAAAGGCGAAAGGGATGAAGTATGCACCCCCACATACTGGGGTATATATATATATATATATATGTCTTTTTCTGTTTTTCGTAGGCTTTTATGTGCATATTCTTTCTAGCCAGGTTTTACCTACGTAAGCTAGGTTGTTCTGCAGCTCTGACTGTGTGAAATCTCATTCACCATCCTCAGAGCTCCTCCTCTGCTGACAAACTGCAACTCTACGTTGCTCTCTGGGAGACTCAGATAGCTATTTCTGCCTTATAAGGCTTCGTCAGTGAGCCACACCCACTTCTCAGATATTCCCCCTGTAAAGGTACAATGTGTCTTTTTCTGTTTTTCGTAGGCTTTTATGTGCATATTCTTTCTAGCCAGGTTTTACCTACGTAAGCTAGGTTGTTCTGCAGCTCTGACTGTGTGAAATCTCATTCACCATCCTCAGAGCTCCTCCTCTGCTGACAAACTGCAACTCTACGTTGCTCTCTGGGAGACTCAGATAGCTATTTCTGCCTTATAAGGCTTCGTCAGTGAGCCACACCCACTTCTCAGATATTCCCCCTGTAAAGGTACAATGTGTCTTTTTCTGTTTTTCGTAGGCTTTTATGTGCATATTCTTTCTAGCCAGGTTTTACCTACGTAAGCTAGGTTGTTCTGCAGCTCTGACTGTGTGAAATCTCATTCACCATCCTCAGAGCTCCTCCTCTGCTGACAAACTGCAACTCTACGTTGCTCTCTGGGAGACTCAGATAGCTATTTCTGCCTTATAAGGCTTCGTCAGTGAGCCACACCCACTTCTCAGATATTCCCCCTGTAAAGGTACAATGTGTCTTTTTCTGTTTTTCGTAGGCTTTTATGTGCATATTCTTTCTAGCCAGGTTTTACCTACGTAGAAGGTAAACAGAACAACCTAGCTTACGTAGGTAAAACCTGGCTAGAAAGAATATGCACATAAAAGCCTACGAAAAACAGAAAAAGACACATTGTACCTTTACAGGGGGAATATCTGAGAAGTGGGTGTGGCTCACTGACGAAGCCTTATAAGGCAGAAATAGCTATCTGAGTCTCCCAGAGAGCAACGTAGAGTTGCAGTTTGTCAGCAGAGGAGGAGCTCTGAGGATGGTGAATGAGATTTCACACAGTCAGAGCTGCAGAACAACCTAGCTTACGTAGGTAAAACCTGGCTAGAAAGAATATGCACATAAAAGCCTACGAAAAACAGAAAAAGACACATTGTACCTTTACAGGGGGAATATCTGAGAAGTGGGTGTGGCTCACTGACGAAGCCTTATAAGGCAGAAATAGCTATCTGAGTCTCCCAGAGAGCAACGTAGAGTTGCAGTTTGTCAGCAGAGGAGGAGCTCTGAGGATGGTGAATGAGATTTCACACAGTCAGAGCTGCAGAACAACCTAGCTTACGTAGGTAAAACCTGGCTAGAAAGAATATGCACATAAAAGCCTACGAAAAACAGAAAAAGACACATTGTACCTTTACAGGGGGAATATCTGAGAAGTGGGTGTGGCTCACTGACGAAGCCTTATAAGGCAGAAATAGCTATCTGAGTCTCCCAGAGAGCAACGTAGAGTTGCAGTTTGTCAGCAGAGGAGGAGCTCTGAGGATGGTGAATGAGATTTCACACAGTCAGAGCTGCAGAACAACCTATCTTACGTAGGTAAAACCTGGCTAGAAAGAATATGCATATATATATATATATATATATATATATATATATATATATATATATATATATATATATATATATATCATAAGCTTTTGCAAAAGGGTTCTCCCATGAAAGAGAGAGAACATCTTACCATTCCAAATACATGGTTTAAATGCATTTTCAGGCAATCAGCACAACAATGCCCCCACTTTTCATTGTTTTTCGGATGTTACATAACATTTTAGGTTTCTCAGCAATATTTGTTCCAGCTTGGAATTCCCCTCCAGAAATGCCCTTTCAATATGTCCTTAACTGTCCTTAACTAACACAATTAATTGGAACAGGGTATCTTACTTCCTTCCAATTGAGCTTGGGTCAGCCTGACCCAACTCAGAATGTACTAACACATTATTTCCTCAGAACAGCCATCATACACACTTCCCTTTCCTACATACCTTACTCAGCTTAATAGCTGAGCTCAGGTTATATGAAGGGTAAATATGGAGTCACTCAGGATATTTTCTTTACAAGAATAATTCCATTTCTCTCAATGGAACAAAGGGGGTACTGTTTTCTTTCTTAACCTGCACAGAACACAAAAAAATAAATAAATCATGGAGTGTTGTTTATTTTATCATGGAAATAACACTGCTACCTGCAAGTGCTATTCACATAGCTGGAGAGAGGATTGTGCTTTGAGTAGAGTCAGGACCTCACTCAAATCTGTTGGGAATGCAAAATCAGAATGACAGAAGCATGTCTTTTCTGTGTTTGCTTGTTCTCTGGCATGCTCCCCACTCCTGATATATAACAATCCCCAGCTAGTCTTGCCTTAAGACATTGACTCTACCTCAGGGGTGAAATCCAGCAGGTTCTGACAGGTTCTGGAGAACTGGTAGCAGAAATTTTGAGCAGTTCGGAGAATCAATTTTGGAAATTTTGAGTAGTTCAGAGAACCGGCAAATATCACCTCTGGCTGGCCCCAGAATGGAGATTTTGCAATATCCTTCCCCCAGGAGTGGGGAGGGAATGGGGATTTTGCAGTATCCTTCCCCTGCCACACCCACCAGGCCACACCCACCAAGCCACACCATGCCCACCAAGCCATGCCCACAGAAACGGTAGTAAAAAAAATTGGATTTCACCACTGCTCTACCTCCAGGCATTAGGGGCCACTTGATTAGTTGTTTAGTTATGTGCCTGATTTCCATTTTATGTTTTGCATTTATATTTTGCTTTTGTTTATTGATATATGGCGATTTCTTTTCTGATTTATTGTTTTCATGCTTTGTGCCACCTGGAGTCACTGAGTTTGAGTTGGATTATACTGTATTATAAATGCTTTAGATAAATGTAGAACAAAATCCTAGAACTCATTTCTACCATCTAGTGGTTTATGCACTGTAAAGATGGAATCCTATTCAAGATGCCATAGATTTTGGGGAACAGCCTGGAGTCCCACATTCAGGCCTGAGGACCAAATGTTCTCCATCCCTGAACTTTTTAAAAAGCCTGGCATTAAAATAATCTCTTTTGACTGTATTCCCTACACTACATAACCCTATCCACTTATGGGAAAAACAGGAGACGAGTTTCCCAAAGTCATCTCTATTCCTTAAGGAATTCAGAGTTTGTCAGTTTCCCTTTACTAAAGCAAATACTTAATTCTGCTTTCAGATTATACTATTATTAGGATTTCTTCCCCGCTCCCACACATACATATACTATTATTGTTTTAATGAAATTGGCTGTTAATGGACATCATGCACTCAATGAAAATATCTGCAATGTTTTCAGACTTATGGTTGTATTGTGGCTTTTACATGAGGCAGGATCACAACATATCAAGATTCCCACACGGAAACTGTTCACTCTGACTTGTGTCTTTCTAACTGCCAGCTTTGAGTGACATGAGCAAGGAGTATAAAAAGCTCATCTGTAGCACTTGTATGTCAAGGGCAACACACCTGAATTGAACTTCTGTCTTTGTGAAATCTAGAAATGAAATAGAACTATCATAGTCTCACTGAAGTCAAGGACAACATATAGCAATTACTGATAAATAACAATGTTACTCTGAAGGCAGAGATGTCTGTGGTTGGAACTGCTTTTCTTTGTTCCAGGATAAACAAGGATGAAAGCTTGCAGTCTACACCCTCATTAGAGCACCAGCTACTCATATTTATTCTTGGGCTGATCAATGGCTCCACTGATGTTGATCTTGGCCTGTCTTACTCAGTTCTTGTCATGCCCTTGAAACTGTGGCTGATTAATTTATCCTCCAATTTCAATGAAGCTTTCATACATTCTTTTTTACATCTACTACTACTACTACTACTACTACTACTACTACTACTACACACACACACATATTCTTATAAAATTGCCTAACTATACCTACCCTCAATATGCGCTGTGTCTCAACTTGATCTTCAGCTGCTTGCCTCCTCCATGACATACCCACTTACTTGGTTAGTTTGTTTGTTTGTTTATCCATGTCAGAAGCATCACAATTAAAATAAGGCACACTATATGACTTAAAATATAAAATGTAAGATCAAAATATGTAGAAATTAAATAGATCTAGCTCAGAAACTAGCAACATTATTTGCATTCTGTTGTGCAGCCATGAGCTTCTCACATGTACACAGATCGGGTCAAAAGGACAATATACATATGCATTGTCTGCATGTCACCACAATTGCAAAGAGCAGAAGCAATCAGCTAACCCTATTTGTTCACAGTGTCTCTGGATCTTGCTCTGGGATGAAATGCTACCAGTTAGGACTGGTTCGCCTGAACTGGCGGTAATAAAAGCTACTGATTCGAGCAAATCGGTAGTTTAAAAATGCTACTGGTTCGGATGAAGCGGTATTTCTGACGATCAGCTGTGCTGCACAATTTATATTCACTAGAAAGCAGGAAATCCTACTTTCCAGCAAATCTAAATTGTGCGGCACACACTGTTCTACTTACCTCAGAAAAAGGCTTCTTAAGCCTACTTTTTTAGCATCGCGTGGTAGTACCTGTGGTGCACGTACACGCAAAGCGTATGTTTGGCACACACTGCATATGTGCGCACACAGCAAACTGGTAGCAGACTTTGGAGCATTTCACCTCTGATCTTGTTGTACCCATGCACAATTTATTCAATAATTCCCATACTTTCCAGGTTTTGTCAGACCCAAGTGCCAGCTCCTCCATTGGTTCCATCAATGGAGGAGCTGTTAATTCTTTGTAGCTCTCCATAGATCCACTCTGTTTTCAAATTCTACAGTCTTCTGTCGACCTAAGGAAACCAGAGAATTTTATTCTCTGCTAAGCTGGTTCTAGGCCATAGAGCAGATATTGATGATTTGAGTGTCTCTGTCTGATGCTACTTCTCTGCAAATAGCAGGTGGGCAATGCTGGCTAGATGAAGATCTTATTTGGAGGATTACCTGATTATCCTATAGATCAAGGGTGTCAAACTTGGTTTCATTGAGGGCTGCATCAGAGTTGTGTTTGACCTCGCGGGTGGGGGGGGTAGCTCAACATCACTCGTGTTGAGGTCACCTGTGGTGGCCAAGTACTAAGGCAGAACTTCCCCCAGAACCTCCATCCCACTCATTATAACCCTTCCTTCCTTTTCTTATTTTTCCTCCCCTCTTCATTCTCCTTTCTTCTTCCTTCACCTCTTTCCTTGTTTTTTTCCCTCTTTCCCTTTCTCCTTTCCTGTCCCTTATTGGATGCTCAAATGCAAAAGGGAAACATTTCTCCTTTTGTTTTGTTTTTAGTTTGTTTTACTAGCCCTCTGCCAGTGAAAACAGAGCTGCAGAGGGGCTGCCTGTGTTTCTCCAGGCCCTGTTTTGGCTGCAACAGCCTCCTGCAGCCCTCTGCCCCTTGGACTCCATTTTTGCTGGCAGAGGTACTGTGTGCTGGTCCTTTGCTGTTTCCAGGGTGGCCCCACAGGCCAGATCTAAGCACCCAGTGGGCTGGATCCAGCCCCCGGGGCCTTGAGTTTGACACCCCTGCTCTAGATTACTTGGTTTCTAGATTACTTGGTTAGTAAACCTCTGACAGTTTACCACAGACCAAAACATGTAAGTAACAGGTAGTTTTTCTATCTTGCTATGAAGGTCTGCTTAGTGCTTGCATGGAAATACTAATAAGAAAATCCTCATGTAACAGCCAATAAAGTCATGTGACAGAAGGAAAACAAGACATAAGTTACTATAGGCACACACATGTTAATGCAACTTACATTTAAAAGAAGTCATAAACACTGTGACTTTATCAGTGGTCTCTTCAGTATAAGATTGCAGTCTTTCCTGTACATTTGATGTAGAGCAGAGCTGTCAAACTCCCGGCCTGTGGGCCGGATGTGTCACGTGCTGGCCACACCCATGCCCAGTTTAGCGAAGGGGGGAAAAGTCCCATGACGCCATTGTGATGCCGTGAGTTTGACACCCCTGATGTCGAGCATTATTAAATGTAGTCAGAATTATGTCAGTACAATTAAGCAGGGTGGTATAAATCTTTACTGTCTGCATTGCTTTTAATTTTTTTAAAAGAAAAGTTGCATTGAAAATATTGACATTTGTTTCTTTCACAGTTTTTCCTAACACATGTAGTTGCTAATGTAAATTCCCCAAGAAAACTTTTTTAATGCAAATTTCCCTGATGTGATTTTTTTTTTTACATAAATTTCCCCCATGCAGTGTTTTAAACTGTAAATTCCCCAGGATAAGCTCTGTGCTTTCCCCTCTCTTTCTTTAGATATATGCATATTACATATACATAATATCCATTTTCTATTTAGCTTTTAAGAATACGTTTAACTTTTGGATAGATTTGATAAATAGTGGAAGGGTTTTCTTTTTTTCAGTTTCAGATGAACATCAAAGGATTCTACTTTTGGAGATCACGTACCTTATGCCAGGAAGATCTTGCAAATTTGCTCTTTCAGAAATCTACTGGATATCAGCTTCCTTTTACATTTCCAGTTCTTAATGGATATGGAAAGCAAGGTAAGGAGGAAATGCCTTGCTGATGTTTCAGAATCCAGCTCCCTATTGCAGGAAAAGTACTTAATTCAATAAGGAACAAAAACAATTTGGAGATATTCAATAAAATATATTTCATTAGCTTCACTAAAGCAACAGCGACCACTGGCCTGCTCACCAAAATAAAGAAGAAAAGCCCCAAAACACAAAAGGTTAGAGGTTATATATCCTTTGAAAATACATACATAAAAATTATAAAGACACTGAATTATAACATGACCTTTGCAGCAGTGGGATTCACCTGTTGTAACAATCGGTTTACTGTGCACATGCCAAACTCGCGCTTCCACACATGCTCAATACGATCAAAAATTACCCTCTACTGAATCCAGAGTGAGTAAAATACCTGAGGCATGGCAATCCGCTCTGCTGCGCCTATCAGCTGGGCTTAAAACAAAAGAAATATAGGTAGGTTATAGTGCAGGGGTGGGCAGGCCCATCTGATCATCGGAGTGAACCAGTTCGCTCTCAGCTGATCGTCGGAGCTACCGGTACGCCCAAACCAGTCAGAACCGGTTGAATCCCACCCCTGCTTTGCAGCTAGAATGTACTATAAGATAAGAACATGAGATAGCTCCACTATGGGCTGAACTAGCACTTCTAAATTCCACATACTGACAGAGGCTCCATGTCCACCCTTATATTCTGATGCTAGCACCATGAAAGGTAAACAATGTCCTTTATTATACCTATATATTGATTTCCTTCACAGCACAGAAAAAGATAACCCAGTTTTTATTATCTGTCTCTTTCCATTCCAGGCTGTGTCCATTCATCTGCTCTGACTAATACACATTTCAGAACCATAAGGGAAGGGTGGAATATCTTTCACATTGTATACTTCCTGATCTTTGGCTAAACTGACTAGGACATATGGAGTTGCTTACCCCTGATGTATTGTATGTACTTTACTGTCATACTTATGTGAAGAATTTCAACTTTAGATAAAATTTAGCATAAATGTTTGGGAAAAAAGAATTGGAAAAAAAATAGCTATACAGTACATATTTAACTACAATAATATTTTTGGAGTGTAATTTGGATATTTATAAAGTGACAACTGCTTTTCTTTTAGAGGGAAAATAGTCACGTTTTTTAAAAAAAATAATAATCAAGAGGTGTCTTTGTAAACAGCCAGGATTTTTAAAAAGAACCTGTGATTTATTATCCAAAATATAATTTAAAATGATATTTCAGAAGGCAATGGAAACATCAGAAAGCCTCTCACTCTTTAAAAGTGTTATCCATCTAAAATTATTTTTTCCATATCTTAATAAGAGAATCAACATACATTTTCAATTCTGCTTAAAATTAAACAATTAGTGATGGATGTGAGTCTGGTATTTCTCAATAATGAAAAAAAAGTTGTGTAAAAACTGATTAACACAGGGCCCCATGCAATTATAAAGGCCAATTTTCTTCATGAAGCACATTTAAATGATTTTGTCAATCTTCCTAAAATTTCCCAGAATTCTGCAATGCAAATTCTAGAAGAAGAAGAAAAACCCTGCAGCTTTAAGAAATTGCCAGTGGGTGAGACATGCTTACCTACCATGTTTTCCCCAAAATAAGACCCTATCTTATATTTTTTGAACCCTGAAATAAGTGCTTGGCCTTATCGCCATGCGCTCAAAAGCCCAATTGGCTTATTATCAGGGGATGTCTTATTTTGGGGAAAACATAGTATCTGTATCCCAAATCAATTTTTCCTCTTTAGATCCAAATACTGCTCAACTCTAAGCATAAATTCTTAGAAAACAGATTAAGAGACTGAATAGCAAAATATCTCATAGAAATATTATCAAAGTATTCCTAGACACATCTTATGAAGGATTACCTATTCCCATTGCTAGTAAAAGATAAAGTTCCTTTTAAAATTAGTGTGATTCTTAGTGACTTTTGATCACCATGGTGGTACAATGGTTAGAATGCAGTACTGCAGGCACTACTCATTCCAGGAGTTCGATCCTGACTGACTCAAGGTTGACTCAGCCTTCCATCCTTCCAAAGTTGATAAAATGAGGACCCAGATTGTTGGGGGCAATACACTGACTCTGTAAATCACTTAGAGAGGGCTGTAAAGCACTTTGGGAAAAGTGCAAAGAAGACCAATTAAGATGATTAAGGGCCTGGAGACAAAAAAAAAATATGAAGAATGGTTGCAGGAATTGCGTTTGGCTAGCCTAGAGAAAAGAAGGACTAGGGAAGGACATGATAGCAGTATTCCAGTATTTGAGAGGTTGCCACAAAGAGGAGGGGATCAACTTATTTTCCAAAGCACCAGAAAGACAAGAAACAATGGGTGGAAACTAATCAAGAGGAGAAACAACCTGGAATAAAGGAGAAACCTCCTAACAATAAGAACAATTAACCAGTGAAACTGCTTGCCTTCAGAAATTTGTATAGGTGCTTCATCACTGGAGGTTTTTAAGAAAAGATTGGCAGCCACCTGTCTGAAATGCTACAGGGTCTCCTGCTAGTGCAGGGGGTTTGGCTAGAAGACCTCCAAGATCCCTTCCAGCTCTATTCTAATTGGTATGAATGTGATTATTGTCAATCTAATATTAACAAAGATTGATAGATAAATCCGTATTACAACTTTTGGCCTTTAACTGCCATGTGTCCATGCTTGTGTTTGTGTGTGTGTATGTAGATGCATTTATATATATATATATATATTATATATATATATATATATATATATATATATATATATATATATATATATATATATATATATATATATATATGTGTGTGTGTGTGTGTGTGTGTGTGTATTAAAGATGACAAAATTAATTAGGTGAATTAAAGCAGTAGAAAGGAAGGAAGGAAGGAGAAGAAGTTTTAAAGGTATCAAAGAAATATAGTTTTGTTGGATAGCGTTTGTTGCCTTTCTCCTACAGCAGCAAAGCAATATTTGGCAACATTATTGGTGTATATAAGTCTAAGTGCTATTGCTATTGCTATTACCTCTCCACTTCTTGGCATTTGAGACTGGGTCTTTGTAAAATCAGGAAATGCCAACATCATAAAATTTCAAGGAGGACCATGCTAGAGATTAGGAATCAATTTGAGCCATGAAGGCAACTTTGATCTTAGATGATCTTTACAATGAGAAATAAGTAAACAATGTTTTTCCTTTTTTAAAAAAATAGTCTTTATTTACATTTCATTTAAAAAGAAAAGACAAACAACGTAAAATGACAAACATAACAATACAACAATAAATATATAGACTTCCATATAGCACCTTAATACACACGTATTTGGTACTATAACTTTAAGTTATATTCCGGAGAAGGCAGAACATCTTATATCTCTTAATGCATCACTTAGGTCTATCCAACCACACTTATCTTATCTAGTATATATTTCTCTTCCAATCTCAGTCCTCACCTAATGTGGATTATAAATTCCTCTTTTCTAACCAAATATAGAATTTGTCCCAAACTAAACCTACTTGTGATTGCTCTCTATCCTGTAACTTTTTAGTTAGCGTATCCGCTTCCACACATTCCAAATGTTTTTCCCATCAGTTCTCAACTGCTAGGAAAATCCCAAATGGATACTGATTTTGTCAGAACATTCTACCTGAGGTAGTAAAATGCTTGTTAGCTATTCTATTATTAATAGGGTTACTCAGATTATGATTACATCAGAATTCAAACCATGGCATCTTAAAAAAACCAGATTTGAACAGTTTAAAATGGATGAACTTTATGTATGTATGTATTTATGTATAATCTCTCTCTCTCTCTCTCTCTCTCTGTGTGTGTGTGTGTGTGTGTGTGTGTGTGTACTATATGCTTTTTCAGTTTTTATTGGATCATTAAGGTAGTGCCAGAACCCTTTAGGGTAAAGTTTAAATCTTGTGTCAATATTTTCTTTTTTATTCCTTGGTATCTGTTAACATTATTCTTTATGTTGCTTTTACAGTGGAACTGTACCAAATAATTATCATCTACTAACATCTGATTTAAAATTATGAGAAGGCATTATGGCTGGTATTCTCTGGATTCATAGGATTTGATTAATTACACAACGTAAAGATAGCTCGTTAGGATTATTAAATTGTTTTATTGAAGAACATAAAGGAGAAAAAAAGCACCAGCAGTTTAGTTAGCTTCCCTTGACAAACAAATTGTGTTGTGAAATATTTCCTTTTCCCAAGCTTTAATTGAGAAGTCATTTCAACTGAAAGGAAAGAACATTTGTTTTCCTTTTCCTGGCTCAAGCCTAAAACAACTCTATATTTGCAGATAACCTCTTTATCTGCAGATTATGATGAGAACCTATGCCTGCACAACTCTATTTTTAGCCTTAATTATTTCTTAATTTTTAATTTAGGAAAGGGCTTACAAAGATTGGTGGCATTTCTCTTTTTTCTTTCAGTCAAAGTGGCAGCTAGCTTTTCTCTGAGTTGTAAGACTTTGAACTACTTTGTTCCCTTGGGGAAAATATGTGCAGGGCAAATAACATATGGAGACACATCCCCGCTTCAGCATTCTTCTCTGGATGATATCTAATAATTTTCTTCAGGAAATGTCTCCAAATTTGCTCTTGAACCAATAAACCTTCAGCAGTATAAATACCACCCAGTCTAAGTCAGGTTCACCAGACCATATTGTTCTTTATTAAAAACACAGACTTTTTTTTTCAACCTCCAGTGCTGTCTAAATGCACCTTAGCTGCCAGCTAATATCACCTTCCCAGCTTTCCTTTTTTTCTTCTCTCCAGAGACCTAAGCTCAAGTTGAATCTTTATTACTATCAAGGATCACAAAGTACACGTAGCACAAAAAGAAATATGTGGATATAAAATTAACATTAGTCAGAGAAATCAGTTGTTGTGCCATCAGTAGATGGAAATACTCCTTGTTATATGTTGATTTGTATCTGACAGTAGGAGCTTGCGGCAAAACTCATTCATTTTGCCTGGGAATTGTTCCAAGATTAATGGTAAATGGCCTTTTCATGATTACCTGTAGTAATCCAGTATATAAAAATGTTCTCTCTCTCTCTCTCTCTCTCTCTCTCTCTCTCTCTCTCTCTCTCTCTCTCTCTCTCTCTCTCTCTCTCTCTCTCTCTCTCTCTCTCAATCTCTCTCTCTCTCTCTCTCTCTCTCTCTCTCTCTCTCTTCACATGGACATAAATATTTCTGCATAGGGATTTTGTTCTATTTGCCAATCATGAGAACAGATGGTAAAACATTATGCAAAATTCTGAAAAAATATCTCTTTAGACTGGAAGAAGTTAAAATTTAAAATACTCAGGTTATTTACAAGTTCCCAGGTATTCCTGGTAACGAGTATTCTCGAACTCTTTCTTAGCAAGCTAATTACAGAGGCAGACACAAGAAATAGGGGAAATATTTTTATGCACATTTTTAATATAATATATTAAAAGTAATAGCTAGGCACAAAGATTAGAGGTTGAAAAATGGTGATATTATGTATGTTCTAAAATGATACTGTTATTGTTATTAGAATGGGGGACTAAAATGTTGAACAATTAAATAATGAAGGCTTATATTTTAATACAAATATGTATAAGAATATTATTACAATTACATAAGTATGATTTAAATAACAAATAATAATAATATCATTACTACCTGTATTTAAATGAATGATACCCAGATGCCTCACTTTTCATGTATTGATATTGATGTATATTCAAAAAAAATAATAAATAAATATTTTTTTTAAAAAAGAATCTTTTGAATTCAATAATAATTGCATCCGTGCAAAGATTTTTGGCTTTTTGAGAGAACTGGTAAAATAAAAACAAAAAACATTTCCCTAGGAAGTAAAAAAAAATAGTATGTAATAGAACAGTTTGTTAATGAATGAAGAATATATAGGCTCAAGTCATCTTCACAATAGCATGGTGAATACCACCATGACTTCTGTAATTTAAGATAAATTTTTAACACCTATAATTCCTTATAAACTGGAAAGAATATTGAATAGTGAATATTTTTTCACTATTCATTGAAAAAATGAATAAGTCATACTGATTTGAATGAAAGTGCTAATGCAGATGCTTAACAGTCCCTCTCGATAATATTTTTTCCCTTAAAAACAAAATAATAATAAGGGAAAAGAGACCCTTGAAATTAAGATTGACTTGTTGGTATCGGTATAGCTTTCTTCCAGGTTATTTTGTGTTTCCAGTCTAGCCTCCCATTAAAATACCATTCAGATGAACCCTAGCTACTGAGTCCAGTCAAGTTTCGTTCACCTGCTAGGATTTACATAAACCCTAATATTGTTTGGATTATGGGTTTATAATGTGTTTGAAATATGCAAAAGTAGCTTTTTTCGTTAAGCACCCTCCCCTTTATATATATATATTGTATTCCTGTATTAGCAGTAGAAATATGGCTGTGCAAATAAAATGAAAAAGCTATAAAAACCCAGGGTTGTCTTTGATATTGTTATTTAATTTTGTGTGAGCCAGCGAAAGAAACAGAAAACATATAACAAAAGGTGAATAAGTCAGGAAAAGGGTATTATAAAAGAAGTCACCTTGTCATATGCCTTCTGTTCTTCCCTGGATTATACAAAATTAAATAGCAATATCAAAGAGAATCCTTAGAAGTAGATAAAAGATTTCAGTCTGATTAAGTCATCAGACTCAAGGTGTGTCTTTGAGTAATTTGGGTTGATTCAGTTTTTGCAAATGTAAAAAGGACTTGTTTCTTTTTACATTCTTTTACAATGTTCTATACTGACTACATTTTGAGAAACAAATAATGGGGTATATAAATGTGAATATGTGACAATAGCTAAAATTTTCAAAGGATAATACTCTTTTGAATTATATACCTAGTACGTGGAATTTGAGAACTGGCCTGGGCAATGTGAATGGATTATCTGTTTCCCCCATTATAATGAAAAGATTGATATTACAATATGGGGAAGATAAGGATATGGCCCCACTTACTCAATGGATTGAAAACTTGATTATGCTTGCTACTTATGAACAGATTGCCTATAGATGTATGGATAAGTATAATAAAATATGGGACTCATCTCTATGAAATACAGGAGGTTAAATAAAACATGTTAGTTATATAAGAATTACACACACACACTTGCATAATTTGTAAGCCTCTCAGTTGCCTTTAGATGAGATGGGAAGCACACAAATCCAATAAATAAATAAGTTTGCATTAGATAATTATATAGAGAATTGTAATAGTTTACTGTTGTAGTGACATACTTTTTATTTTTTTAGTTTTTGTTGCATCTTTTCATTTATTTTTAAGCGCTTGTTTTGATGATGTATGCATTTTTGTGTTCTGTTCGTTTTCTTTTTCTGTTACTTTAAAAGCAAAAAAAAAACAATTTTTTTTAAAAAAATCATTTGTCTGACTGCATAACTGCATAATTACTTTCAGGCCATTTATTTTCTAAATTACGTTATTCAATGTGAAAAGAAAGAATTTAATAATATTGCCATTGGGCAGATATTCTGTGCTTCTTATTATATCTTGTAGAAGTTGTATGAAACATTGTTTTGAAAATAGTTTACCAGAAATAGAAAACCCAATGTCTAACTCTATCAATGCTCAGCATGGACCAGTTTTTTTAGAGCTTAATATTACAATTAAGAAGTTGCTTAAAAAACCCAAAAAACCTTAGAGTCTGTTAGCTAGCCTGATGACCTTTAGAATTCCTTTTGGAGAAGAGCTGTTCAGTATATAATTTTGTGTGCTTCAAGTTCAAGCTGCAATGAGAATTCTAATATTTTCATAATTATAAAGCATATTAAGCCTTCCTGTTATGAGTGCTAAAATACCATATCATGAACATTGATTTACAGACCCATATTTGTTATCTCATTAATCACCTTGGTAACTATAGATTCTAATGCACATGGCTTGAAATCTCTCTCTCTCTCTCTCTCTCTCTCTCTCTCTCTCTCTCTCTCTCTCTCTCTCTCCCTCCCTCCCTCCCTCCCTCCCTCCCTCCCTCCCTCCCTCCCTCCGTCTCTCTTTCTCTCTCTCTCTCTGACAGTGGTGAAATCTGAACCAGTTTTCTGACTGCATATGCGCATTGCATGCCAAACACTTGCTGTGCGGGTGCATGTGCAGTACACACCAAAAGGAGGCTTGGGAAGGTAAGTAGACAGCAAGGGAAGGGAAATCAGCTGTGGCGCGCAAGCTTGGGAACCTTTTTTTTAAACTTGTTAAAAACATTTTTTACTATCAGTTCTCCAGAACCGGTAGTAAAAAATGCTTTAAAAAGGTTAAAAAAAAAAAGAGAGGTTCCAACGATCACAGCTGTGGTGCACGATCATCAGAACCTTTTTTTAAAAAAAACTTTTTTAAAGCATTTTTAACTACTGGTTCCGGAGAACAGGTAGTAAAAAAATGCTTTAAAAAAGTTTTTTAAAAGGCTGTGATCGTCGGAACCTTTTTTTTTTTTACTTTTTAAAAGCATTTTTTACTACCGGTTCTGGAGAACTGGTAGTAAAAAATGCTTAAAAAGTTAAAAAAAAAATCTGAAGATCAGCTGAGCAACGCGCAATCAGATGGGCAATTTTTACTACCGGTTCGGGCAAACAGGAAAAAAATTACTCTGAGACTGAGAGTAATTTTTGAACAACCTTGGCATTAAAAAGTGGACTGCCAAGGTTATCACAGAATTTATAGAATGGCAAAAGGGAGATTTGGATAAAAAGATTTTTAAAAAAAATATTCCAAGAGAAGCAACAGAAACTTCATTAGGAAAGTAACAAGAGTTCAAGTTACACAACAATATTTTAACATCAAGTTACTTTTACCCAAAGAGACATCAATCAGAATATTGTCTAACAGGGGGGAAAAATACAAAATACACTTGTTTGAGGGTGAAATAAATATTTTTTAAATAAAAGATTAAAAATCCTTTATGGAGTTTTTGTTGAAAATAGTTGAAAATGAACCTGGCTGATTTTTGTGTTTGTTAATTAAAAAGGATTAGGTAACGGAAAAGAGGAAATATGTATGAAATTTTAAACCAAGGGTAGAGAAAATATATTTGTTTATGACTGTTTGTGAAGAAAACTGAAAGTTGCTTTTTTAATAAAAAATAAATAAAACATGCTTTTTCTGTATTTTTCATTTTTTTCTTTTATATATTTTTCATATTTATTTTTTCATGTAAAAAATCAATAAAAATTGTAATCGACCTCCCCAAAATGAAGTTCCTGACATATTGAAGCTTCGCTTTGACTTTTTTAATGCAGCATTCCGAGAAGAGGATAATTTTCTCAAGGAACCATGCCGATAATGCTGACATTCAGAAAAGCAAGAGGTTGCTGGATGATGGGAGGTTTGTTCTTTAGTAAGATCTTTTCAAACTTTTATTTAAGACATGCTATTTTCAGATGAAGCAGAACCTCTGAAGAATAGTTCACTTCTTTTCAGTAGTGAAATCCAAATTTTTTTACTACCGGTTCTGTGGGTGTGGCTTGGTGGGCATGGCAGGGGAAGTATACTGCAAAATCTCCATTCCCACCCCACTCTGGGGCCAGCCAGAGGTGGTATTTGCTGGTTCTCTGAACTGCTCAAAATTTCCGCTACCAGTTCTCCAGAACCTGTAAGAACCTTCTGGATTTCACCCCTCTTCTTTTACACTTAACCATAGGCTTTTCGTTTAGGAATTGGAAAGGTGCTGTGAATCCCTTACTTTATCCACATATTTCTGCCTGAAGAGATATTCAGGGAAAAAAAATGTTACTTACCGGTAAATTCTGAAGTGATTTGGTTGAAACATTTTTATTTAATACTACAAAAATGGAAACAACTTTCTTTGATGCTTCTTTATTAAAGCTGAGGCTTGTTATATAATCAAATCAAATCTTAATCATTAAACTCACTGGATCTTAAACTTAAATACATTATTTTGATTTATTATTTTGATTGCCATACCCTATTAATAAAAAACAACTTACTTGTATTGAAAATAAAGCAAATGTGGTTATTGTTCTCACCACACCTGTTCAATTCTTTGTTCTGCCTCTGCCTTATGTCTGAGTGTGACAAATCTGTGATTTTATTTTACTTCCATTATATATTGTGGAATGATCCCAAGATAAATGTACATAGGATTGATCAGTTAATATTCATTATGTGATAAACTCTTACATACTTTGTTGTCTGAGCCCACTGTCAATGTCACAATGTTTTTATAACTAGCTTTTATTCCTTGTGTTGACATTATAGGTTTTCTTGTTACTAAATTGCTCAATTCTGAGAACTGATGTGATCACAATTAGAGTGTAGGGACTAACATTTATAGTTGAAAATTGGCTTCTGGATTTTATTATTTCGGAGAAATCAATAAAAATAGCAAAAGGTAATTTATGATATTGATCCATCTATGATAATGCTGGCAAATTGATTTTTACAACCTGCCACTGAGATCTTACTAAATCCTCTGATAACATTAATTAATAAAGGACTATAAAACACTTCTGACTGCTTTAAGCTCATAAAGTATATTATATATAATATCACTTATTCATTCGGTTAACTTTAGAATAACTTTTTTTTTTAAATTTCACTTCTCCACAAATTTTATTTTAAGCTAAACTACAGTTAATTAAGCCTCTTCTATTAAAAAGTGTTGCAGTTTCACCTAGATAAGCAAAGTATTTTTTTTCTTTTTTTACCAGAGAAATAATGTTATAATAGCAATAATGTTATAATTAGCCAAGAATTTGATCAGGAGACAAGAATATAATTGTGTTACACTATCAGTTCCAAATATTTTTAGTATGAAGGTATCACTTTCCCTGAAAGCAGAAACCTAAATTTCCACCAAGAGACACTACCAAAAGTATATCTTAGTCCTGTCTCCCTGGAGGTTAGCATCCAATATTCACTCTTTGTTCTCTTTTGACACCATTTGGAGCCATCTCAACTTCTTATATATGTACACTTTCAATTTTGAAATGAAGCTAAGTTTTGGAGGGATTAAGGCTCACAAGTGTGACAGGAAGTGGAGAGGTCAAGAGAAAGAGGAAATTTTATTTGACATACAATTAGTTACAATTGGATGGAATTAATAAAATGCAGTCTACACAGTTCTCATCATTTTCCTTGCACTCCAGCAACAATTTACAAGAGGTTCTGGAAGACACATAAAGATCTAAAGGGACTACATACCACTGATTAGACCTTTTCTGTCAGTGACAGAATTGCTATAGACCTTTTCTTTTCAGTTATGTGATAAATTCAAAATTAAAATCAACCTACTTTATTTCAGCCCTTCACAACCCTTCACAAGATCCAAATTGCATAACAGACTGAGTTTAATGAAACAAGATTGACAAAATAGGATTAAATATATCTGGGATTATGCTGGTGTTTGAATTTAAGTTCTATTAATTTACATATGCTTATGCAAAAACCCATCAAAGTTTCGTTCTCCACTCTCAAAGAGAGGTGTTTTTTTTTGTTTTTTTTTTAAATATGTATATGAACAATGCACAATTGATAAGCCAAACTGCTTTTTCCTCCTCTTGTCTTCTGGGCTCAAGCAAGACAATAATTATATTATTATTATGTGTGTTTATCCTTGTTTGATTTTCTTCAAGAGCTTTTTAAGTTGATGCTTTATTTTACTGTTGTAAATGTGATGCTAAAACCAAAGTGCAGATATATTTGACAAATAAAGACAAAAGACCTATGTTTTTGAAGTCAAAGAAAAATTTACTGAAAACTTGGTCTATAGAGTTGACATGTATCTCTTTCTATAACAAATAAATTAGAGTTACAATGAAAAGAGGAAGGATTCATGGCATGTTAAGAGATACGACAAAAATCTATTATCAGGGATATGCAAAGATTCATTTTTGAGATTCAGTCTTCAGATGATCAATGACTGCAGTGAAATGAAAATTTAAAAATAAATATGAAGATGAATCAGATAAAATGTTCTGCATACTTTTTATAACTATAGTGCACATATTTTTTTAATATTTAATATTTTAAAACTGTAATATTTATATTTATGTACAATGCTTAAATGCTTTATTATAATATTTATTTATTTATTTATTTATTTATCCTATTTCTTAACCACCCATCTCCTTCCCTTACTGCTTAATCTGCATGATGTACTATACAATTTATTATATATTTCTGTTGCATGTTCTCTGTTACACAATGTGCTATAAGTGCAATACAACTTGATATTGTTCATATTTTGCAGTTATATCTCTCATCTCAAAAATGTATTTTTTTTAATGTGGCAACCCAATCAGATCAGAGATGGAATGGATGAATTTGTTTTATGCATAGCTGGATAAGACTAATAATAATCAAGATGAGCAAAAGCAATCTAATTACAAGCATTCACTGTCCTCAAAGACTTGACTTCTAGAATTTTCTAAAAACAGAATCTACCATGTAAATATTTAGGAATCGAGAGAATTTTGTTTAATTCACATTGCAAGTGGAGTGCATTTATCCCAGGGGTGGGCTTCCAAAATTTTAGCAAGGGATTCTCTGCCCAGTTGCTGGGTGGGTGTGGCCATGGTGGGCATGGCCTAGTAAGCCTCCTGCACCATGGTGTATGTGGGGGGGTGTTTTTGCCCTCCTCGGGCTCTGGAGGCTTTCCTTGGGCCTCCAGGAGGGCGAAAATGGCCTCCCCAGGCTCCAGAGGCCCTCTGGAGGCTGGAAATGGGCCCGCTTCTAGCCTTCCCAAACTTCCAGATCCATTTTTCACAGTTTTTCAATTTCTGCAGTAAAAATGAGTCAAACATTTTGCTCTGATTTTAGTCAGCTTTGAACTACCTTGACTGAGCTCAGTGGAAAATTGACCAAAGCAGGAGTGAAGATTTGGTTTCACATAGATAAGGTTAATAATTATTCATTTATAGTACACTGCAGTAATTTTTTTTTAGCAATGAATAAACCTTCACATCCAAATTTCAAGATAAATGCAACATTAATATTTAATTCTGTTGTAGGGAAAGTAGAATCAGATCCATATTATCCTTGTCACGATTGCTTATTTACTGGGAATTTTACTGAATTTGGAAAGTTCCCAAGGGAGCTCTTTGCTTTGTGATATGAACAAAAGGCACAACATTTCTTCACTCATAGCCAGCTATAGTATTATATAATAGATGCTGATGTTTCAGGCAACAACAAAAATGTGATTCCTTCTTTCCTTCCTTCCTTCCTTCCTTCCATCCATCCATCCAGTGGTGGGTTGCTACCAGTTCATCTCAGATCAGGCGAACCGGTAGTGGCGGCGGCGGGAGGCTCTGCCCACCCGCCCGGATGTCTCTGTGCATGCGCAGAAGCTTCTGTGCATGCGCAGAAGCATCACACACACACACACAAACCAGTAGTGACGGAATTTGAATCCCACTACTGCATACATCCATGACATCTATAAGATGCTGAAAAGCCCAACAGTTACTGCCTATTGCTTGGCCTTCCATACATACCTAACAATGTGCAATGGAAAACAGGGGTAGTATTGTTTTGCTGTTATCTGTTCGTATCTGAATAGAATATAAACTTTGTATCTCAGGCAGAACTGGTACAACAGAGAGGTACATGTTGGGACTTTTTACTCACGTTCAATTGACTTTAATCTTGATAGGGGGACTTCGAAGTCTTTAAGACAGAATTCTCTTTACAGGACTTGCTAAAATGACTGAAGGTCAAAGCCAAGAGAAGGATTAGGAAAAATCTATGTTCAATAGGAAAAAAACAGATATTCCCAAATTCCAAAATTATCAGCTGAAATCATATTTCAGAGCAGTTCTTCTTTTAGTGAAGCTGAGATAGAAGTAAATCAGCTCATATATCAAAGAGACACAATGGTGTGGAATCACTTGTGTGGAACTTGTCCTGGGTGGCAAAATTTCTCATAAGAAAGTATCCTCTATTTCTTCTTCTTCTGCTGCTGCTGCTTCTGAAGAAGGAAGAAAGGAAGGAAGGAAGGAAGGAAGGAAGGAAGGAAGGAAGGAAGGAAGGAAGGAAGGAAGGAAAGAAAGAAAGAAAAGAAAAGAAAAGAAAAGAAAAGAAAAGAAAAGAAAAGAAAAGAAAAGAAAAGAAATGCCCTTCTATGGAAATGCATCAGAGGGAATAGATCTACATCAGTTTCAAACTGGCATAAATAATACACTAGTTTATGGCAATTTGGAGATGCTGAACCTGCAGCACACTTCTTTCCCTCTGATTTCAGGCCTTCCAAGATCAAAACAAAAGAAGCACACAGTCTGGCAGACAGGAGGGAATTTCTAATAACAGATGCGCTTCTCTGAGTTTACAGCTCTTTTCCTGGCCTCAGAGGGAGAAATCTGAACAATCCATGATTTCTGTGATGGCCTCAAAGGATTCAGCTCAAACATCTCAAAGGTAAATATTTAAATAAGTTGAAATATTAATTCTTCCATCTCTCCAGGTGGGATGGGATAAAGCAAATCCTTTTCCATTCTGCTGTCAGTTTTGTGGCACAAGCATAAAAGCGTTTGCACCTACCATTCAAAATTGAACATGTTCCCTCTAAGGACATGCAATTGAGAAGACTGGGGAGCTAGAAGTTAATATTAGAAAATTCTATTAGAAAACTGTAAAGCCTTTTTCTTGTGAAATTTCAGCATCTATCCTTTGAAATTTGACAGGCTTCAATGTGACAGAAAAGCCAGAAATATCTGTAAAAGTCATTATTTATTTACTTATTTATTTATTTATTTATTTATTTATTTATTTATTTATTTATTTATTGGTTCAATTTATATGCCGCCCTTCTCCAGAGACTCAGGGCGGCTTACAATGCATTAAGCAATAGCCTTCATACTTTTGTATATACCTGCTTAGTAGGGTTTTCGGGCCCCCCAAGGGGTGTTCTTTTTTATACAAAGTCAGTTTATTGCCCCCACAATCCGGGTCCTCATTTTACCTACCTCGGAAGGATGAAAGGCTGAGTCAACTTTGAGCCGGGTGAGATTTGAACTCGCAGTAATTGCAGGTAGCTGGCATCTAAGTGCTACTTAACAGCACTTTAATCTGCTGCACCACCAAGGCTCCTTAATTTTGTCAAGAAACAAGCAAAAATCAATAGGCATTTTCCTTTGTCAAAAAGCACAAACAATTAAAGAAACAGTAAAAATTTGCAAGTAATGACCTGACATTTGTTAAATTCCACTTCACCATAATGCCATCTGTCTATCTGTCCATCATCTATCTAAATGCATCATCTATCATCTATCTATCTATCTATCTATCTATCTATCTATCTATCTATCTATCTATCATCGTCTGACTGTCTATCATCCATCTGTCTATCCTCTATCTATCTGGCATTTTTCAGCTGTCCATAATAGTTAAAGGAATACACAGATCATTCAGTTTTCTGAAACATTTTTTTCCAGTTTTCCAATAAAATAAGTCCAGCCTAAACTGGGCTATGAAATATTATAAATATTGCATATTTTAATTCTTTACAATATTTGCTCTACTTTATTATTCATTAGAGTTTATTATCTTGGAGTGTTTCAGATTTACATTAGCTAAAGCAGTAACTTCCAGGTTCTTAAAACCATATTTCTGAGAATGACTTCATTCAAAATCAAGAACAACAACCCAATATTTTCCTCACAAATTTGTTTAGCAGTATTGCTATCTCTTTTATCCAACTCTGTTACAAATCAGAACAGCAACTCATAAAATGTTAGTTTAGTTTCAGAGAACTTTATTTTGATGTAATATATAAGGAAAGGCACTATAGGATTTCCTATTCATGTGCCAGTAATATAATTGCCTTTTCAAATTCACATTTATCTATTCAAATCATATTTTAAGCCAGAAAAAAATAAATTAGATGTTCTTTGCAATTTAATTTTAGGAATCCATTTCTCGAAAACATTTATCAAGATTAATAATAACACAGTTTAAAATATTTTGTGTTATTATTGCTATGACCGCCATAGCAATGTCAGGGAATGGGGGCACAATCTTTCACTGTAAATGGAAGCCTGTGGCCATGTGTTTATCTTGTGTGTGTGTTTATGTGTACAAGTCAAAACTATATTTCAAAACTTGGTATGGCCGGGAGAAAATTATATGTGATTATTAATTGTATTTATAACTATTGATTAAAATTAATTGCTTGTAAAACAAGGTAGTTCATTTATAAAATTAATCCACATCTGTTTGTATTCGCCATCTGGACCCATATGCATGAACCATCCTCCTTCCAGCAATCTGCAAAATAGAAGAAAGATGGGAGCTGCATAAAAGATGTAGAAGATGCACTATAAAGAGAATGAAAGAAAAAAAAAGGGGGGGGAGTGAAGAATTATCAGTGGAATTCAGAGCAATAAAATGTGCATTGATAGAGTCATGTTCTTTTTTGTTTGATTGATTGTTTTTCAAATCAATTAAACCTCTGGAAAGTGACAAAAATGTTTAAAAAGCATTGCAGATATTCCATACATGGAAATATAATTTCATCTATGAAAACCTGGTTCAGGAAAATATGTATTGATAAAGATGCTTGATATAAGAATATTTTTTTTTATGATTAGGTGGAGAAGATGGTGCCATTTCAGATTATGTGTTCATAAATATATGGCATTTCAGATGGGTTAAAATATTAAATTACACATAGTTTAAAGGGAACAGTCCAGGTGAAGCCATTTCAGCTACCCAAACTGCACAGATCAGTTAATTTTCTTCTGTATGGCTCAAACAGACCAGTCAAGCAATTTATTTATAAGCCCTTGTAAAAATCTATTAGCAATTCGATTGTGTGAACGCTGTGCTAGGCAAAACTACTTTGGTAATCTTTTGATATGATTTTTGCCTGTCTTCATTGGTAATAGAATTGTGTTTTAGTAGAAAGAGCAAAATACAGTTCTTTGCCTCAGAGAAAGATTTAAAGATAAATACTTTATAATTGGAAGAAAACTATACAGTCCAACTGTTTCTGAAGTATAACATCTCTGCATTATGAATTTATACCAAGATAAAGTTGCAGCCACAGCAAGATTCATTGGTTAATCAGAAACACTGTTTGAGAGGTGGGTGAGATTGGATCCTTTCTCTTGTCTTTCAAAAACAAAACCTTCGTGCTTTTCCTTTAAGAGTACTTGTATCTTTTATTTGTGGCTATCTACCGGTATATGAGTAATTATTGTTACAAGACTGAAATCACCACATAAATAATGTTTTAAAATGGTATCAATTTATTGGGTATTCTATTGACAACATTATATAGTGTTCAGACAATGGACTAGGATTATGAAGTACAATTAAAATACTGTTTCAAACTGAAGTCAGTTATTGGCATCAGCATGAAAGGATTTTGACATTGTCTTTTTCAACTTCTCAGTCTGGTCCAACTTCCTGAATTTCCCTGGTGATTTTTCATCTGAGTACTGAGCAGACTGGATTCCACTTAGCTATCTGACATCAGGCAAGGTACTCTAAATGCTGCCACTAGTTAGTCAAGGAAAATCGAGATTCAACTCCATATACCCTAATGAAAACTGAATGACTGACTTTGGATAATTGATTATCTCTCAGCTCAATTTACATCACAAGGGAATAGAAGTCAGAGAAAGTATTATATACCTTACCTTGAAACTCCTGGAAAACACTAAAAATATGTCTTAATGGCAATTAGCGTAGTAATTTTAATTAGTGGTATTATTAAGAATACTGTTTTGAATAATATAAGACAAACTCTTAATCCTTAGGTTTCAGTCTTTGGATTTAATCCAAAGTTTTCTATTTCCAACTTATTACATTTTGACAATGTTTTCTTTTTGACATGCCAAATCTTTTAAGCTCATTTTCTTCTTGACTAGAAGAACTCTGCTGTCAAGTCATGATTTCATGTGGTTATATCTGAAAATGGTTTCTAAACTATCATTAGGACAAAATAGTATTCTGGATTGTTTACTTTCTTTTCTCCCTGCCCATATCAGAGGTTCCCAATATATATTTTGTGAATCATTTTTCATTGGTCTCCAAAGAAAAAGGCCATATTTTAAAAGAAACTTGTCACGGTTGTAGATAGCTTTGTTTCAATAAGAATACAGTTTGGTCTAGTGGTTAAGGCACCAGGCTAGAAATCAGGAGATTATGAATTCTAGTTTCACTTTAGGCATGAAAGCCATCTGGGTGACTTTGGGCCAATTACTGTCTCTCAGTGCATCTCACCCAGGGGTGGAGTCTAAATTTATTTACTGAAGAGGTTGTAGGGAAAACATGCTTTTAGAAGCTTCTGACGATCAGGCAAGTCAGCTGGGAAAATAAAAAAAAAGCCTCTGATGAGGTGGGCAGGGTAAACGAGTGGCGAATGGGCCGGGGACCAGTTCGGGGGCATGGCCAGCCAATGTTATTACCGGTTCTCCGATCTACTTAAATTTTTATTACCGGTTCTTGGGAACCGGTGTGAACCGGGAGCAACCCACCAGTGATCCCACCTCACAGAATAGAATAGAATAGAATAGAATAGAATAGAATAGAATAGAATAGAATAGAATAGAATAGAATAGAATAGAATAGAATAGAATAGAATAGAATAGAATAGAATTCTTTATTGGCCAAGTGTGATTGGACACATAAGAAATTTGTCTTTGGTGCATATGCTCTCAGTGTACATAAAAAGAGAAGAGACACTCATGAAGAATCACAAGGCACAATACCCAGTGATAGTCATACAGTACAATAAGCAATCAAATCATACTAGGAAACAATCAATATAAATATAAATCGCAAGGATATAAACAAGAAGTTACAGTCATAAGTGGGAGGAGACGGGTGATAGGAACGATAAGAAGACTAATAGTACTATTAATGCAGCCTAATGTGAATAGTTTGACAGTGTTGAGGGAATTATTTGTTTAGCAGAGTGATGGCGTTCGGGAAAAAAACTGTTCTTGTATCTAGTTGTCTTTGTGTATAGTGCTCTATAGCATCATTTTGAGGGTAGGAGTTGAAACAATTTATGTCCAGCATGCGAGGGGTCTGTAAATATTTTCACAGCCCTCAAGCAGTATACAGGTCCTCAATGGAAGGCAGGTTGGTAGTAACTTTTGGGTTTCAGGATTGTTATTGTGAGAAAAATAAAAGAAGGAAAGTGGGGTATGTTCATTACTTTGAGTTATTTATAAAGTAATAAAGGCAAGATAAAAATTAAATAAATATTTAAATCCCAAAATTATTGGACAAAAAAGCAGTTAGGTTGACTTTATTTTAGTTCTGCATAGGATTTCACAGTACGGTAAAGCTCCAACACAAATTCTAGCAAAAGAAAAAAAATAGCTTTAAATGTTTCATTAGGATTTCTGTTTTCCTTCATGAAAACATTTTGCTGGATGTTGACTCTGCCACAAACATCATCTAGTCTAGTGAATTATAAATGCTTCTTTGAAGTACTTAACACAGATATTTATTTATCTATCCATCAGCACATATAAAATCCATTTACAAGAGTTATGTCATATATCACATTCCCATAACTGCGGCAGTACTCAACATGCTTATTGGAGAATCATATTTATACATGCAGTTTTAGACAGTAGCACATTAAGGTTGCAAGAATTTTTTCCACAGATTTTGCTTGAACAGAAATATTATTCCTAACATTTGCATGATCAGAATGAAGCCTACAAATCAGGGGTAAAATGTTCCCGGTTCGGACCGGATCGCCCAATCCGATAGCGATGGAGGCGGATGGTTCAGAGAACTGGTAGCAAAAATCCCTGCCCCCACCCCCCATGCCCAGCTGAGCCGTGCTTTTTTTTCTTTTAAAAAAGCATCTGCTGATCAGGCAACTCAGCTTGGATCATCAGAGGCATTTAAAAGAAAAAAAGCTTCCAATGATCAGGCAACTCAGCTTGGATTGTCAGGGGCATTTAAAAGAAAAATAATCCTTTTTTTCTTTTAAAAGCCTCTGACAATCCAAGCTGAGTTCCCTGATCAGCAGAGGCTTTTTTTCTTTTAAATGCTTCTGACGATCCAAGCTGGGATCATCAGAGCCTTTTGAAAGCATTTTTTACAACCTCTTAATCGAAGAGGTTATAGAAAAAATGGTTTTAAAAGTTAAAAAAAATTGACCATTCCCACCCAGTCACATTACCCCCCACCAAGCCACGCCCATAGAACCAGTAGTAACAAATTTTAGATTTCATCACTGCTATATATATTTTTTCCCTAATAAAAACTAGATTCACTTTGAAAATATATGAAGTGAGCTAGGCTTGTAAACTTTTTAACATTTTCCTTCTTCTCATAGTAAAAATGTCCCATGCTACTGGGCTGGCTAGAAAGATTTTTAAAAAGATCCTTTTCTGGGGAGCATGTAATCATTATAGTATAAAATATTTAGAATTGTTCAGAGTACAAGCAAATCCAGGCGTAAGCTCATATGAAAGGTTTCATATATCCTATGTACTCAGCTATTCACTGCTTTAATAACTTCTTACAAGGAAATTGAAAATGAGGGCTTAATAAAGAAAGAGTGCCCTTAAAATATCAGTTTGTTGAATGACATCATGGATGATGTGCTCAGGATGATAGCTTAGAAATATGAACTTTTTTCTTAAAGTAATAATCACAAGTTCAAAAACTTCTAAAGAAAGCAATGAGATGAAAATGAAAGGGGTTTTTTTTCCCTTTTAAGGAACATATGGTGGCAAAAACTGGCGTGTAAGCAAATTGAATGAAAAGGGGAAAAATTTCTCTTGGGGAGCCCCTTTATAACTGAGATATATTTTAAGAGCTTGACTTATCTGGAAAATACAAGCTTGTAAACTAGCATCTTTTTTAAAAAAAAAGCAGACTCTGCCATTAAATACCAAATACCATTTATTATATTTTATTCTATGGATTGAAAAATGAGGAACAAAAAATCAATCATACCAACTATGGCATAAAATAATCCCATAAAGTTGATGGATAAGCCTAGAATTTTTTTTTTCCATCCTAAAGTGTATTTATATTTCTTGAACTCTCTCACCTATTTACCCTCACTTAATCGCATTCCATTAAAATGTTACATCTCTGGTTTCTCTTCAAATCGTATAATTCTCATTTAAACAACAAAAGAATAAAAATGTTTTCTGTTCTTCAGCATGCTGGGCTTGATGTTTCCATTAAGGTTAAAAGAAATACTTTATCCTTCTTCTTTTAAAGGCACATCTATTATAGCACTTGCTCTAGATTCCTACTGTCATAAAAAGCTATTCTTACTTTACCCATATTTCTAATGGGAATGTGCCATTCTTTCCCAATTAATGTTGGTAATCACAGTAAAACACTTCTCTGCCAATATTTGCAAATTGAAGGAGAAATTATCTTCCTACTTGCCTTGAAGGGAAGAGCACATGACCACAGCCTACTCATTAAGGCAAAAGGCAAAAAAGGACTCAGGGCGGTGTACAGCCAGAATTAAAAAACATGAAATACAAATATTAAAAACAATTAAAATATATATAAATTTGGCCCAAAATTAAAAATACAAACCAATTAAAACATTTAAAATTGCTTCTTAAGCCAGCCCGGCTTGCTGGAAAAAGTGGGTTTTAAGGGCACGGCGGAAGGCACTAAGGTCTTGGATTCTCCTTATCTCTGGGGGCAACTGATTCCAGAGGGTAGGTGCCCCCACAGAGAAGGCCCTCCCCCTGGGGGTCACCAGCCTGCATTGATTGGCTGATGGCACCCTAAGGAGGCCCTCTCTGTGGGAGCGTACGGGACAATGGGAGGTCGTTGGTAGCAGCAGGCGGTCTCGAAGATAGCTAGGCCCGATGCCATGGAGAGCTTTAAAGGTGATAACCGCACCTTGAAGCGCACCCAGAAGACCACTGGGAGCCAGTGCAGCTCGCGCAGGAGCGGTGTTATATGGGAGCACCATGCTGCTCCCATCACTACCCGCGCTGCTGCATTCTGGACCAGTTGGAGCCTCCGGGTGCTCTTCAAGGGGAGCCCCATGTAGAGAGTGTTGCAGTAGTCAAGGCGAGAGGTGACGAGGGCATGAGTGACTGTGCACAAGGAATCCCGATCAAGAAAGGGCCGCAACTGGCGAATCAGGCGAACCTGACAAAAGGTCCCCCTGGTTACAGCTGTCAGATGTTCCTCCAAGGACAGCTGAATATCCAGGAGGACTCGCATATTGCGAGCCTTTTCTGTGGGGGCCAAAGACTCACCCCCAATAGTCAGTGATGGAGTCAACTGACTATATCAGGATGCCGGGAGCCACAGCCACTCAGTCTTGGAAGGGTTGAGCTTGAGCCTGTTCCTCCCCATCCAGATCCGCACAGCCTCCAGGCACCGGGACATCACTTCAAGGGCATCATTGGGGTGGCCTGGGGTGGAGATGTACAGCTGGGTGTCATCAGCGTACTGGTGGTATCTCACCCCGAAGCCACGGATGATCTCACCCAGCAGCTTTACATAAATGTTGAACAGAAGGGGCGAGAGGACCGATCCCTGTGGCACTCCACAGATGAGAGGCATCGAGGTCGACCTCTGCCCCCCTGCCAACACAAACTGCGACCAGTTGGAGAGAAAGGAGGAGAACCACCGCAACATGGTGCCTCCCACCCCCAACTCTTCCAACCGGTGCAGCATGATACCATGGTTGATGGTATCAAAAGCCGCTGAGAGATCTAAGAGGACCAGAACAGAGGAGCAACCCCTGTCCCGAGCCCTCCAGAGATCATCAACCAACGTGACCAATGCCATTTCCATGCTGTGCCCAGACCTGAAACCTGACTGGAATGGATCTAGATAAGATGTTTCCTCCAGGAATTGTGGGAAACATGAAGCGAAGGTTAGAGACAGTACGGTAGTTGGCCAATATTGCCGGATCCAGGGACAGCTTCTTGAGGAGAGGCCTCACCACCGCCTCTTTCAAGGCAGCGGGGAAGTGGCCCTCACTCAACGAAGCATTGATAACACCCTGGAGCCAGCCTCGTGTAACCTCCCGGGAAGCCAGTACCAAGCAGGAGGGACCCGTGTCCAGTAAACATGTGGCCGCACTAAGTCTCCCCAAAATCCTGTCCACATCATTGGGAGTAACAGCGTCAAACTCCTCCCAGATAACATTCTCAAGACTATTCCTTGTCACTCTGCCCTGATCTACCCAGTCAGAGTCCAAGTCCCCTCGGATCTGACCGATTTTGTCATACAGGTATTGTCCAAAATCCTCCGCCCTGCCTTCCAAGGGATCCTCCCGCACTCCTGGATGGAGCAGGGAGCGGGTCACCCTAAACAGGGCGGCCGGACGATTCCCTGATGATGCAATAAAGGCGGAAAAGTAATTAAACTTTGCCATCTTTATCGCCACTAGGTAGGTCTTAATATGCGACCTTACCAGTGTTCGATCAGATTCAGCGAGACTGGCCCTCCAACCGCTCTCCAGGCATCTTTTCCGGCGCTTCATTTCCCTCAGCTCCTTGGTGAACCAAGGAGCCACACGGGATCGGCACCGGGTCAGAGGCCGCAAAGGCACGACTCGGTCCAAGGCCCCACCAGCTGCCCGATCCCAGGTGGCTACCAGGTCCTCGGCCGAGTCATGTGCTAGAACTTCAGGAAATGGCCCAAGCTCCATCTGGAACCTCTCAGGATCCATCAGGCGCCTGGGGCGGATCCATCTAATTGGATCCGCCTCCCTACGGCGGGGGGCAGCGGTTCGAAGATCCAGGCTAAGGAGTGAGTGGTCTGTCCATGACAAGGGTTCCATGTCTATATCCCCAATAACAAGACCACTCAACCACTGGCCAGAGACAAAAATCAGGTCCAGAGTGTGACCTCCCCTGTGAGTAGGGCCATGAACTAACTGGGTCAGGTCCATGGCCATCATGGAAGCCATGAACTCCCGAGCCACCTCAGACGTTTCACTAGCGGATGGCAAGTTGAAATCACCCATGACTAAAAGCCTGGGTGTATCTACTGCCACCGTGGCTATCACGTCGAGTAGCTCAGGTAGGGCTGTTGCTACGCGGCAGAGAGCCAGGTACGTAAGCAACAGGCCCATCTGAACCCCATGACCCCACCTCACAAGGAGGGACTCACATCCGGCTATCTGAGGCACAGTGGTCTCCCTCGGGCCCAGATCCTCGTTAATAATAACCGCCACCCCCCCCGCCCCTCCCCTGGGCTCTCGGCTGATGGAATGCTCTGAAGCCTGGTGGGCACATTTCGACCAGAGGGACGCCGCCCTCCGGGCCCAACCAGGTCTCCGTAATACCCGCCAGGTCCACTCCTCCCTCTTGAATAAGATTGTGAATGAGGGGGGCCTTATTTACCACGGACCTGGCATTGCACAGCATCAGCCGAAGGCCCAGATCCTGAGTATCTAAGCCACCTAGTGTCCGAGTGGAGCCTTGGGGACCGGGGCAAGCAATTGCTCTCAGATAGCAAGTGTGAGCCCCCGACACATAATATGGTCCCCTGCTCCCGCCATATCTGCCCCTCCCATTCACCATGCTGATGGAAAATTCCTCCTCTGGATAGTCCTCCAGCCCCTCCCCAATCCCTCGACCTGCACCCTCCAAACCGTCCCCCTGTGCCGGGCTCGGCTCTGACCCTAGTGGGTTCGTCCCCCCAAACCCCTTGGTCTTCCTCCCGGTTCCCCTTAAAAAATCATTATTCCCACCCCTTAAAAATTTCATTAAAAATTTACATATAAAACCCCTCAACCCCCTCTTCGCTGCATAACGAACAATAACTGAAAGAAGAAAGGTTTCCAGATATTCCTTGCTTGTAGTGGAAAGTGAATTGAAAAAGAACCATCTTTAATTACTTCCAGGAATTTCCATAGATATAATTCCAAAATGCTAGGATGGAAAAAGCCAGGTACACCTCTGTGGGGTTACACAATGTAGCAACTATCACTGAAAAGTCCTTTTCTAACAAATGCAAATTCAGAAGTTTTATATTGACTTATTCTGGATTTATCAAAATGGCTAGTTACATGTAGCTGCAAGCATGCTTGTTGGGGGGAAGGGAAGCCCTGACATCTTCTCCTTCCTTCCAGAAGCCAAGAATGTTTATGTAGCTGCTTGCTCAGCTTTGGGGCTGGATCACTTAAGTGTGTGCTTTAAGGTTTTGTTTTTGTTTTTTTAAAGTCATGGCTCTTTTGTGGCTGGGGACTGAAACTAGTTCAAAGGGTTGGCATTATCATCTTATTGTTTGATTTATACCCCAGTTGACCAGAAAAACCAAGCTGACTCTTCCTGTCTATAAAACCAAAATCAGCAGGCTGCTCCAGGGATCTGGGAACACTGTGCATGTGAGGTCTAAGGAGGCTACTGAAAGGACTCTGTTTTGCTCCTGAAAACCTCAGGAGTTTCCTTCAGTCTTTATAATTTCAACACAATAGAAGACTCTCAATAGACCTCTGATATTTTGACTGCATTGTTTGGATATAGGTCCAGTTACTTAAGAAGATCTGACATCAGATCGCTAAATAGAGACAGCATCTATAATAGCAAAAATGTTTGGTTTACAACTGGGAAGATCCAGGTTCAAGTCCATCTCACCCGTGTCACTCTTTGTCATCATATCTCATTAGGCTTTTGTTGTAGGGAAAATTGATCAGAGAGCATTTTAAGAAACAGTCTTGTCTGGAGAAAAAGGAAGATATAAATCCACACACTTTAAGCTCCTGGGATAATCAAGAGCTTGCAAAGCTTGCAAAAATAGGGAGAGCTGAGTGTTGGTCACTGGCTTTGCAGTTAATGCTGGAATGGCTTCAGCGAAATGTAGAAAGAACCTCTGAACCACTGAAAATCTCACTTTGGAGGACCAAAAGGGCAGCATTTTTGCCTGCCCAGAGTGATTGATTCAAAGTGACTGTTGAGTCTTTCCCTTGCCCAGGGAGCAAATTCATAAATGGCTTCTCAGATCTCATTATCTTTAAAAAAAAAAAAAGTGCTTCCTGCTTCTTCTTGTATTCATAGTAATAAGTACTGATGAGATTTATAATCCAAATAACCTTTCAAGAGATGCCCGTTTGTTTGCTCCATTTTCGTTCAACAGCAGTTTGATCTCTCAAGGTAGTGGAACCTGAACAGAGGGCACCTTTCCAAGGAAAAGGGATAATTGCCCTGTAATAACCTCATGTTTCCTTACTTATTTGCTCAATTATGAAGTATTTTGGTTTAAGAAGTTTAAAATCATGCAATATTCGGATTTCAGGGGGGAGAGTAAGGACAAGCTGAAAAAGGAAAGCTTCATTATGCTTTCTTCTCTAATAAATGGCATGAAAGTGGTAGAGGAAACTTAATAAAACATTTAATAAAATTGTATGGCCAAAAAAAAAAGTAATAATAAAATAAAATAAAAATCTGCAGCAGGATTTTCAAGATATAGATTCTGCAGTGAAGCAATATTACAATTTCCATCAGAGTCTATTGTGTTCATTTTGCATTCTTGTTCAAAAAATATTCTTTACAGAGTACACCTCAATGCATGACACACACATATCCCAAATATAATAAGGATAGTTTTGAGGATGCTGAGTTTAGCTTTTGGGAAAGCTGAAATTGTGTTATGGAGCAGAATATATAAATGGCTTATCAAAGGAGCTGACTAGAATAAAAGCAAATCAAACTGTAATATTGATTGTATGACATTTCTCATAACTAATGACATGGCCAACATAATAAGCTTCCAGAAAATCGGGTTACGTTGTAAAACTGTTTAATGAAATTGAAGCTTAAAATAGAAATGAGAAAGTAATACAAAAGATATCTACACCAGAGCTTTTAGACTCCATGCAGGCATGAGGTTGAATGAAAAATGATGCTTCTAATGTCATAAGCTGCCGACAGATGACAATGCTGATGTGCTAGAAGAAGCTTTGACATGTTCTTCAGCACCTTCCCCCCCCCCCCCACATCATTTGGTGGATAATTGCTGTGAGAAAAGTGTTATGTATTGTATATAGTCATCAGTTGAAGTTCTCAGTCTGGTCCTCTGTTGGAGCAGGAAAATACTCTCTCCTGATTGGTTGTGGGATGATCAGCTTCCCTATAAAGGGACCTGTGTCAGCCAGGGAGCAACAGTTGCCTCACAGGCAGTATTGATTTAAAGAGCTGTTAGAAATCACTCTGGCCTCACCTCCATTCTTCACCCAGATCATAACAAAAAGGATATATGGCAGGGGTGGAAATTCACTTATCTTCGCTACCAGTTCGCAAGCGTGGGCATGTGCAGAGGGTCAAAAACAGAGGTGGGTTGGCAGAGGTGGGTTGGCAGAGCCTCCACCCATTTGCCCGAACCAGATAGAACCAGCTGAATATCATAATATATGGCTATTATTTGTGAAATGGAAGGCTGAAGTATTTTTCAGGCCACAACTAATTTTTTTCCAATTGAAATCCATTGAATGCAGAATGCTTATGGTGATGGCTATGTTCATATGAATACTGTATGTTGCTGGGTTAAAAAAAAAAGGATAGTGAAGCAGGAAGATCTGATTTGTGTGATCAAGAAGAAAGCAGATGACTTGTGGCAGAACGTGACAAACTCCACATGAGAAAGGTTGATGAACTGATTAAGAACAGAAAAAGGAAATTACTGTCAAGCTTGGTATTTCACAGGAGCATGTGGGCTGCATTATTAATGTTCTTAATATTGGAAGGTTAGTGCAAGGTCTATTCCTTGCATGCTGATGGCAGAGAAGAAAACTTCAAAAGTTGAACTTTAGTGGTTGTCACACTATGAGAATGAAAGTGAGGAATTTCTCCACAGCGTTGTACAGCTGATAATACATTGGCTCATCATTAGGACCCAGAAAGAAAATACACAGTCACTGAATATCATCACAAAACTTTGCCTGCCTGCCTGCCTGCCTGCCTTCATATCTGTCTATTTCAAAACTCAACCTTTGGCAAGAAAAGTCATGGCTCCAACTTTTCTGAGAGGCAGATGATATTAAAGGTAAAGGTTCCACTTGCACATATGTGCTAGTCATTACCAACTCTAGGGGGCAGTGCTCATCTCCATTTCAAAGCCAAAGAGCCAGTGCTGTCTGATGATGTCTCTGTGGTCATGTAGCCAGCATGACTAAACACCAAAGGCGCATGGAGCGCTGTTACCTTTCCACCAAAGGTGGTCCCTATTTTTCTACTTGCATTTTTTACGTTCTTTCGAACTGCTAGATTGGCAGAAACTGGGACAAGTATTGTGAGCTCGCCCCATTACGCAGCATAGGAATTCGAACCGTTGAACTGCCGAACTTTTGATCAACAAGCTCAGCATCTTAGCCACTGAGTCACCATGTCCCTAGGCAGATGATATTATGGACATTAATTTTCTTAGACCTGATAAGTCATAACCTATTATCATACTTTTATCTTGTTCTTCAACCAGTTATACCAATTTCCCTTATTAGGGAACTTATTAGGCACTAGAATTGGACTTAATTGTATAGAATTGTATAGTATATTGTATAGTTATGGATGGAATCCATCCAACGTTTGATTCACCAATTGTGTAAACACTGTACCTCTGATCAAGATAGAGATTGTATATTATCCTTTTTAATTTTGGAAAAGTCAATAAAGTATTTAAAAAAAAAATAATAATTTTCTTAGACCTGGTGCCACTATCAACTCAGGACAACATTGTTCTAATCAATTCATCAACTTTTTTTTTCCATATGAAACTTATTGATTGTTCTCAGAGGTGACCATTGATTATACAGAACAGAATTCTGGGCCCTGTATTGCAAGACTTAAACTAAAAGGACAGTTATGCAGAGTTTGAAAGCACAAGAAGGAAAGGTGAAGATTACGTGGTGAAGTAAATTTAAGATATGCAAGAGCTAATTTCAAGGATTATTTTTGTCCTTCATTTAAACCTACTTAAACTAAGCCTGAAAGTCAGTTTGATATAGTGGTTAAACATCAGGCTAGAGTGGGAAGACTGTGAGTTCTAGACCTGCCTTAGACATAAAGCCAGTTGAGTGATCTTAGGCCAGTCACTCTCTCTCAGCCCTGGGAAAGAGGCAATGGCAAATCACTGCTGAAAAATCTTGTCAAAAACACTGCAAGATAGGAATCATCTCTTCTGAATTTTAAAAGGAAATAGGAGAGTGAGTAGCAGCTTTGTGCCTGCTCTCCTTTTTACTCTCTATTTTTATCCCTTTTAAATCTTTTTAAAATACTCTTTAACTTTTAAATCAATTTTAACCTTTATTTCCCCTTTTTACTTTTTATTCTCAATTTTTATTTTTAATTTTTAACTCTCAATTTTAATTTTAATTTTTAAACTTTTTAACTTTTAGCTATCAATTTTACTATTCGAAGGTTCATTTTTTATCCCGGCTTTTTACCTCAGCTTTTACTCCAGCTGGTGAAGCATTTAGTGAATGAGAGGAAGTAAGTCTTCCCTACTAAGCAAACCAGCTATCCATGGCAGCCATCCAGTGCTCAGACAATCTAAGATCCTGATTGTGGCTTATTCATATAGCGACTGATTTGCCCCAGGGAAGAACCTTTGCAACCGTGTTTGACTGGAGTCCGGATGGCCTCACCCAAGGGGAAGAAAAGAAAGGCGGCATATTGCTCTCCAAACAGTAAGGAAGTTGGAACCAATCCTCAAAAGCAACAGAAGATTGACGGATTTTGCCAGCCTTTGCACTCAACAGTGGGTCGTGCATCCTCCCCCCTTTCCCTGCCGGTTAGCCGTGATGTTTCGGCATTGTTTGGGGACTCCCCCCTGGAGTGGGAATTGCAGGCAGAGGCGAATCAATTAGGAAGTCAGCTGGGAAGCTTGCGAACCCCTCTGCGTAATTTGATGACAAATGACTCAGCAACTTTGGGTGAATCGGCTCCAGGCCAGGACAAGGGCTTAGAGTCAGAGTTTTACAACCATACTGAATTAGCTTTAGGACTTGAAAACTAGCTAAATGTTAGTACAAGGGATTTCATTAGCCGACACAGTTTGCTCACTTCTCAGACAGTCTTGGCCATTTTTGACCAATTTGCAGAGGTGCGTTTAAAGTTGGACTCTGTGATCAATCTTATTGCTGTGGCACAGACGAAAAAGCCGCAGGTATGTTCAACTGGCTGTCAGACAGAACGACCCGGCCAGATGGTGCAACCAAGGGAAAGAACAAGTGGACAATATATTGACTGTAAGCATGGAAAAAAAGCAAGAGATGGTGAGCTGGTTGGATCTGAAATCCCACGGTACAAGAGTGGGGGGGGGGAAACAGGCGATTATTGAAGGAGCAGATTGTATTGAATATATATAATTTTGAGATAAATGTGGGTAGATGGTCTTCAAAAAGACAGATAGTGACCTCTTTGTCACAGCTTACTCGGTGTGACAAGGGGGCAGTAGATTTGGCAGCATATGAACATCTTCCACAACGTGATAATTATTCCAGAATTCTTTTTAAGTTCAAACAACAGCTCTTCCCAAGCCTGCTTATGCGAATGAGAGGATTCTTGGCTTATTATCAAATTTTACCTACCCGAGTTTTTTCTAGTGGTGAGGCCATCCCGCTAATTCAGAGAGCCCCTAGGGAGAGTGTGGCAGTGCATGGGACAGCTGTTTGGGAAAGTGGACTGAATAGGGAAAGCAGGCTGGCCAAGGTAGGGAGGAGATTTAGCGTCACAGAGGAAATGTCAGTTAGGGTTTTGGACCCAGCTGAAGTGAAACTTCCTTCAATTGGCTTGGAACAAGATGAGACATTCGATTCTGCCTGTTTGGAAACTTTTTCCTCACTTTCACAAATGGAGCAGCAAGAAGTACTTAAAAAACTTAAAGAGACGAGAAAGCTGCTGAAGCAGACTATTTCTTCTGCCGCTCCTTTAGCGTCGATAGCTCTACTCCCTTCAAGGCACGAGGCAGCTCCGGAGAGTCAGCAGCCTATAAACCCAGGAAGCCTGATGCCCACATCTATACAGCACAAGGTACCAGAGACAGTAGATTTGATAACGCAAAGTGTTGTGGGACAAACATTGGAGATGGAAGGCACCCAGGAAGGAATCTCCCAATCCCCCTTAGTGGCAAAGATGATACCAAGAAACGACACAAACGCGGTGCCTCATGCAAAATCATTTACCGTGGAGGCAGAGATTAATAGAGCCCATGGACCTGCAAGTCCGAAAGTAACAGGCAGTGCAATGATGCCCAAACAGACTTCTATTGAACTCAGGCGATTAAATGGGTGTGTGTGTGTAAACGAGGGAGGAGGGGTAGGAGAGATTATCCAAGAAGCCTGACTAGGAAATAGCGAGCAACCACGTCCTTCAAGAGTGCACTTCCTCTCTTGGAATGTGGCAGGATGGAGAGAAAGTTGGTGCACAGATGATTGTATTAAATTTTTAAATAGGTACCATGTAATTGCCTTGCAGGAGACATGGGTTAGCAGCGATGAGACCCCAATTGAGCTCCCCGGGTTTAATATTTGGCAGCTGCCAGCAAAGAGAGTAGCTAAAAAAGGAAGAGCCTCTGGAGGATTGGGCATTTTGGTGAAAGCCGAACTAGGATGGAAGGGAAATGAGATATGCTTGGAGAATGGCCCTCTATTTTTTCAAGCAATCCATTTGGAATATGAAGGGAAGTCAATGATATTTGCAAATGTGTATGTCAACCCAGCAATGGGGGATTTATGGGAGGCTCTAGAGGTAAAAATATTAGAAATATGGAAAAAATTCACAAAAACACCTCTAATTTTGGCAGGAGACTTTAATGCGCGTGTGGGTCCCTCGTTGGAACCTTTTATTCAAAACGGTACAATTCCTGAGGGATATTTACATAACGAACAATCATGGGTCTCCCAAGACAGGAAAAAGAACAAAGATGGGGGGAAATTTCTAACTATGGTATATAACTGTAACCTCCAAATTGTAGGCCAGTACTCGGAGCTCAGAAGGTACCCCATAACTTTTTTTGGCTCCAAGGCATGTAGTTCTATTGATTATTTTTGTGTCTCTCACAGCCTAGTAGCAGGGGCAACTTCGGTCTTGACGTTACCAAGGTCAGAAAGTGATCACCTTTCTATTGCGACGTCCCTGGCAATCCCTTCAGATTTAAGGAAAAGGAATCAATCAATCCAACAAATAGGCCTCAACTTAGAAATAGCCCAAGAGAAAAGATTAACATGGAAGAAGGTTGATAGCAAAGCAGTGACTGAATTCATGAATTCACCATGTATGGAAGCCTTAGCGCATATATGCGCAAACAGTACGAGTGAACAAGAGCCTATAGTTTGTTTTGCGGAAATATGCCATAAATTGAAGCATTTTTCCATGACTACCAAGCCAATGGGCCAGTCTGATTCTAGTAACTCATCATGGTTTGACAGTGACTGTAAGGAAAAGAAAAAACATCTTAGGAAATCACTAAGGAGATACTTAAGCAGCCCAAACATGGAACTACAGAAGGAGTATATTACCATAAGGCAGAAATATAAGCAGCTACTGAAGAGAAAAAAGGCCTCCTATATCGACAACCTATGGGCTGGTCTAGAACAGGCAGCAAAGCTGGCCTCACCCACACTATTCTGGTTGGAGGTCTCAAAAATTATTAGAGATAGAAAACCAATAAGTGACCCAAACATTAGTGCAGAAAGATGGGAGAAGCATTTGGCCACGCCAGCAGCAGTGGAAAACTCTGATGAGCTTATATCCTCTCCGAGCTTGATATAGGAATATGAAGCCTTACCCCAGTGGGAAGAAGTGTCAATCACGGAGGTGAGGAGTTTAATCTCCTCCCTGAAGACAAACAAAGCTCCAGGACAGGATGCCGTCCCGGCATCGTTATTTAAAGATAACATAGCCTGGTGGGCGCCCGTCCTGGCGGGTCTCTTTACTTTTATCAATAGAACAGGGCAAATTCCTGCTAGTTGGCGTTCATCAATAATTATCCCCTTACATAAAAAAGGTTCTAGAGATAATCCTGATAATTTTCGATTAATTAGTCTAATCGATATTTCAGCAAAAATTTATGCTAAGCACTTGCTTCATAAATTAGAGGACTGGATAATGAGAAATAACATCTTAGCTGAAGAGCAATCAGGTTTCAGGAGCGGAAGATCTACTATGGATAATTGTTTTGTGCTGGACCATCTAATAACAAAGTTTAAGTCTTGGAAAAAACCTCTGTATGTGGCATTCATAGATTTGAAGGCAGCCTTTGATACAATTGATAGAAAAATTTTATGGGATAAATTAGAGGCTATGGGAATAGAAAAGAAATTGTTATATTTAATTCGACTGTTATACACTGAAACCCAAGTAAGAGTTCGAGTGAATAGGTCAGGATCGGTAACAAATGCAATCCCATTAAAAAAGGGCGTCAGACAAGGTTGCATTTTAGCCCCAACACTTTTTAACTTATATTTAAATGACCTCCCAAAATGTCTGGAAGATACATCACTCCATGGGCCTAGTATAGGAACAAGACAAGTCAATTGCTTGTTATATGCCGATGATATAATTTTGTTGTCGGCCTCACAGGTGGGGCTACGAAGGTCACTTGGGAGGTTGGCAGCATATTGTATAAAAAATCGCCTGACAATTAATATAGAGAAATCAAAGGTAATGATATTTAGCAGTCAACAAAATATAAGGAGATGGGTTTTACATGACAGAAGAATAGAACAAGTTCAGTCATTTACCTATTTAGGGCTAGTATTTCAGACAAATGGCAAATGGAATAAGCAGGTAAAAGCCGGAGCTCGGAAGGCCATGGCTCGGATGGCTCAATTAAACAAACTTATTTTAGAGAAAACTCCATCTTCATTAATCCCAGTGCTAAAGGTCTTCCAGGCGAAAATCGAACCAGTACTTACCTATGGGGCAGAAATATGGGGGTCAGTTAAGCTGCCTAGGCTGGAAACCCCTCAAAATAAGTTCCTGAGGAGAATTTTGGCCGTGTCCCCCGGAACCCCAGCATGTGTAGTAAGGGCAGAAACAGGAGTCCATGCGACTGGCACTAGAGCCTTGTTGAAGACTGTTTATTATTGGTTGAGAATAATCGAGATGGAGGAAGGAAGGTTACCAAAATTAGCGCTAATGGAGCAGATTATCTCAAGTAATAAAAATAACTGGTTATCAAGAGTTCTGAAGCAGGTATCTAGCTCTGGTATCCCTTTAAATTGGCAGCAGTATGACTATAGGCAGATCCGAAATTGGATTGCACAGAGATTTAAGGACATAAGTGCCCAATCGGATATTGCACAGGTGACAGCAGTAAAAGTTTGCCCCTGGTTATCAGCCAATAAACAAATTTTCAAAATAGAAAAATATTTAGCTGTGCCTTTGTTTCCTGTCCTGAGAAGATTCTTTACAAAACTGAGGTTGGACCAACTTGGAACAAATATGCTCTGGGATATATATAAGGGTATTCCTGTAAGGGAAAGGGTCTGTCTATGTGGGACGGGGGAAGTCGAAACAACGTCCCACGTAATTTTTGATTGCCCCCTATATTCAGACCTGAGGGAACATCAACTGGGCAAGATCTTTTATACCAGCACCCCTAAGCCTAAAGAGCACTTTTTGTGATATTGTTTGTTAGGTTCCAACTTGCAGTTGGTAAAATGGATTGCTAAATTTGTGGTAAAGTTGATGGGAAGGAGGACAAAGTTGGTGCAGCAAAATGCGGTAGATTGTAAGAATGATCACTTGATCTAACAATGTAATTTTAATAGCAGTTAACACTGATTGGGTAGATGCAGGGGCGACATTATAATATAAAGTTAATTATATTTAAATGGTATTTTAAATTATTGTATTTTATCCCGATTTTATTTTAGATCGTATTTTATTCTAATTGTATTTTAATTGCAAGTTATTCCAATCTTACTTAATTTGTTTTACCAAACCTTTGTAATGATTTGTCTTTGTAATTCTGCACTTGATATGGCCCAAAGGGCTAATCAATAAATAAATTGAATTGAATTGAAATTGAAAACACTGCAAGGACTTCTCTAGGGAATTTCCAAAAATTGGATACAAACAGAAAAAAACAAAAAACAAAAATTTCACCCTATAGAGATGAAGATATTACATTCAACCGTCATACATTATAATAAATGAACTATTACAATTTTTTTAAAAAAATATCTGTTTCATGACTTTATACATTCATGTGAACCAATTGTAAAATTGTTAGGATTATATTGTCTGCAGAAAATAGTACCTTATAATAAGAATTACTAATCAAAGTATATTTAATTATTTAAATCCTTTTGCAATAGTTTCTCATTAAAAGAAATCTCAAAGGTATTTATAGTTAAAAATTACAGTTACATTTAAAAACAATAAATTAAAACAAAACATTGATTTGAAAATTTAAAGCACAAGCAAAATTAATTGAGACTTAGTGCTGAATATGAAATTAGAATGAAATTGCTATTGTATATTTTCCTGAATAATTGTGGCCTGCCAAATTTCACAAAAATTAAATAAAAGAATGCTGATGGCATTCTTTATTTGTTTGTTCATTTTCTTTTTGGAAAGGACAAATCTCACACAGAGTTGTTAAATCAAAATTATGCAGCATTATTTCTCCCTTATCTAGGGATGAATCATGCCAAAATTTAGACTTATGGATAGAAGGACAGTCTGAGTTTTGGCATGTTAAAAATATTCCTTGTCCTCTTTCCTGATGGGCAATTTTTATGAATCAAAAATCGTAGAGTTAAAAAGGAGCCTTGTTTGTTCTCCTGTCCAGGACAGGAATCCTTTTTCCATTTCTCTAGGGCATTGTGATTCCAGGAGGTAGTCTGTTCCATTGCTTGATGGTCCTCAGAGTCAGGAAATTCATCTTTATTCTGATTTAATCTTCCTCTAAAAAGCCTCTACCCAAAGGTTCTCATCCTATCTTTGAGAGCTGTGGGAATGAAACATATTTGCTGTCATCGTTCTTGTTCATAAGTATTGGAAGACAGCTATCATGTCTACACTTAGTATGCTCTTCTTAGTATTCTCTTCTGAATACCTAAGGATATCTATTTCCAATAGATAGATAGATAGATAGATAGATAGATAGATAGATAGATTTAATTATTTATTGGCCAAGTGTGATTGGACACACAAGGAATTTGTCTTTGGTGCATATGTTCTCAGTGTACATAAAAAGACAAGATACATTGGTCAAGTATCATAAGGTACAACACTTAATGATAGTCACAGAGTACAAATAAGCAATCAGGAAACAATCAATATCAATATCAATCATAAGGATACGAGCAACAAAGTTACAGTCATGCCATCATAAGTGGGAGGAGATGGGTGATAGGAACAGTGAGAAGACTAATAGTAATAGTAATGCAGCCTTAGTGAATAGTTCAATAGTTTGAGGGAATTACTTTATCTGTTTGCATATGATTTAGTGTCCAAGCCCTAACTATTTTTGGTACTCTTCTCTGTATTATTTTCAGCTCATCAGAGTTCTTGTATGGTGGACATCAGACATGGATTCAGTATTCCAAGTATGTGAGGGCAATGCAGCATAGAATGAAACTATAATTTTGCGTGACCTGGACATTATGCCTCTGTTGGTAAAATCCAAAATTGTATAAACTCCTTTGGCAACTGCAGCACTCTCCTGCATTAAACTTAATCTATGGCTTATCAGGATGCCCAAATCCTTCTCATAAATACCATAGTAAGGCAAATATCACCTATGTTTCACCTATGCATTTGGCTTTTCATATCAAGTCAGAACCTTACACTGTCATTAAACTGCATATAATTTGATGCAGCCCAAAGTTCAAATCTGTCAAGATATTTTTTTTAAATTTTGAACCTCAGAAAGTTTGTGTCATCCACAAATTTGATGAGTGTTTAATTTATCCTGTTACCCAAACTATTTATCGAAATATTGAAGAGTGCTGGTCCAGAGCAAAACCCTGAGATATCCCACTACTTATATCTGTTAAGGTTCACATTGGGTATAGTTGTTTGACCAATTGAAAACCCATCTAGTAGTGGACTGATCATCCCACAATTTTACAGAACAGACTGTTGAATTTCAGGTAACTTTTCTAAGTCTCAATGAAGAGTAGGTTTTGGGCTAGGCAGTATCAAAATTGATAGGCTAGGAAAAGAAGGGCACTATAAGAAATGTGATTCTCTGCTCCACTTTGCATTGGGTAGCAATTCAAGAAACCTATAATCGGACTTCCGGTTTGCTGCTGGCCGCCGCCAGACGTTCCTTTGGGATCGTCAGCTTCCATTGCCTGTCAGAGCCGCCGTTACAGCGGATGGCGGCTCGAAAAAACTCCGTTCCCAAGAGGAAACGGAGATAGAGCCGGCAGGGGTGGGTAGAACTCTCCACAGTGTCCCAAAGGTTTTTTTTTAACTTTTGGGACGGAGCGGATGAGAAGCCCCATATCCCCTGCCGTTGCTCCGGGCTTTGGGAGACCTCTGCCTATGCAGAGCCAGGCGTCAAGAGCAAGCCTGCGAATTCAACAGAATAATTAAAGAAATGACGAGCTGGACCCTTAATACTGAACCGCAAGTATTTCACCCTTCCAAAATCTATCTAAGAGAAAAGAGGAGAGGAAAAGAGGGAAAAAGAACCTTTTAAAATGGCGTCTGCTGTGGCTGGAGAAGGGCTAAAAGGGAAAGTCCTTCCGTTTCTCCTTACTACAATGTAGCGGAATAAATATCACTGGCTACATTTGTAGATAAAACCTCGCTCCTGTGCTGTTGATTGAAAAGAAGTTTTTTTTTCTTTTTTTAAGGGAAAGTCCTTTCGTTTTCTATTTCTTCTCTCTTTTTTGCTAAATCTTGTCTGTGTGGGAAATGGCATCGGGACTTACACAGCTGGACAAATGGGGGGGGAACTTCCCCTCTCAAGAAATTGCGCCAACAAATTTCAACTCTCCAGCGTCAGAAACCCGATTTTAATATATTAGAATTTATCCTTGAAGAGATTGTAAGAAGGGATAAGATTGTGAACCAGCAACTTGAAAAATTTAAGCAGGAAATTAAAGAAATTGGTGAATTGGTGAAATCAAAGTTTGACTTTTTGAATCAAAAGATTTTAAAAGCTACTAATGGTTTATCAGGCTTTCTGATTCGGGTGGATGCAAAGACTAAATTATTAGAGTCTAAAATGAAGGAAATTGAGGAGAATTTGGATGACATGACTCAAAAAATTAAAAAGGATTTGATAAACACTCAGGATAATAGCTCGGAAGACAAATCTAAAATGGAGACTGACCAAAAGATTGGTAATGAAGAAAATGTACAACAGAGGATTGAAAGAGAAGTTTTAATGATTCAATATAATTTTACAGAATATGCAATTAGACTGAGAGGTTTGCAGGAAAATAATAGAGATGATCTAAGGAAAATATCTTCTGAAATTCTGGCTGGGATCTTAAAGGTTCAACCTGATGAAGTGTATTGCAGGATTGATAGAATTTACAGAATAAACTCCTGGTTGGCAAAGCAAAGGCAATTGCCTAGAGATGTGGTGATCTATTTTACAGATAAAGAAATTAGGAATAATATTGTGCAGAACTCTTTTAATTCTACCTTGCAATTTCATGGAAGAAAGATTTGGATTTTTAAGGAGCTCCCGCCCAAGATGTTAATGGAGAGGAAGAAATTTGGCTTTCTAGTGACTGAATTAAAAAAAAGAAATATCCTATTCAGGTGGGACACCCCAGTTGGCCTAATATTGAGATATCAAGGAATAAGATATCAATTGCATACTGTTGAAAAAGCGGAAGATTTTTATCAAAAAAATTTAAAAATGAATTTAACACCTTTAGGCATAATACAGGATAAGCAAAAGGAGTTGGAAACAAAAGGAAAACATCAAATTACAGAGGCTGTGATGGATAAATTGTCTTTGGACTCCCTGGATACCCCAGCTGGACTGTCTATAAATAAGAGAGCAGTGTCATCCGACTCCAATGTGATGAACCATCAAGTCACAGACAAGTGCGCAAATCAATCAGTTGATATACAAGTGACGGAGAAGAAAGATGAGATGATAAAACTAACCCAACAAGAACAATACATAAAGCAGAATGAAAATCAACTAGCAGACACACAATTGGTAGGCAAGAAACGAGGATGGAAATTCAACCCGGAAAAGAAAAAGAAAAGAAATAGATCGCATAGAAACAGCAATTTCTAAACTATGCAACAGTGATGCCAGGGACTTTAAAAAATGAATGAATATTTGAAAAGATAGTGGAGGCGAACAATTGTTTGATACTATCCTGAGGATTGTGGCAGATCTCTGCAAGGCCATGGTTTTGGGATGTGAAAAGAGCCTCACTTTGTTGGATTTGAATCATCTAATTTTTTTTTTTTTTTTTGGTAAATATATTATAACTATTTTGAGTTATAAGCCAGGAGAGTTTCGCCGGGGCATGCAGAAGATCTGGATGTTACTCAGTAGGATGATGGGAATTAATAATCCTGATGAATACCACAACTATACCATATGGATATAATTATAATTATAATGTCACTCGGGTGGTTGTTTTTGCTTTTATACAGATGCGAGGATATTTACTACTGATGGGGGCAGAAGATGATTGGAGATTTTGAACAAACTGTTGCACCAGCATGTTATTTTACCCTATTATGGGTGATGGATTTAACAATCCAGAGGAAAGACATCAAAGAAGATACTATATGGATTATAAATTTAAAGTTATTGTTTTTTCCTTTTTTACAAAATGGAATGCATATATAGATATGTGTATATCTTAGTAATGTGGGCAGTGGATTATATCTAGAATTGTACTGCATGATTTTGTAGGAATTGAAGGGTTGAAATAGGTTAGCTTACTGATTGATTAGTTTAAGAAAAAGGATTCTTAAGTCATATATTTAGGGGAGTGGAGGACTTAATAATTCAGTGGAAAGATACTAAAGAAGATATATTTTTTTCTCTTCTTTTTTTTTTCTTCTTTTTATAAAATGGGATGCATATATAGATATGTGTATATTTTAGTAAAGTGGGTAGTGGATTATATCTAGAATTGTACTGTATGATTTTAAGTCATATATTTAGAGGAGTGGAGGAATTGGACAGAATTGAATAAATGTTAAATTTGGATGCAGGGAGAAGGTCGATTTAAAATGTTATATTAATATATATAAAAGACTAAAGGTTAAATTGTAATAATACTCAATAAGCTTAACATGTTAAGGGTCAGTATTTCGAGAAGGGATTAAGGGAAAGGAAAGATATTATGTATGTAACTAGTTATGAAATAGCCTATTGTTGTGAAGAAGTCACAGGGGGGGTTGGGTGGAAAGGGTGGGTTAGGGAAGAGGGGGGGGGGAAAGGGGGAAAAACTTGTATTTGAAAACTTTTTCAATAATAAAAAAAAAAGAAACCTATAATCCATGTAAGTTTGATTTAAATAAAGTAACCAAAACCTAAAGAAATAAGTCCCGTGAGGAGGGGAAGCAGATGGAATGTGTAAAAATGTCTACTTTTCTCCATACAAGGTTGCAGTAAATGAATACTACCTAATGCTTCCAGAAGGATGATATAAAATGATGCAACAGCATTACCATCATGAACTTTTATGTAAAATAATAATAATAATAATAATAATAATAATAATAATAATAATAATAATAATAATAATAATAATAATAATAATTCATACTGTGAACCTACCCTCTGCATTTTAAGGTTCATTTTTAAAGAATGGGATGAAGAAGGCTCCGTTCTCAATAAAATTCAGGATTAATGCACAAAAAGATGACTTTCTGATTGCTCAAACCCTTTTATTTTTAAAGTATGAGACTGAGCAATGAAATGTGGTTAAGCCTGACTGTGCACAAAGATGGCCCTTGTGTGCTCTGTGTGTAGCAAAGTGCCTCTCCCAATCTAGCTATTATTGGATATAATCAGGACTAAAAGAGCAGAAATAAAAATAAATGATCCATATGATAAAGAAGCTTATTCATACAGTAAAGATTCTCTCTCTCTCTCTCTCTCTCTCTCTCTCTCTCTCTCTCTCTCTCTCTCTCTCTCCCTCCCTCTCTCTCTCTCTCTCTCTCTCTCTCTGTGTGTGTGTGTGTGTGTGTGTGTGTGTGTGTGTGTAGATGGGTGGGGAGATAATTATAGTAGAAAAAAGGAAAAATCAAAGGAGAATATTCTGTCACTCAATAATACAACTGTCTTTTTTGGAATAAAGTTCAAGATACCATGACTGTTGAATAAGAAGTAATATTTGAACTGGGATAAGGAATCCTTCGAAATACCCAAGCTGAAATAAGTACACTTTCTACTAGGTCCATGAAGGATTTTGCCTCAGCACAGTTTTCCACCACAGAACCAGTGCCATTCTGCTCACTGAGGCAAAGAGGTGATGGGATCTGGATCAATGAAATATTTCAATGTTGCCCTGAAGTCTTGACTAGAAGTCCCAAAATCCAAAGACGAATCTTTGCATGTGACAATATACACTGATTTTTTTTAATGCATATTGGAACATCCAACAGAGGCAGTTTGAGTGGGTAACATGAAACTTTATGGCCATTAAAAGCAGGGAAGGCACATTGTTTCATGAAGTAGCATGAAGTGTTTCACTGGAGTCTTCTTCAAAGTAAAGCAGTTGCTTTAATATCTCCACAGCTCTCTTTCCCCCTTTAACTTGCATATATTGTATATAATATTTTTTTCCTCAACTAACCTTTGAAATTCTTTTTGAAGTTAAGATATGCCAATGAGGTGGGAAGAAAAAGACTCCATATTGATTATGTTAAATATTGCACAGGTTTATCAACCACATTTATACTTAAATCTATTATCTTTGTTAGATTATTGTGATATTGATTTTAAGAGAAATGTTATATTTTATTAAATCTATCTATAATATACTTTTCCAATGGTGGTTGGGAAAAAAAAGTAAATAATTAAAAAGAAAACAGATGTCTAAATCTATTACATATGAATCTTTGTTGTAGCTCTCTAAAACAATCTGAATCTAAAAAGCCAATAAAATAATATTTTGTCAGCCTTGAATTGTGTGTGTGTGTGTGTGTGTGTGTGTGTAGCAAATTGCATATTCTGCTAGGTAGTTAATTACAGATAAGCCAATTCTTTTCATTTTCTTGTCATTACTGCTCACAAGAGCAGTAATTGGTGGTGCAGTGGTTAGATTGCAGTACTGCAGGCTACTTCTGCTGACTGCCGGCTGCCTGCAACTTGGCAATTCAAACCTCACCAGGCTCAAGGTTGACTCGGCCTTCCATCCTTCCGAGGTTGGTAAAATGAGGATCCAGATTGTTAGGGACAATATACTGACTCTGTAAACTGCTTAGAGAGAGTTGTAAAAGCACTGTGAAGCAGTATATAAGTCTAAGTGCTATTGCTATTGCTATCCTGGCTTATCACATTTTAATAGAAATTTGCCTCTCTCATCTTCCAATGCCACTAATCTCTTTCCAAGGATGCTTCCTACAGTTTTCATTTCTTAAAAAGTCCTGCTTTGTAAATAGAGGTTTGTTGTATTGATAATATTGTATCAACTGCAAAAAAAAAGCTGAATTTCAGAATTTTTTTTTATATATTTCAGTGTTCTGCAAACCTAAAATTATTCCAATTTAAACAGAGAAAATATCCTGATTCTCATAGGGATATTTTCCTTCAATTATACAGATCTGTGGAATCCTTGGTGTTCTCTGAGCTTTGTGTTGTCTTGCACACATCTCATTACCTGGCTTGGTAATATCTTCAAGGAAATGGGATTTGCTCTCTCTTTATATATATATAGTAGGTTTGCCTTGCCAGTGTTGGTGGAGGTATTGTTTTCTACTTGGTAGTTTCTTGATTAGACTGCTGTTTACTACTTATTTGTCTGGTGTTGCTCCTGCTGTTAGTCCCACAATCAAATAATAGACAGTGTAAGCAAGGAACTACCAACTCAACAGAATCAAGCAGTAAAAGTCTTTGACCTGTTCGATATTGCTAGGACTTTTACTTGTACATAAGGACAGGAGAAAGGAACATTTTTGGTCATAATAAAAGTACAGATATAGTACTTATTTCCAAAGAAGTTCCTATTTTGAATAGTGTTATCATTTCCAATGACCTGGCAGTGGAAGAAAGATGTTACCAAGTCCAAGTGTCAGACCTGGAAGCCATCTTTCTACCTTTGTGCCTTCAGGCTTCAGGCCTGCCCCAAATCCTACTGTGGGAAATTGGGAGGGGGGATTGCATAGAGGGAAGAAGATATGTAGTCACTATAAAATTATTTATAGTAAGTCAAGACCATTGTGCCCTGCAGCTGTGCTGAGAAGAATGAGGAGGTATCTTCAGTTCCAGATGGTACCTTAAAGGATGTGTGGTGGACATGTGGGAGTGGGGCAAGGTCTTGAACTTTCTTTTGGGTGTGGAAGCTCTCAGATTCGGGTTTTCACAGATGTGCCAATATGACATCTCTAATAAAAGTTAGCTTTGAGGAACTTCAAGCCTCAGGATTTGATTTCATTGGAGGTGTTACTTGGAACCCTGACATCAAGATTTGAAGAAGGAGTTTGAGGAAGAAGGCTGTCGTACATTTGTCTTCAAATTAGGTTTCCCCTAGGAGACTGAGCTAAATTCTTAATTCATTTCAAAATATCTGCCACAAGACTGCTTAGGTAGTCTTAAATAAGCAATCCTCTTTCAACTTTAATCCCCTATTTCCACTATAAAGTATAGTGATTGCTTGATTTATTTCACAGCTGGCTTAGGATCCTGCAGCTTCCACATGTGTATTTCCAGATCACTGGTAGATCACAGCAAAACTCCAATTTCTGGTGTCACAGGTATCCTTGTATGGAGGGAGACAATCTATGTTCAGAATGGATAAATCAACATCCCAGAATGCTTTAACATTCATTTCACTGCTTGACATTTCACTGCTTCAATCAGGATGCAAAAATGTTATTAGCCTCATTCCCAGATGCCTTTGGAGGCTGAAAACAGTTAAAAAAGAAGTGCAGCTACCAGCTACAAATTAGTTGTCCAGCCCTTGCTTCATAGGGTTCGGAATCTACATGTTATATGCTTTAAAGACTTCAAAATGCTATATAGATAGTAATTGCAGTCAAGATAAAAAGCCAAACTCAATCCCTTTGCTGCTATCAGATGGTTACTTGGAATTTGACAGCCAAAGATCTGGTCGACCTGTTCCAGACAAATTTCCATTGACATCTGCTGTCTACTGCCAAGATCCAAGGAAAGCTTTCACAGAATCGCAAAGCCACCTTGTGCTGCAGTCTGCTAAATAATGTTTCTTTCCCCTATACAAATTTAAGTTATGATGAATCACAACTGTGCTTTTTCTGGAGATACTATAAAAGAAAGTAAAACATGGAAGCGGGAAAGTCTCAGTAGGAGCAGTAACTACTGAGTGTATTTCTCTGCTTGATTTCTGCTTGCAAAGAATAGAAGTTTGAGGCTTAAATAGCAAAATTCAAGAAACACCATCAATGAATGAATGAATGTGTGATGATCCCAATTTATCTCTTAAACAGAAATCTTTTTTACTCCTAAAACATATTTTCTAAGACTAAGTTCTCTACATGCTTTCCAGAATCAAGCACGACTGAGCAACTGAGATTGAGCTCTTTTAGGATATGTATGTTATGGTTTCTGGACCCAGCCAAAATCTTCTTGGTCATCCTTGTAATTTACTTGTAGACATTTACTACACCATTTCCATGAATCTTTTAGTGATTTAGAAAAGCTCTAGCAGGAAAAAAAAAATCAGAAGGGTGTGGTTGCTAGAGACACAATGATAACAATACACAATTATTCCTACTTATTATTATTTTTTTTACAACACAGTTAATATATTTTATGCATACCGACAGTCCAAAATTCAATAGCTGGTAATCAACAGCTGGTAATCAACAGCTAAAAAGTCAGCACATGAACTCAATTGAAGAACCTGGAGAAATACTGCCAGTAAAGTAATTCCCACATTCCAAAGCTTGCAATTTTATGAGTAAATGAGGATGAACAGCATATAAACAGCTACCCATGACTCATGTGCCTTCTCATTTCACCTGAATAGAACCAATGGTGAATTACTTTAGGTAATTGTATGAAAGAATTAGGAAAAAGAAAGATTATTAACTATAAAGAACATCAGTTTAGAATGCTAAAGTCTGATCAAGCAAGATCTAAATTTTCTTCGGCTGAAAAAAGATTAGGGGGAAATGAGGCCTGGTTTACATTCCTCATATCAAGCCTTAGCTAAACCAGCAGTCGTATATTTTCTATAGATTATTTAAAATTCCACTCTTTTTCACCTGGGGGACATATTTTACATTTCCACACTTGAACATGGTGGGTAATAGTTCTTCTAATGGAGAAGCATCAATAAGGAATTTTGTTCTTTCTCCTTGGAACAAAGGGAGAGGTAATAAAAGATCCAAGAAATGCAATTGGTATTTAAATCTATTGATGAAAAAGGAGCAGAATAAGCTTTAATTTAGAGCTCTCCTGGCCTCATTTGCTTGAAAGAAAAGGACATTAGAAATAGGTTCTCTGATTAAGCAGGTGATAGGGATTTTTGTTGTTATTATTTTTATTAACCATGTATGATTTGCTCTCTAAGTTTCTTTTTGTCTTTAGCACCACGTTCTATTCATTAAAACACTAAACAGTAATTCCCAAGGGTTAGGATATATTCACATGGCTCATTTACTGTCACAGCAGGGGTGAAATCCAGAAGGTTCTGACAGGTTCTGGAGAACCGGTAGTGGAAATTTTGAGCGGTTCAGAGAACCAGCAAATGCCACCTCTGGCTGGCCCCAGAGTGGGGAGGGAATGGAGGTTTTGCAATATCCTTCCTTCAGGAGTAGGGAGGGAATGGGGATTTTGCAGTATCCTGTCCCTGCCACGCCCACTAAGACACACCATGCCCACCAAGCCACTCCGACAGAACCAGTAGTAAAAAAAAATTGAATTTCATCACTGTGTCACAGTCACACTCCTCCTCCTGAATGCAAGGAATGGATGACATCATGGTCCTCTGATCCATTGTGAAATCAATGGCTGTGTTTTCCAGGGGTGATTCAAAGCAAGCAAAGTTACATTTTGACCACAGCTGCTTTTTAAGCTCTTCAGAGTAGATCCTTTCGAATACTTAAGGGCTTTTTTAAATCGAGCAGTTTACCCAAAGATGGGTAATGGTGATTTCTGTAAAACTTCTGTAAAAGCTCTTGTTACATATAGCCTCAACAGGTTTCTGCTTGTCTAAATTTCAACCTATATGACAGAAGATTGAAGGCAGTGATGAAGTCAATATGACTTTGGTGTTCATAACTGACCTTATGAACTTTGACATGTTCATTCAGAACTTGAAGCTCATGTTATGAGTGTACTTCCAGCTATTAATTAAAGGTAAAGGTTCCCCTTGCAGATATGTGCTAGTCCAGTGATGGTGAACCTTTTAGGCACAGAGTGCTCAACCCAGAAAATGCACATATGTGCATGTGCACATGTGCACCAGACCGCTGAAAACCTGATGATCAGCTGGCCGGCATACATGCATGAGTTGGAAACCTGACAACCAGTTGGCTGAGCAGGGGTGATGGTGCGCATGCCCACAGAGAAGGCTCTGCATGCCACCTCTGGCACACGTGCCATAGGTTTGCCATCATGGTGCTAGTGATTCCTGACTCTAGGGGGGCGGTGCTCATCTCCTTTTAAAAGCCGAAGTTCTAGCACTGTCCAAAGATATCTCCTTAGTCATGTGGCCAGCATGACTAAATACCAAAGGTGCACGGAATGCTGTTACTTTCCCACCAAAGGTGGTCCCTGTTTTTCTACTTGCATTTTTCATGTCTTTCAAACTGCTAGGTTGGCAGAAGCTGGGACAAGTAACGGGAGCTCACCCTGTTACGTGGCATTAGGGATTCAAACCGCTGAACTGCCAACCTTTCGATCAACAAGCTGAGCATCTTAGCCCCTGAGCCACCATGTCCTTCATAGCTATTAATTATGAGCTGACAATAACTGAATTTACACAAGGTACTAAGGGCATGATTTTCTTTATTTAGTAGCATGTGTAAACTTTGATGCAGAAAATTGATGCATATCTAACTCACATATTAAGATTAGAGTTATATTGTATCGGGACATTGAATTTTGAGTACTCTTCTTATAAGAGTAGACTTTTCTTCATTAAGGTATTGATGAAATGCTATTTACATTATTTTACAGGAAAATGTGCAGGGGCTACATCTGGAATGATACATGTTAGATTTAACACTTCTGATGCATATAAAGGGCTAAAGTAATTAAAAGATAATTATGATGAAAATGTTTCTATTTATATAGGAAATTTCATACCATTGATTCCTCCACCCACCCCTTAAAGTCTACTTTAGTTACTGAAGCTGGCAATTTAAAAAATGATATGTTGAAGGAAGCATTTTCCCTCTTCAGGGAATATTTAATGTTTAATTATAACCAAGTGATCTACAACAAATCGAAAGGAACATAATAGAATTGTATTGGCTGTAGTAATAGGAATTGCAAACAGAGAAGGAAGCCAAATTAGTTTGTATATGTGTTCAAAATTATGGATTCAGCACTCTTAGATTGCATTATTATTTTAATTAACTTGAGTCAGAGTTATTTCATTACATTCACCTGGCTTTGAGTGCCTGCCTAAAAATGCTTTCACCTCTTAAACTTTGAATTATTGATTTGGGGAATATGACAAATAACTTTTTAACTGGCCCCTAATGTGTTCTTCAAATGATAACATTATGAAAGAATAGTTGTTCCATGTTTTGTTGCTTAGTTGAAGGATGTTGAACAGAAAGGGTAAATGTTCTCTTCTTCCATACCTATATGTTAGGGTCTGTATTTATTTGGTAAGACAATTGTTAAATGATTACAATGAATTAAACTATCCTAATAGAAGACAAATTAAAGGAGAGAAAAGCTGGAGTCCAGTTTTAGAATGGTTGAGTACCCATAGATACTCAAGAAAATTATTTTCTTAGTTTCTTAGTTTCCTTGAGGAGAAGAACACAATATATCTAGTAGGGAAAAGATTTGATATTTCATCTTTCTTTGCTTATTTGTTCCCTATGACTATCATTAAGTGTTGTACCTTATGATTCTTGATGAATGTATCTTTTATTTTATGTACACTGAGAGTGTATGCACCAAGGCAAATTCCTTGTGTGTCCAATCACACTTGGCCAAGAAAGAATTCTAATCTAATCTAATCTAATCTAATCTAATCTAATCTAATCTAATCTAATCCAATCTAATCTAATTTTTCAGTCTCTGGTAGTAAAAATCTGCTGAGCCATTTTGGAACCATCCTTGATCAGCCTAAAGGTAAAGGTTCCCCTGCACATGTATGCTAGTCATTTCCAGCTCTAAGAACGGTGCTCATCTCCGTTTCTAAGACGAAGAGCCAGCACTGTCCGAAGATGTCTCCGTGGTCATGTGGCCGGCATGACTAAATGCTGAAGGCGCATGGAGCACTGTTACCTTCCCACCAAAGTGGTCCCTATTTTTCTACTTGCATTTTTTATGTGCTTTCGAATTGCTAGGTTGGCAGAAGCTGGGACAAGTAGCGGGAGTTCACTCCGTTACACAGTGCTAGGGATTCAAACCACTGAACTGCCAACCTTCTGATCAACAAGCTCAGCGACTGAGCCACCGCTTCTAGCCTAGTGCCTCTCAAATATACTGGGACAGCAAAGCCCAGAATTTTCAGGCAAAGTCTAATGTTCCATTTGCTGGGAATGCTAAAAATCCTAGCCCAAATAGAACTGATGGTTGCTAGATTGAACACATTTGCTTCTTTCCATAAATCAGAATCTTTCCTACAGAAGAATACTATTTCTACCCCTTGTCCAAATAACCAAGATGGTACAAAGGTTTCAGTGCAAAAAACAATAAAAGCAATTGAACCCCTATGGTAGTGACTAAAAACAACGACAGTGGGAGAGAATATTTCCACATTTTCAATGAGGGCCTCATATTTCCAGAATGTACACATCATGCAATTACTTGAAAATTGGTCAGAAATATTTACAGTAAATGGAACTGCTATTCATAAAACAAGTCTGAAAAGTTGTACAATCCGGTCTGAAGACCTTGTTGCTTTGTCTTGCTCTTTGTATTGACTAAACTAGTTAGCCTTAAATGGCACTTGTTCTCTTACTATTTTCATCTTTTAAAACTCTATCTATCTATCTATCTATCTATCTATCTATCTATCTATCTATCTATCTAGGATTAGATTCACAATTAATTTATTCACTCAGTTTTGTTTCACTGATGAATCATGAAATATCTCTTTCCCCATAATAAGTACTAGAACATGGCAGTTTTCATATTTTATGAAAAAAATAAATCTGATCATCTTGTCTGATGCATGTGCAAAATGTCAATCAATTGCTGTCTATAAAATCTAGTCATTAGGAAGTATTGTGCTAGTCACTGAAAATTAACAATTTGTGGCATGCAGGCATGATGAAACAATCCATTTAAATTGGAAGACTTTAATTAAATTCAGCTGAAAAGGTGAGCTTTAGCATCCTAAGGACATTTTTTTTTATTCTTTGGGAAAATAACAAAACAAAAACAAAACCTGTGTTGACTTTTAGCCAATCTTTTCTTCTTTTCTTTCATTCCTGCTGTCCAAATGCTGTGTCAGGGTCATCAAGATGGAGCAGCAGGTCAGAGGAAAGGTAACATAGACATACACAGTAATATGAAATTGTTGCAATATTTTTCTGTGCCTTCTGGAATGACAATCACATTGCAACTGCTTAGAATTTCTTACCGAGGAAGGGAAAGGCAGTGAGAAATCAAATCCTGAGAAATCAATATTTCAAACTGCTCAGCAAAAGAGAAGTTGAAAGATATTTGTGCTTTTTGATTTCCTTTGTAATTAATTCTAACAATGTAGCCCATAAGAAGATATTTTAGCTAATGCAGTTCCAAATTATGTACCTGGAAAGGTAAGTCTTGCTAACATAATAGTCTCAGTTTAATCACCAATTACTGCTTCAGTTCTGGGTTTGGCTTTATGAAGCCATTTTACTTTAAAAGGAAAAAAAAATCAATAAATTATGCCACATGATATTTTAGTGCCTTGATGATCTTAGGAGCATTTTCATTTTATAAAAGAAAATAATTCAGTCCTTAGATTACCTCATAATGATATGTTTGACAAAGGACCTCATTCCCATACATATGTGGAAAACATATCAGAGTTTTTATCCATGGCTAAAACAAAAGGATACTGGAATACAACAGATATTAAGCTCAAAAAAAAAAAAAAGACTTGATTAAATGTTTCTGCTATTTAGAGTTTGGTATGATTTTCAAATTCATACAGTACAAATAATTTTTCAATCTACCAATCCAAATGCATCATCCTATCTATACCGGTGTTTCTCAACCTTGGCAGCTAACAGATACGTGGGCAAACCCAAGATCATGAATATTTAAATCAGTTTAATAAATAATATAACTTGAAAGTTTACTGGAGACAATGATAATTGGTCTATACTAATTTTCTGAAGAACTTATTTACATGGTCTTACTCCTTGAAGATGCAGAACAGTTTCTTGAGGAGTATCCCACAGCCACTTTAAAGTGCTTTCTTCATGTTGTAAGTTGGCCAGTCTTAACTTGTTCTGTATCAACAGCCAATTTCTATTCTGCTTTAATAAAGGTGGTGCTGATCTGAGACCTTTAATGTGGGACAATTTAAGCAAGGGATTGGTAGATTTCCACTTGGAAAGAGAAAAAAAAAACACCAGTCACTCTAACTAGCATGGGTTTGGATTGGTGGAAGTGGGACACATCTAACATCTGTTAGAACTTGAAGGGAGTCTTCTTGATAAAACAGGAAGAATAAAAAGTAATTCACAGCATCTCTTCATACTTTTCGCAACCTTTCTCTTACCTGTGAAATTTGCTCTTGCCCTTCTTCTTCTTCTTCTTCTTCTTCTTCTTCTTCTTCTTCTTCTTCTTCTTCTTCTTCTTCTTCTTCTTCTTCTCCTTCTTCTTCTCCTTCTCCTTCTCCTTCTCCTTCTCCTTCTTCTTCTTCTTCTTCTTCTTCTTCTTCTTCTTCTTCTCCTCCTCCTCCTCCTCCTCGTCCTCCTCCTCCTCCTCCTCCTCCTCCTAATTTATATGTCTTTCTTTTATTCCTCACTTCCTTGCCTAGTCTACTGTTCATCACTTGCTCCATCAACTGCTTTGCTTCTTCTCACCTCTTTTCCAGGCTATGAAGTATAGACTACCTCCACAATAGTATATCCCGGTTCTGTCTTAACAGAGCAGCTAAAAGTCTATACACACGGTGACCAAACTAGATATTGCATCCCTCATGGTCAAAAACTACAAAGACAGCAGTTAGATCAGTGATTGCATGATCTCTGTAGCTGCCATATGCTAAATCAATAAATATGTGTATGGATGGGATTTCCCATCCATACACAGGACTAAGATAATGAACAGGACTTACCATCCAAAGGCCTTTCCTGACGGTCATTGGTGTTTAAGCAATGTGAAAAATAAATATATAAAATAAATAAAACTACCAATCAAGAAATCTGTGGTTGCAATTTCAACTCTTCCACTACCTCATTAGTTTTATATAAGTGAAACCCCAGGGATGTGATAAAATTTAGGAATAATTAACAGGGTTAACAGTGGATACAAATTGGTAGTTTGCCAGGAAGATGTGATAGGGGAAAAAAAAGTGAAAAGTGAAAGTTGGAAAGGAAGGAAAATATGAAGTTTCAAAAATAAACTAGAAGTCAAAGGCAGAGATAAACTGCTGCAGTTAGACACAGTAGAGTTGGAAAGGGGATTAGAGCTAAGCATCTCAAAAAAAAAAAAAAAAGGAATTGCTCTTTTTCCCATGAATTGAAACTAAATGCATTGAGAGAAATGTATGGCTCAGAAAGGAAGGAGTTATGTCAAGAGGGTAAAGGACAGGTAGCTTGAAAGAAGCATCCTGAAGATAAAGATGAAATAAAGAACAGAATGAAGAACCTTTTTCCCTGTGAATGAGAGTAGAAAGTGCATTCATAAGTAAGCAAAGAAGGAAAAAGGAAAAACAGAGCAACCAAATATTGTTTTATCTTTTGTATTGTGGAGAAACTAAGGCATTGAATGGCCTGGGTGGGCATCACCTGGATATTTGGATGGCCCCAAACAAGATTGCTTTCCCCAATGCATTTAAGAACCCAGAAGTTGAGTCAGATGCAGCAAGATAATGCTGAAATCAACCAAGCAAAAGGATTAAATCCTTAACATTGAGAATATCTCATTTACATTTTAGTAATAATATTTTTTTTCAAGTTTTCCTTGGTTTGTGTAATTTGTTAGGCTAGATGACAGCCTTGGAATCTAGGATGAATATTCAGATTGATCAATAAAAGCACTGTCAAGGAAGAAGAGAGCCTGAAAAACATCATTGTTCTTCTCAACACCGCAGTCTTGTGTCATCTGAAAAGGAGATCAAATAGAATGACAGAAAGGAGGAAAAACAGATTTTGAAAACCACAGAGTTAAATGGAACTATTACAGTTCATGCAAAACAAACTGCTGAAGAAAAAAAAATGCCTTGCTGAGATCAGAACTGCTTTCGATATTGTAATGATAAGTATTCTGTTGCCAGCCAGCCAGTTGCCTTTAGAAACTGAGAAACAAGCCAGATGCCCACAGATCTGTTGTTTATCTCTAACATTAATTTAGGTACTTTTTCTACTTAGTTGTCATAAATGTGAGCCACTACTGGACATGTCTTCCAGGAATTTAAATACCATAGAGTAAAATTTATTTCTTATCAGTTGACATTATTTCAGCATGAATGTGTCCCGTGTCCATGCTACAAGTAGGGTTTTGACAGTCCAAGGAATTAGATACTAGGTTGAAGTCTTTCTTTATATTTATTTTATAAAGTCATCTCTAGATCTCCATTGTCATCTCATGCTGGAAATAATCATTAATAGGGTTTAAGGTTTCTCAGAAACCAGGCAAAAAATTATAAACCTACATTGAACAGAAAACTGTTTCTTTCAGCACTGGATTAATCAAACTTCAGGATTCATTGGGAGTTTTCATTTGTTATTTTTATATCTGATGGCAATCCAAGTTATTTCTCAGATTATCAACACTTCCATATATATTGTAGCATACTGTGATATGAATTTCTCCTAATGTTTCCTCTTTGCATACAGTGTTGCCATATATAAGTACATTTTTGTTTGTTGTTTTCTATGGGTGCAGTTTTCAAGAATTGAAGTATACAGTTTTAATTTAAAAGAGATTAAAATACTGATTTGCAATTATATCATTGAACCACAAGGTGCTTAATAAAAACAAAGAAAAATGGGTGTGTATGAATACAAAAACAATGGAAAGAATATAAAAGAAAAATATTGGTCCAATGGCAATAGTTACTCACAAATACCCAGCTGTTGTCTAAATAAAGTCCAGCTATACTTTCCTCAGAAAGGGAGAATCAAGTTAGAAGATCCTATGATGATTCAGCACAATGTTGGTCATTAGTTCTCAACATCTGAGTTTATCACAGAGGTTAATTTTCTGTGATTTAGTCTCAACATGTTTAAAATTTTATGTAATGTAAAAATAGGAAATTAGGCCTGGTAGGTAGGGAGATAGGGGGAGAGAGAGTGAGTGAGAGAGAGAGAGAGAAAGAGGGAGGGAGGGAGGGAGGGAGGGAGGGAGAGAGAGAGAATGAGAGAGATAGAGATGATATAGATAGATAGATGATAGATAGATAGATAGATAGATAGATAGATAGATAGATGCATTTAGAGTTTCTTCAAAGATTATATAAATATGATAAATAAAGATAAAAATGTGATAAATATGAAGAAAACAGATTTCTCTACTTTCACTCACTGCAGAGCACTTCTTTCTTTGATGAATGAATTGCTAGAATAAGATTGATACTGGCTTACTTTTTGGAACATTTCCATAATTCCTATGCTCTTTTGGACGCCCTGGAAAGAAACCTGAATTCAGATTGAAGGACCTTTGAACTTTGAACTAACACAAAGTTTTTCTATTAGGACTGTTGGAGACTATTCGTAGAGTATTATTGCTGCTGACACCGTTTTCAGTTTTGAGTTAGGGAAGGTCAAACCTGGCATGAGGAAATCAAGGCAAATATCACACCATTTCAAATGTGTGAGGTTAAAAGTCAATCTCTTTTAGTGAACAACTAAAGATTCTTCACATCCCTCCTTCCTCCATACATTCAATTTAAGACTCTGCTTAACACCAAACTCCTAGCTTTGTAATATTGTCCTCAAATCCTTGCAAAACCTATTATTAATCACAAGCATTTTCCCGTAGTCTGCAGGACACACAAAACCAACATCAAGCTGAAAAGAACTCTGTCATGTTGAATGGTCATTAAATTGCCTCCTAGCTGCCTCTCTGGTTTCAGTTCATTTTTAAAAATGATGTATTTTTGGAAAGATGCAATATAAGTACCTTAGACAAAGGCCTACTAAAAGCCCTTTCACTGAATGCATCCTATGAGGCTATTTATTGTGATCAAAACCACTGTTGCTCTTTAACAATGCATCTTTGTAGAACAATGCTTTTGTTAAAATTTAGGAAAGAACTGAATTCTGGCATGACTTCAAAAGCTTCAGAAGACAAAAGTTCAAAAGATCCAGCAAATTCAAAGCCATACACGAGTTCTCTTAGTTAATACTCATATTTCAACAACATGACATTGAAGTTGGAAAGCAAACAAGTGAAAGTTGCTTGGAAAAATTATTTAAACTTAATTTTAATGCTACATCAGGTGATAGCCATTAATATATCCTGGATCCCATGAAAATATTTAAGTCCAAGCATATTAAGGGAGTTTCTCTAGCTCCACATCCTGTCTTCCACTAGTGAGTTTCTTCCTACTGTAGTGAATATTCAAAGCAAATAACCACAATTTTTAAAAATGAAAAAGTTATTATCAATTTCAATTCCATCTTTGTTCCAGCATATAGAAGAACACATGGTAATAAAAACTGTACAGGGGTCCAAGTTTCTTTTCCCCCTTTCTAAAAACTATGAGAGACACAGTAGCTCAGTGACTAAGATGCTGAGCTTGTCGATCAAAAGGTTGGCAGTTCAGCGGTTTGAATCCCTAGTGCCGCAAAATGGGGTGAGCTCCCGTTACTTGTCCCAGCTTCTGCTAACCTAGCAGTTCAAAAGCATGTAAAAAATAGGGACCACCTTTGGTGGGAAGGTAACAGTGTTCCATGCACCTTTGGCGTTTAACCATGCCAGCCACATGACCACGGAGATGTCTTCGGACATCACTGGCTCTTCGGCTTTGAAACAGAGATGAGCACCTCCCCCTAGAGTCAGGAATAACTAGCACATATGTGCGAGGGGAACCTTTATCTTTATCTTAAAAACTATATCTTGTTGTTACATTTTTTGTTTGTTTACAATTTCCCTGAAAATATGTATGACACACCCTTGTGCCCTTTTATAAAAGAATTGCAATAATTAACTAGCCTGTATGGAAAAGAAAGAGAAATAATATAGCATTGGAAAGATGAGTTCTTTCATAATGGATTGGCAAAATCTGGAAAACCATACCCATCACTAGATAGTATTTCATCAGGAGGATGCTGTTATTTGCAAGCAACTTATCAAATGAGTTTCAAAGGGTAAAAGTGAAACTAGATTAGTTTAAGTAACAGATTTTTTTTTAAGCATTATGTTTCTCAACCCTTTAAAATGAATGTTTTAATGAATTTGGAATATCTCTGAGCTTTCTTAGTTCAGATTTCTTTCCCCCAGATATTGATAGTGCTACAATCATGGCCATATCACTATTTCTGATAACAAGACTAGACAACCAACAGACCAAAGTCTGTATGCAGCTTTTGGATTCACTTTTTTGTGGACATCATAATCTCATTTAGCTATGATTGCTGAAAACGGCCACTACAGTTTTCTGCCATTTTAAGTTAGCAGAAAGATTAAAATTATTTCATAAGCCCTGACAAAGATATACCATAGATAAAAGCAAAGAATCTCCTGCAAATCTTTCCTCAACTCAAATCTCATATTTGTGTCCTTCTACCCTTCAAAAATGTAAATTACAACATGCTCTAATACCTGTAGTTGAAGGCCAATATATGATTTGGAATATACTGTATATTAGCACATCAGTCAGGAGCACCTTTAGTTGTCTCTTTTTCTGGGCTCATACAGCTTCCTTTCACGAGTATCATGGGAAAGGATATGTTGGTTTAAGGAGTTCCCACCAAGTGCTATATGAGTACCCATATTCTTCTGATTCATTGCCCTTCAAATCAGAATTTGGGCATAGCCCTATTCATAATACAATAACCATGAAGCAAAACACTTGTGGAGAAAAAAGTGGTTTATTACACAATAGGGCAGGAAAACATTTAAATAATTTAGGAATCAAAGGATAGGTTTACCTTTATGAGGAGATTTCTTTAAGGGAACCAAGTGCCTTAAATCAGTTTGGACTATGGGGAAAAGTAAAAGGTGACAAAGGAGAATTTCTGTTGAGAAGAAAAATTAAAGGGATTCTGGAATTACATTGTTTAATTTGTGCCAGACATGTAGCAAGGCTTAGATGTGGTTGAAGTCTCTCAGACATTTGATAAGATTTGGTCAGATAAGAATTTTTACGACAGACTGGAAGCTCTGTTAAGCAGTTAATTGCCCTGTGTCAGCAGGATACAGTTCATTGTTACAGCCACTGCTGCTTAAACCATTGATTTTTCTCCTTCTCTGTATTTCATTGGATGCTTTGCCCTATACTTCATGACTTTGAGCTGGGTGTTGTTCGTTATTGACACAACTGATATTGTGGCTCTGGTATAGCTCACCATATCACAGGATCTCAAAAAGAGGACAAGCAACATTTTCTTTGGTATAACCACTCGAAGGCTTCAGCTGGTGCAGAATGCGGCCACGCGGGTTGTGATGGGAGCGTCCCGACACTCCCATGTTACACCCCTCCTGCACGACTTGCATTGGTTACCGGTTGCCCTTCGGGTGAGGTTCAAGGTGCTGGTTATTACCTACAAAGCCCTTCATGGCCTAGGCCCGGGATATTTGTCAGACCCCCTGCAGCGAGCGACAATCCCCAATCGCCTGGTGCGTTCCCACAGACAGGGCCTCCTCAGGGTGCCGTCAGCCAGACAGTGTCTGTTGGCGATCCCCAGGGGGAGAGCTTTCTTTGTGGACGCATCCATCCTCTGGAATCAACTTCCTTTGGAGCTCCGGATGCCCCCTGACCTTCGCTCCTTCCGCAACGATTTGAAGACCTAGTTGTTCCGCAGCCTGGACTGAGGGGGGTGGTAATGAATTTTAAATTGTTTTAAATTGGGATTTTAATTTTATATTGCTTTTAATGAGGAATTATGCATTTTTACTGTTGTGAGCCACCCTGCCGTCCTTGGAGATAGGGCGGCATATAAATTGCATAAATAAATAAATAAATAACAAAATCTCAAGAATGAACTCATGTCATTTATTTTATAGCTTGCTTATTAATTAATTAATTACACAGGCTTCTATGTTACTCTGACCTATCAACACTGAGCAGCTTAGGAATCTCAATTTGGTAATGAAAGATAAAACCATATAATAACCGTCCCTCCAAAAATACATCCACTTTTCCCCAGGATACTATTTCAGGAAAGCAGAATGGGGCAATTTGCCACAGCCAACTCGCCATGGTCAACTTGTCAGGGATAATTCACCAAGGCACAACTCGCCACAACCAACTTGTCATGGCCAACTTGCTATGACCAACTTGTCAGGGACAACTCACCACAGCCAACTTGCCATGGCCAACTCACCATGGTCAACTTGCTATGGGCAACTTGCCAGGGACAACTTACCATGGGACATCTCACCACAGCCAACTTGCCATGGGACAACTAATCACAGCCAACTCACCATGGCCAACTCATCATGGCCAACTCACCATGGACAACTTGCCAAGGTCAACTTGCCACAGCCAACTCATTGTCCCGTGTGGACAACTCCACACGGGACAATTCAACAAATACAAAAGTTATATTAATTTCAATGGAACTGTGGCCAATAATGATAAAATAAAAAGTCAATTCAGAAATACAAGAGCTACAATAATTTAGATGAAAACATGGTCACCAATAATAAAAGTAACTGAGTGAAACAATATAGCACTGAATTGTCCACAGTGAGTTGTCCTATTTCAAATTGGCCACAGTGAGTTGGCCATGGTGAATTGGCTGCAGTGAGCTGTCCTAAACCCCAGAGAATGATCAGTCATGGATTCCTTGGTGCTGTCTGAGCTTGATTATTTGCTGGCAGATATCTCATTACCTGGCTAGTTAATATTGTTAGTGCTGATGATATTAACTAAGGACTCTACAGTTCAACCTTGAGCTGCATATATTCTTTTCTATTGTAGTGGTCAATCATCCATTCTCTCTCTATAGAGAATGTTAATATTTCAGACATTTGCATAATGTCTGAAATATTAACAGGAACCAGACTTATATCTCAGTGAATGTTATGAAAGAAAGGACCCATCTCTAAATACTCTTCACTCCTGAGTACTTAATGTTGGGATTTTTTGGTCTAGATGTAGAGAACAAGCTCTTCGTTTTTCACTTAACTTTTGTCATATTCTGATTTTTAAGGGAAGAAAATCAGCTTATAGCAATAAATAGTTTCATGTCAGAAATAAAGCTTTTAATGAAGAGGACTGATAATTGTTTTCAGGACACTACAATGTTTTAATAAGGATAATGTAGAATAAATGTTCAAACTATACTGTGATGAAAGTTCAACATAAGAATGGCATGTCCCACTCACTTCCAAGACTGAAGCAAAGTGTGTTAAAAAAATGGCACTTTTCAATGTTTGTAACATTGCTCATTTAAAAAAAAAAAATCATTGTCTTTTCATTCTTTGAAATGTCACATACTCACCCACACACACAAAGAGAAATACATTTAATAATTTTCTCTTTAGACAGTTCAAAATTGTCTTCATTTCTATTTCAAATTCTTATGTGAGTTACACTGACCCAGTCATAAAGGCTTTATGGGTGGGTTTTAAATTTTTTTACTACCGGTTCTGTGGGCGTAGTTTATTTTGTGGGCATGGCTTGATGGTCATGTGACAATTCTTTAGGATTTAGCAGAGGTACTGGTCTACCAGGCTTTTAACTGCTTGCAGAGCTGTACCGGTCTACTCATTTGTTTTTGGAGGCACCAGTCTACTCATTTGTTTATGGAGGCATTGGTCTACCCATTTATTTTTGCAGGCACTGGTCTACTCATTTGTTTTTGGAAGCACCGGTTTACCACCACACTGCCTTTTAACACTGATCAGCTGTAGGGTGGCCCTTTGAAGCCCCGTGGCAAGAGTTTAGACAGTTTTTCCTTCAGCTGGGACTCAGGAGGCAGCAATAGATTGGGGGTGGGGCCAAATAAAAGGTAAGAATAATGCAGGGGAGCGGAGAAGTGGGGGGGCATAACCAGTTCAGTGACATCATATCGTCACTGCTACCGGCTCGGCGGAACTGGGCGGAACTGGGAGGAACCCACCACTGCTTCCTGTGGTAAACCTATTAGAAAAAAACCACTTTTTCTAAATCCAAATACCACAGAAGCCTTTACTTTGTACTATGTGACAAAATATCACATATAATTTAGATAGACAAGATTAAGAAAAAAAAAAGTATTTTGTCTCAGCATAGAGGTACATTAGCATACCCTTTGTAATGTGAATTCATGTTCAATTGTAATAAAGCTTTGTAATTCTAAACCAAGTGATGAGGTGAGAATATTTATAAAAGGTCTTTATTCAGTACTATTGTTAAATTTAATAAAACTGTCATGTATAATATTTGTTACTTTGAAGACTAAATTATGAGATCTGGCAGCTTATTCATTTACAACTTCTGTGTTAACAAATAGTGGATGTCTGTAGATGGAATATACAGAGTATAGCTAGAGAAAGGGTAATACATGTTGTACAACAGTCAATTTATATATAAGTCCGTGGCAGAGATGGCAGAAACCAAGTTTAAGGAGGTATTCTTGGCTCCTAAGTAGATCTTGCAGGTCTCTTTTGTTTATTACATCACCCTGTGTACACATTGAGAACAGCCTCCTTTGTAAAAAAAATGGTACAACATTTGGTTGTTATTAATGTTCTTCCATTGTTGTCTGTAGTGATACAGAAAGAAGCCCATGCTGGGTTATGTTGGAGAGAATCAATTGAGGCTTTGAATGACAAGCCAATCATTCCTCTGCCAATTCCTCCAGAAAAGATAAAAATGTATGCCATCTTTGGAGTGGGCATGTTTATTTTTTTCTGCATTTGAATGCAATGGAGGGAAAAATGGGAAAAGAATCAAGATAAAGAAAACTGACTAGATTTATTAGCTTACTAGCTGATAGCTTTGCCCAGGTATTTATTTATCCCAATCCTGTATTAGACAGAAAGAGCAACTTCACCCTGAACCCTGATTTCATCGAGAATTAAATTAATTAAAAATGTTTTCCCTGTGCCCCCAGAAGGGCCAAGTAAAATGATACCACCTTGTTGTTTTGCTAGCTGATCCATGATCATTTGATATGCTTTTTTCTGATCTTGATTTAGAAGTGGCTTCTTGTCTGTGATATATGCACTAAACTGTCTGACATTGTAGTTCTTTTCTCATATGTAATCTGTGTGAAATACATCGTAGTGCAGACAGGCTGAGTTGCAGTAATGTTTTATTGATCATGGCCATACATTTGTCCTCAAGAATAATCAAAGCTTTGTTGAAAATGTCCAGACCAAACATAATTTCTAATGTTGGATTTTCCCCCTTATCAGAGGGAGCCCCCTTGTGGAGTACTGTGAAGCCATTACCATAGCAACTCCACTGTGCTGCACAGTAGAAGCCATTTAAAGGCAGTACAATAGAAGCCATTTTAAGGCACAACAGGCGATTCCTTAACAGAACACCCCCCCCCCGAGGGGTGTTAGGGGTGTCCTATCTCCACAGTATTTGTTTCCAGAGAGTAAGTCATCTGTGTACCAAGTTTGGTTGAAAGTGCACGAGGCGTTCCAGTGTTCTGCTAGAACATACACACACACAGCCATAGATAGATAGATAGATAGATAGATAGATAGATAGATAGATAGATAGATAGATAGATAGATAGGATACAGATACAGATATATTGTATATAAATACAGCAATAAATCAACCAATTGATTAATTAATCATACACTTCTATACTGCCCTGATTGGCAGAAAAGCACAAGGTAATGGCTTATTAGTTTTAGTAACTGTTGAGTCCTCGCTCTTACGATGAGGTCCTCACACTTACTACTAGATCCTCGCGCTTACGACGAGGTCCTCACACTTACAACACGCGGCCCTGATTGGCTAAGACACACCATCCAGCCAGCGGGAGAATACTAAATCCTTATTGGTTGTTGGTTTGACAGCTATGATATAAATAGCTGTCAAACGCCTAGCTCTTTGCTCTGTTTCTCTCTAGCTGTTCTGTTAGTAATAAACGTTCCTGTTTGACTTTACCTGGTCTCGCTTCAGTTACTGACCCCGGGTTGCCCTACAGAGCAGTAACTATTGCCAACTAGATTAGGATTCACACACCACATGAAGCCTGTGATTTTTCACCAGAGTTTTAGGCACATTAATAGCTAGATCAACATTATGTGTAGCCAAAATCTGACAAACTATTTTAGGACTTTAGGGATATGTGCTTCCAGTATATCTGCAAAACCCTCTTACCATCTTTATAAGGCATATAAAAGCTATTTGAAGATTGATAATGATGGCAACAGATCTTTGCCTTGCCATTTCTTCAGAAATGAAGCATTATAGAGTCTCCTGCTGATGGATGTGCTAAATCTTTTAGTCTTGCTGTAATTATTCTTAATTCTTTCAAACAAGTGTGAAAACACACATTGAAAATAGTTACAAAAAGAATTTTGAAAATTATTCCTACTGATACAAAATCTTAGTTCAATTTAAGCAAAGTCCTTATTCCTTATAAAATAAATTACAAGGAAAAGTCGCTAGAGTTTGTGTTTCAAGTACATCAGATATTTTATACTGTAAGACAGCCATGTTTGTATTTTTTTAATAAAATCAAGATTAAATTAATTAAATCAAATTAGATTAAGCCCTCTGTATATTACAAATGAGAAAGAGATGAAATCAATTAAAATGGGCATAGATTAAATTGAGTACAAGGTGAATTAAGCAATAAATAATACTTATTGCTGATTTAAAGCAAAAACACAGGCCTTCAAATAGTACTAGAATTCTTTGTTGTACAAAGAGAGACAAAAAAAAATTTAAAAGCAGTTCATTCAGCTGAATTGTCTGTGGTAATGGTAATTCTGGAAAGAAGCGCCTGCTAACACACCATCTTGATAGTAAGGTATCTAGGGGGCAGTGCTCATCTCTGTTTCAAAGCTGAAGAGCCAGCACTGTCCAAAGACATCTCTGTGGTCATGTGGCTGGCATGACTAAACGCCAACGGCGCACAGAACATTGTTACCTTCCCAGTAAAGGTAGTCCCTATTTTTCTACTTGCATTTTTTATGTGCTTTTGAACTGCTAGGTTGGCAGAAGCTGGGACAAGTAACGGGAACTCACTCCGTTACATGGCACTAGAGATTCGAACCGCTGAACTGCTGACCTTTCGATCGACAAGCTCAGTGTCTTAACCACTGAGCCACTGCATCCCTCCTATAAATCTAAGGGCAATGCAAAAAGTCATCTTACCCACTTTCTGCCAAAACATTCCCAGATGGGAAAAATATAGGAAGAATTTCATGCTTTTCTTTAACATCCCACTGAACTTCCTTGAAATCATAATTTGAAATGATCCTTGGCAATAGCAGTGCATATGTTGTTGTTGTTGTTGTTTTTTGCGTGTGTGTGTGTGTGTGTTGGTGTTGTAGTAATAGTATAAGAAACCTGTACATTTGTCATTACTTATGTTAATGGCTGACAGTACTGAAGCTCTGTCTGATGAGTCAAAAAACTCTTAATGCCATTTTCCCCCCCACGTAAGCATGACCTTGGGATTACAAGATCACATTTATATAATTTATAGGCTAAATAGGATAAACGTGAAGGGTTTAGAAAAAGAAATAAATAGATCATTCCAAAAGAATGCAGCTGGAGTTAAGAGGTATTGAGCAGATAGAGTAGGAGCCCTGGTTCACCTGAATCTCCTAACTCCTGGGAATGTGTTGAATTTTTGTCCAATGTCCTCTGTATTTTGAAATAATTTTATTGTGTATTTTTCTAGCTAGAACTCTTGATAGTTACAGAGTACAGAACTCTATCTTCACATACAGAGTTGCCTCTGTATGCCTCTGCCTCTCAGAGTTGACGGCTGTAGCAAAATATTCCTCAGTAATAAAACAAGCTGATAATCTTCCTGTGGTTGAGATAAGGATAATATCTTCCATAGAGTAAGCAGCAAGGAGGCCAAGATCATTTAAGAAAGATAGTATGTCATGTAGCTTTCACATTTTCAATGGTTTATTTTATAAAGTTAATTTGCATAATTAAATCCCTTCTCTTTGCAAATAAGCTTTTGTTTCAGGCACATTAAGCACAGCATGATAGCTTGCAAGGAAATCAAAGTCTGAAGCTAGAACAAGGTTCCCTGTTTTAAAGACATGTAGCCATCAATTCCACACTTACATGAACACTGAAATTCATTTGTACATAATGAAAAGAGTCATAGTGGAAATCTATTAAAATGCATTAAATCACTCATGTCTTTGATTTAACATCTGTCTAAAGCCTAACTTCAGAATTAAATAATTTATCATAAAATTGCATAAAAGCCCATGTAATGTCGCTATTAATGAAACATTAATTCAAAATTAATACAAAGGAACTTTTTGGCTGGCCCTGTTTCATTATCCATTTAGTGGATTGGTTAAGTCATTAAAAAAAACATTAAAATGTTTAAAAGTATGACTTTTAGTGTTTGGCATGCTTCTTATATTACCAATGGTTAGTCCTTCAGAGGCTAATAATATCTGTCTTTTAGATGTTTAGATCTATAAGCCTACCTTTCTTCATCAATTGTTCCTTTTCAGATCTTCTATTAACATAGTAATATTTATTCAGCATAAAAAAAAAATAGAGGGGCAATTCACATGTCTATGCTGAATGTTGAAAATGACTCTCAAGCATTTTTTTTTTTATTTTTATTAGGAAGTATATATCTTTGGACAAACTCTATCTAAATGTAAACATTTCAAGGCACACCACAACTGCAAAATAGCTTTTGAAAACAGTAACCATCTAATTCTGTTTATCTCAGTCCTAGAGGGCAATGGCAAGAGAACACAGTATAATAATGAATGTAGGAAGTGGCAGCGGATAACAGAGCAAAATTTAGAGGCAGTGCTCCACTTACAACAGTTCATTTAATGACAGTTCAAAATTACAAATCTAAGTGCTATTGCTATAATGGTACTGAAAAAAAATGACTTAGGAACATTTTTCACACTTACGACCATTGCTGTATCTCCATGGTCCTGTGATTAAAATTCAGATGTTTGGTAACCGACTCATAGTTATCAGGATTGAAGTGTTTCCGGGGGGTCCTTTTGCAGCTTCTGACAAATCAATGGGAAGAATCCAATTCACTTAACAACCCTGTTATTAACTTAACAACTGCAGTGACTCACTTAACAATTGTGGCAAGAAAGGTCATAAAATGGGGCAAATCTCACTTAATAACTGTCTCACTTAGCAATGGAAATGTTGGGCTCAATTGTGGCCATAAATCAAGGACTCAGTGGTAGGTGGCCCCCAGTTCAGACCGTTTCTCAAAAATCGGTAGTAAAACCAGTGGGAGGCCCCACCCACTGTCCTGGATGTCATCATCAGCAATCTGTGCATGCGCAGAAGCTTCTGCACGTGTGCAAAAGCAAGGCATGTGCGCGAGCAAAGCAAGCGCGTGTGCGCAATCCCGTTATGAACCGGTAGTAAAGATAAGTAGAACCCACCCCTGCAAGGACTGACTGTGCTTATTTTTTTAAAACAACAGTTCAATATACAGTACATCTGCAGCAGTAACAAGTCTTGAAACATCCCAACCCAAAAGTACAGTGCTGAACATTTTCCTTCCTTAACTTTCAGTCAAAGGGCTAGCAATGAAATATTGTGTTCTGTCCCCTCCCATGAGTGGCCTTGCAGAAGCTCAAATAGCCCATCAATAACAAATGCAGACTAGAGAGATTGAAATTGGCCCTTTAATAAACAGTTCAGTAGCTACTGGCAATGTTCCAAAGATATATCAGTTCAGTAATTACTGGGCAATGTTCCAGAGGTCTTGGCAGACGGCCAGCAGGCTAATGCAGACTCCTTTTCAAAACTCAAAACTAGCAGTTCTAAACTCCAAAATGCCAACAAATTGTTCACCACGCCTTTCCGACCCAGTCACAGCCCTTTTATACTTTGTAGGGTGTGGCCCTACATCTCCTGACCACACCTCTTGGGACGTGGCAATAGCTGTTCTCTACGACGTCTCCTACGTCTCTCTCTTGCATCCAATAGGGGCTCCCTCTCCTCATTACCGGCCTCTGTTTCCTCCTCAATTTGGCTGGGGTCCAGAGGCACGTCAGCAACTGTTAGTTCTTGCTGACTCACCAGTGAAGATGACCCCTCCAGCACATAGCTCGTGCCAACTTCCTCCATCTCATCCTCCGAATCAGCATGTGAAGATAAATCAGCCTCTGGGGCCGGAGTCACAAAATATTGCAAACCATCTTCTTTTTTATTGTTCTTAAAGCATTTTATTTACAGTTTGGAATTCATGAATATCCCAAATAATATAATATAGGAAGTTTGTTTTTGTTTTGATAAAAGAGATCACATGTTTATATCCAACATGGTTTTGCAGAAGCATTCCTCTAGAAAATTGGAACATTTTCACAACTCTCTTTTTCCTATGGCGCACTTAAATATTCCAGCCTATTCCAGATGGTAACTCTCAGGAACAAATTCAGAAAGCCACACAGAGAGTGTAGCGAGAAGGGAGAATTGAGATATATGAGAAGCTCATGTAATGCATGAGAAGATGTTTTCTATTAGTGCAAATCTGCCATTACATCCTTTGAAAGGTGAACCCAACAGTGTTTTAATAATAATTCTGTGCATTAGAATCAATTTGTTATACAAATTATGCTCAGGATTCTCTCCTTGAGGGATAGATATAATGTTACTCCGAAGTCTAATAAATGAAAAATAACAATTAATAACAATTATAACTGCAAATGATGGGAAAGAGGTTTCTAATTATCCAATTATCTGACGTACGCAATGATTCAGGTAATTAGACAGCTCAGCTCTAAAATTTGCACCTGTAATTAATTATGTGTGCAAAAATGTTAATGATTTAATGCAATACAGGTAAGATTGCACTTATTTATTTATCATTAGTGCATGGATAATCTCAACAATGTGAACCATGTATTTCCCCCTTCTGTTTTATAGCCAAATTATCTGAATTTATGTTATGGTGCTATAGAAAGCCTCTCTGTTTGATATGTTCATTGTTTAAAGTGTAACACATCTGGCAGCACAATTCTTCATTAACATTATGTGGACTGTTCTTCTTTTAGTTGCATCATAAATATTTATGATTTAACACTAAAAAGAAAATTTAATAAATCAGTCCCATGGAAAATAATGCTAGATACATAAACTCTGGGAGAATGTTACTACAGAAGGTATCTGGTAGCTCATTTCTACATTTTATTAAAGGCATAAGCTTCTGTGAACTGTAGCTCATTGATCAGATGCATGGTATGGTTGAATTGATGTAGCATTTTAAAAGGGGGTGAGGCAAGAAAGAAAGGAGGGTTATGTAGAAGCAGGTGACATTTGAAAAGGCAAGAAAGAAAGGATGGTTATGTAGATGCAGGTGACATATGAAAAGGATTACAAGTACTTCATCGATTAGCCATTGTAGTATGTTCAAAACCTAGTATCTTATCAAAGAGAGATACTGAGATGGCCTAAAACCTTTTGATGCAAGTTCAGCAGACTCTTTAATGTTGGTGTAATTTTTGTTTTTTGTTTTCATTTTTTTCTTGATTGAAATCTGCAATCAAGAGTACAAGCTACTTTGATATTACTTAGTCCTTTTTTTTTTTTTTTGAGTCTTGTTCTAAAACTTGTGTTCATTAATACTTAAGTACAAAATACGCCAGGCACAAAAGACCAGGTCTACACATGAAGGTTTAGTAAGCTGATTAATTGCTAAAAGCCTAGGCACATGAATTTTCTGAACTAATGGCCAGCATCTGGTTAGAGTTAGATAAGGGTCAATGGCATTCAAGGTGGTGTTGGACTTAATTTGCTTGTGTCTATGTATACAGGCTCATCCCTCTTTTAATGCTGACATTCCCTTTGTCTCTTCTTAAAATCACCTATGCTTTTATTATAAATTGAAAGATCAAAAGAAAAATCAATAATTACTTAATATAGAATATATGTGCTAATATCCTTCTGTTTTCATAAAATTGAAATAGGCAGTGGCTATTGGTGAACCAGTGGCACGCAGCACCCTCTCTGATGGCATGTGAGCTGTTGCTCCAGTTCAGCTCTGCCGTGCATGCATGCGTGCCTCCCACCAGCCAGCTGGCCTTCTGATCTCTGCCGTGCATGCGGGGGGGGTGCATGCGGGGGTGGGACGTGCATGTGCTGGGGGCAGGGGGCATGTGCAGGGGCCATGCATGCATTGCATTTTGGGGATTTGGGTGCGTGCATTCATTCATGCATGCATGCACATGCTTTCGGCACTTGGTCCGGAAAATGTTAGCCATCACTGCCCTATCCTATAGTCTCACCATTTATTTGGCTAAGTTGTTAGATCCTTTAATTGTGTACTATTCCTTTGATCACATTACATTAATTCACAAAAAGAATGCATGAAGATTATTATAATCCTATAAGAAATCTAAATGCCTGCAGATCAATTTATGACTTTTATTTGTGGTATATGGTGGTGGCTATCTGAAAACTTCTTCCAATGAAAAGCAGGAGATGAGATTCAGAGGGGTTTTTGTCCCTGGAAGTCTTCAAAAAAGCAAGGTGGTTAAGAAATAATCTTGAATCAGTAGGATACAATTGGCAGGATTAAATACAGCACAGTAGTAATACTGTTCAGTGTAGATAGTTCAGGAGGAAGACCATCTTAGTCTGTAAAAGTCAAGAATCAGAAGGAAACTGCTGTAAGGTTTTGACTTAACAATATACATTCCAAACTTCTGGAGCCTTCTAATCTTGTTTAATTAGGAAAACTGAAGTATATTTTTTAAAAGCTTGGTCCTGGGGAAAATATTATGTTCTGTCAGATTGGAAGTAAAATTCTAGAATAGGTAATGGCAGCATAATTACCTACCCAGTTGAACTCATTCATCTAGGGCAGGGGTGTCAAACTCAAGGCCCATAGGCTGGATCCACCCCCTTGGGGTGCTTAGATCTGGCCCGTGCGGCTGCCCTGGAAACAGTGAAGGACCTGCCCACAGTGCCTCTGCCAGCAAAAATGGAGCTCAGGAAGGCTGTGCACAGCTTTCTCAGGCTCCATTTTCAACTGCAATGGCCTCCTGCAGCCCTCTGCCAGCAAAAACAGAGCTTGGGGGGGAGGGCATGTGCAGCCCTCCAAGCTCCATTTTCATTGGCAGAGGGCTGCAGGAATCCATCATGGCTGAAAACAGGGCCCGCTGGTAGAAGGCTGACACAAGTGATGTCAAGCAGGCCAAACCCACCCTGGCCATTCCCCCCACCTCTGCCCTGCCAAGGTCAAACAAAACCCTGATGCAGCCCTCAATGAAATTGAGTTTGACACCCCTCATCTAGGACAATAGCACATTCAGGCAACCTAGAAGACATATACAGGTAGTGATGATGAAGGAAAGTATTCAGTGGGTTGGTAGAATTTGTAATAAAGACATCTCATGCCTGATAAAAGAGTTCTGTATGTATGATAGCTTTGTCTCTTCTATAATGTATGCCATTATTCTAGAAAAGAATTACGTTGCTTATGCATTTCTGAGAATGCAAAGAATTGCCAAATGGTTAACCCAGTCATGCAATTCCATGTCAGTCCCAAGTACAGTTAAATGGGGATGGTTGAGGTAAGACTTGGCAACCTAACTTGTAAAAGTCCCACCAACAAAGTGTTATGGAAAGGCTCTCAAATGAATTAGATATGGTACCCATTAGTAGGACCCTCAGGCCAGAAGATACACAACAAGCTACTGGAGAAGAACAAGGACCTGCAGTGAGTAGTCAAGGCCTGGGGCAAATGATGTGCCTGGGGCAAATCCAGCAGGAATTCCTGTTTCTAATACAGTAACTGATGAAAGAAAGGATTTGTGCTGCAGGAAGATCAGTGTTCATTCCATTTTTTTTTTTTTTTAAAAGGATGACTCTAAGATTTGCTCCAATTACTGCATAATTGCCCTCGTCCCTCAAGCTAGCAAAATAATATAGAACAGAAAAATGGTCAAGATTTGTATTAACAGGGACTCAATTACATTACTGCTTTTTGTATCAGGCAACACTAAAGCATTTATTTGAGATCTTTTGACTGCAAACGTTTCATACAAAAAGAAGTAATTAAAAAGAGTTAATTTTTTAGAGAAAAAAGTTATGGGATTATTATGACTATGTCTCTCATCCATATTCAAATACACATGGATTGTTTGTCATTGATAAATACAAAATTTAACAAGTTTTACAGTTCTAAACAGAATGCTAATACATTGCGCAAGTTGATATAAGCAGGAGAAAACATCTAGTGAATAATTGGTTCTGAGATTTAAATAAGTAACATACCATTTGTTTCAAATATAAATTGGAAGACATACTGTATACACATACAATCTACATCATATAATTCTAATTTTTTTTCCTCAACAGACAAGATTTTTTTAAAATCAAAAGCAACTTCATTGTGAGTTAAAAATCCATGATGGAGTTTGTGACCACATAATTGAATCCACACTCTTCTATACATGCACCAATATTCTAAGCATCTACAAAGAGGTGCAGCTTTGATCTGTAATTGTGCATACTATTCTGCACTCCTTGTTCCTTATTGCGCTTTATGTACTAACATCTGACTATCTGAGGGACCAGTTCAGGGGCGGGTTTCAAAACCTGTCGCTACTGGTTCACTTGTGGATGCGTGCTCACATGCGCAGAAGCATCTGGGCGGGTGGGTGGAGCCTCCCACCAATATTGGTTCAACCAATCCGGGCGAACCAGTAGCAACCCACCACTGAACCAGTTGTCTGGTAAATGTGTTCTGGAACATCTCAATTAAATAACATCATTTTGAAGGACCCAAGAAGTTCACCTACTCTGTAGAAGTTCCTGCTCTCTGGAATAGACTTCCAGATTGCAAACTATTTCTAAATGAGAATGAGAGAATGTGATCCCAGTTATAGCATATCCCTTTCAGATTTACCTGAAGTATGCTGATCCTTATCTGGGCACTAATGGCCTTGGTATTAGTTGATGTATGACCTTATCCAATGGCTTCATGTAGACGTTAAACAGGAAAGAAGATTGTAGCACTCCACAACAGAGGAAGTCATAACTCGATTTCTACATTCTTGATTTCTAAGTTCAAGACAACTGTAATGGATAAAGAAGGAGAACTATTTTAAAACAGTGTGTCTCACTCCCAATCTCTGTGATAGTATTAAAGAATTCTATGAACTATGGCAGAATTTCTCATATTTGACATATTGATGATATATGGACTTCAACTCCCAGAATTCCCCAGCCAGCATGAAGTCCACACATCTTAAAAATGCCAAGATTGAGAGACACTGATCTATGGCATTAAAAGAAGCTGATAAATCAACCAACCATAGCCCCACTAACTTCTGAACAATCTTTGTTAGGAAGGGAATGTTAGAGACAAGTTAATAATTTTCCAGACTAGCTAGGTATTGATTTTATGAATAGGGAGCAAACCACCATTTCTTTCAGAGCCAGAGGCATTTCCTCTTTCAAAGATGCATTTTGCATTATTCTTTTTTTTTTTAATTGCAAAAGTTTTAGAATTACATTTTCACCCCCTTTTTCCCCCCTCATCCCACCCCAAACTTCCCAACCTCCCTAACCCACCCTAACCCTCCCCTCCCCACCAGACTTCCACACAGTATACTCATATCAAGTAGAAGGAAAAACCCTCGTTTGTATATAAAACTTGAACCCCTCCCTCCCTCTTAAAAATTTTTATCTTCATTACCTTAAAATACTTCTATCTTAATATAACATTTTGAAATAAATTTTTCATCCTCTTTACCTTAAAATATTTCTATCTTAATATAACATTCTCAAATGAAAGCTATTTGATACTTCCTAGTTTGATATTTGTTCTGAACATAATCTATCCACCTCTTCCATTCCCATTCATAAGTCTCTTGTGAACAATCTTTTAGATATGCTGAAATCTTCACCATCTCTGCGAAACTGGCCATCTTCAAAGTCCATTCCTCAATCGTAGGCAGCGCTTCATTTTTCCAGTATTTACCTATCAACAATCTTGCTGCTGTTATCATATGCAATATCAGTTTTGTTTCACCCAATGTAAAACCCTTAGCTATACCCAATAAAAAAAATTGTGGAGAAAATTGAATTTTTTTCTTCAAAACATTTTGCATGACCCACCAAATTTTTATCCCAAAGGCCTTAACTTTCTTACAGGTCCACCAAACGTGATAATATGTAGCATCTAGACAATCACATTTCCAACATTTAGGCTGCACATTAGGGTACATACACGACAATTTTTTGGGGTCTAAATGCCATCTGTAAAACATTTTATAAAAATTTTCCCTCAAATTCTGCGACTGTGTAAATTTAACATTCTGAACCCAATTTTTTTCCCATGTTTCCAACATCACTGGTTCCTCAAAATTTTGTGCCCACTTAATCATACAATCTTTAACTAGTTCAGTTTCTGAATCCCTTTCTAACAGAACAATATAAAGTCTTTTAATATGCATTGGACCTTTCTCTTTTATATGTCTGACCAATTCTTCCTCATACTCCATAATACCAGTTTTTTGGTCCTCTTTCCATCTCAATTGCAATTGATTATATTGTAACCAAGTTAGATTAATCCCTTCAGCCAACAATGTCTGTAATGTCTTCAGCTGCCTTCTGCCCGCATCTGTAAAAAGAACCTCTTTATATAAAACCCCCCCGAGTGACATTATATTTGTATTCCACAAAGTATGACCAAGATCCAGCCATAGCGGTATTTTATAATCCCAATTGATTCGGTGCTTCTTCCAAACTCTCAACAAAGAATCTCTAAGTATATGGCTTTTAAATACTTTGTCCACTTTACTATCATAAAATAAGTAAGCGTGCCATCCAAGTTCCAAATCAAAACTTTCTGCATTTAATATTCCAGTCTTTTTTCCTCCAAATCAATCACTTGCTAAAGTCAAAGCTGCTGCATCATAATATAACTGTAGGTTTGGAAGTTTGAGACCTCCCCTTTCTGGAACGTCTTGCATAATTTTCAATTTTACTCTTGGTTTTTTCTCGTTCCAGACAAACTTGTTCACTCCAGTTTGCCAGACTTTTAGTTGTTTATCATTTTTAAGCACCGGAATCATTTGAAACAAAAAAAAGAAATCTTGGCAAAATATTCATCTTAACTGCTGCTATTCTTCCAAGTAAAGACAGCTGCAGTTTTTTCCAAGTCTCCATATCTTTTTGCACCTCTCGCCACAACACCTCATAATTATTTTGAAACAATTTCATATTTGATTCTGCAACCTGAACTCCTAGATATTTTACCTTTGGTACAATCTCAAAACCTGCCCTCCTTTCAAGCTCATGTTTACGATCTTGTGTCATATTTTTGACTACCATCTTAGTTTTTTTCTGGTTCAATCTAAAACCTGAAACTTTACCATAGTCTTGTATAATGTCCTTCATCTGGATTATTGATTCCATTGGCTGTGTTAGGGTAACAACCAGATCATCTGCAAATGCCTTTATTCTGTAATCCTCTTGCCTTATCATTATACCTTTCAAGGTATTAGAGTCCCTTATTGTGTTTAACAAGACTTCTAGTGTTAAAATAAACAACAATGGGGACAACGGACATCCCTGTCTTGTTCCTTTTTCGATTTTAAACTCTGTTGTCAAACTTCCATTAATAATAATCTGTGCTTTTTGATCTTGATAAATTGCTGAGACCGCCTGTATAAATTGGTCCCCAAAGTCCATCCTTTTTAAAGTCTTGAGTAGAAAATTCCAGTCCACTTTATCAAAGGCCTTCTCTGCATCCAAAAAAACCAGCACTGCAGGGATCTGTTTATTCTTCTCAAGATATTCCAATAAATCTATTACTTGCCTTACATTGTCATTCATGTGCCTACCCTCAATAAATCCCGCTTGATCATCATGAATCACCTTTTGAATTACTGGCATCAATCTGTTGGCTAGTACTTTTGCATAAATTTTATAATCCGTATTCAAAAGAGATATTGGTCTGTAATTCTCTGGTTTTTTGGGACCGCCTTGTTCTTTTGGTATCAAAGAAATATAAGCTGTAGTCCATGATGGGGGTACTTTTCCCCCTTGTTGTATATTACAAAATAAGTCTCTAAGTTGTTCCACCATTTCTGCCTGCAAAGTTTTATAGTACACTGCAGTCAGACCATCCGTTCCAGGAGCTTTAGCTGTTTTTAATTGTTTTATTGCTGCTATTATCTCCTCCTCTGTTATAGGATAGTTCATTCTTTCCTTTTGTTGCTCAGTAATTTTTGTAACTCTTTTATTGTCTAAGTATTTTTCTATAAGTCCATTCTGCACCTCCTCTCTGGCATATAGTTTAGTGTAATATTCAAGAAAGGCTTCTTTTATTAATTTCTGTTGAAAAACTTCTTTCCCTCCGATATCAATACTATCAATAGTCCGTATGCTCTGTTTCTTCCTCAATGTGTAGGCCAACCACCTACCCGGTTTATTGGCATTGCAGAATGTGTTATGCTTCGCGTATTGTAGATTTGTTGCAACTTGTTCCGCTATAAGCATTTGGAATTGATCTTTCAAAAGTTTTATGACACCACGTATTCTTTCATCTGTTGGGTTTTTGATAAGTAACTGTTCTTTGTTCTTTATTTCTGCTTCCAATTCAAGTCTTTTCTTTTGTCAGGTCAATCTATGTTTGGAGTTCATATGAATAAGCACCCCTCTCATGTAAGCTTTGCTTGCGTCCCACACAATTTCCATTGGGTTGCCTTTATTCAAATTCATTTCAAAAAACTCTTTCAAATACTTTTTAAGTTCTATTATATTTTTTTCGTATCTGAACAAGTTTTCATTTAATCTCCAAGAGCGTCTCTCAGTCTTACATGTCTCAATTTCTATCCACACTGGGCTATGATCAGTCAAAGTTCTTGGCAGAATCTTTGTTCTTTTTGTCCTAACAAGTAAGTCATCTTACAACAAAATGAAATCAATCCTAGAGAAGGATCTATGTCTATCAGAAAAGAAAGTATAATCCAGTTCTTTTGGGTTATGTATTCTCCAAATATCTTTTAATTCCAAGTCTTCTTTCATATCAAAAAAGGTCTGTGGTAATCTAATCCTTGACTTCGCCAAAGTCTTTTTATCTAATTTAGAATCAATTACTCCATTCCAATCTCCCATAATTAAAATAGATCTATAATCCCATTGTAGTATTTTAGTATGTAGCATTTTATAAAAATAGTCCTGTTGTTGATTAGGAGCATAAATTCCTATCAAAAGAATTTGACTATTAGCAGAAAATAATTCAATTGCTACAAACCTGCCATCTTGATCAGCTTCTATAAGTTTGGCTGTTAATTTTTTATTTACATAAATAACCACACCATTCTTTTTTTGGTTAGTTGAAGATATAAAATGTGTTCCTAATTTGGAATTTTTCAAATAGTTTTGATCTTGAACTGTAATATGCGTTTCTTGTAGACAGATTATATCATTATTATGTTGTTTTAAATATGCAAATACTTTCTTCCTTTTCTGCGTTGCATTCAACCCATTCACATTCCAAGATAAACATTTAATCATCATTATTCTCTTTCTGGAGCAGAGAACAGAATAATCGGATTTCATCCGAAATCTTCTGTCCTGCATTCCCCACGGCCCCAGCCTTTACATCTTGTCTTTCCTGCTGTAACTTTTCTTTAAATTGCTTGGATTTTGCTCGGGTTATACGCTGGTCCTTGACTTCAGCCATCCAAGCCGGCTCCAAGATTGGAGAAGGTTCCAGCACAGGCTCATCCAGGAAACCTCCTTCAGCGCCCTTCAACTCCTCTGATTCCTGCTTAGATTGTTGTTGCGGTTCTTGAAGTTGCTTCTTATCACTCTCCTTAATCTCCAAAACTGTAGATGTACGTGGGGATGGTGTTCTTTCTTTAAAAATCTCAGTATAAAATTGCTCCGCCTTCTCCACAGTATTCAAACGGTGTTTCTATCCCTTATATCTCAAGATTATGCCAGTTGGAGCGTCCCAACGAAATGGGATCTGATTATTCTGCAATTCTTTAACAAGAAAGCCAAAATCTTTTCTGGATTTCAACATCTTAGGCGGAAGCTCCTTGTAAACTGTGATCTTCGATCCGCCCACTTGCACAGAAGTGAGAAAAGATTTTTGCAGGATATCATTTCTTATTGCTCTATCTGTAAAATATATGACCACATCTCTAGGCAATTGTCTTTGTCTGGCCACCCAGGAATTGACTCTGTAAATTTTGTCTATTTTGCAGAAAACCATATCAGGATTAATTTTTAAGATCACAGCTAGGGCTTCAGCACAGATCTGTCTCAAATCTTGTCTCTCCTCTTCTCTAATTCCTCGAAGCCGTATAGCAAATTCCATTGCCCGGAATTGCATCATGACAATCTCGTTCTCAACTCTCTGCATCTTGTCATCAACATCAAAAAATTTATGATCATTATTTTTCATCTTAGCATTAACTTCTGATTTAAATTCATCCACTTTTGACTCAACTTTCATAATAAATTCTGCCAGGCCAGATGCCACATCTGTTATTTTTTTGGTCACCTTCTTTTGGTTCTGCTGCATTTCCTGCATAATTTCCTGTTGAGACTTTTGAATTTTTTCATCTATTTTATTTATTTTATCATCTATTTCCTGTTGAGCTTTTTGAAATTTGTCATCCAGGATTTTTGAAATAAATTCTTTTAAATCTCCCATATCAAAATCTTTTTTCTGAGCTTGTGACTGCATGTCCTGTTTGCGTGTGGGGGATCCTCCCCCTGTTTTGCCTTCCTGCTTCTTTGAAGCCATCCTGCCACGTAGGCTAGCTTTTCTAAAAAGGGAGGTTCCGCTTCTTCTGCCACCTCCACAAAGCCTTCTAAAAAAGTCCCCCAGATTTAATCAGGGCAAAGCTGTAATGCAGCAAAGTCAAGTAAAAGGGAGAGATTTTCCTCTTGTTCCCGTTACAGCCGGAGCAACTTTGTAGCAACTTATTAACTTTGTAACAAAGCAAGATGACTTCACCAATCCACACTCGCTGATTCATTTACTCTAATGCTGAGCGCCATATTTTTTCCAGTCACTTTCACTCATTCAGAAATTTTCACTTCAATATAAAAGATCAGCAAAGTGCTAATACTTGCAGTTCAGAATTTCAGGGTTCAAGTAGATTTCAGCTGTTTATTTGGGTTGTTTCCTTGCTCTTTTGAAGTTTCCTGCAGCCGGCTTGTTCTGCGGAAGCAGAGACGTCCCACGCCGCCCGGAGTCTCAGCAGGTTGAAAGGGAGCCGCGCCTGTTTCCTCCCCAGAAACAATTCCCTGGGGGGGTTGCAGGGGCTCGACCTGTACCCTGCTGCCTCTTCTTCAAAAGTCCTAAAGATTTTGAAGCTTTCAAGCCGCTTCGCAATCAAGAAGCGGCTCTACGAGCGGCGGGGCTGGCGGTGCTTAAAAAGGCACCGTCGTCGCCGAAGACGAGGAAACCGTCTTGCATTATTCTAATTTAGCCTTGTCTCAGCTCTCAGGAGACTGTCATCACTCAGAAAATTATGATATAACCTATACATCAGAGGTGGTATTCAGCACGTTCTGACCAGTTCTGGAGAACCGGTAGCGGAAATTTTGAGTAGTCCAGAGAACCGGTAAATACCACCTCTGACTGGCCCTGCCCCCATCTATTCTCTGACTCCAGAGTCCCAGCTGATTGGGAGGAAGTGGAGATTTTACAGTATCCTTCCCCTGCCACACCCACCAAGCCATGCCATGCCCACCAAGCCACACCCATAAAACCGGTAATAAAAATATTTGAATCCCACAACTGCTATACATGATGGACCTGCTCATCTGGAAGACTCTGCCTGCCTTTTTAGATGTAAGAAGAAATTCATCCTGCCTGACTTTACAAGATGAAGCTTTCTTCACCTCAAGAAGATGGACCCGGTTACTGTCTTTATCCGAAAAAAATGATCTGAATGATTTTTATTCTCTAGGTACACTGCAAATTGTTCAGAGTTCACAGTAGTTCTTCTTGCCCATCATTCTCCAGAAAGGGCTTGGGTCACTTTAAAGAAGGCCACTGGTCAAATTGTAGATGAGGAGAGTCTTATTACAGGTAGAAACGACATTCAGTGTAACAGAAAGAGCCCATGGCCCCAAGAAAATGGTGATCAAGTTGCAAGGTAGATCTCAGAGAGACAGAATTTGGCTTTATATCTCCTAGCCAATAGTAGTAGAAAGACTGAACAGTGTGAATAAAACAAGAGCTGCAGACCATATCATTGATGCAGGAAATTTTATGTTTAATTTTATCTCATTAGTACATAAACATTAGAACCAGCCTGCATATTCTATAAACTGAAATAAATTGGATTTGCTGCGACTGGTCAAAACAAAGTTTGAGTTTTAAGTTATATTATTTGCCTATCTTGGCAAATTTCCAAGAAGCTTTATTAATCATTAAATATGAACTTGCCCTGTTTAATGCAGAAGAAAAAAGATCCAGACAGATGGCCTTGAATTCCCTTAAACATTTTGGATAAAATAAATGCAATGAAGATTAATATAATTCCAAGGTTGAGTACCTGATACTTTTAGATACTTAGTCTATTAAATTAGTTTGAACACATGAATGCATTTGTTTAGCAAGGAAGTTCCACAAAATCTTTATAGCACAAAGAACAACAATTTGTTAAGAAAAGTGGATTTAACTTTCCATACTTTCAAGTATGTACTTTCATATTAATTTGGTCACTATCTGGTACAAGCAATTTAAAAATTCTATTCTTTGTTGGGCTCAACGTGAGAGTTATCTACTTTCCCTGTACTCCAAATTCTCTATGGTATTCATATCCCTGTTCTTTTTTATTTGTTAAATTAATTTGGGACTGATCCCGCCATGGAACTTTCAGAGCCTACGTTTATTACTATAGGACATACTGTATATGAAAATTATTGGATTACACATTTTTAAAGATTTTTATCCCATCTTTATTACTTTTTAAATAACTCAAGGTGGTGAACATACAAAATACTCTTTCCTTTTTTTTATTTTCCCCAGAACAATAGCCTTGTGAGGGCTGAGAGACAAGGACTGGCCCAAAGACACAGCCTGTTTTTCATGCCTAAGGCAGGACTAAAACTCCTCATTTCTAAGCCAATACCATAATCACTTAAGTTAAATAATTTAAATAAACAACAATAAATAAACAATCTTAAAATCTACCTGTTTAACAATTACATATTTATGTTGTAATTAAAATGCTATCTAAATCTTAGAGATGGATGGAGGGAACATTAAGCTATATCTTTCAGACCATTACAAATAGCCAGTTTGTTTGAAATACCTAATTAGAAATGAGGAAATTATAAATCCATTTCGTATGGAGTGGGTGACTTTGGGCTAGGCACTTTCTCTCACCCCTCACAGGTTTGTGGTTGTGGGGAACAATAGGAGAAAAGGTATGTTAAGTATGTTTGCTGTATCTGTGTGCGTGTGCATATATATGTATACTGCTCAAAAAAATAAAGGGAACATAAGCAGAAGACATCCGAGATCTGAATGAATGCAATAGCCTTATTAAATACTTTGTTCTTTACATACAACAGTTTATACACTGCTCAAACAACTAAAGGCAACACAAAACTACTGTATGTAGCGAACAAAGTATTTAATAAGGCTATTTCATTCATTCAGATCTCGGATGTCTTGTGCTTGTGTTCCCTTTATTTTTTTGAGCAGTGTATATATGTTGTGTATGTGTAAGCATATGCATGCATATACCATATATTTTTGGAATATAAGATGCACCAGAGTATAAGATGCACCTTAGTTTTTGGGGAGGATAATAAGAAAAAGGCTGATTGGTAGGTGGACCAGCCTCCTGGAATACCCCCAATCAGCTCTTCCCAGAGGTAAATTTTAGCAACAGGTTCCTTGGTTGTGAGCTCTGTGCCTTGCTTCTTCTTTTCTTTTTCTTTTTTCTTTTTCTTTTTTTTTTTTCTGCCTCTGAAACTTATGAAACTCCGTTTCAGAAAAAACCTTTTTTCCTGCCTCTGAAAGCCTCTGAAACAGAGCTTCAGAAAAAAAGCCTCTGAAGCTCTGTTTGGGGATTTTTTTCTGGAGCTCTGTTTGGGGGCTTTTTTTCCTGAAGCTCTGTTTGAGGACTTCTTTTCTGAAGCTTAGTTTCTGATGCTTTTTTCAGCCTTTGAAACCTCCGTTTGAGAAGCTGGGCGGGGCTACATTCGGAGTATAAGATTTTCACCCTCTTTTTGGGAGGAAAAAGGTGCATCTTATACTCCAAAAAATATGGTATACACATACAAACATATAAATGCATACACCAAGGATACAGAAATGATAATAGATAGATGATATATATGATTGATTGATTGATTGATAGATAGATAGATAGATAGATAGATAGATAGATAGATAGATAGATAGATAGATAGATAGATAGATGATAGATAGAATAACCATAACAACAACTTTGACTTAACTCAGCAGTAACAAATGTTCTTAAAACTTTTGTGGAATTAAAACATGACCTACCTCACAAATTGATTTACCTCATAAATTTGGTAGCATATTCAACTTAAGCATATGCTATGTAGCATATTTGTTTCTGGCCTCTTGTTGCTTCTGAAGCTTCACAATGATAGCAATTATTTATGTGGTTTTGGAATAATGAGCCTGGGTGACTATCCTACTAAAGCAATGGAGGGATTAAATTAGATTCATGTTATTTTAAAATGAGGTTAATGCTGCAGCAGCTTCAGCAAAGGAAGAAAAGAAAAGAATGCATATCTACTGGGTGCCGAAGAATACATTTAATGAGAGTTGATTGCAAGATGTTTCTCAGGAGTTAGAGTATTAACCCATATGGTTTGGTTCTGTACTACTAATGTTGGCCTTGAGCTGTCATCAACAGCATTGTTAATATCACCCTGTTTGTTAAGATTGCATATATTCTTCTTGGCTAGATTCCCCACTGTCCTGAATCTATCAAGAAATCAAGAATTCTGTATTTGGGGAATTGAGGTGGTCTCAAAGAATTAATAAACTGGAAAGAGAAAATGTGCTATTTGTCAACAATTTCCAGTGGAGAAGCAATGACAACTTTCAGCCAAATATGGCCAAAATTATGGAGTTATTTAGAACACAATTTCTAGATGTTTCTTTTGTCTTTGTATGTTCTTTGTCACTATAAGTTTATTAACTGTGTGGCTGCATTAATCTTCTAATGCTGATGCATCCATTTGATTTTTTTAAATTAGATTCTATAAGAAAATTATGTATTAAAAACAAATACAATAGTACCTTGGTACTCGACTGCTTCAAAACTTGTCAAATTTGGTACTCAATGCATTTTGACATGAAAATGTTCCAGTAGTCAGTGTTTGTTTAGTACTTGATGTGCTGCAATAGGAAGAGGGGGACGGCTCTGGAGAATGAACAGGAAGTCTGCCATGCTAGGAAGATCATTGCAAAAGGAGGGGGTTGACCACACAGGGCGGATAGGAAGTTGGCCATGCTGGGAAGCAGAGGTGGTATTCATCCAGTTCGGACTAGTAGTAGTTCGGAGAACGGCAAATACCATCTCTGGCTGCCCCCCCCCTGCCAGCCCGCTCACCAGCTCGCCCTCACTCTGCCCACCCACTTGCCGCTCGCCCTGCCTGCCCACTCACCCCACTTTGTCTTTGGGACAGATAAAAGAGCCTTGGTAGTACAGTGGTCTAAGGCACCCTGTTATTAAGCTGGTTATTAGGACCAGCTGCCTGCAATTACTGCAGGTTCGAATTTCGCCAAGGCTCAAGGTTGACTCAGCCTTCCATCCTTTCTAAGGTAGGTAAATTGAGGACCCAGTTGTGGGGGCAATAAGCTGACTTTGTATAAATATACAAAAGGATGAAGGCTATTGCTGAGCACATTGTAAACCGCCCTGAGTCTCCGGAGAAGGGCGGCATATAAATCAAATTTTAAAAAAAGAGAGATAGCCAAAACAAAGGGTACATGGTAAGTCACATGATTCATTTGGAACTCATCCTTTTTAGTACCCATCATATCTCCCAGAACTAATAAATGGTGAAAACTGAGGTACCATTGTAAAGAAAAAAGATTAAACAGCAAGTAGATGAGTACTTCCTATTGAAGTCTCCTCCCAATCCTTCAGCTCCTGAGCTAGATCAGTTTCAGTGTGAGATTCAATAAAAATTAAGCAGTGCACTTTACAGGGATTGTTGAGCTTGTTCTAGTATGCATTAAAGAAAGAATTATTTTGAGCATATATTAAATGTTGTAATTTAAACTTCCAGCATTAAATCATTTGGCCATGTTAACCAAGTTCTTCTTCTTTTTGCTTCCTTGCTCGTTTGTTTTTTGTTAAGTAAATAATTAAAAAATAAACAAGATTTTTTTGTTTGCTAAAGCAACATGACTTTGCTAACTTATTCTTAGAATTAAGAAATTAAAAATAATTATACATAATAAATGTTTGCAATTAATTTGATAAAGTAGTTGATGCAGCATGCTGCAAAAATCAGGCATCCAATATGACTTTAAATTAGATGTAAAAACTTTCCTTTGAAGGCTGGTAAGGATTATAAATGAAAGGGAATTTATGGACAGTGAACTAGAATGCCACAAGAAAGGTGAAATGGCTTATTATTGCCAAAATGATTAGCTCATGTTACGTTTAATTTCTCTTTTAATGACCAAGATGAAGGATTTCCTATCACACTCATTAATCTAGCTGTCCTTAACGAAACAGTAGAAATTAGAAATGCCAATTCTCATGAGAGAATACCAATAATAAGCCTACACATATCCAATAGGTATAAATGGAATTTGCAGAAAAGTTCAATAACATAGAATAGCTGTTTTTAAGATTGCAGCAATATCATTTCATTGCCTTCTCTTATTTGTTTGTTTTATTTCCATTTGACTTGTTTGGCTATCCTCAAAACAGCAAACTACTGAAAAATTAAACAGCAAGTACAAAATTAACTACATAAACCTGTAGTTTCACACACAAACTCCAGGCTGCATCTTTCTTTTGAGTCTGTACTATCCCATATTTCTCCCTTGTGGTTGGGGGAGGTTTAATCAGAAGTGGTATTCAGCAGGTTTTGACCAGTTCTGGGGAACCGCTAGCGGAAATTTTGAGTTGTTCGGAGAACTGGTAAATACCACCTCTGACTGGCCTTGCCCCCATCTATTCTCTGCCTCCTGAGTCTCAGCTGATCAGGAAGAAATAGGGATTTTGCAGTAACCTTCCCCTGGAGTGGGGAGGAAATGGAGATTTTACAGTGTCCTTCCTCTGCCATGCTCACCAAGCCATGCTATGCCCACCAAGCCACGTCTACAGAACTGGTAGTAAAAAAAATTGAATCTCACCACTGGGTTTAATATCTTTTGTTCAGATAAATAATGGAAGTTGCATCCTGAACAGGTAGAGATAGGGTATCACTTTTATTTGACAACACAAGGATGGGTATTTAGTCATTTTTTTAAAAAAATAATCTTTATTTACATTTGTCATTAAAAAAGAAGACAACCCACCAGATAAATGACAAACAAAACAACAAAACAAATAACATACATGCCTATAAGTAGTACCTTAATAACTTAATATTCGGTACAATATATCTATGTTACATTCCGGGGGAGGCAGAACAACCTAATTTATATTTATAAATCAATTAGGTCTATCCGACCTCCCTTTACTTGTATAATATAAATTCTTCAATAAATACGACTCCTAATCTAGTTTGGGATTATAGTTTTCTCTTTGATAGCCAAATATATAGTTGTTCCCAAGATAAACATGCTTGTGTTTGGTCTCTATCTTTCAGTTTTTTAGTCAATTTATCTGCTTCCGCACAATCCAAAATCTTCTTTATAATTGCTTCCTCTGATGGGGTATTTTTATCTTTCCAGAATTGAGCATATATTAATCTCGCTGCTGTGATAATATGTAATGCAAGGTACCATGAATCTTTTTTAATATTTTCTGGTTTGGAGCCGAGCAAACATGTCTCTGGTCACCATTCAATCTCTTGGTTTAAGATCTCGTTGAGCCATTTTTTAATTTTTCCCCAAAATTTTACTGCTTCTGGGCACAACCACCATTGGTGATAATAAGTGCCACGCTCAAACCCACACTTCCAGCATTCAGCGGACTGTCCAGTAAACATTTTGGCCAATCTATCAGGGGAGAGATGCCATCTATATAGCATCTTGTAAATATTTTCTTTATATGCCGTAGAAACTACTAGCTTCATATTCCCCCACCAAATCTCTTGCCATTTTTCCAGATGAATTGAGTAGCCAAAATCCCCCCTCCAGGCAATCATTGTATCTTTTATTACCTTGTCGCCAATCTCTATTTTGAAGCATGTTAAAGAGTACAAATCAGGATATACGAAAAACTAGTCTTAATTAGTTGGGAGATGTGAAACAGATTGAGTTGCTTCAAAGTGTAGACTGGGCAAAAGCCAGAAGGATCTCTAAGTGGAATAAGATGCTTCCATTTGGGACATATATTTGACTATCCCAATTCTATACATGTTACTTCAATCTGAAGTAAGGATCATCTAATATTTTCCTGCTGATATCCATTTTAGATGGTTTGAGGTTCAACGTGGCACATACATGTACTTGAAATGGCTGGATCTGGAAATACCTTGTTTAGTTATATTAAAATAATATGTTTTAGGTGAAATCATCTGGTTCAAAATGTATCAGCTAAATTGCCAGTAGATGCATAGAACTCAGGCCACACTATGTTTATATTGAAAGACCTCTATTGAATATCAGTTACTTCCTGGTACAACTCGGTATTCCCTTCAAACTGTGAGTTTTCTCACAGACATCTCTGTTTTTTTGAGTTTTCCCATTATATACAGGTCAGCTGATAAAATACACTAGGAAATTTAAAATTTAAAAAGCAATTTTTTGAATACACAAACACACAAAGGGAGGGAGAGAGGGAGGGAGGGAGGGAAGGGGAAAGGGAGAAAGGGAGAAAAATGGACACATATATACACATACAGAGAGAATGTGAGTATGCATTCTTTGTGTTTCATTTTCTTAGCCAGATTCACATCTCACATGTACAAACAATTATATTGCAAGCGATACTGGTTTTTCAAAGTTAAATTAAAGTTTTCAATTTTTTTCCCCATTAAGATTTGTTTGTGCAAAAATAATTCTATTTTTTGATCTCTTGACAACACTTCTGGATGTGTACTGCTGTCTTAAAACACATAGCACCTTGAGAGTCTTAGTGCCTGTACAGATTTTTTTAAAAAAAACAAATGTTATAAAAAGAATAAAATGAACCATCTCAGCCAAACTTTTTTTTTCGTCTTTTTTGTAATCTCACCGGTGGATTTTTTTTTAATGATTCTTTTTTATGTGCTTTTGATATTAAAAAAGAGCTGTGTGATATAAACTCCTTCAACAATATGGCAACAGACACTAAAAATAAAATAAAATAACAAGCACAGATGATAGTTTTCCTGTAATGTATTATTGTTGTTATTGATTAAGAATGTCTGTGATTTTTAAAAAAATTGTTCAATTATCTTGAGCTGTCTGTTTATATTGTATTTTTTGCATACATTCTGAGCTTAGTTTTTCTAGAAGCTTCAGTAAAGATAGTAGTTTAAAAGCGTATTCTTGCCTCTAGTGTCTTCTGTCTAATCACTGGAAAAGTTACAATAGCCCTATCAACAATCTTTGCTCATTTTTGATGTTAATATGATTTGTTTTCTGCTCTCAATACAGCTTTCCTTTACTTACACTTCTTTACAGAAAGTAAAGATTTCAAACTAGCTCTATTATTTTCTACCCTAGGGTAGTGTTACGCTAATATAGCATATATTTATAAATCTTTATATCTGATTTTCTGGAATTTGTTTCTTCAATATGCTCAAATGCTCTTTTATTAGTTTTTCTGAAATCAATCTACTTCAAACTCTAAGGATAGTGAAGCCACTAGCCTTGATGGTCTCCTAACAATAAAATTGGCCTATAATAAATGGTAAATTAAAGGAGAACTCTTTTCGTCCACTGAAAGGATATGATTAATACATATTTTGCTGGACTCTATTTAGCAGATAGTAAAGATGTAAGAGCCCTGAACAGACAAAAAGGCCTAAATAGCTCGTGTTATCTACACTGACAAGCCACATATTCTGGGAAACCATAAACAGATTGAGGATAATAGCCTTTTCTGTTATTTTCTACAGCTGGTATTCAGAAGACATGTATCTTTGAAAAATATACAATCCCTGATGTTGTGCTCAAATCCATGCCATTTTTAGTAACAATGTAGTACTAACAATGTCTATCTGTATTTAACTTTCCAGGATCAGTCATCAATTAAGTGGTGTCTGCTGAAGTTATTATGACTAGCAGCGATTCAAAAATCTGTCAAATCTCCTTTTAATGCCATAGAAGAAAACTGATTGACCTGAGACTCTATCTTGAGGCAATACTTTCTCTAGTTTAAATTAATGCTGTAGTGTGAAGAATTGCTTACGTTTATTATCTCTGAATTTCACGTGTTTTTTTTTCAATCTAACCTAGTACTTTTGTTTCAGTAACAAGGGAGGATTTTTTCCCCCATCAAGTCAACACACATCATTTCTTTTCCACTTATACTTACATTATCCTTTTAATGATAACTATTTTGGTCTTTGTAAGTATCTGAGGTAAAATAACTGTCCAATCATTCTACACAATGGCCATTGTGAACCATTACACATCATTAAACCCACCAACTACACATAACAAGTAGCTTCTGTCTAGTATTTTTGAGGTCAGTAAGTACCTACAAATTATTATCAAGTACCTTTGAAATTAATAAGTCATTGAGAGTCCATTGTGATTGATGTTAGTCATCAATAATCTGTTCTTTATTTTACTTTGTTTCTGTTCAAAATTTCCACTTCAAACAGCAAAATCTATTCATATTTTTGTTTGTTTATAAAGCTTTTATGACTGCCTGTCTTACATACAATAAGATTTAATAGTATATGAACAGCTGTGTCAGCAACCTGGGCTGCTAATAGAGAGATCAGCAAAACTAGAAAATGATAAATTAAAAAAAAAATGTATACAACATCAAGGGACAGCTATGGAGAAAGTGCCCTTCTTAAGTTTGTAGATGACAATTTAAGAGAAGGGGAATCTATAGCATGCCCATCCTATCAAATCTGGAAGGATAGACAAATTCTGCATGAAGAAGTGGCCCTGCTAATAAAATGCATGGTGGCGCAGTGGTTAGACTGCAGTATTGCAGGCTATTTCTGCTCACTGCCAGGAGTTTGATTCTGACCGGCTGAAGGTTGACTCAATTTTCCTGTTGAGGTCAGTATAATAGGGTCCCAGATTGTATGCTGATTCTGTAAACTGCTTAGAGAATGCTGTAAAGCATACATAAATCTAAATTCTATTGCTATTGCTAATCTGGCTTTATGTCATTCAGAGTTTCAAAAATGATAACCAGAACCTCAAATTATATCTATAAAGAAACTGGAGTTAGTGCAGTTCATGTAGTTGTAATATAATATGGCCAAACCATAGGATGCTTAGAATTGCAGGTTGCTTAGAATTGCATGCTCCACTGCATTTTGGACCAGTTGTAGTTTTTGGATAGTCTTCAAGGTTAGTCCCATTCAGAGGGGATGGTCTTCAAGGTCAGCCCCACATAGAGCATATCATAATTCGATAGATGCATAATAATGCCAAATCCAATCTAAACATCTGGCTGATTGTGCAATAAACCATAACAATAATAATTCATCAAATTTATATGATGCCCAGCATCCAGAAAAGTAGTCTACCGGGGAAATGACAAGTTTGAATGATTGTGAACAAGCCTCCTAGTCCAGGAATTTCTTAGAACAGTTTGAAAATGGGAGTTATCAAAAATTATTGTAAGGCCAGTATATATGATTGATGACCGAACATACAAAATATATTGTATAAATACACAGTGATCGGAATGGGAGGAGCAAGTACAGAAAGCTGCTATTTAATGTATTGGATTTATATTGTCATTAGTCGACTAAACATGCCTGTGAACTTGTATTGTGACTTTATTATCTAGGACTAAGTTTTATAAATATTATAGACTTAGGAAAGTTTACTCTGAAAGTTTCAAGAAAGCAAGTAGCAGAATTCTTAGTTCTTTTTGTGGTTAAATCTTTTTGTGTTTAGTCAATGTTAGATGGGATTCTGGAACTCTATCAGGTACAAATAAGGAAGCACAAAACAGTTAAGTAACAGTTAAGACCAATTGCATAACCATATGAAATAATGATAGTTATCATTACTTGTTGATAGAGAAAAGATATCAGGAGGTCTATTAATGCTTAATATGAATATAGCTACTACTTTTGCTTCAGTAATGCATGAACAGATTTGCATTTCTAAATATACTTAAATGTTCTTCCTTCCTTCCTTCCTCCCTCCCTCCCTCCCTGCCTTCCCTCTCTCCCTCCCTCCCTCCCTCCCTCTCTCCCTCCTTCCCTCTCTCTCTCCTTCCTCCTTCCATGTCCTCTCTTCTTGTCCCTCTCCTTATCCCCATATTTGAAATTAGAACCATGGATAGTATATAGAGTTTCTTTCCCATAGTCTTTAGTCATCATTAAATACTGTATTTTGGTTCCATCTTAATAAATATGATGAACAGTTACATCAGTATAATGATTGACATAGTTCTCTGTAAGTAAATCATGTGTTCTCTGTTCAATAAGAAGCATGAGCTCCATTTTTGTTTACTCTAAAGTATGTAAGTAAAACTAATGTGAGTATGAGGATGGAGAAATTCTAACTAGTTGACATCTGTTAATTGCACCAACAATTTGTTGATAGCACCAAAACACCAATTTCATTCTGAATACTTTTCATTCTGAATAACAAAGATAAACATTCCTAAAAGAAAGGAAACATCTGGTTGAATTACATCCACTGAACATCTTCTCAACACATTTCATGTATCTATTTTATGAAATGTATTTATTTAAAATTTGTATATATTTCAAATACAGTTAATCTCCCAGACTTATTTATATATATATTTTAATTATGTCATCTTTTCCAGTCCACTCCCCCTCCCCTCCAATAATAATTACTTTAAGAGAAAAATATGAATCAAAGAGCTTGTTCCTGTCTCCATCTCACAAAATGCACAAATGTCCACCTTTTTACATATACAAGCAAATCCACCACCATCCCACATCTATCAAACCCAGGGGTGGGTTCCACTTACCTTTACTACTGGTTCACAATGGGAGTGTGCATGCACAGAAGCTTCTGCGGAGATCACCCATGATGACATCATAGTGGGTGGGCGGAGCCTCCTATCAGTTTTACTACCAGTTCTATAGAACCAAACCGAACCAGGAGCAACCCACCACTGATCAAACCACATTGGTAGCTAATATTTTGACAGGAACAAACAACACAAACCTTAGTTTGACCATTGAAAGAAATAAATTTGATAGACCTTCAATGAGAGAAATTAAGACTCTGTCTCAATCTGCTGCCCCCCCCACTCTATTTTTACTTAGTTAACATTAAAGCATGAATTCTCATATAGCTGTGAAGCTGATAAGTTGCATTTATCTTCCTCAGCATAATGAACAGCTTTACATAAAGAGAAAAGTTGATCTTCTGTTGTAGTTCACTTTTTTCCTACACTTGAGGGGAAAAAAGATGAATATTGCTTGTGATATGACAGAGCATGTCATGAAAAAGCAATAAGGCATCTTTCATCAGGAAAGATACATCAGTGGTAGATTCAGCCAAAAGCCACAATGGGTGGATTCTGGTAGGCATCAAGCAAAGAGGGGGCATTTTTATTCCTGTCCCCATCTCACAAAATGCACAAATTTCCACCTTTTTACATATACAAGCATATCTACCACCATCCCACATTGATCCAACCATCCAGCAATTATACAGCAAAGCTATTTATCTAAAACAACTGAATGATGAAACTTTAAAAATATAAGTATTTTACACTATTCATACATTTTTTTTAATCTTACAGAAAAAAAAAATACATGGCCTATTGCCTCAATAGGGAGGCATGTAAATTTAATAAATACTGTGTTTTTCTGAAAATAAGACCCTATCTTATATTTTTGAACCCCCCCTATCTTATATATTTTGAAATAAGTGCTTGGCCTTATTTTGGGGGATGTCTTATTATTTTGGGGTGCATGGAGCAAGACGGGGCTCCTCTTGCCATCTTACTTGATTTCTAGCTCTTTCTCCCTAACCCTAACCAGAGGAAATGGCTGTGCATGTGGTTAAATATTTTTGAGGAGGGCTTATTTGGGGGGGGGGGTATTTTAGCGCATGCACTCATTGGGCTTATTGTCAGGGGATGTCTTATTATTGGGCTTATTATCAGGGGATGTCTTATTTTAGGGGAAACAGTAACAAAGGGTAAATAAGTGAACAAAGAGTTACACAGGTCTGCTAGAGGAAAAACTCCAGACTTTATATCTGAGTCCTTGAAAATATGAAAGGACCAATCAAAGAGGCATATTGAAAGTCATTCCCAGTATTTCTGCATTTCTAAGAGTGCAAGGTGTTGTAAAAATGCTTTGCTAATATTGTATTACTATTCCTACTGTTGAAAGCTTGCAATCTTTGCTCAACGGCTGCATAAACCCATAGAATTTACACATTAGTTTCAACTACAACATGTTCAGAGAGAAAAAGAGCTGCATAATGCATGTATAATTTGCTGCCACCATCTGGGCTCATTCTTTAATGTTGCCAGTTGTGAAAAACAGGCTAGTCTCATCTTTGTGAAGTTTTCCAAGGTAAAAATATCATTATCCTCTCTTGGTGCTTTCTCCAAGTTTCCTCTCTCCTTCTTTTTCTTTCTCCCTGAAGTCATCTGGAGAATTTGGAATTTCTAATACGTTTAAGAGGAGAAAAACCCTGCTGTGCTAGTTAATGGGTTTTGTGAAAAAGGGAAAGGATGGTTTCCCAGAGACTGCTACACCTGTCGTCTTGTCAGAGTCATGGAGAATCAGTGAGCCCTACCAACTGGTTACATGTCATTGGTGAAGAAAGGAACTGGGGTCTCTATTCATAAGAGTAGCCATTAGGGACCCTGAGAATGCCAAAAAGGCACATAGAAGCACGGCAATCTAAGTCTAACAGGTGCCATCACATTATATAGTTTGACAGGGTGACATTTGAATTGCACATTTACTTTTTGATATCTGACAGTATTGGTTTCGGGAGAGAAGTGGGGAGGGGGAGAATGTTAAAGGAAAAAAAATGGCCTGACAAAGCAATGGATTAAAATATGACTGTGGAGTTGCATTAAAATGATCCTTCTTTTCAGTTACTGCCTGAAATAAAAGGTTAACTGGAATTAAATAAATATGCATCTCTCTCTGTCTTTCTCCCTTTTCTTTCGGTTTCAAGACAAACGGAAATTTGTTTATGTTGTAAAAGGAACATTTTGAAAGCTAGACTATATTTTGTGCATTTAATATTCTGAATATTTTCTGAATAATGAGGTATGGGGTGAGGGGGATCATTATGAGAAAATCTACAATAGTGGTTCTATGACAGAAAGAAAAGAACTCTGAGCTTGTCTCCTATTAAGCCTCAGTACATCTGCAGTCTTCTTGGCAGCCATATAGAAGCAGCTTGTGATGATTATCTTCTGTTTTCCTTTTCCATGACTTCCAGACATAGCCTTTTGGAAAATCCCCTTCCCCATAACTACAAAGAATTGTGGAGGGAGTAGAGATTAATTGGCACTAATAAGTTTTTGTTTTATTGCCATACATAGCTTTGAGAAGTTAAAATGGGAAGTTAAGAAGGAACGCCGTTCTCCATGTATTGTGATCTTCTACAAAATGTTCCTGTAGCATCTATGGACATTAAAGAACATCAGAAAGGGCAATTGGCTGCTATAATATGTAGTTAGTTCCTGACTTATCCTCGGCTATAGGGTGGTCATTTAAAACAACCATCTGCACACATACCAGGGGAAATGTGAGTTAGATTTGATGTAAAAACAAGAACACTGGTTTTTTTTATAAATCATTTAGCAAATTGGATCACAGACCTATAATTATATATTTGTGATAATTATTGTTATTAGTGTATGACATTGTTACAGTAGCCAAGAGACCACAATGCTATTGCAGGGTAGTAGTTTGTCTTGGCAAGATATCAAGGTATTTGGCTAGGACTTGAACCACTGGATCTGAGACCATCTCTGGCATCATTAAGCCACTAAGACAAAGCGCCTCCTATATATTTGTGATAAATGGATATTCATTCTTGTAATATGCTTAGCCTCAAACTATGGCTAACAACTGAATTTTTGTATCAATAAGTACATTTTGTACAAGTTCTCCATTCCTATACCTGTATATTTGGTACCCAGAAATTAAGAGAAGCATCAACTATTAAGCATTCTACTGTAGTTCTTCTACAGAACTAGATGGGCTTGGAATTACAATTGTAGGCCTAAGTAGATTCCAGCACCATGGCCAGCAGCATTAAAACCTCCATTGTTGCCACCATGAAATCTTCAATCTGGTTTGCAGTGCATATTTGACATCTCAGCTTTAATCAACATTTTCTTCCAGGTTACATGAGGCAATCTTAAGCTGCCAAACATGCCATTTCCTGACTACCACTGGATTCCTTTTGTTTTCTCTCCACTCTTACGTCACCTTTCAAGAAAGAAGCTGAATTTAGAAACGTTCAATATTTTATTTAATGATGCAATCAGTTTTCAATCCAAGTTCTTTGAGAAATTCTATGAACACCATTTAACTGATGAGATTCATGAAGCATAAAAATAAAGGGAAGAAAGAAAGATTTGGAATCAACAGATTTACCAATTCTTATTATAACAAAAGACCAATCCTTATTTCAAGTGGCTTGTTTTATTTGACAAGCTCTAACAAAAGAAAGGTCAGAACTGCAGAACACTTTCCTCATTAACTCAGCTTTCCCTTTTCTGGATTTTTATTTATAAACTCCTTATTTACAAAAGAGATTTCACTCAGCTAGTAAAATTCATATCCTGAAGCACTGAATCTCAGTTCCACTATAATGTAGTGATTGCTTTATTTCCAACAGAGTAGATTTAGAACTATTTTTTAATGATTATACAAACATGGCTGCGCATACAATTTTAGAAAACGAAGATCCTCAAGCCTGCTTTATAGATGTGTGCCTTTTCTACCTTCAAGCCTTTCAAAATCAGGGAAATTGCATCTTGAGAGAAAAGGTGAAGACAGAGATAAAAGAATTATTATTATTATTTTTAATAAACTTTTATTACCCACATATTAAAACATTGGACGCGGTGTAACCGTCCTCTTTGCTGTACATACTACAATGAAAGATAAGTATCATATACACCTTATTACTTATATACAATTAGTCTCTTCAGTATTTACATATATAAAGACATCCTTCTTCTATCTATATTACGTATACATTTGTTTTATCCATTATCTTCTATTGTACATACATAACTTTAATTCTCCATTTTATGAATTCTAGTCAGTTCTTGTTTTTTGACTTTCTTTTCTGTTCCAACCATTGATAAAATTTATTCCATATCTCGTGGTATTCTGATTTGCCTTTATTTTTCAATTCCAAGGTTACTCTATCCATTTCTGCACATGTCAATTTTTTCTTTATTTTTTTTAATAGCACTGTAGCACTATGTCTCATAATGTAAATGTTTAAAATTTAGTTTCTTGAATCCCAGTTTGAGATTTGAAAAAATTCATTACTAATTTACTTAAGTATACATGTACCTCACTTGATTTTATCTATAATTGATTGCCAGAAGAAACAAAAATAAGATTTAAATTTCTATGAATGTTTGCAGTTTACTATACACAAAACATTGTTCCATGTCTCAGATTATTCAAGGAACAGTTCAGCCTACATTTTCAGCACATTAAATTTTAAATATTAAGAATGGCCCATAGTCCAGACCCGTTTCTTGAAAAGTTTGATTGAATCCTTATATCCAAAACTTTCAACAAGCTTAATAATGCCAATATTATTGAACTAATAATTAGCATTTCTTGATAGGACTAAAATAAAAATGTTGATTTTTTTTTAAATGCCAGATTTTATTTTTGTCATGAATATTATACTTTTCCTCTTAATCCTGCCAAAAGTGAATATATCAAAAATAGATACTAAGTTATTTTTAAATTAACTACACATGTTAGCACAAAGACAGATGTAGTTTTAATTAATCAGCTTTCCACCTACCCATCTTAAAAAGCACTTTAAATAAGCAAGTTAAATCACAATTAGGCCATCTGAAGACACTGACTATAAATAATTCCTTCCAATTAATCTCCCTTTAAAATGAAACACAATGCGGTGTAAGTAAAACAGTTTGATGATCTTACAAGGAGCAGTCATTTCTCAGTCTTTGGCACTTTAATAGACTCATTTCATTATGAATAAATCAACTTCAGGGTTTTTGTTTTTTTCCTGAAAGCAAATTCTAAGTAGAAATTGCAATAAAAATATCAATCGTGTCTGTGGCTTCTAAAATACAACAACCCAGCTGATATTCAAAAATATGCTTTGGCAAAAATCCATATTTTAGAAATCTGAAATCTGAAGTCTGAATTATGTTTAAACCTAACCCACTCAGTCCTGTATCCCCAGAACAAATACTGTGCATAGTTGCCTTTTTTTTTTTTTCTGTTTTATGTAGGCAGCAGATAAAATGTGTAGTTTCATTACTTTGCTGAGCAATTAAATGCACACAGCAATTTGCATCAATGCTGGGCTAGGGGAATTGAGATTAGAACTTTTGCCCACATGTTATGATCCAAATTGCCTACCAAACTTGCAACTACTGAAGAGGGGAATATTTATGAGTACAAGTTGTACTCATAACTTGAGTACAAGTTCTGAAGTCTTCTATTGGCCTATAAAGTTTCGAGTCAAAAGCTAATAGTATGATCTGTATAGGCCAGGAGCATGCAACTTTTAGGAGCCTAAGGTCTGAATAAGTTTTTGCTGTAATTCCTCTACAAACTTGGTCATAAAAATATATTTTAAAAAATACTAGGCCATAAGAATGACCATGAGGACAAAGCAGGTAAAGTAAAAGGGGGAAAAAAATCACATTAACTGCAGACAATATAATTTAATTTATATTTTATAATTGTATAAGTGAATATATTTGGCAAACAGCAATAGCATTGCTGTTATATATCACCTCACAGTGCTTTACAGCACTGTGGTCCTCATGGTCATGCTTATGGACTAGTATTTTTAAAAAATATAATTTTATGACCAAGTTTGTAGAGAAATTACAGCAAAAACTTTTAGGCTCCTAAAAGTTGTATGCTCCTGGCCTGTACAGAATCATACTATTAACTTTATACACCAATGGTTGGTATTTATACAACAATGGTGTTTTACAAGCCTTTATAGGCCTTTATAGGCCACAGTGCTTTACAGCATTGTCTGGATAGAAGCATTATTTTCATATTGTGTCCAAAAATCTAAGTCCTCATTTTACTGACCTCAAAAGGATGGAAGGCTGAGTCAACATTGAGCCCCATCAGGATTGAACTACAGGCTGTGGACAGAGTTATACTATACTTTAACCACTGCACCACCAGTCATTTGACACAAGATGCACAGCAAATACATTTCATAACCAATATCCTTTCCTTATCTAAAGTCCTTTTCTGAACTTAAAGTGCTCACATCTAGTAACATCACAAAACATCAGCAGCATGCAGCTATAGGTGCTAGATGACATGTAATATATACCTACATTTTTGTTTGTTGTGGGACAATTGTTCTGCTTTTATTGGCTTGGTCTAAGTTTCACTAGACTTGTTTCTACATTCTTCAGGCCATTTTTCATTCATACGGCATGATTTTTAGAGAAGTCTATAAAGAAAGCACCATGGGACCACAGGGTAGTCAAGCCTAAATCATCACATATTATGTTTTTGCATTTGAATTTCATCACCAATTCAAAGTTTGATAAAAAAGGAGTCAAGCAAATGAAAATGGGCATGTGCCTGTGGAATGAATACAGTTATTTACTTCAATGTGAATAAAATGATTATTCCCCATATGTTTGATATTCTTTCCTTTTTCTAGCATTATCAGAGAAAATTAAGATTACTTTGTCAGCAGTACTAGAGTGGCTCTGAAGGCCCTGCACAATTTTTTTATGGCATGGTGTATGTGTGACCTTGAGGCATCAGATTTTGACTCTTGCTTTAAGCAAAGAATCTCAGATTCTGAAAAAAGAGTCAGAAGGTAACTAAAACTATACATTTTAAAGAAAAAAAGTTCACTTGAAAGACAATTGAAGATTGAATCACCAAAAAGTTTGTGGTTCTCAGAGACATCAGGATAGCTGAAGATGTTTGATGAACTAACTAGTTTTTGTTGTTTGCTGACAGGAATAAATATAATTAAATGTCAAGAAATAGCTACCATTTTGCTTCTACAGTTACATGCTTGAAGACTTCTGCAGTCTGGAGTTAGTAAAGAAAACTTTTTGGATGAGCTCTATCACAATTAGATAACAACAGAACCTCAAAGAGTAGAATGTGTCTTTGCTCAGCTTGTACAACAAACTTCATAAGTGCTTAAAACCATTTAAGAAAAGAAAATTACTAAAACTAGAAATGTAATGACCCTGTTATTCATTAAGCAATCATTTTATCACATTTCCAGGAAGCACCACATTTCCAGATAAATAATGGCAGGCTGAAAGAAATTCAATGGACTGTTACAAAGCTGATATAACAATTTGAGGATGTGTCATATGAGGACAGGCTGAACGATCTTGGGATGTTTAATGTATACAAAAAAGACTTGGAGGAAACTTATCATTGTCCAGGTAAATAAAAGAGTGCCATAGGAAAGATAGATAATATTGGCTCCAGTTAGGACTAAAACTAATGAATTGTTTGGACATTGGAGTTAAACAACAACTTCTAGCTATTCTTGAAAGAGCTGCTCTATCTTGCTGTTGGTTTTCCTGATGCCCATATCTGTAAATCATGTTTTAGCACATCTCTTGCTCAGTCACCTCCTATTCTCCAAAATATCTGGAGAAAATATCCACTGTGCAGTAGTTTCTGGTCTGCCGTCAGATTACATACAACTTGAAAATAGTGAAGGGACAAACCTTATATAAGCAGAGATGATAGCCCCAGACAAGTGTGAACTTTTTGAAGTAGTACTTCATAAAATACTTTCCTTAAAAATATAGCTGAGTGGTTTCAAGTAAAACTGACTGTATCTTAGTTCCATTTCATAAAGGGACTTGGACACAAATAGCTTGATGGCAGCTGGAACATATTGTGCTCCTCCTGTATAGGAGACAGAATAACTACAATACTTATTTGCACCTTCTGAGTAGCATAAAAAAGGAGAGCTTTCCAATTGTCACTTGAATGAAAAATCACCCCCAAAATAGATAAAACAGGCCACCTGCTCAAACATCTGCCCATTAATAATCCAATTCCCATTTTTAGATCTTTTGAAAACATAGCTTTTTTTTTTAATGCAGTTTAACTGTAGCTGATATGCCTTACAGAAGAACGATGAAGACTAAGGAGCCTTCTTCAGTCGTATTCCTTTTCAAATTCTACTTTTGTTAAATAATTGACCGAGGACTTTGTGTAGAAATTGAAACAAAAGTAGTAACACAACAAGCAAAGGTTATATATGTAGCAAGGATTAGCTATATTGTTAAGTGTCTGGAGAGAAGTGATGGGCCAGTTAAGGGGAAAACATAACATAATTATGTAGCTGAAAACGGAGTAGATGCTTCTTATCGCTTGGCATGTGCAAAGCAAGGAGAAGACCTGTGACTTTGTTAAGAAGGAGATGAAATTTAATGCAGTGGATAAAAGAGCAGTTCATCCAGAGTCCATTTATAGATCAGAGTAACCAGTCACTTGATATAGCTTTGAACTTTTTCCCCACCATTTATTTCTAGAAATGCTCACAAAATAAATGAATGCAACATATACTGCAACATAGATCTTGGTTTTGCTATATATTTTCGACTGAAGACTTTACACAAATACTGTTCTTTCTGTGATTCTTCCTTCACTGAACTCTGTCTGTTTGGATGCAAGAATATTTTCTGTCTCCATCTAGTCTATATATACAGTATTTCAATATAATATCCCACTTACAATGTGTAGTAAAATGGACACCCAATAAGTATCAAAGAGATACTGCCTTTCACTTCTTAAATATTATACACACATTACAGCTAGAGTCTAAAGTGGAAGAATCAAAGGTACTCCTGATGCCTTTCTGGATTTAAGCTGGCAATTTAGTTAATACCATTTAGAGGCTACCTTATTCCAAACGATCCTGGGCAGCTTAAATAAAGTAAGAACATTTTTTAAAAAAAACAGATTGTAAACATCTAGAAGGCAAACTATATAACAACAAAACATTCTACATGGGATCAACGCTACCCAGTCCGAAGGCCTAGGAAACATCCAAGTATTCATTGACTTTGTAATTCTCACCAGTGCAGGAGTCATATGATCACTGGTGGTGGTGGTGGATACCAATGCCATTCCAGTGGGTAAGCACTTGGATAAAGAAGTCACGTTTCCTAAATAGAATAGAATAGAATTTTTTATTGGTTAAGTGTGATTGGACAGACATGGAATTTGTCTTGATGCATATGCTCTCAGTGTACATAAAAGAAAAGATATGTTCATCAAGAATCATAACGTACAACACTTAATAATAGTCATAGGGTACAAATAAGCAATCAGGAAACAATATCAATATAAATTGTAAGGATACAAGCAACAAAATTACAGTCATACAGTCATAAGTCGAAGGAGATGAGTGGTGGGAACAATGAGAAGATTAATAGTAGTGCAGACTTAGTAAATAGTCTGAGTCTCCGGAGAAGGGCGGCATATTGAAATAATTGAAATAATAAATAATATAAATAATATAATATAAATCAAATAAAAAAATAGTTTGACAGCATTGAGGGAATTATTTGTTTAGCAGAGTGATGGCATTTGGGAAGAAAACCTGTTCTTGTGTGTAGTTGTTCTGGTGTGCAGTGCTCTATAGCATCGTTTTGAGGGTAGGAGTTGAAACAGTTTATGTCCAGGATGCGAGGGGTCTGTAAATATTTTCACAGCCCTCTTTTTGACTTGTGCAGTATACACAATGACGAGGATATTTGGTGGACCACCTACAGCCAGCAACAACATCCCATCGCCCGGTTCGTGCCCATAGAGAGGGCCTACTCAGGGTGCCGTCGGCTAGACAGTGGCGGCTGGCGGCCCCCAGGGATAGAGCCTTCTCGGTTGGGGCACCCACCCTTTGGAATCAACTCCCCTTGGAGCTCCGACTAGCGCCTGACCTTCACACCTTCCGCCGGGAATTAAAAACTTGGCTTTTCAAATCCCTTGACCTGATCTGATGACGGGGTTTTAAGGGTTTTAATGGGTTAATTTTAATTTTTTTAGATTTTAGTCTTTATTTTTATTGTGGCTTTTGTTTTATTGTTGTGAGCCGCCCTCCATTGTGAGATAGGGCGGCATATAAGCCAAATAAAATAAATAAATAAATAAATAAATAAACAAACAAACAAACAAACAAATAAATAAATACAGGTCCTCAATGGAAGGCAGGTTGGTAGCAATTGTTTTTTCTGCAGTTCTAATTATCCTCTGAAGTCTGTCTATCTTGTTGGGTTGCAGAGCCAAACCAGACAGTTATAAAGGTGCAGATGACAGACTCAATAATTCCTCTGTAGAACTGTATCAGCACCTCCTTGGGCAGTTTGAGCTTTTTGAGTTGGTGCAGAAAGAACATTCTTTGTTGTGTTTTTTTGATAATGTTTTAATGTTAGTTGTCCATTTTAGATCTTGTGATATGGTAGAACCTAGAAATTTGAAGGTTTGTTGATACTGTGTTGTCTAGTATTGTGAGAGGTGGAAGTATGGAAGGGTTTATCCTAAAGTCAACCACCATTTCTACGGTTTTGAATGTGTTCAGTTCCAGATTGTTCCAGTCACACCATGAGGCTAGTTGTTCAACCTCCCATCTGTATGCAGATTCATCATTGTCTTGAGACCGATCACTGTGTGTCATCTGCAAACTTCAGATAGCCTTCTGAATTTTTAGCCTCACTTTGGCTCTATAACATAGTCCATAACCATATTGACTACTGCAATGATCTCTACTTGGGGCTGCCCTTGAAGACCACCTGGAGGCTTCAGCTGCTACAGAATGCGGCCGCGCCGGTTGTGATGAGAGGGTCCCGATACTCCCATGTTACACCTCTCCTGCGTGATTTGCATTGGTTGCTGGTTGCCCTCCGGGTGAGATTCAAGGTGCTGGTGATTACCTATAAAGCCCTTCATGGCTTAGGCCCAGGATATCTGTCGGACCATCTGCAACCAGCAACAGCTCCCCATCGCCCTGTGCGTTCTCACAGGGAGGGCCTACTCAGGGTGCTGTTGGCTAGACAATGTTGGCTGGCGACCCCCAGAAGTAGAGCTTTCTCTGTGGAGGCTCCCACCCTTTGGAATCAACTCCCCTGGGGCTCCGGTTGGCCCCTGATCTTCGCACCTTCCGCCGCAAATTAAAAACATGGCTTTTCAAATCGCCCAGCCTGGACTGATGGGGGCTTGGATTATTTTAATATGTTTAATATGTGTTTAATATGTATTTTAACATGTTTTATCTGGTTTGATTTTAATTGTTGTGAGCCGCCCTGAGTCCTATGGAGATAGGGCGGCATACAAATAAAATAAAATAAAATAAAATAAAATAAAATAAAATAAAATAAAATAAAATAAAATAAAATAAAATAAAATAAAATAAAATAAAATAAAATAAAATAAAATAAAATAAAATAAAATAAAATAAAATAATAAAATAAAATAAAATAAAATAAAATAAAATAAAATAAAATAATAAAATAAAATAAAATAAAATAAAATAAAATAAAATAAAATAAAATAAAATAAAATAAAATAAAATAAAATAAATAAAATAAAATAAATAAAATAAAATAAAATAAAATAAAATAAAATAAAATAAAATAAAATAAAATAAATAACAGCTTTCTTAAACTTGAGATTCCCCTATATGTACTTCCTAGCGAGAATGAATTTTTGATGCCAAGCTAGGTAGACATTAAGGATGTTGAATAAAAGATTGAGTAAATCTAGTGTAAATTGAGGAGATGTTGCTGATGAAAGCAGAATATATACAGTAATTGAATGAGGTTTTTAATCTGGGCCATTTCTCTTTCCCTTATTTCAAGTGCCTTTCATCCATCCTAAGGTCAGTAGAGAACTACATCAGCATGATATTTGTTGTCTCCACTGATGATCACTATCCTGCCTCAATTATCTCAGTCTCATTCCCTGGAGTTTTTTCTGACCTCCCTCATTGGTGTCCATGAGGGCAGGCAAGAAGGTCCGTAGTGTAATATTCAGTTCAATTTATCACAATGGTGTAATTTAGAGCTACTATGGAGAAGTTTCTTGTGCTTTGGCAAACTTGTTGCAAGTGTAGACAAACAAAGGCATCTCACATTTTTTTAAGCCATTCAAAAATGGCATCCTAAAAACTGAAGAAAACTTGAGAACTTCATAAAAATATGGCAGATGTAAATGGATAATAGAGAAATATTTCTCAGCATTAGTAGATATGTTTTAAATGTATGCAATGGGGAGCTGAGGATTTATTAGAATTCTGATGAACATTTAGACCTAAGGAATTGCATATTAATTGTTGCTATACTTGCTCCAAAATGTCTTTTCCCCAATTTGGAAATCACTGGATACATCATCAAAATCATTTTCAATGGGTTCAGAAAATTACTGAGCTTTCTTTGTTCCTTTCTGCAAAAGCTCTTTTAATCTATCTATCTATCTATCTATCTATCTATCTATCTATCTATCTATCTATCTCTAGGAATATAACTGTTAGTTAACATTGTTGTGATTGTTATTTAGAGAATTAAAAATTGAGGGGAAAGAAAAAAATGCAGTAACCAAAATTGTGATATCCTTGGGAAATACATTTACTTACAGTAGTTAGTTGCTGTCAAATCTAAAATATGTCGACCATTTTTTTCAGAGAGAACCCTTTTATTTTATTATTTCTCTGTTCTCTTTTGTGTTCAGAAAAAGATGCACTAAGGGAGAAAAATTGCTATTTGACATCCACTTTGGCCTTTAATCTGTTATTCTGTTTACAGTGGATCAACGAAAGCTACTGAGTCCTAGAAATCTAAAGGTTTTGAAGAAAGTACAGAGTAAACCATAATATTTTTGCCAAATGTATTATTTTGGCTATATCCAAATAATGCTAATAACATCTATGCTTCCAGCTTCTCACACTGTAAATACAGGCCACTAGCCATTGCAGGAGGGTTGAAATGGCAAGTTACCATGATCAGCTCCTTGAGGATGCAAACTTTATCCGTGCTTCCTTGGCACACATCAAAACTAGTGTTTCCCATTCCTATTGGCTCAGGTTCTGCTGTAGATTTAGTATGCACTAATCTCTTCACTCCTGTTGATTAGTGTTGTGTTATGCAAGAATCATGTCTCTGCTCTGATCACTTGGCCATATGAGCTGAAATTATTGAGCTGCCAAGGCACTTCTGATGGGACTAATTGAAGAAATACATCCTTATGTAGCCCGCTCAATAAATCAACAATTATGCTTCACATTCTCTGTGAATTTAAACATTAAAAAAAACCCTGAATCTTGATTTCTTCTGCCTCCCTCAGACCTTTCCTCAACGTTCTCTGTCATCAACCATCCTATACCCTCTTTCCTTACCTCTCTTGAAACATTCTCCTTTTTGCCTCCATTCTCTCCAGTACTGTCAACGTGGAAATGGTGCTGTAGGCCATATCAATCTTTTCACCATATCACTGGTGGCCAGGTTGTATTTCAACTGGAAATGATAGAAATATCCTAGTGGTACGAAGGCCAATATTCTGTGCTTCCCCTTTAGGTAGCAAAACATTTTGCTTTGGACAAACAGTGTGATAGATTGTTGTTTTGGTCTGCCGGGCAATGGATCTTGGTTTCTTTGAGCAGATGTATCACATAAGGACTGTTATCCATAAGGGACAATTACAGTTTCAACAGTCTATGAATTTGGTATTAGCAGAGTACCAGACAACAGCTTGACCTGGAAATGATAAACTTTAAGGATAGTGAAAAGGTGCAGAAATTGTTTCCCATGATTTCTGGAAAATTAGAAGTGGGCTAAAATACACATTGTTTCTCTTTCCCCGACATCTAAAAAAATGAAGTTTGTGACCTGTGTTTGAAGAGAGCTGGAAAAAAAATGAATATTTAACCACATGTCTTTCTGTTCTACTACAGCACAGATGTCTCTCATGCAGTGCCCACCTCCTCACTGCTTCAGTGAAAGACTGATAAAGTTATGGAATGAAAAAAAAAAAAAACGAAGCAAGAAATAATTTACTGCCCATTAGCAGGTGGGAACTCTGCCCAATATTCCAGTTCAGATGCGGAATATGCAGAGAGCTACACTTAGACCAAAAATTTCATGCGATGCTAACCCTCAGGTAATAAACAAGTTTGAGATTCTTGTCATATTAAATTCACTTGACAATACTCAAACTTTGCTAATAAGGAAGATAAGATCAAGAGGAGATATAGAAAGCAGTTTAAAAAACAAGAAGCTAAGGCTGAAGGAAAATAGAAATTAATTGCAGCTTTAACTACTTGAGACATAGCAATAAGTAAAATCAGGAATGTCTCTAGAATGGTAAAAAGAAAAAATCAAGACTATAAGATCCATAACCATAAGAACCATAAGATCAAAACCCGATCCCTTTTATGTGTGCATTGGACAGTGCTTTGATCCTATCATGATTGCATTTATGTATGAGGGAGTTCAAAATTTGTCAGAGTGACAATTTTAGTGAAAACATTTTAGAATTATATATTGAACAAGAGGGTTTAGGATATTTTTAGGTCATTATATAATTTTAGTACTCAAAGAAATATATTATTGGCTGGTATAAATAATTTTTTGAAGCTCAATGTGAGGCAAATCTAGCAATCTACGTACCTCTTTGCCTCTTTAGCTAATCTCTTTTTGTTACAAGTAGAACAGGGAATAGTTTCCAGAAACTTTAACTTACTTTTATGTATGAATGTCTTTGAGTCAATCATAACTTCTGTTGATGGCATGGAGAGGTCAATTTTGCCTTTTGTTTTCTTCCCAGCTTTGTGCCTAAGGCAGGACTAGAATTCATGGTTTCATGGTTTGTAGTCCAATGACTTTAACCACTATATCAATCTGGCTTTTTGAATCTATTACTAAACAAGATTTCAAAACAGAAAATGAGCCCCTGAAGTTGCAATGTTTTCTATATATATATATGCAGGAATTTAATTTAAGTGGACATATGGAGACTACTTATTTCTAACAGGTAACATTATATTTTTTAAAAAAATCTGTCCCACATGGCACATTTTAAGACTGGATTAATTTAATTGGGATATGCAACATTGGTTCAGTTTTAATTTCTGATCATGCATCTCTAGGATTGCCATTAATTTTGGATAAAAGCATTCCAGTTACTGTGAGATGGCATTTTAGCACTTCCTTGGTGAAAGATTTTCAGTGTCTAAAATGAACAAAATAACAATGTAGATTACCTCCCCCCGCCAAACAAATAAAAGCTTAAATGTTTTGGGGATACGTTGGGGCACATTTAAAACATTTCTGACTGGATTTAGACATGTCCATCAGAAGGTATGCTAAAAGTCCCAATTGAGTGGCAGTAATAAAGGCTTTGTGGTATGCCATGCAGTCTATGACAAGGCTTTTGTTAATTCTTGGTGATTCAATGAGCCAGAATTTCACCTCCTGTTTAAATACCTAGGTAGATGTTCCAACTCATTCTGCCTTTCTTTGTCTTCTGCATGGCCAGTTCCCCAGAAGTCACGGCTGCTGTGCACAGTCTGGAAGATAACAAGTGTAAATATCTGTTAGTATATATTTCCTGGAGACCATCTGCATATCTCTTCAGCTTCCTCTGCACTCTCTAGAAAGAGACCCAAAATTTTGTGCCTTTTTTTTTTTTTTTTGCCCATGTTACTGGAAAGAGCGACCAGTTGGAAGCACCATAGATTAATTCAGTTTGTTTTTGGGGGTGTCTGAAAAATGCTTTCTTCAGAATTGGAAGTAGCTCATGGCTATATCCTTATATTTCCAAGATGCCCAATATGGTGGGCATGTTTGCCTTGTGGAAATTTCTTTCACAACTGCTGAACACTATACATACATATCATTTGCTACCAACCTGCCTTCCATTGAGGACCCGTATACTGCACGAGTCAAAAAGAGGATTGTGAAAATATTTACAGACCCCTCGCATCCTGGACATAAACTGTTTCAACCCCTACCCTCAAAACGACACTATAGAGAACAACTAGACACAAGAACAGTTTTTTCCCAAATGCCATCACTCTGCTGAACAAATAATTCCCTCAACACTGTCAAACTATTTACTAAGTCTGCACTACTATTAATCTTCTCATCGTTCCCAGTACCCATCTCCTTCCACTTATGAATGTATGGCTGTAATTTTGTTGCTTGTATCCTTACGATTTATATTGATATTGTTTCCTGATTGCTTATTTGTACCTATGATTATCATTAAGTGTTGTGCCTTATGATTCTTGACAAATGTATCCTTTCTTTTTATGTACACTGAGAGCATATGCACCAAGACAAATTCCTCATGTGTCCAATCATATTTGGCCAATAAAAAATTCTATTCTATTCTATTCTATTCTATTCTATTCTATTCTATTCTATTCTACTCTACTCTACTCTATTAGCACATCTAAACACTGTGCTTTATGCAAGGCACAGGATCAGAAAGCCAAAAGTGAAGCAGAATCCTGGATTCAACCACATCCACCCTGGAGTGATGAAGTGGTCCAATTTACCGTAGGGATGTATCAACAACAGTTACCTGACAATGCTCCAAAGTGAAGGAGAACTGCCTTGAGAAAGCTGCAATACTGTGGGTTGAGTTTCACAATCTGGTACAGCCAGCAAGTTTCATCTAATCAGTTGCATCAAGAATCAATATTCCAATATACACCCTTTGAACTAGTCTGAGCCCTCACTACTAGAGTAGTGGCTTCAGGATGCCAATTAGCACTTTGAAAAGACTATCCCAACAGCTAGCAGGCATCTATTGGTAGGGAAATCCATATCTACCCTCTCTTCCAGTTAGAGAATCCATCTAACACCAATATTTGAAGACCAGAACTATGTGCTAGCACAACTCAGTACTACAAAGGGGGAAAGCATTCCTTTCTTCCTTCTTCTAACCAATTTTGTTGTATACATGATGTACAATGACAATAAAGGTTTTGAACTTTCTTCTCTTTTTCTCAAACTTCAATCTGCAAACATTGTTTTACAGAAATTCTCAAGCAAAGTATGCAAAAAAGATGCCTCTTGCCATTTCCTTCCTTCCTTCCTTCCTTCCTTCCTTCCTTCCTTCCTTCCTTCCTTCCTTCATTCATTCATTTTCTTTCTGTAGCTGAACAGTTCTGGAAACTTCCCCCATACCTCTGAAGTCCTATTTCAAATTTCACTCATTGAGTGTACTACTCCCTGAACACCTTTCCTTTCCTTCATTAATCTCTTAAAAAAAACAAACAAACCTTTTCATATATTACTTCCTGCTTCTTATTTGATTGCTTTGTACACTAGATTCAAATATGATTTGTGCTACGTTCCCATGGATTGTCAACTGAATATTATTTGATTTCCTTGTGAACCATTATTTTAAAATATTATTTAATAAATTGTATTGACTAGATATTAATCATGGTTTTATTTTTAATCATCCAGAAACAGCAACAACAACAACAAATAGCTTGTTTAATAATTTAATAGAACTGGCACTGTAAGAGTTCTCAGTCCATAATCAACCAATAGTTAGCTATGAGTTGTAATTCAAAATAAGTGATGAGGCCAGTTTGGCTAGTTAAATACTCCTACATTTTGGCATCAATTGAAATGCCTCAAAATAAAATACTCATTGTATAGCTCATTCTCTGAATACAAAGAACCTCGATCCCCAGGATCTTGGTTATCTATATCAGATTCTTCCTGAATTTTCTGAAAATTCTTCAATCAATACCATATGTGACACAGTAATACCAGATTTTGTTTTCAGTGAAACAGGTTTTTTTTTTTTTTAAAGAATTGGTTTAGAGGGCTTTCATCGGCAATTCAGTCTCAACGTGGCTAGAGCTTGGATGCTCAAAACCAATAAATTATCTCCAGCAAACCAGTACTTTGGAGGATGAATTTTGGACATGGCATTTAAAGTATCGTAAACCTTTACTATCATGTTTGTGTGTGTGTATGTGTGTGGGTAAATCACATTTTAGTCTCCAGTAGCTGCAAAGATCAGGGGTTATGTTGAAACACTAACAGTGCAGTAGACAGAATCAAATTAATCAGTTTAGAGAGGAGGAGTTGTAGTCTTTAGGATCAAAATGCTTGTGATTAATGCATTCATTTTGTCTTTCTTTCCTTCTTTCCTTCTTTTTTCTTTTTGAAAAAGAAAAGGGAAATCTATACCATCAAGTAATTGGTTTTGCACTCAGTTGAAAGAGGGTAAAAAGGAGATACTCTGGGACCATACAGCCACAAAAATGGAACTTATTAACAAATGTCATGCAATATTCTTTGTTAATAGAATTAATTCCAAATATTTTAAAAAGGCAGCTACAAAAAAAAAAATCTATTGCTACATTCCAGTGTAGAAGCTACCAAAAATGCTAACGTAAATATTCCCTAGAAAGGAAATACAATTATCAATCCTGTTTAGGTTCAAGATTTTCCTGGTTGTTGTTGTTGTTAGTTGCAAAGTCATGTCCGACCCACCACGACCCATGGACAATGTTCCTCTTGGCCTTCCTGTCCTCATCCTCTTGAGTCCATTTAAGCTCATGCCTACTGCTTCAGTGACTCCATCCAGCCACCTCATTCTCTGTCATCCCCTTATTCTTTTGCCCTCAATCTTTCCCAGCATTAGGCTCTTCTCCAGTGAGTCTTTCCTCATCATTAGGCTGCCAAAGTGTTTCAGTTTCATCTTCAGGATCTGGCCTTCTAAAGAGCAGTCAAGTTTGATCTCCTTTAGGACTGACTGGTTTGATTGCCTTGCAGTCCAAGGGACTCTCAGGAGTCTTCTCCAGCACCATAGTTCAAAGGTCTCAATTCTTTGGCACTCAGCCTTTCTTATGGTCTAACTTTCACAGCCATACATTGCAACTGGGAAAACCATAGCCTTGACTATACACACTTTTGTTGGCAGGGCTGCTTTTTAGTATGCTGTCTAGATTTGCTATAGCTTTCCTCCCCAGGAACAAGAGTCTTTTAATTTCTTGCCTGCAGTCCCCATCTGTGAAGATCTTGGAGCCCAGGAAAATAAAATCTGTCACTACCTCCATTTCGTCTCCATCTATTTGCCAGGAATTGAGAGGGCCAGATGCCATGATCTTAGTTTTCTTAAAGTTGACTGTCAAGCCAACTTTTGCACACTCCTTCTTCACCCACATCAAGAGGCTCTTTAGTTCCTCTTCACTTACTGCCATTAGAGTAATATCATCTCCATATCTGAAGTTGTTGATATTTCTCCCGGCAATCTTAATTCCAACTTTTGATTCATCTAGCCCCGCCTTTCTCATGATGTGCTCTGCATATAAGTTAAATAGGCAGGTGACAGTATACAGCCTTACTGGACTCCTTTCTCAATTTTGAACCAATCAGTGGTTCCGTGTCCAGTTCTCACTGTTGCTTCTTGACCTGCATATAGGTTTCTCAAGAAATAAATAAGACAGTTTGGTAGTCCCATCTCTTTAAGAACTTGCCACAATTTGTTGTAATCCATACAATCAAAGGCTTTAGCATAGTCAATGAAACAGAAGTAGATGTTTTTCTGGAACTCCCTAGCTTTCTCCATGATCCAGCATATGTTGGCGATTTGATCTCTAGTTCCTCTGCCTCTTCGAAATCCTGCGTATACTTCTGGTAGTTCTCAATCCACATACTGCTGGAGCCTAGCTTGTAGGATTTTAAGCATAACTTTACTAGCATGTGAAATGAGTGCAATGAGCGATTTTCCAATCCTGTGGCCACTGTTGAGTTTTCCAAATTTGCTGGCAAATTTAGTATAGCATTTTTACTGCATCGTCTTTTAAGATTTTGAATAGCTGAGCTGGAATATTGTCTCCTCCACTAGCTTTGTTGTTGCTCAGATTTCCTAAGGCCCATTTGACTTCACATTCTAGGATGTCTGGCTGAAGGTCAGTGACAACCCCATCGTGGTTATCAGGGACGTTAAACTCATTCTTGTATAGTTCTTATGGTAATTTTGCCCCCTCTTCTCAATCTCTTCTGCCTCTGTTAGATCCCTGCCATTTTGGTCTTTTATCATGCCCATCTTTGCATGAAACATTCCCTTCATATCTCCAATTTTCTTGAAGAGATCTCTGGTCTATTCTATTGTTCTCTTCTATTTCTTTGCACTGTTCATTTACGAAGGGATTCTTATCTCTTCTAGCTATTCTCTGGAATTCTGCATTCAACTGGGTGTATCTTTTTCTTTCTCCCTTGCCTTTCGTTTATTCATTTATTTATTTATTTATTGGTTCGATTTATATGCCACCCTTTTCTGGAGACTCCGGGCAGCTTACAATGCGTTAAGCAATAGCCTTCATACTTTTGTATATACCTGCTTAGTAGGGCTTTGTTCCCCCCCCCCAAAGCGGTGTTCTTTTTTATACAAAGTCAGCTTATTGCCCCCACAAACCGGGTCCTCATTTTACCTACCTTGAAAGGATGGAAGGCTGAGTCAACCTTGAGCCTGGTGAGATTTGAACTTGCAGTAATTGCAGGCAACTGGTGTTATTTAACAGTGCTTTAGTCTTCTGCGCCACCAAGGCTTCCCTTCTTTCCTCAGCTATTTGCAAAGCTTCCTCAGACAGCCATTTTGTTTTCTTGCATTTCTTTTTCTTTGGGATGGTTTTAGTTGCTACCTCTTGTACAATGTTGTGAACCTCTGTCCATAGTTCTTCAGGCACTCTGTCTATCAGATCTAATTCCTTAAATCTATTTGTTACCTCTACCATATATTCATCAGGGATATAATTTAGTTCATATCTGAGTGGCCTAGTGCTTTACCCTACTTTCTTCAATTTAAACCTAAATTTTTCAATGAGAAGCTCATGATTGGAGCCACAGTCAGCTCCTGGGCTTGTCTTTACTGACTGTATAGAGCTTCTACATCTTTGGCTGCAGAGCACATAGTCAATCTGATTTCTGTGTTGACTGTCTGTGATGTCCATGTGTAGAGTCATCTCTTGGGTTGTTGGAAAAGAGTGTTTGCTATGACCATTGTATTATCTTGACAAAATTCTATCAGCCTGTGCCCTGCTTCATTTTGTACTCCAAAGTCAAACTTGCCTGTTATTCTGATTATCTTTTGGCTTCCTACTTTAGCATTCCAATCCCCCATGATGATAAGGACATCATTTTTTTGGTGTTAATTCTATAAGGTGCTGTAGGGTTCATAGAACTGGTCAATTTCATCTTCTTCAGCACCAGTGGTTGGGACATAAACTTGGATTACTGTGATATTGAATGGTTTGCCTTGGATTCGAACTGAGATCATTCTGTCATTTTGGGGATTGTATCCCAGTATTGCTTTTCTTACTCTTTTATTGATTATGAAGGCTACTCCATTTCTTTTGAGGGATTTTTGCCTGCAGTAGTATACCTGATGGTCATCTGAATTACCCATTCCTGCCCATTTTAGTTCACTGATTCTTAAGATGTCGATGTTCAGTCTTGTCATCTATTGTTTGACCACGTCCAACTTGTCTTGATTCATGAATCTTACATTCCAGGTTCCTATGGAGAAAAAATCTTTACAGCATTAGACTTTCCTTTCACCACCAGATGCATCCACAGCTGAGCATCTTTTCAGCTTTGGCCCAGTCGCTTCACTCTTTCTGGCACTACTAGTACTAATTCTCTGTTCTTCCCCAGTAGCATATTGGACACCTTCCGACCTGAGGGGCTCATCTTCTGGCATCATATCTTTTTGCCTTTGGTACTGTCCATGGGGTTTTCATGGCAAAGATACCGGAGTGGGTTGTCATTTCCTTCTCCAGTGGATTACATTTTGTCAGAGCTCTCTGCTATGACCTGTCCATCTTGGGTGGCCCTGCATGGCATAACTCATAGCTTCATTGAGCTACACAAGCCCCTTCGCCACAACAAGATAGTAATCCATGAAGAGGATTTTCCTGATACCTAGATGAGGAAAAAAAAATAGTTTTCATTTTATTGGAAATTGTCACTGGCATTTCATGTATGAAAACATACAATCAGACACATTTTCTTTCCCGAATAGTGACCTATGTGGTCACAAATCACTGCTATATAAAAGAGAATTGATAGATTAGGTCAACAGGCCACAAAATAAAGTCAAGACTTTTGGCTGTTTATTTCGCAAGGGACATTTTTATAAAGCATTGGTACTCATAGCAAGTATAGTCAAGAGAAGATATACTGAAGCGATCAAGTTATATAACATTCCTGAAAGGAACAGTATATTTCAGTTTGGTAACTTTGCCCTTTCAATCATATTTTTGGATCTGAAGTCTACTGAGAAGTAAATAAAATGGCCCTGTGTTTTGTATAAGGATCCTTTCCTTCCTCTTGAAGGCTTTAACTGTTCAGATGGCAGCAAACTCTTGTTGCTGGTGACATTTTACCCAAAGGATGGTCCAGTCCTGAAGTTGCTACAAATCAATGGTGTTTAGAGTCCTAAAATATTGTGAAGCTTGAATGATGGGCATTTGTACATAGAGAAGTACTTTCCCTTGGTCCTAACTTCTGCATGCAGGTTTCCAAATTGGGGAACTGGTAGATAATTCAAATATTGTCAGTAAATTCTAAACATGTAATGTGACTAAAGAAATGTGATTAGTTAAATGGGGAATCATAACATTAATACGTTTTCACTGAAACATATTTAGTTTTAATTTGGTGGACCAAACCATTGTCTCATGCTTCAGCTGAACAAGGTTGAATGATTTGGCATTGTGGCAAACCTATCAAGCAATTTATGACTCTCATCAGCTAACAGTTTTGTTCTGTTTGGTGCTTTTCCTGCAACTCACACTCTGTTAAGTAACAGATAGGAATCAAGTCAGATGTATTTGAATGCATGTTGACATAAATGGTAGAACATCAAAAGAAACATCTTCACATGGTAATGAAATAACTGGGTAAAAAAAATCTCTTTGGGTATATAGCGACTGCCCTTCTTTGCACAACAGACTCCACTGATGTGCAAACAAGAGCAGACTTCACATCATAAACATTAAGCAAACAAACTCCCAATGTGAACTAATAAGCCCAGTTCATTTATTCACAGTGTATTAGACCTAATTGCAATTAGTCATATGCAAGTAACTCCCCTCAGGTCATGTGGCTTACTTACAGGATATTTAATTGTCCATTCTGACATCCACTATTGAGACAAAATGGGGCTTCTCTAGGCATTTAATTGATATTTTGGTAATTGCCACCCTCTGATACCATGCTGTCAGAGGGTGGGGAAAAAAAAGGATAAAACTGTGTATGTGATATTTTGCTAAACATATCCATAGTAGGACTTACTCCGATTGTGCTACTACAATTAAAAAAAAATCTCCCTTCTGAAGCAGGAAATAAATAAATATAAGGCAGACAGCAATGAGGGAAGTGACAAGTGCCCAATCTTCTTCTCCTTCTTTTCTCCTCCTCCCCCTCCTTCTCCTTCTCCTTCTCTGACTGCTGTTTGTGTTTGTGTTTGTATGTGTCATGCAAGTAGAGCAACAGCCATTTTTCACCCAGAAATCAGAGGATACACCTTGCATTTGGTAGCCCCCAATTACAGTGTATACAATTTCTTCAAGCTTTTGTAACAATGAAACCAGAATAGGCAGCATTAAATCTTTCTAAACTAGTTAAAAGGGGAAATTGGATTCCTTCAACTTACTCTCAATACTAATAAGTGATCCCCAAAGATAACTCTTGAAAGGAATTTTGCTTTTGGAATTTTAGTAGTGTGGAAGAATTTAAACAACTTGAATATTAATTCAGTAGAGAGCATAGTATTTCTGAGCATAGAAAGAATATTTATTAATTAGCAAGCTTTTAGTATAGCTTTAACTATGTATTAGCAGTTTGATCACCAGAGGGAACTGGTTTGACAGTTAGAACTAACAGAAGGTTGTGATCTGCTATTTAAGAAGTGCAATATAGCACAGAGAATCTATTTTAAACCTTTTCCCTTTTTATAATCAATTTGTAACCAATTACTTTATATTCCTATAGTGTCTTGTTGGTCAATTATTAATGTACTCTCTTCTCTGTTTCAAGATCTTGCCCTTGAAGTATTGGTGAACATGTCTAGGTATGCTTGAATTGGCTTCACAAACCCATAATAAATTTGAAGATTCAGGTACTCTGGTGTCCTGCTTGAGTAGAGAAAACAAACCATATGTTGTCCCAGCAGGGCCAAAACAGAAGGGAGAAAAATATCTCATTCCATAATGAAAATGAATTAAACATTCCTCTTAGAGATTTTTCCTCAGTCTTTTTCCTCCCTACCTCCCCCTCCCTCTCTCCTCCCCCAATGGTTCTTTCAATAATATTTTGTATTAAATTTACTTCTATCGGATATCAAGGTTTTTGAATCAAAGTACGGATGCTAACTTCTCATTCCAATCCCTTTTGTCTGCTGCTAAGATCATGCTTTCTGACACATAGAATAAAAGATGACAGCAAATTTAGTAATGGAAAATACAGAGAGAATTCCCCTGAGTTATAGCTGAAGCTCAGAGATCATTCTTATCAAGCCTATTGGGAATGAGATAAATGAGCAGCCCCCAGAAATATACTTTGACTTCCAAGCGGAAGGCAATACAGTCTCCTATAATAAGAAAATGAATTATTATTAATAATATTGTATAACTTAAAGAACAAAGAACACAGAAGAGGCAGACTTGAAATCACTTTGGAAAAAAAATGGGGGGGGATCATTCTTTAATTTCAGATAATTAAACAGCACATAAACGCCAGTCTATCACTGTAAAATTTCAAACAGTTACTGTTTAACACACAGCTGTCACTTAATAACAATGCAGAAATGGCATAATGGATTGTCAGAATTCTTTGGTACCTTGAACAAAGTATATGGTAGAGAGGATTTATATGTGGATGTACACCCACACACAAGCAGACATAATTCTATAACACCCACTCTCTCCCTCTCCCTCCCTCTCCCTCCCTCCCTCCCTCCCTCTCTCTCTCTCTCCCTCTCTCTCTCTCTCTCTCTCTCTCTCTCTCTCTCTCTCTCTCTCTCTCTCTCTCTCTCTCTCTCTCTCTCTCTCACACACACACACACACACACACACACACACACATGTATGTATGTATACAGTATATATATACAGATACATTATCTGTGATAATGCTAGTGGCTGTTCTCTCCATTTTACACTCATTTCTTATTGAACCATTTTGTTTACAGAAAAAGTCATGTACATGAATGTGTTGTGTTGGAATATTATCCTTATATGTTTAAAATAAGCTTAAATTAAGGAATAATGAAAGATTACATAGGCAGTCGTAATGTCATTTTATAAAGGCTGGTTCCATATAAACATTTTGTCATTATAAAAGAAAAGAGCACATCACATAGCAAAAACACATGTAAATGAAGACAATTATCTTAGGCAAGAAAACACATATGTATAGGAAAGATAAAATGCCCATTTAAGAAGACATCTGCTTTAAAAATAAGATAAGGAAACATTTGTTTTAACTATAAATATGAAAGCATCTGGTTTAATTCCAGATAATGAAACGTTTGTTTGTAATAATTTAGGGCATTTCATTTCATTGATAATCACTGGCTAAATCTCTAAATTGAAAATAAAACTGTAAAAAAAGGAGATGGAGGGGTTGTCCATTTGCAGCTCTCACCCAAAATTATTTGGTAATTTTGGATTGAATAAACATATTTTTCTTTGACCTCCACTGATCTGCTGTGTTTTATTATATTCCTGGCTCAGAAACAAACAGGGAGAAAGAAGATGTCTGATCTGTCAGACAATCAGCTATCATACATTTGTATTAGGTTCCATTTAGAAGAATTCAGGGAAGTCAAAGAAAAGAAAGGTGGTGATAACAACAACTGATGATTGAAAGCCCATTTCTCCATACATGCTCATGATGTCAACATAAGTACAAGGGACAAGTTTTTCATCATGAGCCTGTGACCATCATGTTAACTTTTTTTTCCTCCTTTGACTCCCTGCCCCTTCACACTCCTGACTCTGTTGTTGTTGCTAAGATCCATCCATGCAAAGGATTATTTTAGCAATAGCACTTAGATTTAGACTTAGCACTTAGACTTATATCCCACTTCACAGTGCTTTACAGCCCTCTCTAAGCGGTTTACAGAGTCAGTATATTGCCCCCAACAATCTGTGTCCTCAATTTACCAACCTCAGAAGGATGGAAAGATGAGTCAACCTTGAGCCTGGTGAGATTTGATCTGCCAAACTGCTGGCAGCCGGTGATCAACAGAAGTAATCTGCAGTACTGCACTCTAACCACTGTGCCACCACAGCTCATGATTTAGGAATGCTTAAAGACTTAGTAAAGTCATGAAAAATGTCATGTTGAAGTACCCTCCATTGTGAAAAATTCTTAAGAAGCCTTGAATTCAATCACTCAGGTTTCATTTAGGAGGAAAATCTTAATATTTCTTTCCCTGGGTCTCCCTTCCTTGTGTTGCCATGCTACTAATATAGGAATTCATTTGCATGATTAGATTTTCTCTCTCTTTTTCTTGCTCTCTCTCTTGCTGGTTGTCCTTCCAATCCAATTTGTTGCAGGTAGAAGAGTATTGAAACAAATAATGTAAACAATAGACAAGAAAATTAAATGAAGATTTGCAAAACCTGAATTATTGGGAGGACAGAGGGTTCAACTATCTCTTCACAATGATGCCTCAATTTTACGTTTCCTCCTTCCTCTTCATAATTTAAGCATAACTCTTTATGATGTTTGAGTCAAAACTGAAATGAGACAAAAATTGTCTCTTCTTAAAATCACCTATGCTTTTATTATAAATTGAAAGATCAAAAGAAAAATCAATAATTACTTAATATAGAATATATGTGCTAATATCCTTCTGTTTTCATAAAATTGAAATATCCATTTTTTTAAAAAAATCAGGGAAACAAATTAGGACACATTTGCTCAAAATTAAACAGGCTATTATTTACTTGTAAGGTTAAAAAAAGGGATTTAGATGGATCAGTAAGAATAAGGTAGGATGCTCTGAAATAGGAGATCAAATTATGTAATTGAGCATTCCAAGATGAATGTGTGCTCTAATTTTGTAGAATCTAAATTAAGAAAACAATGAATATTTTTATTGCCTGCTTGTGTGAAAGATAAATTTATTCCACCAAATCTTAGAAAGCAGTTCTCTGAATTCTTGTGAGTTTAGTGACATTTTATCCACCACACATATATATATATAGTGTGATATAGTTGGTTGATTTGTTTCTTTAGGGTTTGAAGCCAGTATCTTTTTTATTATGTTGTGCTAAGATATAGCTATTGCATCTGGCATATATTTCTTACCTCTTTCTTTTTTCCTCTTTTCTCCTTCTCAAATAGAAAAAAAAGTTTCCTGGTTCAAATTCTTTAAGATAATTTGCATATTTATTCCTTCATATTTCATCAAGTGTACTTCCTTCGCATCATTTTGTTCTTTAATTATTGTGGGGGGGAAATAGTGAACAGATTTCTTCAGACAATCTTATTTAACGTAATTCTACCATATGAAATCTTCAAAATTAAAATGAAGAACTAGATTACATATCAAGCTAAGAAATAACAAGCCCTTTGCAGATATTCCAAATATACTTTAAGAGTTATGCATAGATGTTCTATGTATCTCTAATTTTCCATGTTATAGAAGGAGACTGCAGAGGAAATGCATCTATTCTGAATTAATAGTATGCAGATAATATAGAAGAATTATGTCAGTGTATTTTTAATGAACTATCTTCATGCAGAACATAATTTACTGAGAATATTAATAGTATCAAATGACTAAAATTAGGATAGATGATGATGACATTTCAGATTTGGAAAGAAGATTGGAAATGTTGAGGCATTAGTGAACTCATTCCTTCATGCTGTGAATGCTAGACTAAGTACAGTACGTCTTTTTTTAATGCTTCCCACTAACTGTCATAGTTTCTCCCTCCCTGAATAATAGCTACAGAATATTTCTACCTTCTCACAAATTCTTGGCAAATGAAAGAAAAAAACACAGATGATTATCAGTCATGTTCATGTTCATGTTGCTCAGCATCTCATCCTCATCATTAAACATCAACACTCAAGCTCTTCTCCAAACTCTGGCAGAAAGAACTAGAATTCCTGCCCCCAAAAAAAAAAACCCAACAACCCCCAAAAACAAAACAAAGTAAAGTAAAATAAAATAAAATCTTGTAGTCAATTTCCAAAGTAAGTACATGGGAATATCAAATTATCAAAAAGTTTCAATAAGACTAGGGAACTTGAAGGATTTGAAGATTTAACTAAGAATGTGACTTTTTGGGTTGCTATCTATGAATTTTCCTCTACAAAGTAAAGTTCTTTACAGTAACTCCTGCTTTATCCAAAAAATGTTTAAACTGCTAAAACAAAAACCATTGAATTCAACTTTGCAATGTATCTAAAGATAATCTCCCATACAAATATTGCACAATGGTGTATTTTCATTCATATGTTTTCTGCCTATAGTTCATTGTTCAGCAGTGTTACAAAGAGATAGGTAGAGATATGAAAGGCTATTTAAACTATTGATTGCCATTTTATTCTTGCAATCTAGTGGGATAGAAAAGAAGATGGAAGGAAGAAGGAAAGAGAGAAAGAAAGGGAGGGCTCTCCCATGCCTTTTCCAATTAGTCACTTAAAATTTTTAAAGGACATTTCCTTCCCATCTGTCACCCTGCAATAAATAAATAGCAGCAGATGTAGACTACTCACATTCTCTGACCATGCTGACAACATATCATAGAATGCAGTAATTTATATGAATATACAGCCAATCCCTTTTGAAAAGAGAAACCAAGTTATCTATACATTTTGCCACATTATTTGGAATAGTCTAGATGCCTCCTGATGAGCCACTTTAAATGAATGTATGAATATGACTTGTGTTTTAACATAGATTGAAAATCAAAATAGATTAAAATAGATTAACTAGACTACCACACTCAACTATGTTACACAAGATGAGACACGTGAGCCTTCTAGCTCAGCACTTTCTATATCTACTATCAGTGGTTATCTACCATTTCAGTGATGGAATTTCAATAAGTCTAATTACAACCTGGAACATTTGACATGCAAAGTCTACATTGTACTTGACTTACAACAGTTCATTTAATGACCCTTCAAAGTTACAATGGCACTGAAAAAAGTGACTGATGATTGTTTCTCAGAGTTACAGCCTTTGTAGCATCCCCATGATCAGTGATCAAAATGCAGATGCTTGGCAACTGGTTCATATTTATTTCTGTGATCACCTTTTGCAACTTTTTGACAAGCAAAGTCAATGGGTAAGCCAAATTCACTTAACATGGGGTGAGAGACAGGTACCTTGGTCCATATACCAAATGAATGACCCATTGGGATCCCCATATCAAAATAATTTACTTTATGTGCTGAAAATAACATTTAACACAGCACAGTACTTAAACAAAATGGTTCGGTTGAGATCTGCATACGTGGGACTGATTGGGGTAGATTGTAAGGGTGACACTGAATTATAATTTTATGTCATTTTATTCTATTTTATATATTTATGTATTAAATTATATTGTATCTTATCCTATAACTATTGTATTTTACCTTACTCTTATTTTAAATTGTTTGTATAAGATTTTATTGGTGGTATGTGTTTACACCTTGTGCTTTGATATGGCCTATAGGCTAATCAAAGCTATCATTTTAAATAATCTTTTATCCCAATTTCATTTTAAATTGTATTTTATCCAATTCCATTTTAAATTGTTTTTTTTTAATCAAATTTTAGTAATAATTTCTGTCTGGAACTCTGCACTTTGATAAGGCCCAAGGGCTAATCAATAAAGTAAACTCTTAAATTTAACAGCCGGGTTACTAACTTATCAACTGCAGTGAATCATTCAACAACAGTAGCAAGAAAGGTTGTAAAATGGAGCAAAACTCACTTAACAACAGAAATATTGAACTTAATTGTGGTCATAAGTCGAAGACTACCTGTACTGCTGAGTTATGTTGACTGTTCACCTATCGAAAGTTGGCAAAAAACAAACAAACAATAATGTGGGTTAATGCTACCATTTGTTCCATAAAGTCTTCGTTTCCATAATTTGCAGTACATACTGTATAAATCAGTAGTGGTTTTCACTTACCTTCGCTACTGGTTTAGAATTTGGAGCGTGTGTGCGCGCAGCACCTTCTGCATATGCACAGAGCATCCATGATGACATCCAGGTGGGTGGGCGGAGCCTCCCACTGCCACCACTATCAGTTTGCCCGAACTGGGGAGAACTGGTAGAAACCCACCACTGGTTGATATAAAACAAAACAAAACAAACCAAGCCAAGCTAAACCATATCAAACCTAGCAAAAGTCATCTCTTACAATATTTACTGAGTTCAACATTATTTGTAAGTTTGGATTTTTTTTTTCCCACTGAAAACAGGAATGGAGACTTTAATTGGATGAGGGAGCAATGCCAAATCCTTATCCCTTCTGATTTTATTCCTTTTGCCACTTCCTTGGTTTCCTCCCACCCTTTCTTCTTTTTATTTATTCAAAGCATCCATGAATCAGTTGGGAGTCAGCAAAAAGAGAACATTAATGAGATCATTTTCACTGAAATTGACTCATTACCATGCTGACTTCCAACATTTTGTGACAGTCATGAACTCATTTCTTCTCAAGGCATGTTTGTCTCACTGCCTATTTGAAAATAATGAGGCTTTTAAAACATAAAATGGCATTTCTTTTTTTCCTCAAGAAAGAAAAAAAAAAGTTCAGCGCTATAGCAAAGCCTGAAGTTCCTTTCGGAGCTCTCTAAACTACAAGACTTGTTTTTTTTAAATCCAAAGGGCAACCAGGTTTATATAGTGGATGAAAACTACAGTAGGGTTATAAGAACAAAAAAAGATATGCAGAGGCCCTTCTCAAGCTACTCAAACATCTTTTTTTTTTTTTTAAATGATTAGCATAATTGACACTTTCGGGAATCAATTAAGAAAAGCTACCCTCATTTTTCTTTGCCATTTATTATTTGTTTGTTTGCTTGCTTGTTTGTTTGTTTGTTCATCAACATGTAAAAGATAGCAGGTATAAATGTGAACATGGATATGAACAAAGGAAATGAATATGGGGATAGTTGGACAGGGTCAGTAAGCACGCTGGTGCGCTTATCCATGCCCCCTTTACGGACCTCTTAGGAATGGAGTGAGGTCCATGGTAGACAGTTTAAGGTTGAAGCTGTGAGGGTTTGAGGATTAACAACATTGTAGCAGTGCTTGTTGCAAGCGAACGGAGAAGAGTGGAAAAGAAAAAAAAAATAAATCTGAGCTTGCTTCAGTCTATTTAAATCTGCGGGACTTTTTCAAAGGATATTGTGGAGGTGCAAAGGAAAAGAGAAAAAAAGATTTTCTTTTTTCAGAAAAGTTAATTTACGTGGCAAAATGGCTTCAAAGAAACAGGAAGGAAAGGTGGCAGGGGAGGGATCTCCCACCCACAAACCAGAACAGCAGCCCCCTCCCAGTCAGCAGAGGGAGGGAAAGGACTTTGATGTGCAAAGTTTAAAAGATTTTATTACCCAGGCTTTGGATGAAAAATTTCAAAAATCACAACAGGAAATGAAGAGGGAAATTAATGAATTTAAAGAGGCAATGAAAGAAAATTATGATAAGGTGTCAGATAAATTGTCAAATGTGGTTTCTGACTTGGCAGAATCCATTACTAAAGTGGACTCCAAACTGGAAGAATTTAAATCAGAAGTCAATGTTAAAATGAAGGATACTGATATTAAAATTGCTGATGTGGATAACAAAGTGGAGAGAGTCGAAAACGAAATTACAATGATACAGTTCCGATCCATGGAATTTGCTATTAGGCTTCGAGGAATTAAAGAGAATGATAGGCAAGATCTGAGACAGATTTGTTCTGATGCCTTGGCTGTATTGCTAAAAATTGATCCAGCAGACGTGGTCTATAAAATAGATAAAATTTACAGAGTGAATTCATGGGTTGCTAGACAAAGAAAATTGCCCAGAGATGTGGTGATATACTTTACTGATAGAAGAATAAGAAATGATATTTTGCAAAGATCCTTTCTTTCCTCTGTGCAAGTGGAGGGAGCTCAAATTGGAATTTATAAGGAATTACCACCTAAGATGTTAAAAGATCGAAAAGAGTACAGGTTCTTAGTGAATGAATTGCAAAAGCAAGAAATACCATTTCGGTGGGATGCCCCAACTGGTATAATTTTGAAATATAATGGAGAGAGACATCGATTGAATACTTTTCAGAAGGCGGAATATTTTTATTATAATATCCTTAAAGAAAGATCATCATCCCCACGTACATCTACATTGTTGGAGATAAAAAGTGATAAAGAAAAGCAATCTCAGCACGAGAGGGCACAACAGTCTAAGCAGATGGAACCACTGGAAATGCAGGGTGCTGCACGGGGAGGAGGCCTTTTGGAGGAATCATTGTCAGAACCTTCCCCAATTCTGTCAACTGGTGCTGTTTTGGATGTAGCTGGGATGCCTGAAGTTAAAGACCAGCGTATAACTCGTGCAATTTCCAAGCAAATAAAAGAAAAACAATATAAAGGAGGAGCTAAAAGTACTACACAAAGTGAAGCCATGGGAGGAGCAAGGCCGAAGACTTCAGAAGAAGTTAGGCAAAGCAGCTCATCACTTCAGAAAGGTCAAGATGACAATTAGGCTCTTATCCTGGAATGTTAATGGACTAAATTCACCACAAAAAAGGAAGAAATTATTTACATATTTGAGACAATTTAATAATGATATAATTTGCTTACAAGAAACTCATATTCGAACTCAAGATCATAAATATTTGATAAACTCTAAATTAGGAACACATTTTATAGCTTCAACCTCGGAAAAAAAGAATGGTGTGGTTATTTATGTGAATAAAAGACTGTCCGCTAAAATTATAGAAGCAGATGAAGATGGTAGGTTTGTTGCAATTGAACTGCACACAGCAAATGGCCAAATTCTTTTGATTGGAATTTATGCTCCGAACCAACAACAGGATCATTTTTATAAGACTCTACATAATAAAATATTGCAATGGGACTATAGATCTATTCTAATAATGGGAGACTGGAATGGAGTAATTGATTCTAAATTAGATAAAAAAAGTTTGGCGAAATCAAGGATCAGATTGCCACAGACTTTTTTTGATATGAAAGAAGATTTGGAATTAAAGGATATCTGGAGAATATATAACCCAAAAGAACTGGACTTTACTTTTTTCTCTGACAGACATAGATCTTTCTCCAGGATTGACTTTATCTTGTTATCAGATGATTTACTTATTAAAACAAAAAGAACAAAGATATTTCCAAGAACTTTAACTGATCATAGCTCTGTATGGATAGAAATCGAGATGGGAAAGTCTGAGAGAAGGTCATGGAGACTAAATGAAAATTTGTTCAGATATGAAAAAAATATAATAGAACTTAAAAAACAGATGAAAGAATTTTTTGAAATGAATTTGAATAAGGGTACCCCAATTGAAATAGTATGGGACGCGAGCAAAGCTTATATGAGAGGGGTACTTATTTATATGAATTTCAAACATAAACAGAATCGACAAAGGAAAAGACTCGAATTGGAAGCAGAAATAAAGAATAAGGAACAGTTACTTATTAAAAACCCAACAGATGAAATAATACGTGGTGCTATAAAACTTTTGAAAGATCAGTTTCAAATGCTTTTGGCGGAGCAAGTTGCAACAAATCTACAATATGCGAAGCATAATACGTTTTGTAATGCCAACAAACCGGGGAGATGGTTGGCTTATACCTTAAGGAAAAAGCAGAGTATATGGACTATTGAGAGTATTGACATTGGGGGGAAAGAAATTTTCCAACAAAAACTGATTAAAGAAGCCTTTGTAGATTACTACGTTAAATTATATGCTAAAGATGACATACAGAATGGACTTATAGAAAAATATTTAGAAGAGAAAAGAGTCTCAAAAATTACTAGCCAACAAAAAGAAAGAATGAATTACCCTATAACAGTCGAGGAAATAATCGCAGCAATTAAACAATTGAAAACAGCTAAAGCTCCTGGAACAGATGGATTGACAGTAGTGTATTATAAAACTTTACAAGCAGAAATGGTGGAACAATTTAGAGACTTATTTTGTAATATACAACAAGGGGGTAAAATACCCCCATCATGGAAATCAGCATATATTACTTTGATACCAAAAGAACAAGCAGGTCCTAAAAAACCGGAAAATTATAGACCAATATCTCTTTTAAATAATGACTATAAAATTTATGCAAAAGTATTAGCCAACAGACTGATGCCAGTAATTCAAGAGGTGATTAATGACGACCAAGCGGGATTCATAGAGGGTAGACACATGAAGGACAATGTAAGGCAAGTTATAGATTTACTGGAATATCTTGAGAAGAATAAACAGATCTCTGCAGTGTTGGTTTTTTTAGATGCGGAGAAGGCCTTTGATAGAGTGGATTGGAATTTTCTACTAAAGACTTTTAAAAAAATGGGATTTGGAGACCAATTTATACAGGCGGTTTCAGCAATTTACCAAGAGCAAAAGGCACAGATTATTATTAATGGAAGTTTGACATCAGAGTTTAACATTGAAAAAGGAACCAGACAAGGCTGTCCGTTATCCCCATTGTTATTTATTTTAACACTAGAAGTCTTGCTGAATATAATACGGGATTCGAACAACTTGAAAGGTATAATGATAAGGCAGGAGGATTACAGAATAAGGGCATTCACAGATGATCTGGTTGTTATCTTAGCATAGCCGATGGAATCAATAATCCAGATGAAAGACATTATTCAAGATTATGGTACAGTATCAGGTTTTAGATTGAATCGGAAAAAAACTAAGATGATAGTTAAAAATATGACACAAGATCAAAGACACAAACTTGAAAATAAGGCAGATTTTGAGATTGTACCAAAGGTTAAATATCTAGGAGTTCAGGTTGCAGAATCAAACATGAAATTGTTTCAAAATAACTATGAGGTGTTGTGGCGAGAGGTGCAGAAAGATATGGAAACTTGGAAAAAACTGCAGCTGTCTTTACTTGGAAGAATAGCAGCAGTTAAGATGAATATTTTGGCAAGATTTCTTTTTTTGTTTCAAATGATTCCGGTGCTTAAAAGTGATAAACAATTAAAAGTCTGGCAAACTGGAGTGAATAAGTTTGTCTGGAATGAGAAAAAACCAAGAGTGAAATTGAAAATCATGCAAGATGCCCCGGAAAGGGGAGGCCTTAAACTTCCAAACCTACAACTATACTATGATGCAGCAGCTTTGACTTTAACAAGTGATTGGTTTGGAGGGAAAAAGACTGGAATTCTGAACGTAGAAAGTTTCAATTTGGAATTTGGATGGCATGCTTACTTATTTTACGATAATAAAGTGGATAAAGTATTTAGAAGCCATATATTCAGAGATTCTTTGATGAGAGTATGGAAGAAGCACCGACTCAAATGGGATTATAAAATACCGTTATGGCTGGATCTTGGTCATATCCTGTGGAATACAAATATAATGTCACTCGGGGGGGTTTTATACAAAGAGGTTCTTTTTACAGATGCGGGCAGATGGCAGCTGAAGACATTACAGACACTGTTGGCTGAAGGGATTAATTTAACTTGGTTACAATATAATCAATTGCAATTGAGATGGGAAGAGGACCAAAGAACTGGTATTATGTTGCATGAGGAAGAATTGGTTAGACATATAAAAGAGAAAGGTCCAATGCATATTAAAAGGATTTATAATGTTTTGTTAGAAAGGGATTCAGAAACTGAATTAGTTAAAGATTGTATGATTAAGTGGGCACAAAATTTTGAAGAACCAGTGATGTTGGAAACATGGGAAAAAATCTGGGTTCAGAATGTTAAATTTACACAGTCGCAGAATTTGAGGGAAAATTTTTACAAAATGTTTTATAGATGGCACTTAGATCCTAAGAAATTGTCGTGTATGTACCCTAATGTTCAGCCAAAATGTTGGAGGTGTGATTGTTTAGATGCTACATATTATCATATTTGGTGGACTTGTAAGAAAGTTAAGGCTTTTTGGATAAAAATTTGGTGGGTCATGCAGAATGTTTTAAAGAAAAAAATCCAATTTTCTCCACAATTGCTTTTATTGGGTATAGTTGAGGGTTTTACAGTGGATGAAACAAAGTTGATTTTGTATATGATTACAGCAGCGAGATTGTTGATAGGTAAATATTGGAAAAATGAAGCTCTGCCCACCGTAGAAGAATGGATTTTGAAGATGGCCAGCTTCGCGGAGATGGCGAAGATTTCAGCATACTTAAAAGATCGCTCACAAGAGACTTATGAATGTGGATGGAAAAAGTGGATAGATTATGTGCAGAACAAATACCAAACTAGGAAGTATCAAATAGCTTTTTATTGATAGTATTATATTATATTAAGATAGAAATAGTTGAACTATGTGAAGATGAAAAATGATATGGGGGTTGGGGGGGTTCAAGGTTTTTGTATAGGGGATAATGATATTCTATGGAAGTCTGGGGGGAGGGGAGGGTTGGGGGGGTTTGGGAGGGTGGGTTGGGGAGTTTGGGGAGGGTTAGGGGGGTGAAAATGGGGTGAAAATGTAATTGTAAAACTTTTACAATAAAAAAAAACAAAAAAACAACAGAGTCGGGTAAAGCGTTCCAGGAGTTGACACTCTGTTGCTGAAATCGTATTTTCTGCAATCAAGTTTGGAGCGGTTTATCTTGAGTTTGTATTGATTGTTTGCCAATGTATTATTGTGATCGAAGTGAAGAAGTTGTTCACAGGTAATTCATTATTATTCAGAGTCATGTTCCTGGAAATGGAAGATCCATTTAGCTATCATTGCTAAAACATTGCTAATTTAAGCTTTGAATTGGTCTACAGTAGTTGTTTTTAAAAGCTTCCTTGCAACTCAGAAAGCTGGCATATGCTGTTTTGAACCATTTCTCCATCTAGTCCGGCATAGTCAACACAGAGTAGTAGGGGCACCTCAGCAGGACATTTTGTAGTCTTATTCAAAGATGCAAAGAATTGTATCCTTTTGTTTCCCAAGCATGTATTATATAGAGATTACATCCTGCGGCAAGAAATCTGTAAGCAGAAGATATTTTAATTTCTTGAATAATCTGAAGCTAGACTGGATAATAAAATTTGAGCTGTAAAACTCTAGAGAACCAGATTCGGATAGCCTAATTTTAATCATAGGCTTCATAGATGTTAATAAACTGTACTCTAGTTAGATTTATTGATGGTTTTTCTTGTGACTTGCAGTCAGAACCACAAAATAGGTACCCAACCAAGTACTATTTGTGCATTTTATTTTGTGCCAATATTTTAATATTGTCATGGTTTATAGCCAAACAAATACAAAACACTGTTATCATAACTCAATGACATATTTTATTCAAATAAAGTATTTTTTCTGGACTGCCCTGAAACTGCTGTCAATGAAGTAGATTGGCTAGAAGAAATCCTTTGTGATTTAAGAGCAGACACAGTCTAGGTCCTCACATACGACATTATTTCATTTTTACCAGTTACATTACAATCATGTATTCTAACAACTCAAATGTTTGATCACTATCTCTGCAGGCAGTACTTTTGTAACAGAATATGTATTTTATTGAGCTTTTATCTTTCATGCTATTGTTGCACATTCTCCATTATCAACGTTTTGTGTACAGATATATAATCAGATTTAGGAAAGGCATCTTTTTGGTAAGTGTGACACTCATGCTGTGGGGTCTGTGCTGTGCTTGAACAAATATAGAATGTGCTATTAAAACAGGAATTAAAACAGCATAAAATGATTCATGCTCAAAAATAACTGCACTTTACGTATTTCTCTCTCATTCACACATAGAGGGCTGAGATCTCTATCTTGTGCTAAGCCACCATACTTAAGATATTGTGTAACCTCAGCTACTGCAATTTGTAAATGCTGCTTACCTGCTTATTGATTTGATACAACATGGTTAAAGAAATAACAATGTAGCAATAGATACCATACCACAACAAGGGATTATGCAAAAGCAACATTTGCAGTGTTTGGATTGATGCTGTTCTGACCTAGGCTTCCTGAGTCAGTAAAACACACGAGTAGTCCCAAAAACCTGTTTTATTTTAACAGCTGTGAATTCTGTTCATTCACAGATGAGTCCCAAATAGTTGTAAAGAATCCTTCGGGATAAGGCTGATAATCACCCACCTTTATCTCCCTTGACACACTGCCAAAGACCTAATTGGCAAAGCCACATGGAGTCCAGAATCAAACAGAGCTTCAGACTTTAAACTACACAGAATTAACAACCTTGCTTCCTGCAAAGGCCCACCTGCCTTTGCTCCTCTTTTAAGTATTATGGGAGGGACCAATCATCTCCAAGCCCTACTCCTGAATTGTCCCTTTTGTTTTAACTGTTCTTGCCTTCTGGTAGCTCTGCGCATGCGTGCACTGGGAACAGTGCGTGCATGCTGTCCCTCTGCTTCCCTGAGGTCCGATTCTGGATGCTCTGGAGGCAGCACTTATCTCCCAGATGGCCCTTTCTCTGCCTCTGATGCAGAGCCCTCATCTGAGCCTTCCCCAGACTCCAGGACTGGCCCATGTTCCTCCCTAGCCTCCTCACTGTCTGACTCTGCTGCCAGCTCCGCAGACTGCTGGCGGACCACAACAGATGCACAGTTTTCCCCCCTCCAGCCTTCTTATACTGTACATCTTTATTTTAAAATCAAATCGGTGTTAGACAAAGCATCCTTAAAATCCTTAGGGCCATAGTGGCACAGTGGTTAGAATACAGTCCTGCAGGCTATTTCTGCTGACTGCTGGCTGCCAGCAGTTCGGCAGTTTGATTCTCATCGGCTCAAGGTTGATTCAGCCTTCCATCCTTCCATCCTTCCTTAGTCAGTAAAATGAGGACCCAAATTGTTGGGGGCAATATGTCTGTAAACTGCTTAGGGAGGTCTGTGAGGCAGTATATAAGTCTAAGTGCTATTGCTAAAACAAGATATGTCTTCTGACATATCTTGAAACAAGGTACTGCTCATGGTATACTCGGACAGCTAATCACCGGCTAACAATGCAGCCATCTTTTTCATTGTTTTTATTAATTAAGGCACATTTCTAAAGTAGAATATATGTAGAGGAGACAGAGAGATAGAATTGTTCAGTTGTTCACATACAGTGATTGAGACAGCTGGATCATTTGGAAACAAAGAAGCTGAGAATTCTGAATGCATCTGTCTCACCCAGCTAATTTGCACTTGCAAAATCGAAAAGGAAGTTTAAAGAATATCAAGACAAATTTGTAAACATCCTTAACAATGAGAGACATTCTTTATTCCATTGTACCCACTTACCTAAGAATCAATAGCATTGGCAATGAGTTGTGAATGAGAAGTGTAGTTCTTTATTAAGTGCAAATATTTAAGTCATGCCTCTAATTAGATTATATTAACTGTGGGTATGTTTATTTGGGTTTTTTTTTAAATAAGCAAACTGAATATTTATTTCAAAAACAGCATACCTAGGTCAGCAGTGGAGATTGTTGTATAAGAACAAATAAATTCTGATTTATTAACATACAGTATTTATTAAATAAGCAAGGAACTTGTTTTGAGTTTTTGCCAACTCTGCAGGGTAATTATTTAAATAAGTTGCAGACGCGACCTACAAACTGTGGACATTAGTATCTTTTTAAGAAGAGCTGCAACATAATTAGTAATGCATAAAGTAAGTTATGCTGTGTTGCAAGGAACATGTGCATTAGAGTGCTGTTTAGACTGGGAAAAGGAGATTACAAACCACAAAGATGGCTCTAGTAAGAAATAGGATGAACAGGAAGGAAGTGGGAAACAAAAACACGGTGGTGACATATTATGGGTGTTCTTACTAATGTGTGCGGATCCAAAATATTTGTGTGTGATTCGTTGTCTGGTTTTTAATGATTCCAAGCCAAAACTTATAAAAGGAAACAATGGTAATTTTATATATTACTTTGCAAAGAGGGTGCACCATGCACACACAGGTAAAATGGACACACCTTAAGCCATCAATATACTTTCTTTAGATTGCCTATCACCATCGCAAGTTTGCCTCCTACCCTTTCCTCATTGGCTGATTACTCAGGATGTCACAATCAATCTAAGGCGCCTGAAGTGAATACATTTTCCCCTGCCCCTTATTTACAATTTATCTCTAATAACTATTAGTTTCTAGGGTTTGTCTCTAGTTGCCAGAAAATTCCAGCTAAAACCCAGTTTTGAACATAACAAGGGCCTCTCATCCTTTCATTCCTATGTGCAGTTTTAGGTTTGAGATTAGATTAGATAATTACATACTATATTCATCCCTAGTGCCGCGTAACGGGGTGAGCTCCCATTACTTGTCCCAACTTCTGCCAACCTAGCAGTTCGAAAGCACATAAAAGATGCAAGTAGAAAAATAGGGACCACCTTTGGTGGGAAGGTAACAGCGTTCCGTGCGCCTTTGCCATTTAGTCACGCTGGCCACATGACCACGGAGATGTCTTCGGACAGCACTGGCTCTTCAGCTTTGAAATAGAGATGAGCACCACTCCATAGAGTTGGGAATGACTAGCACATATGTGCAAGAGGAACCATTACCTTTATCTTTATTCATTTCAAAGATTAGTATGTCGTTCTACAATTTCTGTAAAACCTATACTCCTTTCCCACATTTGTTATTAGAATAACAACTGCATAGATTTGTCTGGAGCACCACTTCCAGGAGACCTTGCTTATGCCTTGGTCACTTCACATATAGATTACTGTTGAGGAAGCCCTTGAAGACCACCTATGATCTACAACTAGTTCAGAATGTGATGGAGTACACAGTGATAGATGCCCATAGATTTACCAATGTTATACTTCTATTCTGTGCACTACATTATCTCCTGGTTTCCTTTCAGGTGCAATTAAAGATGCTGGTTATATGGAACAGGGTCAAATTATCTGCAGGACTGCTTCTCCTTAAGAGAAGCCTAGCCTTCTCCTAGCCATTCTAACATATGTGATAGGATGGACGTGCTCCTAGTTCCTTCCCTTGAGCATTGCCATCTCATGGGATCTAAGAAGTGTGCCTTTTCTATGACAGCCTCTGTTATACAACATCAGTCCCTCTGAAGTTTGGCAGGCCCTAATCTTCCTAGTTTTCTAAATATCACTTAAGACCTGACTTTTCACCCAAGCACTGGGATAGCGTGAGATCAATTATGGTTTTATTATGGGCTGCTTGTTAAAATTTATTATGGTGCCAGGTTGTTGATTTTTGTTTTTGTTTTTTACTATCTGTGGATTTAATTGTTGATTGGGCGCTGCCCAGAATTTGATATGAGATGGACAGCTATATAAATGTGGTAAATAAATAATAAAATAAATAAGAGATACGTTCCTTGTCTAATTCTGTACTATCGGAATATGTAGTAGAATACTTCTATTCCCTTTGCAAGTACAGAAGATTAGAAACTTGTTTTTATTCACGCACATATTGGCAAAATGGAGCAGCTGTCGTAATAAAGGCAAATAACTTCATATCCAGTATTCTGCCAAATGAATGTAAGACCAGGAAGGAAGACTATTTTAGTAAAATAGAACAGAGTGCAGGAAGGATGCTGCATTCATCGTTGGATGAATCACTTTGTATTTTTAAAGTACTTATTTCTCTTTATAAACCAGATCAAGGTAACACAGCACTTCAGTTACATTGTAAAGAGACTATATATTTTTTCTGTTGCCCCAGAAATAAAAATTACCGCAACCAGAAAACACAGGTACTTAGACAAAACTGTTGATTCCAGTGAAAATGAGTGAAATTAAGTTGCAAATGCTGAGAGTAGAGAACCCATATTTAAATGATAATTCTAATTTAAAGTGCCAACAGTAAATTTTACTTACTCAAGGTGTTGACCTTAAATCAGGTGTGTCAAACAGGCCACACCCACCCCAACTCCGTGAATGGGAAAAAACATTGTGAAACGTGACATGATGGCAAAGTGATATGGCGAGTTTGACACCTTAGATAATGGATGGCTGAAGGACAAAATATGAGAAATGATAATCATAGAAGATGTTAAGAATCCTCCTTTGTCCTACATCCTCATGTTCTTATGGTGGAGGAGGACATTGTATAATAGATTGTTCTTATGGTGGAGGAGGACATTTTATAATAGATTGTGCTGGCAGGTAAGACTAAACTTTTGGAGTCTTCACCACTGAAGCAGGATCCCTCTTCTTGGTTTTTTATTGTTTCCAGAATAGGCTAGGGAAGCAATGAACAGCCTCACATAATTATTGTAAATATTGGAAGAGGAAACTAGTCTCCAGGTCATCTACATATTTAGTGAGAGAGATTGTTCTGTGGGATAGGTCTATTTTCCTCACTTGTTCCTTTTATAGCAGCAGAGGCATTTGGCAGTCACTGCACACCTATTTTCTCTTTTGTCATGGAAAATGAAAGATCTGGGCATCAAAGTAACCAAAGGTCATCCAAATTTCAGTACCTCTAGCTAGAAAAGATGCTTCTCTTTAGCAATAGCAGTTAGACTTATATACCGCTTCATGAAGTTTCTTACATCCCTCTCTACGCAGAGGGACATGGTGGCTCAGCAGCTAAGATGCTAAGCTTGTCGATCGAAAGGTCAGCAATTCAGCGGTTCGAATTCCTAGTGCCACATAACGGGGTGAGCTCCCATTACTTGTCTCAGTTTCTGCCAACCTAGCAGTTTGAAAACATGTAAAAAATGCAAGTAGAAAAATGGGGACCACATTTGGTGGGAAGGTAACAGCATTCTGTGCACCTTTGGCATTTAGTCATGCTGGCCACATGACCATGGAGATGTCTTCAGACAGAGCTGGCTCTTCAGCTTTGAAATGGAGGTGAGCACTGCCCCCTAGAGTTGGGAACGACTAGCACATATGTGCAGGAGGAACCTTTACCTTTACCTAAGCAGTTTACAGAATCAGCGTAATGACACCAACAATCTGGATCCTATTTTACCAACCTTGGAAAGATGGAAGACCGAGTCAACTTTAAGCTGGTTAAAGTTTTCCCCCAGGTCAGAAGACTAATTCCTTTTCCAGGAACATTACACACAATCAGATTAGCTTTCAACAGGATAGGTATATTCCCTGAATATCCACCACCTTGTGGCAGGGGAAAAAAATAGTGGGAATCATTATCTTGTTCCACTTCAATTTTATCTGGGAATCAAGGCATAATTTTTCCCAAAGCTTTAGAGTAAATGGAACAACATGCTTGTATGTAGAAAATATCAAGATGGATTTGTTGCAAAGTGCTGAGTTTAGAGTGTTGGGATTTCAGTTTGCAGCTTTTCAGTAGAAAGTATTTATTTATATTAAACTTGTTTTAAAAACATTTAAACAACAACAACAAAAAAGAAAAATGGATAAAAGAGTAACATTTAAGTAAATAAAGGAAGGATTTAAAAAGCAGAAGGGATGATGCAAAGTCTGGATGGAACTGAACATGCTTTTTTCCAGCATATGGATCATGGTCTATTACTCTTCTGAAAGGAATCATGGTGCGTTAAAGTAACAGTGAGCAACTTTAATGGCCTTTGATATCTGTGTTCCCATAAGTAATATATGCAGAATGGCATATGAACAGCTGTTTATTCATTTGTTCAACATTAAAGACTGAATATTTTTTTCTGCTGCTGACAAGTCTTTATCAGATAAGTTCTTCAAGCAGTAGCCACCATCTGTCAGCATTCTTTGCTGTTTTCCCTTTCAGGAGAAACTTCTCTTATGTATCACATTGTTAGATGTCATCTCTTGTTGTAATAAAATAAGAATTTGAATTTATGGGGAAAAAAATCTAGAACATAGAATAATAGAGTAGAAAGGGACCTTGGAGGTCTTCTAGTCCAACCCTTGCTCGAGCAGGAGACCCTATACAATTTCAGATAAATAGTTGTCCAGGCTCTTTTTGAAAGCCTCCAGTGATGGAGCATCCACAACTTCTGAAGGCAAGCTATTCCATTGCTTGATTGCTCTCACCATTAGGAAATTTTTCCTTAATTCTAGGTTGCTTCCTTAGCTAGTTTCCATCCATTGTTTCTCATCTTGCCTTTTGTTTTTGTTTTTTTGTTTTTTTGGAAAGTAGTTTGACCCCCTTGTCTTTATAGAAGCCCCTCAAATATTGGAACACTACCCTCATGTCACTCGTAGTCCTTTTCACTAGACTAGACAAACCCAATTCTTGCAACTTTTCTTTGTATGTTTTAGTCTCCAGCCCTCTAATTATCTTTGTTGCCCTTCTTTGTACTCTTTCCAGAGATTCAACATCTCTTTTATATTGTGGTGATCAGAACAGGATGCAGTATTCCAATCTGTGGTGAATTTCTTGTTTTGGGAAGCTAGGGTTTCTTATATTAGTCAGTAGCCATGAAACTAAGCTATTCTAAAACTGGAAAGATGGCTGCTGGAGTGAATGAGAAAAGAAATCTAATACTGGTATTCTTTTATCTAACCCACAAAATGGATACTCCCATTAGAAACAATAATACATTCTCCCCCTTTTTTGGCATTTAATCGAGTATGTTGGAGTTACTTGCCACCCAGAAAATGTATCTCACATTATTCCCTTTCAGAATAAGCAGCTGTATGTAAAGTTCAGGATAAAGATGAGAAGTAATAGGCAAAAGAATTGAAAGGCAGGAGAGAGAAAAATGGAATTAAATCTAATTTACACCAAAACCACATACTCCGTATCTTTTTATCCTTTATATCTAGGCTTGTCCATGCTTTGTTAATTCATGCTGATGAGTTTGGCTCTCTAAATTGTCCCCAGTCTCTCCTCAAATTATATCACGGAAAAAAATGTGTTGTGTGATGTCATTGCTCTACAGATTGCTCTGCACACCTCTTCAACCAAAAGGTGCTTTAAGAGACAAAGTTGGGCGATGCAAAGACTGTTGTTCTCATGTTGGGCAGTGAATCTAGCCAGCTGTTACAAAGCGGAGAGGGTAATAAAATAATATTAGCAGTTTTCATGGCTCTAATAACTTCTAATTAGACCCACAGAGGAGTCGCTGACCCTGGCAGGAAAATCAATCAGGAGGCATAAAGTCCCTTCTTGCCATTGGACAGTTTGGTGTGAAACCAGCCAGATGACAGTCCTGTGCTGCTTTTCAAAGTTGCTGGTATGCTTTTGGACTTTGTAATCTTTGCAATTTGGCAGCTCCAAAGGGTTTTATGGAGATTTGTTCAGCCTGTAGATTAATGGCAATGTCCCTGCAAATTAAAAAAAAATCCCTCTCCACCCAGAACAGCTGGCAGAGCACATTGGATCTGGTCCAAACAGGATTTTTGAGTGTTCTGTCCTGCACAAAGTATTCCCCGTACGAGTGAGGAAACTCAAAAGTTCTGCTGCTCTGAGCCCCCCCTCCCTTCCACATTTTGAAGTATCCACGAGCCCACAAAGTTTCAACATAAACTCAGCTGGAATGGGGAAATGAAATGCCTCAGCCATTCACCTGTTAACAGGCATCTACATAAAGAATCTAGATTAGAGTGAAATGAGTATTTAATGAAGTAAAAAAGTAATTAATATTTTAACACTTGTCTAGTGTGAAAGCAAAAAATAGAATGAGCTTCTCCCCACTTCTGTCACTTCTGCATACTGCTGGATCTGTATATAATGAGAGGGAAAAGTGTTATTAGTATTGCCAAGTTCCAAACCAGAGACTGGTTCTATAAAGTTGAAATTGCCAACAAAAGAGTCAATTAAATCCAACCAAAATTGCCCCCCTTCCCAAACTGACAAACCAATTGAGGCATGAGCTATTTATTGGCTGCATGCTGTCATCTCGATCATTTTCTCCAAAGGTAATTTAATGAAGGAAATATTCAAAGGCAAAGGTGTGTTGTTATTGTTGTTTTGAATCAAAATTGCCTAAGTCACAGGACTTTCAAAAATTGTCACCAAATTAAATTGTGTAATGTGATGGAAGGTGGAAATGAATCAATACATGGGAAGCAACTATCTTAAAATGCGTTTAATTAATTTAATGACATTAACATTTAAATTTAATTAAAATAAACTTAGTTCTGGTCCTGTCTTTGCCCACTCTTGTATTTCATTTTCATTTTGTGGAAAGTGAAAGCTGATGTGTTCCCACAAGAAGATACATATTTTCTGTGGAGTATTAGCCACACTCAAGTAAATGCTAATACTCAAGTGGAGTATTAGCATTTACTGAGGTTGGTGCAGTGTCTACACCCAATTTGTACATCCTGTTCTCTTATTGTCTACCCTCTCCAACCCCACTAGACCAAAATAAAATACTGGTCACCATTCTCTTCCTCAGAATAATAATTTCTAAGTCATGGCGGAGAGGTAAGTAGCCATAAGTTATTAACAGTTACCGTATTTTTCAGAATATAAGACGCACTAGAGTATAAGATGCACCTTAATTTTGGGGGAGAAAAAAAAAAGCTGATTGGTGGGTGGATCAACCTCCCGGAATACTCCCAATCAGCTGTTCCTAGAGACAAATTTTAATAACAGGTTCCTTGGTTGTGAGCTCTGTGCCTTGCTTTTTTTTCTGCCTCTGAAACTTTTGAAACTGTTTCAGAAAAAAACTTTTTTTTTCTGCCTCTGAAAGCCTCCGAAATAGAGCTGCTTCTTTCAGAGGCTTTTATTTTGAAGGATTATCTGTACTCTGTTCAATATCCTTTCTTTGGTATTGGTATATAGATTAACCTCTTCCGATCTGTTGGCTATTGTGTCATTCTCCAGATTTGTTAGCATAGTTTGGTTAGAACCTTTACTGGGTCTTCTTTTGTTGCTTGCCATATTATTTTAGATAAAAGCCTTTCTTAGGCTTTTTTTCTGAAGCTTCTTTCAGAGTCTTCTTTCAGGTTCTGAAATCTCCGTTTGCAAGGCTGGGCAGGGCTATATTTAGAGTATAAGACACACCCAGATTTTCATCCTCTTTTTTGGGGGAAAAAGGTGCATCTTATACTGCGAAAAATACGGTACCATATATGGCAGTAGATCTTTTATGCAAGTTACATTTTTGAGAGCAAGTCAGCATGTAAACAAACAAAAACCAGAAGGTATATCTACTCCCAACTACCACAAATGGGCCCTTGCCCTATAAACATTTTGTAGGATGTTCTCTTTCTTAGAATTTACCATGCACATCCCGTTTGCAGTGTTGCTAAGCCCTAGTTTCCTTACTCCAACAGATAATACCTATCTATTCTGGTACACCAACAATTTGGTTCCAGAGTATAGAAAGGAAGTCAGCAGAATGGCATGTGCAAATGAACCATGGGAAAGTTTTATACTATTTGTGGGGACAAGAATGGGAATGGGCAGGCAAAGGAATCATTTCAAACTTCTCTAAAGGAAGAATATCATTTTGATTTGGGTGAGCAACATCAGAAGCACTCCTTTTTTTTTTTTTTGCCTTCAACACTTATTTTATTTTATTCAAGAGTGGTAGCTAGAGAAGCAATAGTGTATTTAGTCCAACATCATTTTTGAATCCTTAACCATGGCTCAAACTTAGCATTCTAGGGCAGAATGGGAGAAAAATGGTAGCTTTCACATGGACACGCAGACAGGTTGACAGAGGCAGAATTTGTAAAATGTTTTGCGAAATACTTTTCTTTTTCTAAGATGGGAAGCCTAAGCCAAGGATGGAGGGTGGATAGCAGTTCAGAAATATTTCAGGAACACAAAGTAAGCTTAAACAATGTTGTCTCTCTTCTAAAAATGTATTGGAAGTTTGTGCCACCTCTTTTTTCCTTTCCTTTCCTTTCCTTTCCCTTTCCCTTTCCCTTTCCCTTTCCCTTTCCCTTTCCCTTTCCCTTTCCTTTCCTTTCCTTTCCTTTCCTTTCCTTTCCTTTCCTTTCCTTTCCTTTCCTTTCCTTTCCTTTCCTTTCCTTTCCTTTCCTTTCCTTTCCTTTCCTTTTCCTTTTCCTTTTCCTTTTCCTTTTCCTTTTCCATTCCATTCCATTCCATTCCATTCCATTCCATTCCATTCCTTTGTTTTTGTTTTTTTAAAAAAGTTTTTTTTATTAAATATACAGTTAAAAACATTGGACGTAGTGCGACTTTTCTGGTTCAAACATTTCCATCAAGTTTTACCTTACAACAAATACAATTCATATTCAATATATAAATATGTAGAGTCTATCAAAATTCTGACACATTAATCTCTTTTTGTTTGTTGTATGAGTTTCAATTTCTATTTGTTTAGTTAGTACACATATTCTTTCAGGAAGGGAGGAAGGGAGGAATGAATTAATAAATTAATAAATGACAGAAGGGAGGGAGTAATGAATGAAGGAGGGAAGGAAGGAAAAGAATACTGAGAAACAATTACTTCTTTCTAAAACAAAACATAGGAAAGATATCAATGGATCAGAATGGAAGGAGGGGAGGGAACTGTTAGGTTGGGTGAATGAGGACGCAGCAAGCCAGAGTAGTTAGTGACAACAGCTCTTTATTATATAGTGAGACTCCAGCAGCTGACCCGGGGAGCCAGCTCCCTTTATATACCTTGCAGCTGTGGTGGTCAGCCAATCAGCTGAGGGTCAGTTAATTCGAACTTCCCGCCAAACAAACCTATTTACACAACACTCCTCCCCTCCCAGAAGTCACTTGGGGTGTTATTTACATACAAAGTCTCTCAGGTGACTAGGGCGTGTTTGAGTCCTAGTTGACCTGCGCAGTTCAGTCAAAGGGGCGTCGTCGAGCAGGTCGGAGGGACTTTCTGTTTCTCCCTGCTCCACCAATGAGGCCTCCGGGACCTCCTCATGGGCGGCGACTTCTCCGGCTGTTTGGACTACCTCGATGGGGCGGTGCTGGATACCAGAATCCTCAGCTAAGTCCTCCGCTCCACTCAGGCTTGTAGTTTGTGTTTCTGGTTGGTAGTCATGGTCAGAGATGGGGTCGTCTAATTTGTCGTCGGTGTCTGTGGTGACCCGTTTTCTTAATTGGTCAATATGTCTGCGCCAAACTCTCCCGTCCCCTATGTCTACCCTGTATGATTTGGGGTCCGTGATTTCTGTGATTGTCCCGGCCTCCCAGAGTGGGCCCTGTCCATAGTTTCTAGCGTGTACCGGTGTTCCTATGGTGAACTCTCTAAGCTTCCTCTCCCCTCCCCCCTTGAAAACCTCTGGGGAGTAATTGGGGTTGAGCCTATCTAGTATTCCTCAGAGTTTCCGCTCCATTAATATTTCTGCCGGACTTCGGCCTGTGGCTGTACAGGGTGTGGAGTGCTGGGCTATTAGGAACTTGTCTATCCTTTCCTGCCAGTCTCCAGGGCTTAAACGTGAGAGAGCCTCCTTTGCTGACCTCACAAATCTCTCAGCCTGTCCGTTACTAGCTGGATGAAATGGGGCCGAAAGAACATGTCTGATCCCAAGTCCCGCTAAGTAACCCTCGAACTGTGTTGCGGTGAATTGCGGCCCGTTATCTGACACTAGGATGTCCGGTAACCCATGGGTGGTGAATAGCTGACTTAGCTCCCTGATGGTTGCATCGGTGGTAGTGGCCTTCATTAGCTTGATCTCCAACCATTTGGAGAATGCGTCTACGACGACCATGAAGGTCTGTCCGTGAAATGGGCCTGCAAAGTCAATGTGTATCCGGGACCAGGGTCCCTGGGGCCTTTCCCACTCCCTTACGGGTGCTGTTGGTGGATGTGATGTGGACTCTTGGCAGGGCTGGCATCTCCCCACCCACTCGGTAATGTCTGTATCCATGCTGGGCCACCAGACGTAGCTCCTGGCTAGCCCCTTCATTCTTACAATCCCAGGGTGCCCCTCATGCAACAATGTCAAGACTTTTTCCCGTAAACATAAAGGAATAATAACCCGATTGCCCCATAGCAAACAACCCCCTTGCATTGTCAATTCGTCCCATTTTCCCGCGAACGGTTTAAATTCCCCACTCCCTATCTTTTCCGGCCACCCCCTCATGACCCAACTTGCGACTGTCCGGATCACGTGGTCTTTGGTTGAGGCTCTCGTAACCTCGGCTGATGTTATGGGCCCAGAGTCCAAAAAGTCTATCAGCAGGATGGGGATGCCGGGTGTGGGGTCTTCTAGGCTGTCGGGTAGTGGGCATCGGCTGAGTGCGTCCGCGTTGCCCATGTCCGCCCCTGGCCGATGTACCAGGCAATAAGAGTATGCTGCGAGGAAGATGGCCCAGCGTGTCATCCTGGGTGATAGGGCTGCCGGGGTTGGTCGATCTCCCGCAAGGAGACCCAGGAGCGGTTGATGGTTGGTGATTAGTTCAAAATCCCTCCCGAACAAGTACTCGTGGAATTTCTTTACTCCTGAAACGGCGGCGAGGGCCTCCTTGTCGAGCTGGCTGTAATTTCACTCGGCGCTTGATAGAGTTCAGGAGTAATATGCGATGGGCGCTTCTAGGCCATTCAGGAGTCTATGGCTCAGGATGGCTCCCACCCCGAACGGAGATGCGTCACATGCTAGAACAAGGGGAAGCGTTGCGTTGTACTGTATTAAAAAACTTTCAGCTGATAGCAGTTTTTTAATGCCGGCGAATGCCCTGTCTTCAGCCTTCCCCCATTTCCAAATGGCTTTCTTGGTTAATAGTCTATGTAGGGGTTCTGCCACTGTTGCCTTGTCTTTAAGGAAAATAGCGTAAAAGTTTAATAGCCCCAGGAAAGCCTGTAATTCTGCCTTGTCTTTGGGGGTGGGTGCTTCTTTGATTGCCCTGATCTTGCTCTCTGTGGGGTGTATGCCGGTGCCATCTACCCTGTATCCTAGGAATTTGACTGAGGGGACTGTGATCATGCATTTGTTTCGTTTTACTCTGAGTCCTGTGTCCCTGAATTTCCTTAGGACCTCCCTCAACCTTTCTCTTAGCTGCTGCTCATTGTTGGCTGTAATGAGCACGTCATCAAAATAGGGCACCACCCCGGGGATTCCCTGTAGTAGCCGCTCCATGGTACTTTGAAAAAGTCCGGGGGCTACGCTTACTCCGAATTGCAAGTGGGTGCACTTGAAGGCCCCTCTGTGGGTTACGATAGTCTGTGCCTCTGCGGTAGCACCATCTACGGAAGTTGCTGGTACGCCTGCGCAAGATCGAGTTTTGCAAAGATCTTGCTGGGGCCCAGGGAATGCAACAAATGGTGAATGATGGGCACTGGATAGGCGCTCTGCTGCAGGGCCTTATTAATTGTGCATTTATAATCAGCGCATATGTGCACTGATCCATCCGGCTTTACCGGTGTCACAATTGGGGTCTCCCATTTGGCGTGGTCGACTGGAACGAGCACCCCTTGTTTGATTAATTTGTCCAGTTCAATGTCAATTTTGGGTTTCAGGGCGAACGGTACCCGCCTAGGCTTTAAACGGATGGGTGCAATATTGGGGTTGAGGTTAAACGAAATTGGGGTCCCCACATACTTGCCAAGCCTTTCGTCGAACACGTCCTGGAACTCTTGCATCAGGTCCTCTTTCAGGGTGCTTCGAACATTCCTTACTCTGGTGAATCCCCTGCCTAGGGCTCTAAACCAGTCCATGCCCAGGAGGCTTGGAAGGTTGTCGCTGACAATGGTGAGGGGCAGTTTCTTGGTAAAGTCCCCGTACTGTACTTGGAACTTGCCTCTTCCTTCGACGGGTATGCAGTTCCCCTGGTAGTCCTTCAGTCTGCGTTGCTGCGGCTGGAGCTGTCACTTGTGTGCGCTGGGGATGACTTTCTTTAGGTTCTCCCAAGACCTGATGGATATCGGTGATCCCGTGTCGATCTCCATCTGGCACTCCCGTCCCTCGATCTCGACCGTGGTGTAGGTCTTCTCTCCGGGCGAGGTGCAGGTCTGTGCGATGCGTATGGTGCAGGCCCCAGCGTCTTCAAATTTCGCGCTCTTCCGGTTTCCACCATCTCTGTTGGGCCTTCGGTGTGGCGCCAGCTCGGATTGGAGGGTTTGGCCACGTGGTTTGTAGCTCTGGTGTGTCTTGGATCTGCAGACCCAAGCGATGTGGCCCCTCTTCTCACAGGAACGGCAAACGGCATCCCTGAACTTACAGTTTTGTCGTGAGTGGGACTCTCCGCAGCTGGCGCATCCATCTCTGGGCTCCCTTCGGGCTGTGCGGGACTGCTCGGTGCGGTAGACTTCTTCCTCAGACTCCCCCCGCTCGCGGTGCTTATGGCCTCCCGGTGCACTAGCGCCGTCTTCTGCGTTGTTTTGGTTTGGTAGGAGCTCTTTAGTTTCTCTGCAGCCTTTACTGACGACTCTTGCACTCGTGCCTCATCCAGGGCGATGTGTAGGGTCAGGTTTGACCTTGCGAGCAGTCTTCTCTGGAGCCGGCTATCTCTCACTCCACAGATTAGTTGCTCTAGGAGCATCTCATCCAGGTCTCGGTACTCACACTGGGTTGCAGTCTTATGCAGGGCAGCGACTACTCACTGATCGATTCACCCTCCTGCTGGAGCCGTTGACGGAAATCGTAGCGTTGGACGTACTTCGATGGCGTTGGTGCATAGTGGTCTTTCAGCAGGGTCTGTAGCATCGACCAGGAAATGTTGTGGACCGAATTCGGCTCCGACAATGCTTCAGCTGTGTCGAAGACCCTTGGCCCGCAGTGACTCAGGAACAGGGCTTTCTTCCGAACGTCCGGTAGCCCTTGCATGTCGTTTGCCACCATGAAGCACTCGAACCGAGACATGTAGGATCCCCACTTCTCTTCCTTGGGGTCGAAAGGCGCTGACGGGGTGTAGGCAGACATCGTTTCGGGATTCTCCTGTGCTTCGCTCGCTCGCCTGGCTGGATTCGGATGCGGTCTCTGGTCCCCTTCTCCAAACGTGGCTTCAGCTCTTTTTTCTCGAGTGTGGCTTCAGCTTTCCTCTGCTTCTGGCCTCAAAATCCCATCCTCGTCGCCAATGTTAAGTTGGGTGAATGAGGATGCAGCAAGCCAGAGTAGTTAGTGACAACAGCTCTTTATTATATAGTGAGACTCCAGCAGCTGACCCGGGGAGCCAGCTCCCTTTATATACCTTGCAGCTGTGGTGGTCAGCCAATCAGCTGAGGGTCAGTTAATTCAAACTTCCCGCCAAACAAACCTATTTACATAACAGGAACCATAACGAAAGAATGTTAGAAGGCAATCTCTAGAAACTAGTGTCCATGACTGAAATGCAGGCTTCTGACAAATGTCCAAAACAATAACAACAAAAAGGTTTTTTCAAGTACATCAGAAGAAATAGAAACCCCAAGAAAGAAAGAGTGTCCAAAGCAAATCTGAGATAAAGGGTATAATTCCCTGGAAATTCCTCATGGGACACTTTATATGAAAGTTGCTGTTCACAACTGTGGAGTTATACAATTCAGAAAATGGTGGTGAATTTCTTCTTTCTATTGGAAGAATTTAGAGGAATCATCTACCCAATTTCTTCACCAACAAATTGCACAATTTCAAACAGCTATTTTTGACCTGCCATCAAGCAAGATTTTCTAATGTATCTTTATGTTACTTAATTACTTTAGAATTGCTTCCATCTGTTCATCTCATGGATATGGCTTATGTGTGAGGCACTGACAGATCCCACATAAACAAACTAAATGTCAAAGGTAGGAGCACAAATGTATACTCACCAATATCAACACACCGAAGGGGGACAATTCATATATACATTTTAGTATGACAATTGCTGCACTGGTCTTTTATTGCTTCAAAACCTAAAAACATATAGCACTAACCACTTCTTTTACATTAATCCACAAACACATATCAATGAAATTATGGCTTCTTTGTTCCCCATTTAGATGTTCTTCAAACATCAAACATCTACAGAGACAACTCTTCTGATGATAAAAGAAAATCAGTCTCTCTCTCTCCCCCCCTCTCTCTATCTCTCTCTCTCTTCCTTCCCCCCCCCTCTCACACACCACACACAAAGAGAAGAAGAGACTAATTTATCACATACATACATGCACACAGATCCCATTATAATTCAGGAATAAAAAGTGCTTCAGTTATCAAAAACCTCTCAAATTATGTCATGTGTGCCAGGTGTTTCAACTCTGGGAGATATGTGCTGTGTCGTTGATAACTATCAGAATTTGTTGCCAATTTACTTAGCAAATCCTTTCATTGTTAGTCCTGAGTGCAAGGCCCTTTCATGCTAATGCTTTTGGCCTTGGCTGTTAGCATATCTTGGAAAGAAAAAAAGGTATTTCTGTGCTATCCTAACCGTGCCCAGTGATGGACAGTTCTTTATTCAGAATATAAATCTCAGGAGTTGCCAAAGTTTCTTTGAAGCTGAATAGATAGATCAGCCTCTGTGTCTCTTGCTCTCTTCTCACAGCAACATTTTGAGCCATGCTCTGTTTCCAAAATCCTGATGGAGTTGCTGATTTTTCTTTTTTGGACCTGACAGTTTTCTTTGTTGAATTCTATGATGAACTGCTGTTGATATTCTCACAACAGGTTTTCTTTTCTTTTTTCAAGCTGTGATTGATTTCATGCTGGAGCTAGCAAATTGTCTGGTTGTAGGATGTTCTTATAGCGTCCCATAACCAGATATGAATTTAGGTGTGAAAAATCTGCTGGGGACCCTGCACAATCAGAAAAAAACTTCTCTTTTTACCCAATGGACAGGGTATTTATTATTATTATTATTGTTGTTGTTGTTGTTGTTGTTGTTATTATTATTATTATTATTATTATTATTATTATTATTATTATTATTATTTCAGTGGTATCTAGCAATGCTGTCCCTTGGTCTTTATTTTCAAATGAAGGTAAAGCCTCAGTAGATATGCTTCTGACACATTAAGAGAGACATACACTCACACAAAGGCAGAAAGGGTGAGAGGAGATAATTGTATGTAGGGAGAGAGAAAAATGGAGAAGGAGAAATCAATATTAAAAGTTCTCATGCTTTCAGTGACTAAGAGCATGCATTTTGAGCATGAAAGAATCTAGGACATAGAAGACTATGTTAAAGCTTTTTTCTAATGGTACAGTCATTTGTGTGTGTCTGTGTTTGCCAGGAAGAAAACTATCATTTTCTTTTAATGTGTAAGAGCATCCAAGCGTTTACTTCATTCCTTCTCCCACCTGCCACCCCCTCATGTTTTTTACACACATATACCTCACACTCTGAGAGGCACTATATCCAGACTTGTTTACCACTATCTATTATATATAAGGCTACATTTGAAAGGTGTTTAGAAATTTAAATTAGACCATTTATGGCATGAGTGTATGTATATTTATCTTGTTTTCCTCCTTCGTTACTTCTCAAATAAATAAAATAACAAATAGCTAGTAACTCAGAAAATAAGAGCAAATATAGTCAGAGTAGCTGACTTTTAATCAGATACAGAATTGCAGCTTCACTTTTCCCTTAATCCTACTTTGGGATACTCTCAGAATCTTGCTTTTATCCTATAAAAGCCTAAAAACCCACTGTTTTATATAGTTAAAAATTCAGATATTTTTTCAACATATAGCAAAGAAACTATCAGGTGAACAGGCTGGTAAAAGCAAATTTGGCCTATGCAGTTAAATGTTAATATGGTTATTGTAAAGGCCCTCCTTGGCTTTCTGCTCTGTAAATAGGAGATAATGGCAATACTCACAATGCATAATAAATACACCACTGTATGATGGGATTATATTACTGGAATTTGTTATGTACATATACGTGCATTCAATTTAGCTGGGTGCTTACATGGAGGTTAAAATACATAAAGAAAAGGGGGGGGTCAACTTATTTTCCAAAACACCTGAGGGCAGGACAAGAAGCAATGGATGGAAACTAATCAAGGAGAGAAGCAGACTAAGGAGAAACTAAGGAGAAATTTCTTGACAGTTAGAACAATCAATCAGGGGAACAACTTGTCTCCAGAAGTTGTAAATGCTGGAAAATTTTAAGAAGATATTGGACAACCATTTGTCTGAAGTGGCATAGGGTTTCCTGCCTGAGCTGGGGGTTGGTCTAGAAGACCTCCAAGGACCCTTCCAATTCCAGAATTCTGTTATTCTGTTCTGTTACACACAACACACACACACACACACACACACACACACTATATTATATATTTTATATGTGACCCAAAACAATTCCTCTTCAGCCAAGACAAGCCAAAATGTTAGACAAACTCGCACTAAAAAGTTCTACATGGAAGGTATCAAATTTTAATCCTGGAAGGCATTATCTCAGCTATCTAATTTTTCACAGGGCTATCTACACTTGTGCCTAATTCTTAGGTAAGGTTATGGTATGAACAATGGTGGGTTGCCTCTGGTTTGGTCCAGTTCTACAGAACCGGTATTAAAACAGGCGGGAGGCTCTCTGCCCCCCCCCCCGCCATGACATCATGATGGGTGATCTACGCATGCACAGAAGAGAGCGCGTGCATGCTCCCATTGCAAACCGGTAGTAAAGGTAAGTAGAACCCACCCCTGGGTATGAACTGTGGCAAAATTATCCACTTTGTTATGGCAGCATGCTGAATGTAGATTTCTTTAGATTTTTTTCCCAAGCTAAGTAGGAGCTTTCTTACCTTCTTCTTATCCACTTATCTACTTCTTAGCTGTTTCTGTATACATTGCTAGGTGCAGATGTTTTCATTTTATTTATTATTGCCCTGAAATCAAAAAGAGAAACAATATAAGAAAATCTCTCCCTCTCCTCCTCTGAGGGAGATCAGCTTGTTAGAGCAGTCCACAATTTTAGTAAAAATCGGTTTAGATTCCCAATGAAAAAATGAAATATTTACCACTATAAAAATCCTTTCTTACAGCATATTTTTTTTAGAAAGACTGAATTTATGCACATTAAAAAAAGTTCCCTGAACCTGAACTTTCTGGATTTAAATCATATAATTAATATTATACTCTAATAGCGTAAGAACTGGAAAAAAAAATATTGATTTGTTCCCATAGAACAAAACTATTCAGCTCTGCTAATTGAAATAAGCAGCATATTCCAGAGACAGAAACAGCTATAACAGGAAATAAAGATCTTCAGGCCTATTTAAAGCTCGTCATAGTGTTGTCTCATTTGGCTTAATATCCTTAAGTTTGTTAATATGGTGTTTCAAAAAAAAAAATCATTACACTTTAATGATTTGAATTATTTTTGGTGTATATATTAACGATTTGGGATTTAGCATTACGCGAACTATTATGGATTTACCAGGCAAATATTATTTTTCTACATTAAGAAGATCCCAGGATTACTATGTTCAGTGATGATATGTGTTCATTTTCTACCAATTACCTGCTGTCTGCTGGTGTACTGGAAAGATTGATCACAATGTACCAAGTCAAGATTTAATAATGTATTGTAAAATAAGCTGAATGATTATTTATAAATATAATGTGTTACTGCTTCCCTTTTTTTCTTATTTTGGCTTATTTAATTTTCTTCTTTCCTCTTTTGAATTTCTTATTGTTTCTTTACCCATCTATATATCTTTTTCTTTTTTAGTTGTGTGTTAACATATTGCCTTTATCCATTCTCTGACTCATGAGTGAGGGAGCGTTAAGTTGTGTTGGCATGAAGGTAGCATTTTCCCTTTGGCAATCTAAAATAATGCAGTGTTCATCACAGAAAATGAGAACAAATTTACAAGCCATTCTATCAGGGTGAAATCAGGTGAGCAGTAATGAGCGAATTCAATGGGAAGAACAAGTTCTATCATATAAACAGTATATGTCCTTTTAGCAGTGGTGAAATCCAAATTTTTTTTTACTACCGGTTCTGTAGGCGTAGTTTGGTGGGCATAGTGTGGCTTGGTGGGCGTGGTTTGGTGGGCGTGGCAGGGAAAGAATACTGCAAAATCTCCATTCCCACCCGACTCCAGGGTAAGGTACTGCAAAATCCCCATTCCCTCCCCACTCCAGGGGAAGGATATTGCAAAATCTCCATTCTCACTCCACTCTGGGGCCAGCCAGAGGTGGTATTTGCCAGGTCTCTGAACTACTCAAAATTTCTGCTACCAGTTCGCCAGAACCTGTCAGAACCTTCTGGATTTCACCCCTGCCTTTTAGTCATCAGATACCTTGCCTTTATAATAAGATGGCTAATGGAGGACATGGATATTTTCGATGTGAAGACACAGAAGCGCATCACAATGTATAGAGGTTTTCACCAATATCCACAGATGGTATACCAGCCAAAGTATGGTTAATGACAAAGTTAATGACCATCTTGGATGAAACTCAGAACATGCAGAATTAGATCAGTAAGATAGTACCCGAAGATTAGCTGCTGAGAGCATGCTTGAGGCAACAGCAGACATGGGAGAAAGATTAAGCAGAGGACATGCATGATGGGATGTACCAAAAATAGAAAGCTGGCTTAGCTGACATTAGGAGATTAGAAGTGTCTGGAAAAAGCTAGACTAAACGATGACACTCTGATCATAGCAGCACAAAAGCAAATGCTAATAGTAGATTCATAGAAGTAGGTACCACACTAGGTACCACACTAGGTAGTATCTGAGATGAAGATCTCCACAAAGGCCTCAGACACAGTTTAACATATAATGACAGGGTGTAAGATGCAGGCAGGAGCAGCATACAGTGAAGTGTAGCTGTGTGTGTCAACATGCCCCTTGTTCCTATTTATATCAATGGGAAGGAATTGCTGTCAATGGGTTATTTATTTTTCTCTTCTCTTCTCTTCTCTTCTCTTCTCTTCTCTTCTCTTCTCTTCTCTTCTCTTCTCTTCTCTTCTCTTCTCATCTATCTATCTATCTATCTATCTATCTATCTATCTATCTATCTATCTATCTATCTATCTAATTCCATTTTAATTCTGGATTTCATGGTATACCCAAATCAGCATGCAATAATAATAAGAAAATAAAACAATGAACATTTGGAAGAAATAACACTAAAACCATCTCAAAGATACCTTGATAGGCAAAAGAGCCTTGGTAGTACAGTGGTCTAAAGCACCCTGTTATTAAGACCAGCTGCCTGCAATTACTGCAGGTTCGAATCTCGCCAGACTCAGCCTTCCATCCTTTCTAAGGTAGGTAAATTGAGGACCCAGTTGTGGGGAAAATAAACTGACTTTGTATACATATACAAAAGTATGAAGGCTATTGCTTAACGCATTGTAAGCCGCCCTGAGTCTCCGGAGAAGGGCGGCATATAAATCAATTTTTTTAAAAAAAGGTACAACATTCTTACCAGGTTCCCATCACCAACAAACCTGGAGGAACAGCCAGATTCAAGGACCCATTTGAGCAAGAACAGAATAAAGACAATACAAATCTTTAGGGAGATGCTATTCCAGAACATTGTTAAAGAGAAAGTCCACCTCCTGGGCCATGTCAGATTTAATTAATGGATAAGAATGTGACAATTCTATATGGTCAAACAGGACACATAGAATGTATGAGATGCATCTCCCTCAGATACCTGGCCATATGTCATGAAGGGCTTTATATATGATAGCTAGTATCTTCATTTGCATTTAGAAGCTTATAGGAAGCCAGTGCAACTCATTCAGAGGAAGTTTATATGGGCATATCATAGTATTCATAAATGCCTCCCATTGTATTCTGAAGCAGTTGCAATTTACAAGTTGGAAGCTCCAGTTAAAGCCCATGTGAGGTGAGCAAGATGTGAATGACTGTCCATTCCAGAAAGAGGCAGAGTTGGTTCACAAGAGAGATCTGTGGGAAAATCTTCCTGGCCACAACTACTCTTTCACGTGTCCAGAAAACTCTCAAATTATTCCAAAGTCCCTGAAATGGAAGTGTACTCCATTTGGCACTAAAGATGGAAAGTCTAGTTCTGGGCTTTAGGAATTTGGAGTCTTTCTGTCAAATCCTGAATACATATGTGCCTGTGGAAGGCAGCACACTTCTCTTGAAGGCTATCTACCTAACAGATTGCTGCTTCAAATCCTCAGGGAAATGCCAGATATTTTTCCCAGTCATGGCTGTTGAAAAAGTACTTGTGGAGTTTTCTGGCTCAAAATCCAACCGTACATTTTGCCTGCAGCAAAAGGGTAAGCCATCTGTTGTTTCACCTCAAACTGCAACATGTCCACTTCATTAACTGAGATGTGCAGATTTAAATGGAGAACAACCAGCCAGAAACATCTGGATGTCAGGGATTATGGGTTAGGAAAACTCAAGGAATATAGGGATTGGAATATGAAGTAGGTTAGAAGGACAACAGCCTGAAATTATCATGGGAATGAAGACTCTGAAAGAAAAAGAGGAAATAGCAGTAAAGCAACTGCAATAACAATAACAATAATTGAAGCACATTCAATTAAGTTAAGAATATGATGGTTCTTATATTGATTGGAAAGGGAGATGTTCTCCCATTGTTGGTAGGAAGGTTTCTATCCTCAATATAAAGGAACTCTGAAATACAGGTTATCACAGGAATCTTTTTTAAAAAAATCTCTGAAAATATTTATTTATTTATTTATTTATTTATTTATTTATTTATTTATTTATTTATTTAATTTGTATGCCACCCTTCTCCCAGAGGGGACTCAGGACGGTGAACAGCCAAAATTAAAAAACATACAAATACAAAAGTTAAGATAATTAAAAAGAATTAAATCATTAGCTTCCCAATTTAAAACCCCCAAGTCCATAAAATTTAAAATCCCAATTAAGAACCATTTAGGCTAGGCCTAAGTGGAATAAAAATGTCTTCAGGGCTTTACGGAAGGTCCGGAGGTCCGGGATCAGTCGTATTCCAGGAGGCAGCTTGTTCCACAGGGCGGGTGCCCCCACAGAGAAGGCTCTCCCCCTGGGGACCGCCAGCCGACATTGCCTGACCGACGGCACCCTAAGGAGGCCCTCTCTGTGAGAGCATATTGGCTGGTGGGAGGTTATTGGTAGCCTCAGGCGGTCTCGCAAATATCCTGGCCCTAATCCATGGAGCACTTTAAAGATGAGAACCAACACCTTAAAGCACACCTGGAAGACCACCAATGCAGCTCGTGCAGGAGAGGTGTTACATGGGAGCGCCACATCGCTCCCATAATCACCCACGTGGCTGCATTCTGCACCAGCTGGAGCCTCCGGGTGCTCCTCAAGGGGAGCCCCATGTAGAGAGCGTTGCAGTAATCCAGGCGTGACGTGACAAGGGTATGAGTGACCGTGCACAAGGAGTCCCGATCCAGAAAGGGGCGCAACTGGCGTATCAGGCGGACCTGATACGCCTTTGTCTCTGCCTCTCTGTTTCTTTGTCTCAGATAAAATTAATAATCATGAGACTTTCACAGAACTCAAAAGATTGAGATACCACAGTGTAAACATAATACAACAATTTAGAATGGCATTATGTTAAATTTGTGCAGGTTCCTTACTGGCAAATCCATGAAGAATTAAGCATTTATATTCTTGTCTATCATAAAATGAATATTAATGACAACAGTGTTATGCCGTGCCAGCAATAGACAAGTGTGTAAAGTATGCATTTAGGTATGAGATGAATTGGTTTTTTAAAAATGGCCAAATGTTGCCTTTCAAAAGGTGATGAATATTTCATTATCACAGTGGAGAATATTCCTAAAAGTATGTACCTTAACCTCACAGTGATATCTAATTCATTCCATTTCCACTGGAACAAAGAAAATTCATTATATCATTCTATTTCAGTTTCCCTTGAATGAGATTATAAGCAGTATCAGTTATAAATGAAATTCCTCTAAATTCCACATTTCTTTTTCTTTACTGAGGTAGGCAAACCATCTATAATCTTAGATCTTTTCTTTCTATTTGTTGCCTTCTCTAACTGTAGAAAGGTTTTACAAAGTATTACAAAAAAATGTAACACCAGAACTGGGTTAAAAATAAAGAAGACTAGACAACCACTAGCCATGGAAGATAATTCCTTCTCTAAACAGTGAAACAGAATGACCATGGGCAGATTGCTATTTTTTGTTTTAAAATTAAAGAAGAAAACTTCATTTTATTAGAGGAAGACAAATATAGATGCCTTTCATTTAATAAAGGGCACATTTAATGACATTTGTGGTTGATCTGCCATTTTTTAAGAATTATCTTAAGAATCTCACTTCTTTTTCCTTGGCTTTAAGAAACATGCAGCTGACCATTCTGGAATACCAGTAAATCGACACATTCTTGGCAGTTTGTCTTTGCGCTTTATGGATATTAAGAGCAACACATGACTGTATGGGAACTGTGTCCACTGAAGGGGAACATCTTCACCTTCTAACAAACAGAGCATAATTCTTGGAATCACAATAATGTGATTTTTCAACACACCAATATTTATCGTTGCTGCAATGAGATCCTTGTGGAGTTCTTCCATGAACATCCATGTTCTACCACAAAGCCTTGGAAGAGTAGAAGATCTTCAGTTCCAATTTATGTGATGGCAATACAGAGAGGTCAACTGAATCTAGGAAATCCTTTGGCAAATGTGTAGCATTTGATCCTTCACTGCCAGCATTGAAGGAACAATATTATTTAATCATTCCAGAGAATTGTCTAATGCAAGGCTGTCAAAATCCTGGCTCATGGGCTGGATGCATTGTGCATTGGCCATGCCCATGCCCGGTTTAGAAAAAGGGGGAAAATGTCCCAATACATCACGTGATGCCGCCATGACGTGAGTCTGACACTGTTGGTCTAATGTATATAGAATTGGATTATTATTTTTTTCATTATTTCATGCAAGGGAACCAAGACAGAGTTCTTTGAGAACAGTTCTGCAGGATTATCCAATGTTGGATAGATGAAATAGCCAGTGTTTGTCTCTTGCATTGCAGTTTCTGCAATACTTTCTGATTGCCACCATTTTGATTAATTGTACCATTTGGTTTTGAAAGTTATATTTTTCAACTGTTCCCCCCCAAAAAAAAAATTATGTAGTTTTTCTTGGAAATATGGAATAGCTCCATGATGCCAGTTATTGATCATGATGTTATGATCATTGATAGTTCTCTCAATTTGGAGGAAATCTTCAGAAACTGAATTCTTGAACTAGTTCCATAATTGTCATGGATTGATTTCAGTGCTTGTTATCAAGATGACAAACCAATCTCACTGTTCTGGGGGTTATTTTTATTTCTGCATCTTCCATAGTTTGTTGCCAATGATCATCAGCTTGCAACAATTCTCTCTATATAGAAACATTTTTGAATGATGGAAAAATATGTCCATCTTACATCTCCAATGATTCAAAAGATTCTGGTCCTTTTATGTGATGAATAAGCAGTCTTAACTAGTAGAGCTCACTATTCATGGACAAATGGTATGCATGCAATCCAGAACATTAACTTTAAAAATTCTGGATAGTTGCTCCACTCTTTTCCTAATCTTCCTTCTTTGTCACCTCTTATTAGTCCAACTGTAGAATATTGGAATGTTCACATACTACTGTGTTTTTGAAAATGGATCATGTTTACAAAGATCCATAAATTTTGTTAAAGTGGTTTTTGCCATATCATTACTTCCCTAACATTGTCTAGAGCTCTGGAGTTCTTCAGAAGGTAAGTTTGCTATGGGTGACAAGGGGTGGAAAAATGAGGCCAATTGTTCTGACCCAGCCTTCATGAGCCCCACTCAACAGCCTACTCCTACCGCTGGCACCGATGATAACCCAGGCAGCCCCTCCATCTTCTCTGACTCCTCTGACTCGATTGCCATCTCCCCTGGCAGTCAAGGAACCACAACACCAATGGGGCTGAAAGGCCTGAAGGAATCCAGTGGGAAGGACTGTGGGGACCCAGGGAGTGGGGGGGGGAGCTTGCAGAGATTCAGTGTGGAGGGAAAAGCAGGTGCAAAGACTGTGGAGATCTCAAGGGCTGGAAGTGGAGCATGGGTGCCTCAGGATGTTGGGAGAAGACTTGGGAAACCTAGGGCAAGTGAGCCTGGACTTGCACCTAAGTGTCCCAGAACCTTCCCACCCATCCCACAACATGTAACCATGATTAGCTCCATTACAGTTGTATATTGAGGACTATCTGTATTTGTTTTAAAGCTGAAAGAGAATCACTGAATTATAGCATTAAAAAAAAAAGATATGCATAGAACTGCTAGCCATCCTGTGATTTTGTTTGCCGGGGCAGAACAAATACTAGATGGGCTTCAGCTATGACTGAACTTTCTACTACTCTGGCTTCCTGGGGCAGTAATATCTTGGTCCTGGATTCATCTGCCTTGCTTTCATATAAGTATGGGGACACAATGTTAGAGAGTTTATTTAAGTCATTTGATTTCTATGAATATTAATACTCTTGGTTTGTAGTCTGCAGGCAATGTAGACCATAAACCAATGGTCTACAATTCTATCTATATGCAGATAAAAGTATATGAGACTGGATACAAAATCATTTTGTACACAGTATATGTTACATCATAAAGAGAAAAAAATGTTGATAGATCATGTCAACTTAATCTTTTAAAACTCCCCATTTGTACTCTTAACCAGTAAAATGTCTTTAATGTTCCTTTGGGTTATTTTGATAAACGTAATCATATTGTGCTTCAAAAAAGACGTGATTTTTAGTTCAGGTCAAACAAGCACGACAAACAAAGATTGTTCAAAAGCTAAACGAAGAGGATTTGGCTGCCAGAACCAATTAGATAAGAACTATGAAGGAACAAGTCAATACTTCTGTTCTTTTGGACAGTCCATAAAAACAGTAGGAAAAGAGCCCGGTTAATTGTTCACCAGAGGGGCATCCCTTGTATTCTGATAATTGGGCTCTTGGTTACCTAGAATTCAGTCAGCAGAACAAGAGAACTGTGTTAATAGAAAACTCGATTCATGAAAAGAGAGTTAAATTCAAAGCTTAAATCATGAAAGACAGGGCATTTTGACATGAGAACTGACATGTGTGTTTCTGAGTTTAACTGATCTTTTTTAAAGCAGTAAAAAGAGAGCTTAATTTGGCCGTTGCTTTTGTGGAGCCATTTTATGATCATTTTGACTGTGGTCTTAATGAATGAAGCTTGTATTTTTTATTTTTTTTTTATTCCTTTTACTCTTCTGGCCGCTGGGTTTGTTTGCTACTCTGCATCATCTGTTTCTTTTTTATTCCAAATTCACTGGTTGTTTAAGCACACCACAAAAAAGACTGAAAGAGCAATTTCAAGGAATATTTAAAACTTGAACAGGCCTTTCCTCAGCTTCATTACTTGGTTTTAAAAATAGAACTATTCGTTTTTGTTTTGTTTTTTAAATTAAAGCCTTCAACTCTATTGAATTCAGATATAATGAATTACTTTACACCTTGATGAATTTCATTACTAGGGAGAAAAGATATTTTTATTTCAAAGTTTTTCTTGTAAAAGTTTCAGGAATCATTTTATTTCACCTATAAATTTTAAGAAATTATTTTGGTCAGAAAATAATGTTTTGAGGCTTTGGGGTTCTAGATCAAAATGTTTATTTGGCACAACGATTTTATTATCTTATTTTATTATTTTATTTTATTTTATTTATTATTATTCTATTTTATTCAGTTTCTATAGCTGCCCAACTTAATCAGTGATACACTGGTTGGCTTACCATTTCCATATTGCTGGACAACTTGTTACTTAATTTTAGCTGCCTGAAGTTTTATTTATCACTGCTTTTATTTTACTTTATTTTTGATTAGAGTATGTCAACAATAGTATCAAGATCAAAACTAAGAGAAAAGCAATGAGTGTTTAGCATTGTGTCTATATAATGTTATTTGGGTTGTACAGTCATCAGACTGGACTGGATTTGGCATTTTTATCCATCTATCAAGTTCCTCCCATGGATGTGGGATGACAACTGTTGTTGCCTAAGTAGATTAAAGATAATTCCTCATAATATAAGCTACCTTTTGCAATTGACTGATGGTGATTTTCTTAATGCTGATGACATTCAAGTGTACTCCACAAATTTTGGATTACATCAATGGTGCCTATCACTATTAGTACTATCTTTAATTTATGTTGCCACAGTTATTCTACTTACATTTGCAGGTCTTTGTATTTTATGATTTTCCTCCAATTCTTCTTCTTCTATTCCACAATGGTATTGCAATGTCCACTAACCAACTTTTTTTTTCTTTCTCTCTTATCGACAGGTGTTACGCCTGGCATGTTATGTGACAGGTACCTGTCTGTTTGAATTCTAAAGTACCAAATTTCAACATCTTCATTTTCTACTACTTTCTCTATTTCGTGGTACCACCAGTTCTTCTTTGCAGGTAAATGGTACTTCTTGCAGATCTTCCAAAGCATCATTGTTGCTACTTTGTCTTGCCATATTTTTGTAGTCAGTCTGTCTCCTGGAAGCAGCTAACCAGGTGGTCCACTGTCAGTCTGTCTCCTGGAAGCAGCTAACCAGGTAGTCCACTGTTTTTTCAAACTCTTTGCAAAGTCACATATGCTATTTGTTGCTTTCTTCTCAATTCTGGTTTTGTATGCATTTATTCTTTTTTTTTTAAAAAAAGCTTTTTTTCTATTAACATATTATTGTGTGAACAGCATGGGACCAGAGTGTCTTACATTTTAGTACAAATAATTCAATATTCTTCATATTTAATACAATTAATAATTTTATAAACTTTTAGTAATAATACACATTTTGTTGAATTACAATCTTTCCTTAATTATTCAATATTTCAATATATTATTTTTATGCCAGTCTCCATATTCTTGATATCACTCCTTTTTCTACAAATACAATACCAATAATCATATTTCTTGTGTTTAAAATATTTATATACTGTATTTTTCAGAGTATAAGATGCTCTGGACTATAAGATGCACCTACCTTTTTTGGTGAGGAAAAGTAGAAAAAGAAATCTCCTTCTGCCTCTGAGCAATTTTGCCTCATTGCAGCAAACAGCAAACAGCCTGCTTTACTTTCATTTTCGTTTTCAGCATAGCTTGATTAGTACAAGGAAAAAAAACCTGCTCCAGCAATTTACCTCTTTACAGCAAGCAGCAATGACAGCTGCGCAAAACAGCTGAGAACAAATCAGCTGAGAGTTGGGAGGCTGATCCAATCAACTTGTGCTAATTAGGCTGTGCTGAAGCTGAAAGGAGCTGTTTTTTCTTGCTGTTTGCTTGCAAGGAGGTAACTGCTGTGAGGCAGAGGCCAAAGGGTGGGGGCCAGGGGGTGGGTGGGGCTACATTCAGTGTATAAGATGCACCTAAATTTTCACCCCCTTTTAGAGGGGGAAAAGGTGCGTCTTATACTCCAAAAAATATGGTCGTTCTAATAGTAATACACAGATTTAGACTGAATTATAATCTACCATTATTTATCCCCTTTCTAATTTTTTTTATTATGCCACTGTCATATTTTAAAAATAAGTCTTTTTTAAACAAAACAAAACAAAACAAAACAGTGTCCTTTGTTTCCTTGACTGTTCCTTATTTTCTTCCTTTGTCACAAATCATCTTCTCTGCCAATTTAGAACAGCTGTGAATGATCATTGAAGGAAAAAGATGAGCAGGACAAGATATGAAGTAAACTTGACTTTGCAATTGTAATTAGCATTATTGGTGAGATAGAATGATATTTCAATACAATATGTTTCTGGTATCTCATGAAGTGGCTGCTTTATACTTTTAAGTCTCTGAATGCAGTGCAATAATAGAGCACTTTCCCTGATAAATGAATCTTCTGTGTTTTGCCTTGACTCCAAATCATATTTTGCACACATTTGTTTTAATTGTTGTTTAGAGAAAAAGAGGCTGTTTATTAAATCAGGGAGCAAATCAAACACAGATGATTACATTTCTATGTACCGTATTTTTAGGAGTATAAGATGCATCTTTTTCCCCCTTAAAAGGGGGTGAAAATTTAGGTGCGTCTTGTACACCAAATGTAGCCCCACCCACCCACTGGCCCCCACCCTTTGGCCTCTGCCTCGCAGCAGTTACCTCCTTGCAAGCAAACAGCAAGAAAAAACAGCTCCTATCAGCTTCAGCACAGCCTAATTAGCACAAGTTGATTGGATTGGCCTCCCGACACTCAGCTGATTTGCTCTCAGCTGTTTTGCACAGGGCTCTACTGCTTGCTGCAATTGCTTCAGGTAAATTGCTGGAGCAGATTTTTTTTCCTTATGCTAAAGAAGCTATGCTGAAAACGAAAATGAAAGTAAAGCAGGCTGTTTGCTGTTTGCTGCAATGGGGCAAAATTGCTCAGAGGCAGAGGCAGAGGGAGATTTCTTTTTCTTCTTTTCCTCGCCAAAAAAGATAGGTGCGTCTTATACTCCAGTGCATCTTATACTCCAAAAACTACAGTATGTGTTTTTTCCCTTTGCTTTATTGGAATATATATGTTTGGTTGCTGTGCCAAACTGTCTCTGGAAAAAAAAAAAAAACAATTGTAACCAGCCTGCCTCCCATTGAGGACCTGTATACTGCACACTAGAAAGAGGGCTGACAAAATAACTATAGACCCCTTACATCCTGGACATAAACTCCTACCCTCAGGATGCTGCTATAGGGCATTTCATGCCAAAACAACTACAACTAGACACAAACTTAAGACAGTTTTTCCCCCCACATGCCATCACTCTGCTGAACAGCCACAGTTCAGTTTATGTCTAAAGATATTTGCCCATGTAGTATGGCTTTATTGCTATTATCCTTCTCATCTTTCCTATTTACCTTCTCCTATTCGTATTTTATGATTTATCACTTTGTTGTTTGTGATTTATTATTGCATCTTATAATTTAATCACTTTGTATGTACGCTGAGAGTTTATACATTGGAGATAAATTCCTTGTGTGTCCAATCACACATGGCCAATAAAGAATATTCCAATTCTAATTCCAATTCTAATTCTAATATATTTATATTGCAAAATAGTTATATATTTTATCGTGTTTAATGCCTATCTTTTGCCTTGCCTCACTTTTCCTCACCTCACCTTTCCTCAGTGATTTAACTGTGTGCTTCTAGCTTATTAAGAGCGATATTCAGAATCTCCTGACAATTATTTATTTATTTATTTATTAGTGAATTCCTATACTGCCCTTCTCCCTGAGGACTCAGGGCGGTGTACAGCCAGAATTAAAAAACATGCAGGACAAATATTAAAAAACAATTAAAAGATATATAAATTTGGCCCAATTAAAACTCACTACCAATTAAAACATTTAAAACATTTAAAAACATTTAAAAATTAAAGCTCAATTAATCTGCAAAGATTAATCCAAGAATGCATTTTGCTTAAAATACATACCTTATTCTGAGTTTCAAAATTCTTAGTAAAAATCCCAGAAATAAGTAGGGACTAGAGAATTTACTTCTTTGGTATATGCCAAAGAAGCTTACCTTTTATCTAACCTAAAATAAGTATGTTTTAGGGCCAAATGCTCCATAATACAAATTAATTTAAACAAAGCAGTGTAACTATTATTAGCTAAAGGCATCCAATATAAGATGTTACATTAGAAGATGTAAAGATGGATGGAGCAATCAGACTTTTAAGAAACCAGACTGTTTATTGTAAAAATATTATCTCAGATCTCTCTAAGAGGCACTGTTAAAAAAAGTCCTGCCTATTATACAACAACAACCTAACTAGATTTGCCTGGAAGCAATTAAAATTATAGAGAGATAATTAAGGAGTGTGGGCATGGGTAGGTTTACCAAGAATAACAAATTATTATTATTATTATTATTATTATTATTATTATTATTATTATTATTATTATTATTTAATCTTTAGTGAGATTCACAGCCTTTGAGGCTGGTTAATAGCTCAGCAGCTCGAGTCCTAACCAAGGACCTAGGAACTGTTAAGGTATCGTCGGAGGATGTAAGCTGTTCCGAGTAAGGTGGTTTTTTGTAGAGTCAAAATGTTCAAGTCCGGCAAATTTAGAATTTCTAAATAGCGGGGTAGCCCTTTGGGTATTGCTCCAAGGGCTCCAATTATTATTATTATTATTATTATTATTATTATTATTATTATTATTACTATTATTAAACTGTTTTTATATTTTTGTTTTGTTTTTGTTTTGTTTTCAGAGGCCTCCTCCCCCATTTAATTTACAGTCTTAGTATTAATATTGATAATTTTAACAGAGGTAATGTTTTAATTTTATACCATTCTATTAGCAATCATAGATTTTACTTATCTTTTAGAAGTTTAATGGTATTATTAAAATGGTATTTTATGTTGGTTTGTGACAAAAGTAAAGTCTGAATGATGATATATATATATATATATATATATATATATATATATATATATATATATATATATATATATATATATATATATATATATGAAAAGTATTTTTTTTGACAAATGATATCTTACTGATGCATTATGCATTCCACAGCTTTATACAAGTATTAAATAGGCCTCCAGATGTCAAAACCAGTGTCTAGAAATGCATTAGCTTGTACATATCTTTGACTACAATGACACAAATCATTGTACACCTTTGGAGTTAAAAATTCTGAATAACTGAACCAATGACTCATAAATTAACAATATGACTTCATACATTTGCATAAAGATCTGAAACTGGTATAATAAGTGAAACACTATATATTAATACTTTTTATTTCTTTTATTGTATTATATTATATTGTTAAAATCTTGCTGCTTAAACAGGAATAAAGATACATTATGACATTTTTATAGTATAATAGCAAGGAGAATCAAGCTCAAGGCAATTTAACAGTAATTAAAGGAAAGCATTTTGAAGAAACAAAAAATGTAAATGTATATGCAAACTAGGCCTAGAACTCCAACTTCTATTATGTTATAAATATGGACCCTCAGTATTTTCAAGGTTGTACCATTTTCATAATTTATTTTTGAGCTTAGTTCTATTTTTATCACTCTGGTAATTTCCTTGATAATAATATTATATAGCTTAAATTAAAAAAAAAAAACTGTAAAAATATGTTCGCTTTCATTTTTATGTTCCTTGGAAAATGTTGTTGGTTTAAAAGCTAAATAAGACATAAACATGTCCCCCAATAATTAAATCTTAAAATGTAATATATACATAGTGAAATCTACATTATCAAAATTAGGCTTTTAACCTATTATCATGCCCAAGATCAATAATAAATACTTTACGATGTGGAACTAGAGGGTAGTGTGACCAAAGCAGGACCAGACCTAGCAAGTAAGGCTGATTTGATAAGTAGAAGCTCATATTTAGCTCCATATAGTACTATTTAGAAACATTATTCAGTTATTATGATTTGATAGGCACATCCTGCTTGTTCCACCTGGAAGATAACCCAATATTCATCTCCTGAAGGCAAAAATACCTCACTTCAACTTGCAAAGAAGGCAAACTCTACCCACCTTTACTGCTTGTAATGTTTTCTGACATCTAAATCAGTGCTATTCAGTCTACTTGCTGAACATCACTTCACTGAAGGCAAATACTTCTAATCTGATTGGTTTTGGTGCACTGTGGTGGCAATATCTTCTCCCTTCCAGTCAGACGTGGTATTCAGCAGGTTCTGATCAGTTCTGGAGAACCGGTAATGGAAATTTTGAGTAGTTTGGAGAACCGGTAAATACTAGTTCAGACTGGCCCACCCCCATCTATTCTCTGTCTCCTGAGTCCCAGCTGATTGGGAGGAAACGGTGATTTTGCAGTATCCTTCCCCTGCTATGCCCACCAAGCCATGCTCACCAAGCCATGCCATGCCACACCCACCAAGCCACGCTCACAAAACCAATAGTAAAAAAATTTGAATCCCACCACTGCTTCCAGTCTTCAATTGCTGTCTGTCTATGATTATTTACTCTTGCAACAATGAAACACATCTGAAAAATAAAATGTTTTAAACGTTGCCGAGAAAAAAATGCAAAAGAAATCTTGAAAGTAAGGGAATTATATTTGCAGGTGAAGAGAACATTTATTTATTTGTTTATGTAATTCATCTACTGCCTCAATCTTCACAAACACTAGAAAGTTAAGTGTTGAGAAAATGTAAGATACTACTTAAGTGCCTGTCTTAGTGTTAGTGCTGTTATCTGTCACCTCTGATTAGCTGGAAGACAAGAGTGTTAAATATTTATACTGAATACAGAAACATAGATTGTTCTCGGAAGTGTAGAACAGTCACCAAAAACAAGTAAAAATGCTTGATGTTCCAAGTTAGTATAGAATTATTCCTTGGACAGCAATTTGCATCAATAGTGCATTAAAAGAGGAACAGTGAGACTCTTATTTTATGGGTGCAGGAAACAAGGAGATGCTGTGAAGATGATGGTATTTGGAGAACCAGCTACAGATGTGGTCTGATCGGCTGTTTGGGAATCATTGGAATGGCAGGGGTGAAATAATGGAAAAGGCTCAGGTAGTACTTCAAGGGCCTTGTAGATACAGCTTTAGGGGATTAGGCAGTAGCTGCAGAAGATTACTGGATGGTGGCAATTTTCTTTTTGGGATTAGTGGTATAGGAAGTTAGAACCTACCCCTCTCCTAGGAAAATGAGATATTTTAGACAGAATATTTCCCCTAAAAGTGAGGTAGAAACTCAGCCCCCCCCCACACACATCTTTGTCAATTGGCCACTAAGGCCTGGCCCAGTCTATTCTACACAACAAGCCTCTTTCAGGCAGAGCCATAGTAGGAATTACCCAAAGTCCTTTCATTACATCATCACCCAGCAAGAGTCAACCACGCCTGGGATTCAAAAGACAACCTACAAAGTTACCCCTGCATGGCCCCATGGGAGTCTAACAACCAGTCAGAACACAAGCTCAAATTCAAAACCCAACAGAGGGCATAAAACCCAAGCACTCTCAGCATCTCTTCCCTTTTTTGCCCAGGTTCTCAAGCCATGGTTCATTAATAAACCTTCTTTCCAAGCAGCTTCCATGAATCCAGTGTCTTTTTCCCCACTTGGAACTGAACACAGATGGACATTTCTTCCAAAAGTGGTAAATTATTTTATTTGGGATGACTTGGCAGAATAGCAAGAGGAAGCAAACTATTGATGATATGGTTGGGTCAATCTGAATCCTGTCGCTACTGTTTAGTTCCCTGTGCTACACTGGCAGCCATTTTGCCTCCATCATGCCATAAAGAGTCAGGCCTTGGAAGAAATAGTGTGGCTCCTTTGGTGCTTGAGGTGCTTGGAGGTGTCTATAGTAGACCTCCAATACACATGGATTCAGTTACACACAAAATAGTTCAGAATTGTCTGAGATTGCTTTGGATGCAGTTTATATCTCCAACCTCTTGTTCTTTTTCTCCTTCAGGAATTTTGAAGGAACCTGCAGTCATTTTTTTTTTAATTTGATTTATATGCCCCCACTTCTCTGGAGACTCAGGTGGCTTACAATGTGTTAAGCAATAGCCTTCCTACTTTTGTATATTTATACAAAGTCAGCTTATTGCCCTCACAAACTGGGTCCTCATTTAACCTACCTTAGAAAGGTAGGAAGGATGGAAGGCTGAGTCAACCTTGATCCTGGTGAGATTCGAACTTACAGTAATTGCAGACAGCTGGTGTTAATCACAATGCTTTTAGTCTCCTGAGCTACCAGGCCCGTTTGCAGTATTGTTGAAACTGGTTCATAATTATTCTGAATTTTGTAAAGAAATTTGAAGTGGGGAATACAATACAAACATGAAGCAACATTGACCTAGTAGAATTCATCTCCCCCTACTTCTCTCTCATCAGAACAGAAGGCAATTGATTGAAGCAATTTCTGAATCTATTGTGAAGTATGCAATGCCTTTAACATCATATATAGTTAATGAGAATTCTGAAGAAACAGAAGCTAATGCATTGAAAGCATTTATAGTAGAAACAACACAAGATCCAGATGTCATAAGGCTGAAAGATGACAATGCGTAATCTTTTATAAGCATTGACATTGAGGAAGAGAAAAAAAGTGTTAGCGAGAGTTAGTACCAATAGGATTTTTTTTTTAAAAGAAAGAATCACAATCTAATGGAGATGAAGAAAGGCCAAGGCCAAAACTTTGATGAAGATGAGATGATGAATGAATTTTAATTTATTCTGATATTGCTTTTTGATTAATGCAGGTGCCACAAAAGTTGAAAGTGAATCTGGTTGAGAAGAAGTGAACCTCTTCAAAATAATAATTAAAAAATAACTCTTTCTCTGCAGGTCAATAACAAGGAGAAAAGAGCCAAGGATACAGTCAATATCAGAGAATCTCATGGTTTTATAAATCTTTACTGAACAGTGTAAGAATGTTGGAAATTTGGATAGTTTATTCCAAATCCAAGCATGGTTTGGGTTTTGTTGCGCACTGCAGATAATGAGAACTAAAGCTGGAACATCCAACTTATAACTGGCTTTAAAACATGGTAATTAAATTAAATTACCAGAAATTTCAGAAAATTAAATCCTGAAATGTCTGAAAATGAGATACCTCACTTGCTTAAAACAATGGAAAACTTTGGCAGTGGGACCTAACCTCCAGAAACTACTAATAAAAATGCATCAAATGGAACTGAAAAAAACAGAGAAAAAATGGAGAGCATTTTCACATAGGATGTAAATAAAAGCCTTTCTTTCTGTGGTCCTGGAGAGGACATGCCACCATCAGCAAACAAAAGATTTTTGGTGGGGTGGGAGCCAATTTTTAAGAAACACTTTATAAAAATTAAATATGCTATTTTTTAATTATTTTTTGAATAATAATATTCAAAAGGGAGGTCGATTTAATTCTTATCTCCAAATATTCAAAATGAATTCATTCATATTTCGGAAAATTACACTTAAGAAAAAAAACAATGTACCAATAGATGAGAATGTTTATAGCTCAAGATTGAACTGTGGGCATCAGCTTCCGCTCTTTCAGTGCTTACTAGCTTGACTGCCATGGAATGGGGGAGGGTGGAGCTACGGGGATTCTTGGGTGGGAAGCGAGCTGGAGGAAAAGGAAAGTGAATCTTTACTGCACCATTTTCTTTGAAGCTGATAACATTTCAAGGTCAATGGTTGTGGCATAGCCAGATGATGACACTGCCAGATGTGTGCTCCCACCTGACCCCTGGAGGACCTCTGGAGGATTGGATGATTTATGCTGGACAGTTGGGGGGGGGATGCTTTCTATATGTGATTTTTGTGCCTTTGCTTCAGACCTTGCTTTTCTTTGACTTCATTCAATTCATATTCAGTAAAAGTTACCTTTCTCTATGAGTCGGGGTTTTTCTTTCTTGGATAATGAAAGGAGGCCGTCCTGACATTAAGCAAGGTCTCAACTTATCAGCCATCCCGGAAAACTACCGAGGGGGCTGAACAAACAATGTCTGATCAAGACAGTGACCAGATCAGATGGGAGCTGCTGGCTCTACAATTTTGTCCTACCAGCCGGGGGGAGGGGAGTCTCAGACTCAATGGCAAATTTATGGCTGGAAGAAGAACCAGAACAAGCCAGATGGTCGTTGGGAGTAGAGACGCTACCAGAATTAAAAAAGACTCCCTACTGAGTAACAAGCACCAGACCCTGGAAGGGAGAATTTGCCTGGATGTAGGAGCAGAAAGAAAGTTTCCTGGTAGTCCAGGCTCTGCAACTTCTGAAGGAAGCTGAAGAGAGCCGCAGAGGCCGAGAGAGGTATGTTTACCCAATGAGAAAGAGGGAGACCACCCCAGGGGTGAACCAGAGTCTGCTGCTTGTGGGGGAGAGAAAGAGCAAGCTGGTGAAGGAACATCCCAAGCCTCCGGAGCTCAGGCGAGAGATGCAGCTGGGACCCCGGCATTACAGGCTCCACCCCAGAGGCAAAGAAAGCCAAAAATTCCCCCCATACCAGAAAAGTTCAGAGGAAAAACCTTGGGGTTTTTCCTGACCCAAGTATGGTACCATATGCAGGACTGGGGGGGAGAACTTCTTGTTGGATGTGGCACAAGTGAAGTGTGTTACCAAAGCCCTAGAGGAGTGGCAGCTGAATGGATGGTGGGGCTTCACAATAACAGCTCCCCCCTGCTGAGAAATTATGATCAATTTATGAGAGCCCTCAGAACACTTTTTTGAGGACCCTTAGCCAAGCGGAAGGTGAGAATCAGAATGAAGGGCATTCAACAGGGCCGGATATCGGTGGAGTACACCCAGGAGTTCCATGAACTGGCACTCCACATGAAAGGGTGGTCAGAAGTGGCCCTACTAGAGAATTATAAAAATGGATTGAATGAGGACATCTACAAAGATTGCCATGCATGGGGGGGTCCCCGAAGATCTGCAGAGCTGGTACGTGGTGGCAGCGGACGTGGAGATTGACCTGGCTCCGTGATCCATAGTGGCCGCACTTGGGGTCAGCCATCCTCCACATGCCACAAGGGGGCACCAAAGGCAGCAGTGGGGAAGACAGGGCCCAAGCCAAAATCCTCCACATGTTTCAAACGTGGGAAGGAGGGGCACCGAGCCACTGAGTGTTTCTCCAGGCCAGCGCCCAAGACGACCGCTCCTGGAGGGAAGAAGGCTGATAAAGCACCTGCGAAAGCCTGCAAGATCACCCTGAAAGGAGAAGTCATTGAGTTCGCTCCCTGGAAACAGGGTGAGTTGGGAACTCTGACCATTGCGGATGACAGCAAGACTGACACCGATTATGACGACAACAACCTGGTGAGTCACAATGGGAGCCCCATGATCATCCCAGTAGAATTAAGGGTGCCATCCACCGAGGCCCACGGGCAGATGCCAGTCCGCCTAGACTCTAGATGCACCAGGTGCATAATCAGCCCAGATGTGGTGAAGAAGATGGGCCTAAGACTAAAAGCATTGAGAAGGCCCATCACATTCTGTCAGTTAGACGGATTGGTGGCAGGAGGGGACCCAGCCAGTTTTGTGACCGAACCAATCGAGATGCAAAAGGGAGATCACCTGGAGACTCTTAGTTTTATTGTGGCCCCAGGCATGGAGTGGCCCCTCATGCTTGGACTGCCTTGGCTCCATAAGTGGGACCCACACATAAACTGGAGAATGGGAGTTTTGCACATTTGCTCTGAGAAACCAGAGAAAGAAAGGGAAGAACCCCATTGGTGGACGGAGTGGAAATCTAGGGGATGACAATTGCAACAGACCACATTGAGGGGGAGGAAAAGATTCCAAAGGAGCATTGGGACCTCTGGGAGATTTTCAGCGAGAAGGCCTCAGACGTGCTGCCCCCCCCCCCACTGGCCAATGGACTGTACCATTGAAATACTTCCTGGAGTAAAACTCCCTAAGCCAAAAATCTACCCCATGACCCCCCGAGACAAAAACCTACAATGGGGTTTTATCCAACTGGCCAGGCTGAGGGTGGCAGCACCGGTACTTTTTCGGGAGAAGAAGGATGGGTCCTTTCGCTTAGTGGTTGACTACAAAAATCTGAATGACATTCGCATAGAAAATGTCTACCCCCTGCAGCTCATGAAGGACATGGTAGCCCACCTAGGCAAGACGAAAATTTTCACCAAATTGGATTTACGGGAGGCCTACTACAGAGTCCGGATTAAGGAAGGGGATGAATAGAAAATGGCTTTTAATTGCCTGCTGGGATGTTTCCAGGTTTGGGTGCTCCCTTTTGGACAGCAAGGAACCCCTGCTGTCTTCATGCAATTAATTAACAAAGTAATTAATCAATGAACACCTCTACAAGGGGGTGCTTGTCTACTTGGATGACAATCTTATATACACCAAAAACATGGACGACCATGTAAAATTGGTGAGGACCATTCTGAAAAAACTCAGGGCTGCCGAACTTTATGCCAAACTATCAAAGTGCGAATTCCACCAAAACAAAATTGACTATCTGGGGTACCGCATCTCGTCCGAGGGAATTGAGATGGATCTGGAAAAGGTCCGGGCAGTGTTGGAATGGGCCCCACCACGCACCCGCAAACAACTACAGAGTTTCCTGGGATTTGCTAACTTCTATAGACAGTTCATCCCCTCGTTCACCAAAATCGCGTTGCCAATTACAAATCTTTTGAAGACAAAAGGAGAAATAAAACCAAAGCCCTCCCGGGCCCTCGAATGGACTATGGACTGTCAAGCAGCATTTGAAAAAGCATTTGGTTGTTTGCTGCTCAACCAGTCCTTAAACATCCTGACATGGAAGCCCCTTTTGTTGTATAGGCTGACGCCAGCGACGTACCTGTAGGGGCAGTACTACTGCAAATGAATGCAGAAGGAAAACTGCAACCCTGTGCCTATACCTCTCTGTAAGTTGACGGAGACTGAGAGGAGATGGGCCATATGGGAGAAGGAAGCTTTTGCAGTTTGTTGGGCACTATTAACGTGGAGACAGTTCCTTAAGGCGGCTAAGCACCCGTTTGAGGTGTGGACTGACCACAAAAACTTGGAAGCTTTAAAAATGCCTCGTAAACTGTCCCCAAAGCAAGTCCTCTGGGCTCATCACTTCAAATATGAAAATGGAGTTGGGGTTTTTCTTTCTTGGATAATGAAAGGAGGCCATCCTGATCCCCAGTGGGGGTCCTTGGTGCTCTCTGAGCTTGGTGGCTTTCTTGCAGATGTTTCATTACCAAATTAGGTAACATCATCAATGTTAGAAGGCTGGATATTGAAAAAAGCAAAATACTCCAGAGAGCACTTTCTACATTTCACACACTAATCAAATGTGTGATTGGATACATCCATATTGAAGACTGCAAAGTTGAAACAAAGGAATCATTCTTGGGCTTTTTTTCCTATTTCTGGGAAGAGTGCAATTGCCCTCTCAGAAGAGTTCTTAAAATCACATCATCGTCATCATCATTATCATCATCATCTTCTAAATATATATGCTTTCCAGTTCCTAGCAACTCTGGGAACTTTACAAATTGTTAAAAAGAGGAAAAGTGAAAAGATCCCTACGGATGAGAATGTTATTAAGAAAATATTAGAATGTGCAGAAATGAATAGATTAACACTTGCAATTAAAGAAAAGGAAGATTCTGATTATTGTAATATATGGGAGTTATTCTGTTATGTCCTTATAAGGACATCCGCCCTGATTGGCTGCTAGCCATCGGGCGGGAGATTTGAATCCCTGGCAAGGGGCGGGCGTCTGCCGGGAGCGAATATAAGGAGAGCTCCGGCAGCACACCAGTAGTCTTGCTACTGTTTCTGCTCCTAATAAAAGTTACTTATGTAACGAGCTGGTCACGTCTTCCATTCCTGCGCCGATCTAACACTGGCGACAAAGGACTAGAGAGAAGAAATGAACCTCACGGCACCAAGCCAACAAGACCAAGACTCCGGCACCTGAAACTACAGTAGGCATTCCAAAGGCATGGCATCCGCTGAAGTCACTTTGCCAGCCCTTGCTCCTTTCTGCCCAGGGAAGGACAAGTGGAAATCCTACGTAGTGAAATTCCGGCAATACCTGAGAGGCAACAACATCAGGGATGCCGATGATGACCGGAAAAAGGGCATTTTCCTGGCCAACTGCGGCTCCGAGGTCCTCGACATGGCAATCGATCTCGTAGCACCACGAGACATCGAAGAAGTGCCATGGGCAGACCTGCTGCAAATCCTGGAAGACCACTATGCCACAACAGGAACACCGGTGGCGAACCGTTTCACCTTCCATCAGAGGGACCAGATGGAAGGTGAGACCATCAAGGAATTTGTGGCCCCCCTACGCCAGATCGCAGCCAGCTGTGAGTTCGACCACGTGGACAATGCCATCGCTGACCGTGTGGTTTTCGGCATGAGGGACAGAGGCCTGCAGAAGAAATTCCTGAGCAGGAAGAAACTCGTGCTCAAGGATGTGGTGGAGGAAGCCACCGCATCCAAAATCTCGGAGAAAGCAGCTGCTACAGTAAGCAGAGCAAAGGGAATCCACAAGATTCGCTCCACAGCGCAATCACCAACAGAGGATTCCACAGCTGGATCCGAGTCGGAGGGGGAGTCCACCGTACACAAAGTATCCAGACCCCCAAGGCGGGAAACCGCCCAATGGAGCTACAAGGGGGAGCGCTGCGCCAGCTGCAGAGGGGACCATGCCAGGGCGACCTGCAAGTGGAGAGATGCGACCTGCCGACGCTGCAACAGAAGGGGTCACATCGCCGAAGCTTGCAGAGCCGAGGAACCAGCCCCAGAGCCCTCCAGCCACCGTCCCCGTGAGAATCGGAAGGAGTACCAGAGAGCATCCAAACGGTCCTCTGACCCTTCCAGACGCAGAGACGACGAGTTTCCACCAGACGACCATCACACACACGACTTCGGACAATGCCACCAAGTTCCACGTGACCATCCACATGGAAGGAGCACCCTGCAACATGGAGGTAGACTCGGGCTCGGTCTACTCCATCATGGATTGGCAGCAGCTGAAGCGCCTGCATCCCAGCATCACCAAGCGAGAGCTGAAGCCACTACACTCCAAGCTCGTTGACTTTGGGGGAAACCCCATCGGAGTGTTAGGAAGAGCCTACATCCGAGTCACCTACAAAGAGTTCGAAGGCAAGCTCCCCATCACCGTCGTGAAGGACAGCCGACCGAACCTGCTAGGAGTGGAGTGGTTCAAGCCACTGGGGCTTTCAATCGAAGGCATCAACTAAATTCGCAGGGACGAACTCGACAACCTCATCGAAGAGTTCAAGGAAGTCTTCGATGGTAAGCTGGGGAAATTTGTGGGGAGGCCAATCTCTTTCAACCTGGACAAGGGAATCACCCCAATTAGGCTCAACCCCCGCCGAGTTCCGTTTGCCCTGCAGCCCAAAGTAGACGAGCAGCTGGATAAGCTGATCGCCCAGGGCGTCCTGGAACCGATCGATCATGCTTCATGGGAGACCCCCATTGTGACCCCACTGAAGCATGATGGGTCTGTGCGCATCTGCGCCGACTACCGGTGTACCATCAACAAGGCGTTGGCACAGAGCGCATACCCAGTCCCAGTGCTGCAACACCTGCTGCATTCCCTGGGATCTGGATCAATTTTCGCGAAACTGGACCTGGCCCAGGCTTACCAGCAACTGCCAGTAGACGAAAAAACGGCGGAGGCTCAAACAATTGTCACGCACAGGGGGGCATTCAAATGTAACCGCCTCCAATTTGGAGTCAGCGCTGCCCCCGGCATCTTCCAATCCATGATGGAACGCCTTCTCCAAGGCGTTCCAGGGGTGGTGCCTTACTTCGACGATGTGCTCATCTCTGGTGACTCAAGAGCTCAACTCCTTGAAAGGCTCAGGCTTGTCCTGCAGCGATTCAAGGCCAAGGGCTTGAGGGTCAGGCGGGACAAGTGCATCATAGGAGTACAGGAAGTCGAGTTCCTGGGCTACCTCATCGATAGCACAGGCATCCACCCCACCAAATCAAAAGTGGAAGCAATCCATGAAGCTCCAAGCCCAAAAAACAAAACGGAGCTTCAGGCTTTCCTTGGGTTGCTCAACTTCTACGCCATTTTCTTAAAACAGAAAGCCACAGTTGCTGAGCCGCTCCACCGCCTGCTGGGGAAATCGGCTTCCTGGAAGTGGGGCCAGGAAGAGGAAGCAGCGTTCCGGGCCATCAAAGGACTATTGACGTCCAAAAGCGTCCTCATCCAATACAGTGAGATGCTGCCCATCAAGCTGACTTGTGATGCGTCTCCATACGGGGTGGGGGCAGTCCTCAGCCATGAACTGCCCAACGGCACGGAAGCCCCAATTGCCTACTTCTCTAAGACGATGTCCGGCGCGGAGCGCAACTACAGCCAGCTGGACAAAGAAGCCCTGGCCATCGTGGCTGGAGTGAAGCGCTTCCACGAATACCTCTACGGAAGAAGCTTCACCGTAGTCACCGACCACAAGCCACTCCTGGGACTCCTCGCAGGCGACCAACCCACCCCGACCTTCATGTCCCCACGGATGACGAGATGGGCCATCTTCCTAGCCGGCTACTCCTATAGGCTCGTGCACCAGCCAGGCACAGCCATAGGAAACACCGACGCGCTCAGCAGATGCCCGTCAAAGAATCCAGTCGAAGACCCAGCCCCCACGCTCCATCTACTCCATATAGATGATGACGCCAGCTGTCCGGTGTCATCCGCAGATGTGGCCGTCCACACCCAAAGGGACCCCACACTCCGTCAAGTGAAGTCCTGGATCCTCAGAGGGTGGCCATCGGAAAAGCCAGAGGAGAAATTCAGCCCATTCGCCAGGAAACAGAAGGAGCTGTCCACCATAAAGGGCTGTCTGCTATGGGGAGACAGGGTGCTGATCCCAAGCACTCTGCAATGGCGGACGCTAGAAACGCTGCACAAAGGGCATCCGGGCACCGTCCGCATGAAGGCCCTGGCACGGAGTTACGTCTGGTGGCCCTCCATGGACAAAGACATTGAGCAATGGGTCTCCAGATGCGACCCGTGCCAAGAAGTTCACCCAGCGCCACCGCAATCCGAAGTCGCGAAGTGGGAGACCCCCAGCAACCCCTGGTCGAGGATACACATCGACTTCGCGGGCCCGATGAAAGGGCGACACCTCCTCATCGTGGTAGATGCCTTCTCCAAGTGGCTCGAGGTGGTGCCCATGGCATCTACCACAACTGAAGCGACGATCCGAGCCCTGCGCCGTCTGTTCGCCACACATGGACTACCGGACGTGCTGGTCTCGGACAACGGCCCCCAGCTCACATCCCTGACCATGGAGTCCTTCCTGGCAGGACTGGGCATCCGCCACGCCCTGTCCGCCCCCTACAGGCCGGCCGGAAACGGACAAGCAGAACGCATGGTCAGACTGACCAAAGAAGCCCTCACCAAGATGGGCCCGGGAGACTGGCAAGAACGCATAGACAACTTCCTCCTCACCCAGCACATCACGCCACATGCCACCACCCACAAGAGCCCGGCCGAACTGCTGATGGGCAGAAGGTTGAGGTCACCCTTGGACCGGCTGCACCCCCAATACAGCCCGGAAGTGACCGCAACCGCCAGCCGCCCGCTTCGCGCCTTCAGCAACGGAGATTCAGTTTTCGCGCTGAATTTCAACGGCTCTCCCAAGTGGCTGAAGGGGAAGATTGCCAGCACAACCGGCCCCAAATCCTACACCGTCGAGTTGGAAGATGGACAGGTCTGTAGACGGCACATCGACCAACTCCGAAAAAGGGGGGGCACACGAAAACCATCCTGACGAGGGAGGCCTACAACACCCCGACGAGGTAGGCCTCCAACACCCCGGCGAGGTAGACCCACCACACCCAGAGGAGGTAGGCCTACAACACCCTGGCGAGGCAGAACAGCGCCATCCCGACGAGGTCGGCCCAGCCCACTACCAGGTACTGTCACGTCGGCAGTCCAGCGAGGTAGACCGGGGCCAACCGCACGGGGGATGGCAACACCAACCCAGCCAGGTGGGCACCCGGCACAACAGGGCCAGGGAACACCAACCCAGCCCGCAAGTAGACCGGGACCTGCCCAGAGGAGGAGCAGCGCACCCAACCAGTGACGGCAGCCATCACCAGCCCAGCCCGGGAGACCGCAGTTCCAGGCGAGTAGACCGGGACCCAGCCAAGACGGGCACCCCACTACCCATGGGCGAGGGTAGCACACGACTCCCCGGCGAGAGGGACCCCCGCCCATCGCAAAAGACAACCTGGAAACAACAACCCAACCAGGAGGACCCCAGGCACCACCTGACAGTAGACCAGGGTCTAGGGGGAAGGGAAAGCCGACAACAAACCGGCGAGGCAGACGTACACCACCCCGGCAGGGGAGACCTCCGCCGCCCCGCAGAGGTAGCCCCTCAACAACATCCCAACCAGGTCGACCACCGCCAACCAGACGGGGAAGACCTACGCCAGCCCAACCGAGGGGACCAATGCCACCCCTGCGAGGTCGGACAGCACAACACAAGCCAGCACCACCCGCAGTCAGCGGACCGGGCCCGAGGGCACCAAACGGAACCACCACCCGAACGGCAGCAAGCCGGACCACGACCGAACCACAGCGCCCGGGGGACCAGGGAAGAGCAAGCAATGGACTTACCGAGGCTCAGACGCTCTTCCCGGGTCGGAACCGAGCGACCGAGACGAGGCAATAGATCCACAGGCCAGGAGGAAGACCATCAGAACCAGCCATCCAAGGTCTGCGGTCCGGCCGGAGGCGCTGGGGGTGACCCCGCTCACTCGACAGCTGAACCAAGCCCGGTTCCGGAGAAGGAACCAGGAGACGAAAGAGCCCCGTCCGTCCAGGCCGGAGACAGAGAAGAAGTGGGACTGCGCAGGTCAGCTAGGGTGCCGAGGCGTCCTACGTACCTGCGCGATTACGTGACTTTTGTGAACGAGATTGACAGTTCGGACTAAGGGGGGAGGAGTGTTATGTCCTTATAAGGACATCCGCCCTGATTGGCTGCTAGCCATTGGGCGGGAGATTTGAATCCCTGGCAAGGGGCGGTGCGTCTGCCGGGAGCGAATATAAGGAGAGCTCCGGCAGCACACCAGTAGTCTTGCTACTGTTTCTGCTCCTAATAAAAGTTACTTATGTAACGAGCTGGTCACGTCTTCCATTCCTGCGCCGATCTAACATATTCTATCAATGGCTAGAGAACAAATATGAAAATTAGAAAGAATAGCAGAGAAGTGAAATATGGAAAATGTTTTAATAAAGTTAAACAAGTTAAAAAGATGATTGTTATAATAGTAGGTATGTAAGGTATTAGTATTAAGTTAAGAATAGACAAAATATTAAATATGGCTGTAAATCTTAATTGTTATTGCACAAAATATTTGTACCCAGATGACACACTGTTTAATGAAAGATGAAATGTTTGTATTAAAATAAAATAAAAAAAATATTTAAAAAAACTCCAAATTGTTAAAAAGCATTTGAACACAAAGAAACAAGAATACCTCTTCCCCTTCCCCCACTAAAGTTGGCAGAGATGACAAAAATAGATGGAAACAAAGAAAAAGGAAGCTTCAGGCATCCTCCCCAAGCCCTGAGCCAAGATCCAGGTTTCCTGGCCTCTCAAAACACCCTCAAGGTTGGAGGAAAACTTGGGGAAACCTATCTCCAGAAGGTAGGTGCTGCAACAGAGAAAATATGCTTCCAGGATCCCAATAGTGACAGACTAGACATACATCTCTCCTGTGGGTCAAAGATGTAATAATGCTGCAAAGGTGTTCAGGGTGAGGTTCAGGCAAATGTAAAAGAAAATAAGTCTAAATGTTTATCTAAGCTTTGTGCAAATGAAGCACTGAACCTTTGTAGAGTTTAACTTTTTCAGTTCTTTATGTGCAACATTTTCTGAATTTTTTTTTTGGGGGGGTGGCGGGGGGAATCCATTCCTTTCAGAATCATTTCATTAACTAAAAGTGAAAAAACTTTCTTGGACAAGTTGAAGTCCTCGTTATGAAACCATACATGCAGTACAGACAAATTTTGGTGAGGCCTATGAAGACATCAAGGACTGTTAAAAGATGACTAGATGGGAAAGGCTGATGGCAAAATGGCAGGCTGCTATGGACACCCATTGCAAGAGTCTGTTTTGCATTTTTTCCCCCTGTCAGCTACAAGGATGGCATGAGAGCTGTGAAGCTGATTATTTACTCTGCAAGCTTCTTTTCTGGATAGGTCCACATGAACTTGGACTGTTTGATTCTCAATGATATTTTTCCCATTAGAGCACTGATTCTCTTCCTTTGGTGAGGACTAAGGAGCGGGGATGAAAGGGGGATTGAAGACAGAGTGGTTGGGAATGAAGGAGACTCTTTTATTGAGTTGACTCCCCTGATGGTGCTCAGAAGATGAAGTGCTTCAGGAGATTCAATGTCCCCTATCTTGGATGAATGGAATGGGAGGAGATCTCCAGCCTTGGAAGCTAGGAGGAATGTATTCGGGGGTTATAGGTGCCTTGTAAGGGTCTAGAGCAGAGGTCTTCAAACTTGGCAGTTTTAAGACTTGTGGACTTCAGCTTCCAGAATTCTCCAGCCAGCATAGCTGGCTAGAGAATTCTGGTAGTTGAAGTCCACAAGTCTTAAAGCTGCCAAGTTTGAGGGCCCCTAGTCTAGAGTGACTCAGAATATTTAGGTGTGATGGGCATAGGAAGTTATGGTGGGAGATTGAAAGTGGGCCTCTCTTGGGGAACCTGAGACCATCATTTTATATGGGTTTCACATTCTAGCTCCTTGAACTCTACCCCAGTGCCAGTCATTGTCTTGGCTTTTGGCTGTAATTCAATGAGATGAGATGAGAGGGTTGACTTACCACGCATTACCGAGACCTAAAAGAATCCAAAATGGGGGGTGGGGGTGATTCTTTCAGAAATGTGCCCTGCTGAGTTTCAGATATGATATCAGCTGAGACACGAGGGAAAGGATAGAGCTGTGACAATTATCATTTTGGAGTCTCTTAGGGCTTTCAAGAGCACTAGTCCTCAAGCTGATGGATGTGAGACTCTGTTCGTTAAGTTGAGCTCTAGGAATCAGCCTCCCCATTGTATGGCAACCTTCCTGTCTGAGCTTCTAGCATCTATTTCAGCATTGTCAGTGAAGTACTCCAGACGTACGATCTTGAGGGACTTCGATTTTCCTTTTCTAGGTCTATGATCTGAGGTGGCTCAGGAGTTCATGACTACTAAGCCAATGTTGGGCTTATCACATGTCATCTATATTCTTTCTGAAGTGGCAGAGTAGTTAGAATGCAGTACTGCAGGCTAACTTTGCCCACTGCCAGGAATTCAATCCTGCTCAAGATTGAGTCAGCCTTCCAGATGGCCAGTCCACATGTGCACACCGGAAACCAGAAGCTCACCTTCCCAACACGTGCATGCATGCCAGGGAGCTGCTCTTCCAATTTCTGGAAGTCCCGTGCACGTGAAGACCAGCTAGCCACATGCGTACCAGAACCAGGAAAAACCACGGATGACGGCTGGTGTGCCACTTCCAGCATGCATGCCATAGGTTCACCATCACGGATATAGGTGTTTCCTTTTGTGGAAGACAGATTAATATGTAATAGTTTGATAATTTAATTGTGAGAGAAGATTGTGTTCAATAATCAGGCACCATTTCCACATGACTTCCAAGCACAAAATGAACAGAAAGTATCATTTTGTGCTTTGTCCCAGGCAGCAACATGTCTTCAGAAGGCTCTGTGCTCTTTGCTGTAGTGTAATGAATGATTATTTGTTATAATATTATACAACAGAGAAAAAAAATATTTTCATAAATGTTATATGTTTTAATCTTCATAAGATTTCTTATTGTTAATAATTTCTTTGGTCATCTGACAGATGCTTTCAATACTCAGAACTTTCACTTCAAAGTAGAGCTCTATTTAACTTAACTGCAATTAATGAAATTGAAGGAGACACCGAAACAAAACAAAGTAACCAGATTCTATAGCAGTGCCTTTTGAATTCATACGTGTTTATTTTGAAAAATGTTAAGGATTCCCTGCATGATAGTAAATTATTAAAAAAAGCTTTTATTTCCAGTATCATTCTTTTCTTCATCTTGGGCTTTTATAGAATGAAAGACATTATCTTTGAAATTGCCAAGAATACTAAATAGTACAATTCAAAAATAGTTGAATGAAGACTTAGATGAATGTAGATCAAAAACGGGGGAAAAATTCTTGGCTTTCTTGACAATGCCAAGAATTGGGGATGACTGCAATGCTATTGCTTAAAATAATGTTATCTTGACATTATTTCATGATTAAAAATATTAATCATGAATATAGAAAAATATTATGTAGGTGTTTAAAAGCATCTACATAACTTTAAAATATAAAAGTGAGTTCATTAATTCAGGCTTTTTCTTGACCTGTTCCCCTTTGTTGAACCTGAGCTAATTTTTCAAAAAAAAAAAATAAAAAAAATCATACCTACCATGCATTTTTGACCTGGAAATCAAGAGGACTAGCGGCAAATATTTCATCCTGCTCAGTTTGACTGAAATGAAAATACTTCAGGGAATAGGCTGTAGAGGCTGGTGGCAGAAGTGGTAAAATAAAGCTAATAGTTTCCAGCAAAATGAAGAGTTCCACAAACTCAATTGAGTAATAAACAGGCTAAATGAAACTGTAGCAGAAAGACTTAAATTCAATAACAATTCACAGACAAAGCCTTCTAGCTAAGTTCCATTCCCTAAGCAACAGAAGAGAAAGGCTAAGTTTCACAAAGATTGAAAAAAACATCATCAGAATACACACAAAAAAAATCAAAGGTAAGAAGCATACTTCTTTGGTCTATCTCAGGACTGTCAAACTCCCGGCCCATGGTCTGGATGCATCATACACGCCTCTCGGCCTCACTTAGCTGCCTGTGCGGATTCCCAGATAAGACAAACAGCCAACAAGCAGTGAAGCAAACCCGTGCCTATCATCCCCCCCCCTCCATAGTGTTCGTCTGGCGTGTGACACGATGAACCTTTCCTCAGGCCATCGAGGTGTCGAGGGTTGCTTGATGCTCCACAATGTCCATGTCCAGTTTAGCGAAGGGGGAAAAAAGTCCTGATACATCACGTGACTCTACTGCAACGACATGAGTTTGACACCCCCGGTCTATATGATTGCTAGGCAATATGATCTGGAATTCATAATTCGCTCATCACCTTGTGTTACCATAACTATCTTAAACCGTTAGAGCATTCATTTAACTTTTCTTGTATGATCTGCTGCTTGCCTTTCAGCAGCAGCAAGGAAAGGTGTAATTTGGTTATTTTTTTTATTAGGAATGATGGGCCATCTAACATGGGATAAATGATGTTAACAGTTTCTTTGTCAATATGCTCATTGGTATATGGACCTAACAGAAGTGTTGCTGCTGCCACTCTCGGGGTCTCCATCAGTAGTGGGTTTTAATTTCGTTCGCTACTGGTTTGCTTGTGGGCTCTGCATGTGCAGAGAAGTCCGGGTGGGTAGTGGAGCTTTTCATTGCTGCCGCTACCAGTTTGCCTGATCTGGGGCAAACCAGTAGCAACCCGCCACTGGTCTCCTACTAGAGACTGCTTTCCTGCATTCAATCTCTTTGTTTCTGCTCACTACAATAAATTCTACTGTGGAGATTGTTTCCTTTGTTTAGAAGACACAAACTTCTCAGCATCAAAGTGTTGTGGCTCCGCCCTCTGAGCCTGTCTCATTGGAGGAAGAAAGCTCCGAGCATGAGGAAGAGGAGTCGGCCAGGCCTCCCTCTCCAGGCCCCTCCCCTCTGGCACTGTCTCAGGTGCCAGCCGAGGGAGAGGAGATTAGCAGGGAGACAGGTGGCTCAGATGAGAGCGACGGAGAAACATAATTCCTGGACGCACGCCTCCGAAGGCGTGATAAACGATTGCAGCAGCTCAGGAGGCGTGCTAGGGATTAGAACTGAGTCACTGGACCACACCCCAGAGACTATATAATAGAGGGTGGTGGCCAGTGATCCTTGTGACGAACAAAGTAAACCTTGGATAGTCACTAAAGCCTCATCAGGAACTGCTGAGAGAAATATTTATTGTTGTTGGACGTTTGGATGCTGAGTATGTTATCTGTCTGTTTTCTGTGGAAATAAACGCACTTGGCAGACGGTGTGTAAATCGGTGCCAAAGTTGGAGATAAGGACCTGGGTGTGTGCCAAAGTGTTTCCTTAACCCTCGGCTGGCTGTGTGTGTGTGTGTGTGTGTGTGTGTGTGTGTACGGAGACAGATCACAAAGAAGAGTCTCCAATTCAAAAAGCAAGGCAATGGACAATGAAAACACAACAAAACAATGTGGGTGGGGAATGTGCAGTCTATTTGCAAGTCCCTTTGCTTTATAACCTTCTCTACAGCAGCCACTACACTGTAACATTTGATAACCTATGGAAGCTATTACATTGACATTCTGTTCCTAAAACTGCTGATTAGTGTTTCTCCACTTAATGGATAAGGATGAAATAGATTTTTCATATCTACCATCTTAGTTAACATCTTGTGAAGCCGACTCAAGTAATGAAAAGCCCAGAACAATACCTGCCCATGATTACCGCAGAACATTAATTGAACAAACACTAATGAACCTAATTAGTGCCACAGAGAGCACTGGCTTCATGCATGTTTAATTCCAAATGCAGTGGTTTAAAAATGCTAATGAGAGAGATTAGTGAATGCCAATATGAGGATATTTTGAGGAATCTTGGTTAATCCAAGAGCTCTCAGAACACAAGGGCTTAAAGAAAAGAAGAAAGTAGCTAGTTAAGTTTTAAAATATAAATTATACCATATCAAGCAAACACATATTCGCCCTCCATCGGTAGAATATATGATACTATATTCAAGGGTGAAATTCAGCAGGTTCTGGCAGGTTCTGGTGAACCAGTAGTGGAAATTTTGAGTAGTTCAGAGAACCAGCAAATATTACCACTGGCTGGCCCCAGAGTTGGTTGGGAATGGAGATTTTACAATATCCTTCCCCCAGGAGTGGAAAGGGAATGAGAATTTTGCAGTATCCTTCCCCTGGAGTGGAGTGGGAATGGAAATTTTGCAGTATCCTTCCCCTGGAACGGGGTAGGAATGGAGATTTGCAGTATTATCCCCCTGCCCCACCACACCTACCAAGCCACGCCCACAGAACCGGTAGTAAAAAAAAAATTAATTCCACCACTGACTGTAATACAGGAGAATAAGAACATCACACTTTGCTTCAAAAAAACACAAACATTTTTTTAATTGAAAATAACATTTAAAAATCATTCAATTATTCTCAACAACAATGCAGTAATCATTGAAAAGCCCAGAACATCATCTGAAGCCCCTATTCCTGGTTGCTAAATTGATACAAGCCTGTTAATGTCACATCATCTCAGAGCTAATGCATTCAAAAGCATTTTGAAAAACATGTCAACAAAAGCAGCCCATCTAAAACGTATACAAGAAAATGCAGATCCCTTAGAAGCTCCATCATCTTTGTTTGGTTTTGCATGGCACAAACTGTATTTTTAATGTGGTTTAAAAAAATGATGCAGGGAATTATCATTCTGTATTTTAGTTTCTTTGAAGAGTCTCATTAAGCTAATTAACTTGTAAGAGCAAACTAGATAGGTGAAAGTCTAAAATAGTAGCTCCCAAAACTCCCCTCCCCCTTACTAATAGGAACCCTGTAGGACTAAATGCTTAACAAAAGATCCTAGACAAGAAAGTGAATAATAGTTTTGTTTTCATTTCTTTCTCATTGAAATGCAAACTTAAAGTACTTGAATTATATGTTATATATTACTGGTACTTTAATTGGATAACTACTTTAGGGACCATCTGAAAACCAACTTTTGTCCATATAAAAGAGTATTGTAATATACAAGGACATAACTTATTTATTATAATATAGCACTTCATTGCATAAAATTTTAATCAGATGATGATTTCTTCTTAAAGCTCACACCTCCAGTGGGTATACATACTGGCAGGGTATGGAGTTGTGAAATGTTTATGGAGATTCTCAGCCATCGAGGTCATGGTTGTCTCAAAGGTGCTTTTTTTATTTTTCCTAGAAGACATTTCACTCCTCATCCAAGAAGCTTCATTGGTTTTGAAAAAGCACCTTTTTAGGCGAGCTGTGAAATCTATTTTCTAAGACAAATTGGCTACAATCCAAAGCAAAGAGTATATCCAAAATATAGTACAGTATATCTAAGACTGTTGAATAGAACTGATTGTTGCCCCAAAGGTGCTTTTCAAAAGGCAACTGGACTTTTTTTTTCCTTTGAAGACATTTCACTTCTCATCCAAAAAGTTTCTTCAGTTCTGACTGAATGATGGGGAATGGAAGGATTTATATTCTTTGCAGTCATCCTGTCCTTAACACTCTGAAAGTCAGTCATTAGCTCTCTGAGAGTTCTTGAGGCTACTTGGGAGTTTATACATAGCCTCAGGGTCACCTGAATCAGAGTGTAAATAGGTGTGAAACCTACTTGGAACTGCTGAAAGGACTGTGTTGTAGGTAGGAGATAGACAATGTTGTATCCTTTCCAGGGGTGAAATCCAGCAGGTTCTGACAGGTTCTGGAGAACTGGTAGCAGAAATTTTGAGTAGTTCGGAGAACCAGCAAATAACACCTCTGGCTGGCCCCAGAGTGGGTGGGAATGGAGATTTTCCAATGTCCTTCCCCCAGGAGTGGGGAGGGAATGGGGATTTTGCAGTATGCTTCTCCTGCCACGCCCACCAAGCCCATGCCCACAGAACCGGTAGTAAAAAAAAATGGATTTCACCACTGATCCTCCCTCCCTGTTAAGAGAGGGCTGTTCAATTTTAATATACATCACCTCTTTGACTCCTCTTTTATACCAATGGTCCTCTCTGTCCAGAGTGTGGACTTTGCTATCTTCAAAAGACAGAATGTGGACCAGTGGTGGGATTCAAATTTTTTTACTACCAGTTCTGTGGGCATAGCTTGGTGGGCATGGCAGGGGAAGGATACTGTAAAATCTCCATTCCCATCCCACTCCAGGGGAAGGTTACTGCAAAATCTCCATTTCCTCCCGATTAGCAGGAGGCAGAGAATAGATGGGGGCAGGGCCAGTCAGAGGTGGTATTTACCAGTTCTCCGAACTACTCAAAATTTCTACTACCAGTTCTCCAGAACTGGTCAGAACATGCTGAAATCCATCTCTGATGTGGAATTTGCTGTCTTCTCTTACAGTTGACAATGCAATATTTTATAGATTGTGTATATGTATAATGCATAAATTAAAAGCTATTCTTATTTTGCTTGCTATCCTAACTTATAGGAATGCTCCTTTTAAGCAATATTAAGACTTTCCCTTCTCTCATTTTTTCTAAGAAACAAACAAACAAGCAAAAAATTCCCCAAGCTTTTATTAAAGACATTTGTGTTGCTTCATGCCTTGCTTGCTTGTAGTTTCCACTTAGCAAACCTGTATTTAATTGGTTGATCAGTCTTTGACATTTTCTCTGTGTCGATAAAGCTCTCCCGTAACTGACAAATAAAAAATGTTTCAAATCCCAGTTTCCGGAAAGTACCAGCTTTTATAATAGCTGGTTTTCTGTAAGACCCTTTCTATCCACATCTGTTTTGCCATCTTGTTTGCTTTTTTGAAGCCAATGACAGCTTGAGCACATTTTAACATGATTATTTCATAATCATGCAGTGTTACATATATGACAGTGATGCTCCCATTTTGAATGTCAGGTATATTATGGGCACTTAAAAACCCCACCGCTGAAACCATCGCCTTGCCAAATAAAGTACCTTGTTTTGCCTGCACTGATTTCCAACACTGTGCTCAGCTTTGCGCTTAGTTGGTAGCGGTCAGATTAATGCACTAATATTTTATATTTTTACAAGGATAGAGTAATTTTGGATACCTCTGTGGGGATTAGCTGCAAAACAACCATTCAAGTTCATGGAAGTTGCATGGCAGCTCCACACGCATTATGCTGAGTATTTACTCCTATAATTGCACTTGATATCAACATTATTATACCATTTAGTGTTTTGTGACTCAAAGTGTTAGAATGAAGTGGGTGATATATTTAGGGCACTGACACATCTTTCTCTGACTGATGGCTATGAAGTGAGCACAGGCAATTATCTCCCTAGAAGAAAAACTATATGAGATTGAATTAAACTACTTAACTCCTAGCCCATAGGTGATTTGGCATAATATTTCTTTCAACTTCTTAGATATATTTGGATGAGTTCTGGCTATGGGTTCATTTAACTTGTGCTCGAGCAACAGGAGATCTATTTCAGGGACTTTAATAGAAAATCTGTGTGTGTGAGAGAGAGAGGGAGGGAGGGGAAGGGAGGGAGGGAGAGGGAGAGCGAGAGGGAGAGGGAGAGGGAGAGGGAGGGAGGGAGGGAGGGAGGGAGAGAGAGAGAGAGAGAGAGAGAGAGAGAAATCTTATTCTCTACTCCATTGAAACAAGAAAATTATCTCCCTCTGATAACTTGCTTGAGAATGTATAGGAGCCCTAATCCTATGAATAAATAATACTAATAATACCAATCAGTCACCTAGAACTTCACACAGTCAGCATTTCATGTGGCAAATGAAGATAATTTTCTTTGCTTTCAGTTTAAAACCAGGTCATCTGCAATTCAGACTAAAGAGAGATGCTTCATTTCTCTGTTCACCAATGGTTTCATTTCATTTATAAATGCTTTCATTCATACCATTGAAACAATTTTAAGAGTCATTTTAAATTTCGAGTTCAAAACGCTTAAAAACATCCTAAATGAGTGTTTAACAAAATTATAGAGTGTATTAGTTGGAATTTGCTTATGGGTCATCTAGAGTTGGCAACTTCCTCTTCAGCACAGCATTATTCCAAGAAGTTGACCATGCAGCCCCGGTCTACAAATTTCCAATTAGGGAAAATCTATACTATTTTAGGAAGGCTCTTTTGCTGCTTACTGGGAATGTGTATATTCAAATCTGAAGTGAGAACTACAGTGCTTCAGATTCGGTGGGTGTATTGTACCTTTCAGTGGCAGTTTAAAGAGGCTACACTTTTTCTAGTTCTCATAAAGTAGTCATATGGCCTTAGGATAGAAAATACATGCTTGATTTCAGGAGATATTAAAAGGCAGAAGTTGGCACTGAAGCAGATGAAGAGCATTGTTAGATTTGGCCATATCTACAAACCCTTTAAGATCATCTTGAATATGACACTATTTTCTAAGATATTAGGTAATTCTCCTGGTTTGATGCTACCTGATTCATAATCATTTATGGCTATCTGACAAATCTTTATGGGAATATGCAAAACACTTGATTTTTGTTCTTTCTTCTTTCTAGCATCTTCCCATTGACTTTGTGTAAATCAGGACCAGAACTCACAGCCTCTTGGTTTCTAGCCTGGTGCCTTAACCTCTAGACCAAACTGGCTTTCATGCAAAATATTCTATCTGTATCCACATATAGAATGGCTGTTTTCAGATGCTTTAATGATCCCAGATCCTTGGAAAGGACTCAATAGGTAGACCAAAATACCAAATCTGGTGTAAACATATGGGTGATTGGGTGACCAAGCATAAATTAATCATAATAAGAGTCTATTTTGTTGCCTTGAGTTACTGATTACAGTAATAAAGGTGGGATAAAAAAAATCTAAGAAATTTATTTATTTATTTATTTATTTATTTATTTATTTATTTATTTATTTATTTATTTAATCAAATTTCTATACTGCCCTACTCCTGAAGGACTCAGGGCTGTGAACAGCCAAGATAAAATACAAATAATACAAATATTAAAAATCCCTTAAAATTATTAAATATTTTGGCCGAAACACAGGTTAAAACACCCAATTTATAAAAATCACGAATTAAACAATTTAAAAAATTTAAAAGAGGGGAGTTAGGCCAGGCCAGCTTGCTGAAATAGAAAAGTTTTGAGAGCACAGCGAAATGTGCGCAGGTCCGGGATCTTCCGTATCTCTGGGGGGAACTCATTCCAGATGGTAGGTGCCCCCACAGAGAAGGCTCTCCCCCTGGGGGCTGCCAGTTGACACTATTTGGCCGACGGCACCCTGAGGAGCTCTCTATGGGAGCGTACTGGTCGGTGAGAGGCTATTGGTAGCAGAAGGTGGTCTCGTAAATACCCCAGTCCGATGCCATGGAGCGCTCTAAAGGTGGTAACCAAAACCTTGAAGCGCACCCGGAAGACCACTGGGAACCAGTGCAGCTCGCGCAGGAGGGGGGTCACATGGGAGCGCCACGTCGCTCCCATAACCACCCATGCGGCTGCATTCTGGTCCAGCTGGAGCCTCCGGGTGCTCCTCAAGAGGAGCCCCATGTAGAGAGCATTGCAGTAGTCCAAGCGGGAAGTAATGAGAGCATGAGTGACCGTATTTAATGAGTCCCGATCCAGAAAGGGATGCAACTGGTGAATCAGGCAGACCTGATAAAAAGTCCGCCTGGCCAGGGCCGTCGTGTGCTCTTCTAAAGACAGCCATGAGTCTAGGAGGACACCCAAGTTGCGAACCCTCTCCATGGGGGCCAGTGACTCGCCCCCAATAGTCAGTGATGGCTGACTATATCGGGATGTCGGAAACCACAGCCACTCGGTCTTGGATGGGTTGAGCCTGAGTCTGTTTCTTCCCATCCAGATCCGCACGGCCTCCAGGCACCGGGACATCACTTCAAGGGCATCATTGGGGTGGTCCAGGGTGGAGATGTACAGCTGAGTATCATCAGCGTACTGATGATACTTCAGCCCGAAACCATGGATGATCTCACCCAGCGGCTTCACATAAATTTTGAACGGAAGGGGCGAGAGGACCGACCCTTGTGACACCCCACATACAAGGGGCCTCAGGGTCGACCTCTGCCCCTCTGTCAACACAGACTGCGACCGGTCAGAGAGAAAGGAGGAGAACCACCATAGGACGGTGCCCCCCACCCCTAACTCCTCTAGCCGGTGCAGCATGATACCATGGTCGATGGTATCAAAAGCCACTGAGAGGTCTAATAGGACCAGGACAGAGGAACAACCCCTGTCTCGAGCCCTCCAGAGATCATCAACCAACGCGACCAATGCCGTTTCCGTGCTGTACCCAGGCCTGAAGCCCGACTGGAACGGATCCAGATACGATGATTCATCCAGGTACTGGGGGAGCTGTCGCGCTACCACACTCTCAACAACCTTCGCAACGAAGCGAAGATTGGAGACTGGACGATAATTTGCCAACACTGCCGGGTCCAGGGAAGGCTTCTTGAGGAGAGGCCTCACCACCGCCTCATTCAAGGCGGCAGGGAATGCTGATGGAATGCGCGGAAATCGGGTGGGCACATCTCAACGAGGGGGACCCCCCCTCCTGGCCCAACCAGGTCTCCGTAATACCCGCCAGGTTTGCTCCCCCCTCCTGAACAAGATCACAAATGAGGGGGGCTTTATTTACCATGGACCGGGCATTGCACAGCATCAGCTGAAGGCCCAGGGCCTGAGGCTCTGTACAACCTGGGGAATGAGGGGAGCATTGGAGGCTGGAGCGCGCCACCGCTTGGAGCCAGTGGGCGCGCGCTCCCACAACCTGATGTGGCCCCCTGCTCCCGCCATATCTGCCCGTCCCCCATACAGTACTGATGTAATATCCATCCACAACACAATCTCTAACCCCCTCCTTGACCCCGGTTCCCGCATCTCTAGTGCCGTGCTCTTCAGCCGGCTCTAGCCTCCTCCCCGACAGGTTCTCCCCCAAACCCACCGAACCCAACCCCCTCCCAGAAACCTTTAAAACCTTATCTAAAAATTTCCCCAAAAAACCCCACAACCCCCTCCTCGCCACATGCCACCTCTCGGGATTCCAAAATCCGTCATCAAGGTAGGCCCTTGATAGTGAGGAGGGCCAAACCTGTGAGAGGGGGGAGTCTCGCAGCGCAAGCAGGTCAGCAGCCGTAAACATCGCACAAAACAGAGATGGAGAGTCAACCGGTCAGGGCTTCACCAGATCGTCCAATAATACTGGGTCAAAGTAGATCTTCATATCAGGAGCTGGTTCACTGCCTTCTCACGACAGTGAAAGGGGCCAGTGACACCCCCCACGTCTGGAGGATAATTATCCCAGTCACCTTCTCACAGTGACTGGGGCAGATGACACCGACAATAAAGTCACAATAGTCCATCCTTTCATCTGGCGGATGACAAACAGCCCCCTCAGCACCTGCACACCATTTTGCCCAGTTCTCCTCCAGTTTGGGGTCGCACAAGAAGCCAGCAATTTGTAAAGTTATTAAAGACAATGATGATAATCCCACAGGCACAAGTTCTTCCCTGGGGCGAGAGTAGGGATAGCAGACAAAAAACCCAGTCCAAGTCCAAGGGTGGGTGGCCATCAAGGGCCAACACCCACCCATACCTAGGGGAAGAAGGGGGGAGAAGCCACCCGAGGCGACCAATAGAGCCCTGGTCAGCCTCCCGCCTCTCCTGCCCCAAATTTCTCCAAATCCCCAGTCTCAGCTCTGATGACAAAACAAACCCCGGATAACAGGGGGTCAAGGCTCAAAAAAGAGCAGATGGTAATCCTGAGGGCAAGGCTGTCCGTATTCCCCCATCCACCTGCTGCAAGCTCTTTCCTCGGCCGGATGATCCGTGGCTGCCATTGCCTTCCGCCGCCACCACCACCGCCGTCGCCGGCTCGCAACCAGCACCCTGGGCTCCCCATGGCACCTCCAGGACCCCCGAAATCGTCCGAAGAGCGTCCCAGAGATCCCTGAGGGGCGAGGGGGATGAAGGGCACCTCCAAGCCGCCGCCGCCACATAGCAATGCTGACCGCCGCCGAACGCTCTGGCCTCCACTCCTCCCGGCGCTGACAAGCCGGAAACAGCCCATCTCCCGCAGCGGCTTCAAACAGCGAGTCCCACCCTGCCCTGATATTCCGGAGGGCGAAAAAGCCCTCAGCAGGCAGGGCAGGCATTCTCCTCATTGGGACTGGAGCCGGAGATAGTTAAAGCGGCTCCCGAAGACCCCTGACACCAGCGACCTCTCCATCTCCTCAGCGGAGCTCAGCCATCCGCCGCCATCTTGGGACACGCCGGAAGTATAATTTTATAAATAAAATAAATCTAAGAAATAACTAAAAACAATACTATCCAGGGGTGAGATTCAGTCTATTCGGACCAGTTTGGGTGAACTGATAGCTCTGATGATCAGCTGAGAGGGAACCAGTTCGCTCCGACAATCAGGTGGACCCTTGTGTTATACTGACCTATATTTCCTATGTTTGAAGCCTAGCTGATCAGTGCGGCAGAGTGGGTCAGCTGTTTTACTCACCAGGGCTTCAATAGAAGGTAAGTTGTAGAGCTGTTTTTGCTCACATGCGCGCCAGTGGTGCGCATGTGAGCGAAACAAGCATGCGTGCACGAAGTGTGCACTCAGCGAACCAGTTGTTACACTAGTTGAATCCCACCACTGATACTATCCAAGCCTGAGTAACTTTGTTTCGCTGCTAGTCCTAGTCCCCTTACCTTCAGGTCTAGAGACTGGTGTGAAGCCCTACAGTGATTAATTTATCCCAATCAACCTTCTATCATTTATTGATCATCTACTGTATTTAACCCAAACGTTTACTGAATCTTTTGACCCCAGACATTTATCAATCTTTTGAATACTCCCATAAACCCTTGTGGATCAATAATCACCAAATTGGGTAACTGTGATTTAAACCACAAGGGTACAATCCAGCCAGTGAATGAGTACTTGAAAATGTTTAAATCTTAGTCTTAAAACTCAGAAACATTTTTTTGTTTTTAATTGTCAGTGGGAAGTAGTTGCTATGAAATTCACTTAAACACATTTATATGTATTTTTGTTCTTTTCTTTTTTTGGACTGTAGTTTAGTTGTTCTTTCCCTTTCCTTCTTGCCCATGATTGTTGTGACACAGTATTGATAATACAGAAAGGAATTCTAGCAGCATTTTTTCATATAAATTATTACTTCATACACATTTTCAAAGATCACATGTTTCTATTTATTTATACTCTTAGAATACTGTACCCTTCATATTATCGGGCATTCATATTCCCTTAAGTCATTACTTTTATATGGAATTTACTATTGGGTAGCTGGTCTAAAAAAGCAATTCATTTATGGGAAATTGAAAGCCTACACATCTTGTATATTGGGGAATCTTGCACTTTCCTATCAGCTAGTTCATATTAAATTCTAAAAAGGTATTATATTTTCCTTATGAAAATATATATTTCTCACTGGTTTAAAGTAGCCAAAGAAGTACATTGGTTTATACACTGTTCAAAGGTCAATGAAAGGATATTCATATGAACAATGTAGACTTTCTCACAACATTCATTTTCCCTGCTTTTTAGTTCCCCTTGGAAAAAATGATTCATGTGGTGTATATATGAATCCCTGAGTGTTTTGAGTGTTCTTCATTGGGTTTCTGTGTACCTTTCTTAGTTAATAAAAAGCTTCACTTCAGCCCTCAATCTGCATGTTATTCTGTCTGATAGAAATTACTTTTTATTGTACTCATTCCTCAGATCAGCTACTTTTATTATTGTGCCCTTTTCAATTTGCTAAGGATATTTGGAAGAACCTCAGAAACCTTTAAAATATTTTTTTAATTATCTACTTTATGAAGAGAGAAATATTTGTCACCTTGTTAAGATTATCTTTAAACTTCATGCATTTCAATTTTCTTAAAATGATTTTCAAGTCATGGAACATTAAATGCTGATTAGGTATAAAATCCATACAGTGAAAACAAATTATGTTACTACAATTGAATAAATCAGACTCTTTTTGCTTTCTTCACTTTTTTCCCCCTCAGGTAAGTTCATTCCATTACAATCCTATGTCCATTTCCTATTTGTCATGAAAAAGAAACCAGAACCACTCATGAATAGGCTCAAACCGAAATTTATTGCTACTCACCTATTCTACAAGAATCTCACAAGATTTACTGCATTGCTTGGGAATAGTAAGATAAGACTTCAAGGTTTCTGGAGAAGATCAGGGCTGTGCCACTTTCTGATGTGCAAAGACTCTAAACTCAGTCACTTCTTAAAGGCTCACTGGAGATGTTACCACACTAATATTTTATCGAAAAAGCCAATGAAAAATCCTGTGAGCAAGAACATTTATATCCACTTTATGAACAATTTTTCTGAAAGTACACTTTGAGTTTACAATAGTTTATGCAAGCTATGTGCCTTCCCTCACCTTGATACCTAAATACACACACAATGTGTTCATAATGTGTGTGATTCAGTGTGCTTGAATATTTTTTTTAATTAGAGCAGAAAACTTAATAATTAAAGCCAAAGGACTGCTATGTTCTGATTAGTACAACAATTTGCAAAATTTGGATAAGATTGGAACAGATTAAAATATGAACCAAATGAACTTCGCCTGCCAATGGCAAGTATAGAGTGCGGCCTTTGTGTTTGAAAAAACACCAGGAACAGAATATATCCTATTCTTTTGGCTACACAGTCCTGGGTCACAAATAGCTAACACATTTGAATCAGCCTTATGTGAGGAAGAAAAAAAAGACTTCACTTGACTGGTCAAAAAAGTTCCTTCTGTTAAGCTTGCCCATATTTCACAGCCAGATTACATCAGGCTGTTAATTTATGATTGAAAAATATGATAGTGTCCATGTTAGTGTGTCTGTGTGTGTGTGTGTGAGAGAGAGAGACCAAGCATTAAAAATAGAATCAGGGAAAACAAAGAGCATTATCAGGAAACAAAAAAAAAAATGTTTGATTTATATTTAATTAAAATAACAGTAAATATAGGTAATTGCTGCTCTCCACATATTCAATAATTTCCTCTGACATATTAAAAATCACATTTCAGTGCAAATTTGGAGCAGCAATTGACAGATAAATCCATGGTATTTGGAGACCACTTGTTATTTATTTAGTTTATTTAGTTATTTTATTTGATTTTTTTTTTTTAAATAAAGCACCTTTATCTGGCAGCATTTAGCTAGCCTACAAAAAGAATAAAATGAGGGAAAATACCCTGTTTCCCTGAAAATAAGACATTCCCCGATAATAAGACCAATTGGGCTTTTGAGAGCATGCACTAAAATAAGCCTCCCCCCAAAAAAATAAGCCCTCCCCAAAAATATTTAAACACAGAGCTGGAAATCAGGTAAGATGGCAAGAGGAGCCCTGTCTCGCTCTATGCGCCCCAAAATAATAAGACCTCCTTGAAAAGAAGGCCAAGCACTTATTTTGGGATTCAAAAAAATATATATATATAAGACAGGATTTTATTTTCAGGAAAACACGGTATATGATTTCTATTGTGGATCACCCAGATTAGCTGAATTGATAAAATTCAACAGTATGAGCAACCAATCAAACAAAAGAGCAAATAAGGAAAACATACTGTACTGGAATATAAAAACTGAAATTTTAGAAAGAATGGCCTATTTCAGTGAGCAAGAAATCTTAAATATCTGCATCATTTATGAATGTCTTTATTAAATGATGTTAAATGCAGTATTTTTCCTCACCCTATTTTGACCTGGCTAGTAACCATAGTTACTAGGGTTTAAGAAATGTAATGTTTCATCACTACCCTGTTGGCCAGGGTTTCTGTAGAAGAAATGATGAATTGAAGACTTGAGATTGCCCATAAATCCTCTAGAAAGTTGTTCCCCAGAAGGAGACTACAAGAAAATTGTTTCCAGCAGGTTTAGAGCTCTGGAACATGATGGAATAGCCATCCTGCTGAAACCACAATCCATGTTTTCATAAGGACAATGGGTTTACATATTTTCTTTTCTGATGACTTTCAGAAAATGCTTATTATCTGCTTTTCAGCTACTGAAAACCTTTGAATTGACAAGCTTTACAGCACTCATGGGTTTCTTTCGATCCTTAACTAAAGAAGTTTAAATACAAGTTTAAGGGTTTTGGAATAAACAGGAAAAGGGTGATTAGAACTTTGATTTTGGAAAGTTACAAATGGACTAAGGGTCCAAACAGAGTTGAAATAAGATTTTGGAACTGATCATAGGAATCCTTTCTGCAGAAAAATGTTTTTGCTTTGAATTCTTTTTTTTTTTTAAAGGATGAAATTTGAAGGTTGGAACTAGAAGGAAGTAGAAGGAATTAAAGATTACGATTAAAGGGGAGGAACACAAACTTAATTTATCAACATGGTACAAAGCAAAACATTTTAACATTGGATATATTGAAGGATATTTTTGAATAATGGACTGAGAAGTTAATTTTAAGATGGTTTGCTATTATAGATTGTGCTTAAAATGTTATGAAAGAGGAATAAGTGTTACCTGACAAATTGAGACTGATCTGGAAGTGGATTTAAAAATAATAGGCTGCAAAAATGATATGGAAAAAGGTAATATACTGAACATAGAAAAGAAACTGGCTGATGTCTTAATAATTAAAAGAAATATACAAATAACAAACCAAGAGAGAAAACCAAGTGACCTAGATAATGTTCCTATACAGGGGTGAAATGCTCCTGGTTCGGACTGGATCGAGTGATCTGATAGCGATAGTGGCATGTGCTTTGGAGAACTGGTAGTGATGGCGGTGCGAGGCTCTGCCCCCGCCTGAGTGCCATTACTTCCTGCTTTTAAAAGGTAAAAAAAAGGCTCTGACGCTCACGCACCACAGTTGTGATCATAAGAGCCTTTTTAAAAACCTTTTAAAAACATTTTTTACAACCTATTCGTCCGAATATGTTGTAAAAAAATACTTTTAAAAAGTAAAAAAAAAAGTTGCCCATGCCCCCCCCAGTCACATTACATCCCCCACCAAGCCACACCCACAGAACTGGTAGTAACAAATTTTACATTTCACCACTACTCCTATATTGGTTTTACAAAAGAGGCTTGTTAAATTTTGAGGAATTCTGTGAGAAGGACAAAGAAAAAATAAAAGAATTCAATTTCTAGGACATCATTTGAAGGAACGAAAAAGCAGGATTGTTAAAAGTAAAAGGAAAACATATAAAGTTGGTTGATTTGAATAAGCTTAAAATAGATATGTTATCTTCAGTAACTCTTCATGAACGTTTGCTTATTGCGATTGAAATGGCAAAGCTTTAAGGATTTGTTTATAGACAACAGATGGAATATGAGAAGAGGTTTGTAGTTTAGGAGATGTTGATAAATTATTAAAGATATTTACACTTGTCATGAAAGGAGAAACTATATCTTTAAATGTTTCTTTTCTTTTTCTTTACTACATTCTATTTTTTCTAATTTTTTTCTAATTTTCTTTTTTCTTTTCTGTACTTTTCATTTTTCTCTTTTTATTCTTTTATATTTTAGTTTGCATTTGTTTTTATGTTTTTAATTATAATTTTAACTACTATTCACTATTCCAGATATTATGCGACTATTTACTATTCAAAAAGCACCCTGCAGACCATGCTTGGGTGATTATTTGGCAATCAGTCTACTATTTTGAAAATATTGATTTTCAATAAATATATCAGAACAAAGAATGAACAGCAGTTATATGTCTATGGAGATTCTCAGTCATCCAGATCATAGTTGTCCCAAAGATGCTTTTTTAAGAGGCAAAGGGACTTCCTTGTTTTTCTTTGGAGACATTTTGCTTCTCATACAAGAAGCTTCACAGAGCTGAAGAAGCTTCCTGGATGAGAAGCAAAATGTGTTCAAAGTGTTGTGACCCAGCCCCAAGTAGGTAATATTAGACGCAAACAGTTCCAAAACAAACAGACTTTATTAGCAAAACTAAGAATTAACTCATTCTCAGCATAGTCCAAACTAAATCAAAACAAACTCTTCATAACACAAATTCTTCAGTCTAATCACCAACCTTGGTATAATTAGGCAAATTGCCAAAGACTTCTCTTGGAAAAAGTTCAGAAGCAGAAGTCGCCGACAAGAGATAAGTGCAGCAAGCCAAGAACAAGTCTATCAATGCTGTTTTCTGACAAAGAGCCCAAGAGCTGTTGCTGGTCTTTTAAGCCTTATGGGAGGGGCCAATCATCTCTTGGTCCTACTCCCGAGTCATCCTCTTTGCTTTAGCTACTCTTGCCTTCTGGCAGCTCTTCTCATATGTGCAGTAGGAACAGGCTCCTCCTGTTCATCTGCCTCTCTAATGTCAGCCTCTGGAGGCTCCGTAGTCTGCACATCACTCCCCAATGGCCCTAGCCCCATCTCTGCCTCCGATGCAGACCCCTCATCCAGGACTTCCCCAGCCTCCAGGACTGGCCCATGTTCTTCCTCAGTCTCAGCGCTGTCTAACTCTGCTGCCAGCTCCGTAGGCTGCTGGCGGACCACAACACAAAGAAAAAGAAGAAAGCCCAGTTGCCTCTTGAAAAAGCATCTTTGGGACAACAACAGTTACAGTTAATACCCTGCTAATGGAACCATCACCTGATAATAAATACCTGATAATAAAAGAAAGGTCAGTGCAATAATAATGACGGTGATGTTGTTATTGTCAGAAAAAGCAGGCTCTGCACAGGACACAGATATAATAGGAGAAGGATACAAGTTTCGATCTTATCATCAAGCTGCTTTCTTCATTCTGATGCTTTGATGTCAAGCATAAGGAGAATAATTTATGTTAACATTGCAATGGCAAAGGCATTTTTAACAGTTTTGACCTTGACTTAATGATTATCATGGAAGTTAGCATTTAAAGCCATGCTGCAGTGAAGCCACATCCTATGTAGCAATTTTAGTGATGATGAATATATTAATAGGGTGAAAAGAGCCTTTTTGTTCTCTTCTGTGGCTTGGGGAATGTTACATGCATGCAGGGTTGATTCACAATTATATAGTTCTGGAGATCGTCCCTGCAATCGTTTGCTGCTTTAGTGATAGTGCTAGAGCTGTCATTAGGGGGAATGTGCTTTTGAAGATAGGCAGAATGCTAAAATAATATTGAGTAGTTTAGTGTAAATTAGTCTTCATGCTTATAATACAGTTGTCTTGGATCAAGAATATAGGCTTAGCCCAGCTATCAATGAGTGCTAACAGATGTTCATTATATTTGAGGGAAAATATTGATTTATTAAGATATTCATAGGATAGGAATTTCCATGGTCCACAAAGCAATAGGTGAAATAAAAATACAGAGATTTGATGTTATAGAGAGCAGTAGTTAGGAATTAGGGATTATCTCTGATAGATAATGAGCAACTCATGGTCATCTCAGTTTTACCTGGAAACATCTAACTCAGTGGTTCTCAACCTTCCAAATGCCGCGACCCTTTAATACAGTTCCTCATGTTGTGGTGACCCCCAACTAGGGGTGGGTTCTAAATTTTTTTTACTACTGGTTCTGTGGGCGTGGCTTATTTTGTGGGCGTGGCTTGGCAGTCATGTGACTGGGTGGGCAAGGCTAGCTGGTCATGTGACAGGTGGCCATGGCTATGTGTATAGGGACTACTCAGAGGGCTGAAAAAAGTCATTTCTGACAGGTCCTCACACTTTTGACTGGTCCTCACACTTATGACCATCCTCACATTTATGCCTGTGCAGCATTCTTTTTTTTTTTATTGTAAAAGTTTTACAATTACATTTTCACCCCATTTTCACCCCCCTAACCCTCCCCAAACTCCCCAACCCCCCCTCCCAACCCCCCCTGACCCTCCCCTCCCACCCGGACTTCCATAGAATATCATTATCCCCTATACAAAAACCTTGAACCCCCCCAACCCCCATGTCATTTTTCATCTTCACATAGTTCGACTATTTCTATCTTAATATTAATACTATCAATGAAAGGCTATTTGATACTTCTTAGTTTGGTATTTGTTCTGCACATAATCTATCCACTTTTTCCATCCACATTCATAAGTCTCTTGTGAGCGATCTTTTAAGTATGCTGAAATCTTCGCCATCTCCGCAAAGCTGGCCATCTTCAAAATCCATTCTTCTACGGTGGGCAGAGCTTCATTTTTCCAATATTTACCTATCAACAATCTCGCTGCTGTAATCATATACAAAATCAACTTTATTTCATCCACTGTAAAACCCTCAACTATACCCAATAAAAGCAATTGTGGAGAAAATTGGATTTTTTTCTTTAAAACATTCTGCATGACCCACCAAATTTTTATCCAAAAAGCCTTAACTTTCTTACAAGTCCACCAAATATGATAATATGTAGCATCTAAACAATCACACCTGCAACATTTTGGCTGAACATTAGGGTACATACACGACAATTTCTTAGGATCTAAATGCCATCTATAAAACATTTTGTAAAAATTTTCCCTCAAATTCTGCGACTGTGTAAATTTAACATTCTGAACCCAAATTTTTTCCCATGTTTCCAACATCACTGGTTCTTCAAAATTTTGTGCCCACTTAATCATACAATCTTTAACTAATTCAGTTTCCGAATCCCTTTCTAACAAAACATTATAAAGCCTTTTAATATGCATTGGACCTTTCTCTTTTATATGTCTAACCAATTCTTCCTCATGCAACATAATACCAGTTCTTTGGTCCTCTTTCCATCTCAATTGCAATTGATTATATTGTAACCAAGTTAAATTAATCCCTTCAGCCAACAGTGTCTGTAATGTCTTCAGCTGCCATCTGCCCGCATCTGTAAAAAGAACCTCTTTGTATAAAAACACCCCGAGTGACGTTATATTTGTATTCCACAAAATATGACCAAGATCCAGCCATAGCGGTATTTTATAATCCCATTTGAGTCGGTGCTTCTTCCAAACTCTCAACAAAGAGTCTCTAAGTATATGGCTTTTAAATACTTTATCCACTTTGCTGTCATAAAATAAATAAGCATGCCATCCAAATTCCAAATCAAAACTTTCTGCGTTTAGTATTCCAGTCTTTTTCCTTCCAAACCAATCACTTGCTTGAGTCAAAGCTGCTGCATCATAATATAACTGTAGGTTTGGAAGTTTAAGACCTCCCCTTTCTGGAACATCTTGCATAATTTTCAATTTTACTCTTGGTTTTTTCTCGTTCCAGACAAACTTGTTCACTCCAGTTTGCCATACTTTTAGTTGTTTATCATTTTTAAGCACCGCCTGTGCAGCATTCTTAACAACCATGTCACTCATTTCACAACTGCTTCTCTTGAACATGGTATAAGATAGAGCAAAAAACGTAAAATGTGAGGACAGTCATAAATTTGAGGACTGGTCAAAAGTGCGAGGACCAGTCAAAAATAACTTTTTCAGCCCTCTGAGTAGTCCCTGTGCACAAAAGGACTACCCAGAGGGCTGAAAAATGTGATTTCTGACAGGTCCTCGCACTTTTGACCGGTCTTCGCAGTTATGACTGGTCATCATTTATGCCCATTGTACCATTCTTAAAAACCGTGTCACTCATTTCACAACTGCTTCTCTTCAACATGGTATAAGATAGGGCAAAAAACATAAAATGTGAGGACAGTCGTAAGTTCGAGGACTGGTCAAAAGTGCGAGGACCAGTCAAAAATAACTTTTTCAGCCCTCTGAGTAGTCCATATGCATAAAAGGATACAGCAATAGAGAGGGATGAAGGAAGGGAAGGGAAATTAGAGTACGAGTGAGGGTAAGAGAGGGAGGAAGAGAGGAGGGGAAGGAGAAAGGAAGAGGAAGTAGGAAGAAGAAGAAGGGGGGAAGAGAAAGTAAGAAGGAAAGAAAAGACAGAGGTGGTAGGTTTGAGGAGAAAGATTGCTGTACAATAAAAAAGATGAAAGGGAAGAAAGCCAACCCCAAACAAATATAAAGATATTAAGATAAAGAATGAATTGTTAAACTTTAAAGAATAAAAGAGAACAAATAGGAATAAATAGCAATAATTAGAAACACACATACAAACATACAACGTATTTTCTTTGAACAGAGTATTTGGCCGGTCCACAAATTTAAACAGTTGTAGGAGGTTAGCACCCACCCCTTTCCTAGAAGAATGAAATATTTTGGGAAATATTAAAAAGGCAGAATATTATATTTCCCTGGATGAGAAATGGAGAAGCATATTTTACAGACAAATCAGCTCCCACCTTCCTGCCCCCTACCCTTTGTTAATGGGCCAGAGGCAGAAAGTCAATCCTTTGTCAACGGACATTTGCAACACAATAGCAACAGAAACTAACACAGTGGGCCCCATCAAGCCACGTGATCCTGTCCACCATTAAAACATCTTTCCAAATAGTCTCCATGTTTCCAGTGTCTTTTTCCCCACTTGGAGCAGAACCCAGAAGGATATTTCTTCCAACACAGTATTTAGTCATTTCAATTAAATTTACAATTTCCATATTTCCTTTTTACCATATTTATTCCTCATCTGTTTTTTAAAAAAACCAATATTACCCTTCATCCTTATCTCTAATCTTAATCAAATTCAATTTTTCCCTTCTATTCTATATTACACCCCTTCCCATTGTCATCTATTTTTATATCCATCCTCACATTGGTTAATTATGTAATACAGTTGTTTAATACAAATTCAACATTTTAATATAAATCAATTAGTTATATAACTATCTTTTTTTGTATATTAATCAATATGAACATGAATATTCCAATTATTTCCATGCAATCCAATTTCTTACAAATCAATTAATTATATTTACCAATAATAATAAACCAAATAATTTCCCCCATATATTCCTCCAAACCACAACTTAACCATTTCTGCTTTCAACACAATATGCAATTAATAGTATCTCAATTATTACAATTCTCTAGTTAAATAGAGCTTTTTTTCTTTTGTGTTTTAAAATCTTGAACCTCCTCTTGCCCTAAATTTCCCATTGTTTGCAGTTTTGTACCTACCTTTTTTGGTGAGGAAAAAGAAAAAGAAATCTCTCTGCCTCATTTTGTCACGTTGCAGCTAAGACCCTCCTTTCGCTTTCTCTTTTCAGCATAGGTAGGGGGAAAAAAACTTGCTCCAGGAATTTACCTCTTTGCAGCTAACTCTTTGAAGCCTCGCGGCAAGAATTTAAAGTTTTTTTCCCCTCTAGCCATCAGCTGGGACTCCGGAGGCAGCAATAGATTGGGAGTGGGCGGGGTAAGCGAACGGCGACCGGGCGATCCAACAGAGGCAGAGGGTGAGGGTGAGTGAAGGCGTGGGGGGAGGGGGACAAGAGAGGGCTTTGACGACCCTTGTGAAATGACCGTTCAACCCCCAAAGGGGTCGCGACCCCCAGGTTGAGAACCGCTGATCTAACTGATCCTCTAGCTCTTTTCTGACAACCAAGCATGCCCTTAAATAATCTTTTATCTTAATATTAGTGCTTAATTGTAGGTCTGGATAATTGCCTTGAGATCTGGTAGTCTTTTCTTTTGTGTTTTAACAGTAGAAGTTAATACCATATTTTTCTGTCTATAAAATGCCCCATGTATAGGATACTCTCCAGTGGTGGACTCCAAATTTTTTACCAACCAGTTCTCTGCCCTAATGACTGGCTGGGTGGGTATGGCTTGGGGGGCGTGGCTGGGGGGGTGTCATGTGACTGAGTGGGCATGGCCAACTCTACAACACTTGTGTGTGTGGTACCTGTATGGGACAGGTAGGACTGGGGAGGGAATCCAGGGGTCTCCATGGGGGGGGGGGGATGAAAGAAAGATCCAACCTGTTTGTGTGTGCATGTCTGTGTGTGTGTGAGAGAGAGACTGTGTCAAGCTAGACTGGGAAAGCTTGCTGTGAGAGGAAGAGAAGCTGGGTAAGCTGGACACAGATGCTCCCTGAGTCCTCTCATCCCAGAAGCAGCAACCTTACACTCTCCCCTCTCTGCTAGCCCACTGCTTCACACAGGATTGTCCAGCAATGGAGACAGAGAGAGAGAATGGGGCAGCATTCCTGTGTGCTCCCGTTTCTGTGTGGCACTTTCCTCTCAATGCTAGCAGCCACTGCTGCCCCATTCTTCCTCTCCATCTCCACTGCTGGGTGATCCTGTGTGAAGCAGTGGGCTAGCAGAGAGGGGAGAGTGTAAGGTTGCTGCTTCTGGGATGAGAGGACTCAGAGAGCATTTGTGTCCAGCTTACCCAGCTTATCTTCTCTGCTTCTGGGATGAGGGGACCCGGGACACATCTGGGTCTGGCTCAGCCGGCTTCTTTTCCTCTCGCAGCCAGCTTTTTTGGGCCATTTCCAGGCCATTTATCAAGCTGTTTTTGGACCAAAAAATGTCCTGACAAATGGCCTGAAGACAGCCCGAAAAATGGCCTGGTTTTTTGGCTTTTTTCAGGCCATTTTTCAGGTTGTTCTCAGGCCATTTTGGGGCCGATTTCAGGCCTTTTTTTTTTTTTTTTTTGAGCCATTTTCAGGCTGTTTTTTTTTGGGGGGGCTATTTTGCCTAGAAAAATGGCCTGAAAATGGCCCAAAGTGGACTGTTTTTCAGGCATTTTTGGGCCATTTTCAGGCCATTTATTCAGGCTGATTTTGCCCAGAAAATCAGCCCAAAAATGGCCTGAAAAATGGCTGGTGTGGGGCCAGCCAGTGGTTCGATTTGCCAGTTCTCCGAACCATGCAGAAGCGGAACAACTGGTTCAGGTGAACCAGTCCGAACCGGCAGCAGCCCACCTCTGACACCCCCATGTTTCATGTAGAGTAAGTAAGCAAGCATGCTACAACCATGACTGTACAGAAGCCCTCTTATTAGAGAGAGAGTAATACAAGAACAGGAAATGCATCACAGGAACAATAGAGATGAAATCTAGAGTTGCAATGTGATACAGGAATAAAGTACAATATAGAGGAATGATGGAGCTGCTTATAAAATAGAGGCTCATCTGGCAGAGCTGGAGGATGAGGATGTGCCACGCCTTCTCCTCTCAATCTCCTGTATATAAGACACCCCTCCCTTTTCAAGTAAATATTTTTAAGAAAAAGTAGCATCTTATACATGGAAAAATATGGATAATACATCGATAAAACTTTCTATATTTGGAAAGTGATATTAATCAATGTTTTCAGTAGGTAGGTAGTCTTTTTAATCATCAACTTTTGGTTCAAAATTTGAGGCACCTAAATGTTAAAGTTGGCATTCTGAAGTTTACCCAAATGAATTGTCAGAAAGCATAAACTCCACCTTAATTAATTTTTTATTGGAGAAAAAGCTGATTCATATCCCAGCTTAACTGCTGCTTTCCCACTTGAACATATATTGTATATGCTATGCAAACGGGGGACTTTAATATATCATGCAATTCAAATTAATATTTAATACCATTTTTAACAAATGCACCCGAAACTCTTTATTGCAGACTGAAATGTAAGATCATTTCTTTCTCTAGTAAGACTTCAGTTATGAATTTAATAAAGAAGTGCTAGGTTTCAGCTTCTACTAGATCAGCTTCGTAATATCCATTCATTAGAAATGTAGAGCAAAATATTAGCTTCTAACTCATGTACATTTAACATAACATAATTTAGCCGATCTTGGGGGCAGGGAGGAGGATTCAGTGACTTAGATGGAAGGAAGGAAGGAAGGAAGGAAGGAAGGAAGGAAGGAAGGAAGGAAGGAAGGAAGGAAGGAAGGAAGGAAACCATCACACAGTATTTTTTAAAACAGAATTCATATGGGCCATGATATAAAGTTGGTTGTATAATGGTAAAATGAGAAAGTCTATTAATATATTACAGAATGTAACCAATATATGAGTTAAGAGCTGCGGTGGCACAATGGTTAGAGTGAGTACTGCAGGCTACTTCTGCTGATCACCGGCTGCCAGCAGTATGGCAGATCGAATCTCACCAGGCTCAAGGTTGACACAGCCTTCCATCCTTCCAAGGTGGGTAAAATGAGGACCCAAATTGTTGGGGGCAATATGCTGACTTTGTAAACTACTTAGAGAAGTACTGTGAAGCGGTGTAAGTCTAAGTGCTATTGCTAATATAAGAAATACAGCAAGTGACATATAGTATTTGAAATATATGTTCTAAAGAAAGGAACGCTTCTCAGAATATGATTGAATATGTTGATGCCTTCTGTTTTAATTTGGAATATCATGGTGGGAGATAAAGCTACCTTGGAGCCCAGTTGTTATAATTTTCCATTTTTCTTTCTTTTTTCCCATGGTCTCTTACTCTTAATTAGGAGTCTATGCAAAAAAACAAAAACAAAAAACAAACAAACAAACAAGTGAGAGGCAGTATAATACGGTGGCTAAGGGTGGTTTGAGGATTAAGAAGATCTACATTCAACCTACTTCAATAGGATTGTTGTGGAGAACAGTGGTGGAGTGACGCAGTGGTGGGTTGCCCCTGGTTCGCACCAGTTCTATAGAACCAGTAGTAAAACTGGTGGGAGGCTCCGCCCACCAACCCCGACATCATCAAAATGCTTCTGCGCATGCACGTGGCCCCGTTGTGAACCGGTAGTAAAGGTAAATAGAACCCACCCCTGGAGTGACTCCTTGGTATGCAACCTTGAACCTGAAAAGGAAATATATAAATCTAAAAAAAACCCCAAACTCTACAATTATTACATTTCACTAAACAAACATACAAAGGTGTAAAGTTTTTGAACTGTGCATAGTGTAGAAAGAAATGACAGTTGAAAAAAGGTTATGTTTCATTCTTATTCAATGGATTATTGTTTATTCCTGGAAAATGTAATTGTTATTGTGTATCACAACACAAAAAGACATATTTTTTGTTTTTCTGCTTCACTTACAATGTACTTTAGGCAATAAGTAGTGAACTGCAGGTACACTTGTTTAAGGCATTTGAAGATGAAGATGAAGATGAATTGAGTTTTCATACATTGCATGTTTAATCAAACTTTCATTTGACTGATATTCCAGGTTTATATTTATGGCTGAAGTCAGGGTTATATCATTGGCATTCACAGGACAGAGACGTTCCAGGTCCACATTTTGAAGTAGTGAAAATATACAGTGTACAGTATATTACCATATAAAGAGGTATCATATAAAAAGATAAAACAAGATTCTCTCCCCCAACCTCCAAATAAACTTATTTTTTTCAGCAAAGTATTAATGGAAGTTTACACTATATTATTTTATCTCCACCAAGATCAAAGAAAGAACAATTAGTTTGGAAGAATGAAAAATAGTTATAGTCCCAAGCTCACACAAGTAGGCTTCCTGGCTCAATAGGGATTTGAATTAGCTTTTCCAGACCTACCCCGGCACAAAATAATACATCATACCAATATAACCTCATAAAAAAAAGTTGATTGTTATTAATGAAAAGTACAAATAATTAGAACAATGCAGATGAATTCTGTTCTGGTTTTTCAAGCAGAAATAATGACAGGGGGAGAAGAGCTAATATTCCCTCTGAATTATTCCTAACCTTCCTTTGTTTCCTCATCCCAGCGGTGAAATCCAGTAGGATCTATCCGGCTCGCGCAAACCGGTAGTGCCAGCGGCGGGAGGCTCTGTCCACCCTCTGGGATGTCATTATGTCCCATTTTTTACCCTCTGCACATGCGCAGAAGAGGCACACACTTCCATTCCCGAACCAGTAACAAAGGTAAGTGGATTTCACTGCTGCCTCATCCACCTTGATGTATTGTTACAACCACGACTTAAAAATATAACAATAGACAACTATCATCTCTGGAATTTTATGCATTTTAAAAGATACATATATTCCTCTCTTCCAAAAGAAGTCAATTCTTTTCTGGTTAGAAATCTCAGTTGGATCAAGATATGAAAAAGATGCTAAATTATATGGTTTTTATATGGAAAAGATTGAACTAGATAAGATACTCATGGGAAAAGAGGAAAATTTAATTTTTTTTTTTTTAATTTCTTGCTGTACATTGAACTGGAGGAGGAGCAAGTAAAAGAATCAATGATAACCTGGGGTAGAAATTTTGGTTATCCAATTGAGTTTGGAAAATGGCAATAACTATGGGAAAGGAACTATAAATTAACAATGTCCACTGCATATAAGGAAAATCAATATAAAATGTTTTATAGATGGCATATACCACCAGAGAAGTTAGCAAAAATGTGTAAAGATAAATCAGCTACCTGCTGGAAATGTCATCAAATACCAGGATCTTATTATCATATGTGGTGGTCCTGTTCTGAAGCAAAAAGTTACTGGTACAAAATTAAAATCTGGTTGGAAGAAATGATACAGCAACACATTGAATTTAAACCAGAGTTGTTCCTACTGGATATCTTTCCAGAAAAAAATAGTAAGGAAAATGTATATTTGATCATACATGTAATAACAGCTACAAGAATTGTGTATGCTCAAAACTGGAAATCAGAAAAAATACCTTTGGAAGAAGAAGTAATAAAAAAAAATTAGATTGTGCAGAAATGAATAGATTAACCTTGATGATTAAGGATAAGGAAGAATCAGAATATTTTAAGACAGGGAATCACTTTTATAGTTGGTTGGAAAAGAGATATAAATGACCGATATTATAACTATGTATAAATGATTACAACATTGTTTTAGCAATGAAATGTTAGAATGGTTTGGACGAAGATGAAGGTAGAAGAAGCTTATGGAAGATGGAGAAGAAGCCTAGAAGATAACACCGAGATGTCACAGGGAAGGGAGGATTGATGTATTAAATGTTTGTTTGTTTTTAAAAAAAAAAAAAAAAAAAAGAATTCTCAGTTGGATTAGTCCACATGCATGAGACAATCTTCTTTTTCTAAATATACTTTCATTTTTCAGAAAAAAAGTTTTCCTGAAACAGACTTGTCCTTACAGGCCTCTCCAAAATATTGTTAGGGAACAACTTGATAGAACAACATAATAAATTTCATGCTAAGGGACTTGGCTATTATGAATATTTCTTTCCCTCCCTCCCTCCCCCCCCCACACACTTGTTGAAAATAATTGTAGATAGATTAGCTTTTAATTTTCAATGCAAACTTCTTTAATAAGATTTTAAAAATAACCATCATCATATCTCTAGCAGTAATTAATATAAAACATTTCTATTCTCTTATCACCATCTTTCATTTCCTCTTTGCTCTTCCTTCAAGAGCTGGCACTGCTATGAAGTCAGAAATAAAACCTGACAGTCTAATTTTTTTCTTCCAGGTAAGAAAAAAGCATTCTAAAGTAAAGAAGGACTATGTCAGCTAAAACCATGGGATGACCTTCCTTCCTACCCAGCTTTCTATGAGATGTTGTTCTGGAAGTGTTGTTCACTTTAGAGAAAGTTAGTTTTGCCTTGTTCCATTTGATTATCTTTGGATAATCTTCTCCATTATCTTTGCTACTTAACTGTTAGTTTCAGACTATTGTACAACTTGAATATTTCAAACTTCTCAAAACTGAAGTAGTTCTGCTTCGAGAGCATTGTCAAAATGAGGGCTTATTTCTAGTTCATTTCCTGCTTTCCAGATTCTTATAAATTGAGATAAGGAGGTTCAATTGTCAAGTATGTGAGAGATGTATTTATGAAGTCCCTTTCTTAAGTATAGAGTATATTGTATAGAGTATATTTAGAGTATATTGCATATACTCTAACAGCTGTTATTTAAGGGGGAATGGAGTTGAGGAGGAGATGTTTGTGTAGAAATGATTCTTGTAACACAGTGAACTTTTTCTTTTTTTTTCTTTTTAATATATTTATTAAATTTTCCCAATCTTTAAAACACAAAACACAAATTTACACTCATTACAGCATTTCCATATCGGTATCAATATCATCCATAACATTCATATTTACATAAATTCTATTTCTATAGTTCACTATCCTGTATTATACTATCATTTAAATTATAATAATATCTACAATCATATTATTATCGATATTATATAGTTCTTATATATTATACATTATATATTATACTTTATACATCTTATGCATTTATTTTACTCCTATTCTCAAGCCAGGTATACCATCTACTCCAAATTTGATAATACTCAGATTCTTCTCTCTCTTTCAATTCCATAGTCAGCCTATCCATTTCTGCACACTCACGGTGAACTTTTTCTAACACAGCAAAAATGCTCAATATATTTTGATAAGACTTCTTGTTCAATATTATCTACATTAGCTAATATAACAACATTCTACTAAATCTTTAATTATTACAGACTGTAATAACAGGATCTGGCTTGACAATAGTAGTAGGAATTAAAATGAATCCTGTAAAATTTAATCCAGATCCAAGTATAGATAGATGAGATCGATAGATGAGATAGATAAATAGATATAAACATAGATATAGATATATAGATACTATATTATAGATGTATGCTGCATATTAACCAGTCAACTCTTGTGAGATGACCAGCCATATAAATTTGATACATAAATAAATAAACTGGCAGGATGGGATTAAATAGAGCATTTTTGGAAGAACTACAAATTGCTGAAGAAGTATTAGGAGGGCAATCATAACTGTTGGAAAAAACATCCTTCTGGGTTCTGCTCCAAGTGGCGAAAAAGACACTGGAAACATGGAGACTGCTTGTAAAGATGGTTTAATGGTCGACAGGATCACATGGCTTGAGTTCCTGAACAGAAAAAAGGGAGAGGAGATACAGTGAGTCCCCGGGTTTTATGCTTTCTTGGCTTTGAACTTCCTGGGGCCCAGAAAGAGTATCCTGATTGGTTGTCAGACTCAGGGGGTGGGGGTCTTAGCTAGCCTTGCTGGCTGATGTAATCTTCCCAGGTGCCATGTGGTGAGTTTCTGTTGCTATTATGTTGCAGATGCAGATCCTATTGTCAAAGATTGAGTTTCTGCCTCTGGCCCATTAACAAAGGTGTGTGTGGGGAGGCAGGAAGCTTCTTTGTCTTTAAAACATGTTTCTCCATTTCTCATCCAGGGAAATATAATATTCTGCCTTTTTAATATTTCCTAAAATATTTCATTCTTCCAGGAAAGGGGTAGGTGCTAACTTCCTACATAACTATGAATCATACAAAATGCATTGGTATCGATCAATTACCGTAATTAATCCTGTAAACTTCCCTGTTTAAACATTTCAATTTTGAAACGGCTCTTGGCCCCCTTTTGAAGAATTGAGAATGGAAGTTGTGAGAGCTAACTTACAATAATATACCTTCTTTCTACAGAACATATATATTTGAAATCAGTGATTGTTGTTTTGTAATATTCAGGTGCTCTTTAGAAAGAAAATTCAAAAGAATATATTGATCCATTTTCTTTGCTGGAGAACAAAAAAAATCATTTATTAGGAACACTTTTAAGATATTGTTCTGTTCCTCTTGACATGAGATCTCAGCCTTTCTAGAGGCTGACTATGCTTGTATTTCTGTCAGAGAACACAAACTCAGAAAACAGCCACAAATTGGACCAAGTGACAGGTAACGCAGTCACATTTCCTGAAAGATTGGTGAACTCCAATGAACCTGGGCTCAATTGTGAGAAAGAAAATGAGCGAGTTCATAAGGAATGGAGTTTCATTACAAATATTTCACATGCCACCTCAAAAGGCTCAGCTATTAGGATTGATCTTTACTTTCCAATGCCCTCCATGCTCCTACCAAGTGGTTTAAAAAGTGTGACAGCATTCAACTGGATAGCCTCTAATTTGAAGACAGAAGTCACTTACAAAAAAATATTCAGCTCATCAGACAGTTACACAATGAAGATGATCTCAAGAAGTATCGATGTCTGGATTGCAGAGGGAATGACAAGAATCAAGAGCGAGCAGCATTAATCTTTTCCTTTAGAAAATAGGACAAAGTACATCAACAGTGTGGAGACATAAAGATGTCTTAAAAGGATGCTGAAAGAATCACAGGAGAAATAAATCATTTGTTCCAAAGAATCTTTGGAATTCTAAAAAGGGGTGGAAGTGAGACACATACCAGAAACAAAGAAGTTGGAATGTTTGATCATAGAATTTATGATGTGGCCTAAATCCCAATATAACCATTTGCATATCCACCTTGGAACCTGATATTTTGTGAGCAGCAAAGGAATTTATATGCCTTTCATCATATGTGGCATAAACATTCAGTCCTTTACTGTGAAGTGATCAAGATTCCCTTTGATGAAACCTTTCAAGCCAGGGAGGAGACCTGATATCTTTTCCTGAAGATAAAAAATATTCACACAGTTTGTTTCAGTGAAACAATTCAGGGAGCCTGAAACCAGTAGTGGGTTTCAAATCCTGCCACTATTGGCTCGCTCGTGGGTGCACGTTCACACACATGTACAATGCTTCTGCGTATGTGCAGAGACATTTGGGTGGGTGGGCGGACCCTCCCCACACCACCGCTACCGGTTCACCTGATCCGGGGTGAACTGGTAACAACCCACCACTGCCTGAAACCATGAAATCTTTTTTTCACATACAGAACTGGTTAAATTCAAAGTGGGGACTGTGGGGACACCAGCAGCATTTTGGCAATACCATGCAGCTTGCAAGGCCATCCATGTCTACCGCTCTTGCTAGGAGGCTGCAACTCCTCTATTACTATTAGTTACACCACAACCACTGGCTACGCAATGCTGGACAGGGCAAATAATTTACTTCTTCCAGAATGTGCTGGCCAAGTTATGTGAGTAGTCATGTTAGGAGTTAATTTGGTAGCCCCACTGGCTTCTCTTCCCAGGATTGGCTGTTCTCTTCAGGATGTATTGGAGTTTTTGCAGCTGAGCAGAAAGGTAGTGATGTCTATTATCTTTCTCCTATGCTGGCCAGGAATTTTTCAAACCAGTTTTAAGAATGGGAAACAGATAGTGAACCTGATTTTCCTCTCTGGGACAAGTTGGTCCTGGAGCCAGAGGTAGTGGTCTGGAGCCAGAAGTAGTAGGTAGGTAGCACTACCAGCTCATCTACCCAGGGGCAAGTTTTTACTAACCACTTTTGCTAAGTGGATTCTGATGAATGATGTTTTACCTTCTCTAGATTGGACTGATAGTTGCTGCCAATAGCTAAGCTTTGCCAGGATGCACTAGGGCTGCCAGTTGACCTCTTTCCAGAAGCTTTGATCAACCAGTGCTGGAAGGAGAGAAGTGGATTATATTCCATTTGGTATTGGAGGAAGACAAGCAAGCACTATTGCCATGGTACCTTCCATGACACACTGACAAAAGAGATAGTGCTGAATGAGGCAGCAATCTCAGTCGACTTTTTTCTGGTCAAAACTCTAGAAGGGTCTTGGACATGCCCAGTCTTGCAGATGCCAGCTCTTAGATGTAATCAAGACAAGAAACAAAATCATGAGTGCTAACACAACCATTTTTATAAGGTTACAGTCAGGGGTCGGTTCTAAATTTTTTACTACTGGTTCTGTGGGCGTGGCTTACTTTGTGGGTGTGGCTTGGAGGTCATGTGACTAGGTGGGCATGGCTGGTCAGAGTCATTTCTGGAAAGTCCTCACACTTACGGCCAGTCCTCGCACTTACGACCCGACTCATTTGTTTGCTTTTAACACTGATCAGCTGTAGGACGGCCCTTTGAAGCCCCGCGGCAAGAGTTTAAAAAATTTTGACACCTACCTTATTCATTTGGCATTTGAAAATACATTCTGATTTTTTTTCAAATGTACGTATTAGTGTGGTGAAAGAGTTACATTGCTCCCTGTCAGAATTTAATTAAAAATAACTCCAAAGAAAATCATTTTTCACATTTCAAAATAGTAGTTTTCAAAGATTTCTAGGCATCCTGTGGGTTTTTCAGTCTTTCAGTTTTCTCAGTAAGAGAGAAAATACTCTTCCTGTGAAGAGGGGAAGGGTGATAAATCACAAAACAACATATTTATTAGTGTTCAACAGGACCAATATCAACACAAAGTATTTTAGTGCACTGTTCAGGTTTAGAAATGCAAGATCACATTTACCCCAAATATTACCATGAAATTTGAAAAGGTTGAACAAATATTTTCATTTGGGATTGATATTTTGAATATGTTCTAATATTTTAGGAGAATGGTATTAAATTAGCTTTATACAAGAAAGGCAAATTTAAATCTCTGAAGGCAAACTAGGCAATTTGGACTACATACTTATGGATTTAACTCCTCCATTGGTAAAAGGAAAAAATGAAAAGTAGAGAATATTGTGATTATTCAGGGTTGAATTAAGGCATGGTTTATGCTGAGACTAAATAGGCTGTAATAGAATCTTATTTGTCCCAGCATATATTATTTGTGGTGTGCATATCCAAGTAAATATATTTTATGTATATGAAAAAACCCTCTATATTTTGTTATGTATCTTACTGCAAAATATGTTCCATGTTTCCATGACCAAAAGACTGATGTCTAATAAAGGAGCCTATTTGTAGCTCAGGACTGAAATGAGGGGTCCTTGTTTCTCTCTTATCTTGCTTGTTTTCTTGCAGAAGTTCCATTACCCAAATTAGGTAACATCATCAGTGCTAGTAAAATGTGTGGTTTGCTGTCAGTTTATATTCTGGTGGCTTGTCCTATCAGTGTTGGTGGGGGTTGTCTTAGAGATTCTTTGCTTGGGCTATTTACTGTTGGCTCTTTGGCAGTTTCTTGATTGCGGTATTGTTTACTTGATTGTTAGTCTGATGTTAACCTTTGAGTTAATCTATGTTGATCTGGGTGCTGATTGCTGGTGGAAAGATGCTTGAATGTTTTTTTTCCTCTTTGGAATAGTTGGTTGCCTCTTTTGCATAGTCTATAGATATTGTTAATGTCAATGTGTCTATTGATGGGTGAATTGTCAGAGTGCCAGGCTTTTTGAAATTCCCTGGCATCTTTGGACTTGGCCTGGTCTAGGATTGTCAATTTTTCTCAATTGAAACTATGGTTAAATCTGTCTATAATCTTTGCTACAAGTATGCTGGATTTTTTTTTCCCCTTCAAATAAATAATTATTCTGCACCTTGCCTCTAGGGCTGTTCACAAACTGTAGAGCACAAGTATGGTGTTGTTGGCTAAAAACTTTGAAAATCAGCAGCAAGTTTCTATACTAAGAAACTATCTGGTAGGATGTGCCAGAACATTTTGAGCTTTATCGCCAGTTTTATAAGGGTCAGAGATTTGCTTTTACTGCGCTTTACTTGAAAGCTGGAAATTTTGGCAAGCAAGTGGGTCCTCTGAAATGAAGGGCTGAGAATTATAGCTCCTTAAAATCCAACTAGTCTTCTGAGACTGTGTGTGTCACATAGAATTAAACTACTGGTGTTCATTTATTCATGTTCGTTTGTACACTGGTTTTTGCCAATCTCTGATATAGTCAAAGTCGTCTGTCAAGTCCTCTTCATGCCAAGAAACTCTGCAAGCCATAGCAATAATGAAGAGTAGCACACTTTCCAAGAAATACCACAAGATATCTTTGAGAAGAAATATCTTTGAGAAGAAATGGTGGCAGAGTGGGTAGTGGGTGGTGGTGGTAGTGGAATTCATAATTTCAAAAGGAAAAAAAAACACATGGCATGAAAGAAGTCTAACACTGTCTCTGCTGCCAAAAACACCCCACATCATAAATTACTTGAACGCTCAGGAATTGCTACGTCTTTTGAAATACATTATTTGGCAAAAATTAGACTTCTCAAAAGGATTAAAAGCTTTAGTTAAAATAAATGTTTACCTCCTTTTTTATGAAATTTCCTATGTAAGTATAGACTTCTGTTTGTACAAGCTGTAATATTAAGCTCTATCTGCGAGCTCTGATATTAAATTTAGGATTATTCTTATTTGAATGAAATTGTGGAAGGAGTTTCTATTACATACAGACTGATATCTTCAGTCAGTGACCTGTTATTTTGTAAAGAGTTATCTGTATTCTTCCTCCAAAAGAAAGTGTCCTAAATATCACCTACTGTTTTTCTTTAAAAAAATAGAGGAGATAAGTGGCTGTATAATTGATTCCTGAGTTGGCTATATATTGACATGTATTCAGATATATTTCAGCTGAAAATCATTCTTGGAAGGAAGATTCTTGAAGACTCTTCTCTGTTGAAATCAGAAATACTTCTAAGAAGTTTTGAACAAATTATCCCCTCAAAAGAACAAGGTATGTAAAAGCAGCCTTTCATCCAATTGTAGTGAATTATCCCCAACTTTTGGGGAAAAAAAAATAAATGACCAAAACAGGGGTGTGACTAGAAAAAGTCAAACTTCAGAGTTTCTTTTTGCTAAAATAAAAGTGAACTATGGTGAATCAAGGTTGTATCATGGAGAGAAAATCATGATTGTTTATATGTGGAATACACCAAACGGTAATCAATAGCTGTTTGGATTAGCCTACAGGAAGCAGTGACTCAGTGGCTAAGATGCTGAGCTTGTCAATCGAAAGGTCAGAAGTTCAGTGGTTCTAATTCCTACTGCCACATAACAGGGTGAGCTCCCATTACTTGTCCCAGCTTCTGCCAACCTAGCAGTTCGAAAGCACGTAAAAAATGCAAGTAGAAAAATAGGGACCACCTTTGATGGGAAGATAACAGCATTCTGTATGCCTTTGGCATTTAGTCATGCTGGCCACATGACCATGGAGACATCTTCGGACAGCGCTGGCTCTTTGGCTTTGAAACAGATATGAGCACCACCCCCTAGACTCGGGAATGAATAGCACATATGTGCGAGGGGAACCTTTACCTCTACCTTTTTACAGGTCAATCAAGGAAGGGCCATGAAATGTAGACCACATTTAAATGCACACATTAGGTTGGCCAAGACTTTATGTGGCTTGTTAGGAACAAGATTGGTGCATCACTGCCATGCTGTGATGGAGAACAAAACTGGCAGATCTCACCAATACAGTTAACTCACCTGGACAGAAAGACATGCTTGATAATCTAAGGATTAATCAAGGTGAAATGCCAAATGAGACATTCAAATAAGCCTTACAGTGATACTTTCCTGCCTTATATTCTTTTTTTTTCTTTTTTCTTTTTTTGCAGCTAGTATATGATATAGAGGGATAACTTCTGAGTGGGTGGCATGCATATATGATTGAGCAATAAGTAATGAATAAGTAAAGGATATAGAGTTCCAGAATAGCAATGTTATGTAGCTGAAAGGCACTTGGCCTCAAAGATTTGCAAATAATCAATGTGTGGAACCTATTTCCCCTTCCCAATATAATTTAGTATGGAAAGGGAAGGGAACAGATACCAGGATGAGTATGATTAGATTGATCATCCTCTTCTGCAGTTAGAAAAGTGTTCTCTCTGAAGACACAGAAGTTCTATGAGTTTGCTTGCACCTGATAATACTTCTAATATGATTTATTGGCAAGGATTGTTGCATGGCACTCTTTTCACATTTTTGTACACAAAAATAGAAAGAAAATGTCTTGCCAACCATAATCATTGGCCAGCAAGCCCCTCCATCATCAATAGTGCACTTGTAATGTCCTTTTGGCTTAGTTCACCATGGAAACATTTCATGTATTGCTCACACATTCACATCTTTTGCATCCAAACCAACTTATCTGCAAAGTAGATTACTCAAGCATTTATTTCTTTTTTCCCCCAGAGGTAGTAAATGTGTGTGTGTGTGTGTGCATGCGTACCAGGGGTAGGTTCTACTTACCTTTACTACCTGTCTGTAATGGGACCGTGCATGCGCTTTTGTGCATCCACAGAAGCTTCTGTGCATGCACAGATCGTCAATTATGATGTCCAGGTGGGTGGGCGGAGCCTCCTGCCACTTTTATTACCAGTTCACACACACAAACACACAAACACACACACACACACACACACACACACACACACACACACAGAGTATAACACAGAACTGAATACACCCCCTCACATTTTGTAAATATTTAAGTATCGGTATATCTTTTCATGTGACAACACTTTTCACATTTCTGTGAAGAAATGACACTTGGCTACAATGTAAAGTAGTGAGTATAACAGTGTAAATGTGCTGTCCCCTCAAAATAATGCAACACACAGCCATTAATGTCTAAAGTGCTGGCAACAAAAGTGAGTATACCCCTAAGTGATAATGTCTAAATGGATCCCAAGGTGTCAATATTTTGTGTGGCCACCATTATTTTCTAGCACTGCCTTAACCCTCTTGGACATAGAGTCCACCAGAACTTCTCAGGTTGCCACTGGAATCCTCTTCCACTCCTCTATGATGACATCATGGAGCTGGTGGATGTTAGAGACCTTGCGCACCTCCACCTTCCATTTCAGGATGCCCCACAGATGCTCAATAGGATTTAGGTCTGGAGACATGCTTGGCCAGTCCATCACCTTTACCCTCGGCTTCTTTAGCAAGGCAGTGGTCGTTTTGGAGGTATTTTTGGGGTCATTATCATGTTGGAATACTGCCTTGCGGCCCACTCTCTGAAGGGAGGGGATCATGCTCTGCTTCAGTATGTCACAGTACATGTTGGCATTCATGGTTCCCTCAATGAACTGTAGCTCCCCAGTGCTGGCAGCACTCATGCAGCCGCAGACCATGATATTCCCACCACCATGTCTTAAATCTGCTTGTCTGAAGCAAACCATTTGTGGGCTTTCTTGTGCATCATCTTTAGAAGAGGCTTCCTTCTGGGATGACAGCCCTGCAGACCAATTTGATGCAGGGTGGGGCATATGATCTGAGCACTGACAGGCTGATCCCCATCCCCCCACCCCTTCAACCTCTGCAGCAATACTGGCAACATATAGTACATACATCTATTTCCCAAAGCCAATCTCTGGATATGACACTGAGCACGGGCACTTAATTTCTTTGGTGGACCATGGTGAGGCCTGTTCTGAGTGGAACCTGTCCTGTTAAACCAATGTATGGTCTTGGCCACCATGCTGCAGCTCACTTTTAGTGTCTTGGCAATCTTCTTATAACCTAGGCCATCTTTATGTAGAGCAACAATTCGTTTTTTCAGATCCTCAGAAAATTCATTGCCATGAGGTGCCATGTTGAACTTCCAGTGACCAGTATGAGAGAGTGAGAGCGATAACACCAAATTTAACACACCTATTCCCCCTTCACACCTGAGACCTCGTAACACTAATACGTCACATGACACCAGGAAGGGAAAATGGCTACTTGTCAGGGCGTTGATTAATCCCATGTTTGGCTCTGGGACTAATCACCCTGGTTTAATTAGAGGAGATGGATCGAGGCTCCTCCTTGTTTGCAATATTCTGAAAAAGAAACGCAAAGAAAAGTTTCTAATAAAACTCATTTATTTGTTATAAAGAAAATAAAACACCTCACTAACTAAGAAAAGTTAATTGCTACATTTTTGAAAGTAATTCTTGCCGGCTATCTCAGCCGGACCTTGTTGGAAAGAGAACAAAGGAAAGAGTGTGTGAAGCAAGTGAAGGAATGCGGAAGCATGTAGCTTACTGATAACAATTGTTGGCAAGGTACGGAAAGTCAGATAGTCCAGAAATATGAAGCTCAACTGGTAAATAAAATAATGCAGTGACATTCCCCTTCTTTGCCAGTTGAGCGAATATCAGTACATCATCAAATAAGGCACATCTTCTTACGCAGATACTCGTGTTGAGCTGTTGGGAGTGGTTTGTTGAGCATATCAGCAATTTGATCATGTGTAGATACATATTGCATTTTAACAAAACCTTTTTTCACTAAATGTTTTATGTTTTGATAACGGATGTCAATGTGTCTGGACCTAGAACCTGTGAAATGTGATTCAGAAATATAAACCACCGATTCATTGTCTTCCATCACGGTGATCGGTCGGATCGGGTGTGTCCAGATATCTGTGACTAAAGCATCAAACCAAGTTAGAGAATTACATGCATCTGAAACACAAGCATATTCAGCTTCAATAGATGAACAAGAAACAAAATTCTGTTTACGTACTTGCCAATAAACAGGACATCCATTTAAGAACATCATATAACCTGAAGTACTTTTGCGTGATTTCTTATCACTTGCCCAATCAGAATCTGCATAACAACATAATTCTGCATAATCAGTATGTGTTGGTTCTAACAATAACTTCAAATGTTTGGTGTATTTTAGGTATCTCAATAATTTCTTAATACCTGTCCAATGAAACTGTTTTGCCTTACCTACGTGTCGTGATAAGAGATTAACACTAAGTGCAATGTCGGGTCTGGTCCAACTACTAATGTACAACAGTGACCCAATGACTGAATGGTAAAGTGTTTGATCCTCGAACTCAGGACTTTCTTCTTGTGTCAAGTTGTGAAAATCTGTTTGCATGGGTGTCTTTGTTGTGTTAGCATCCTTCATGTTGCAATGATGCAAAATTTGTTCAATTTTATCTTCTTGTGAAAGACTAAACCCCTTCTGTGTTTTTTCAATCTGAACACCTAAATAAGTGCTAATGTGACCAAATGATTTCAATGTGAAGTATCTCTGCAAAGCTTTGGCAAAAATTTCACTCATTTGCTTATTTGGACCAATATAAACAATATCATCAACATAAACAAGAACTATCTCATATGCATTGTTAGATCTTTTTGTGAACACGCACTCATCAGTTTCGGACTTAATAAAGCCCATTGAATTTAGTTTGTCAGTAAGACATAAATACCACATCAAACCAGATTGTTTCAGACCATAAAGACTTTTGTTTAGGAACCAGGTATCCCCTTCTTGCTGTCGGAATCCTGGAGGACTTTTCACGTAGATCTCTTCATCTAGGTCTGCATGCAGATAAGCCGTGTCAACATCAAACTGGAAAACTTCTAAACCAAGGATAGTTGCAGTTGCTAAAGCAATTTTTACACTCTCAGTTCTGACTGTCGGTGAGTAGGTATTTGTGTAGTCCTCAGGATAACGTTGAGCGAAACCCTGAGCTACAAGTCTGGCTTTGTACAATGACTCACCATTTGGTTTCTTTTTGATTCTGTAGACCCATCGAGTGCCAATGACCTTTTTGTTTGCTGGAGGTTTTGCAGGTGTAAATACTTTAAGTTTCTTTAGACTGTCCATTTCAACCTGCATTGCTTCATACCATTTGTCTTGCTCTGAATCAGGGAGCTGCTTGATTTGTGTGAAATTATCAGGTGGAAGTGTAACATTGCAAATCAAAGGCAAGGGTGCTTTTGTCAGTTGCCAAGAATATCGTTGTGGATGGATTCCTTTTGTGGCCCTCTTGGAATGTCTCGGAACAACTGTCCAATCTTCTTCTTCATCCTGGTCCTCACTTTCGTCGCTAGCGTCAGCATCCGCGGCTTGCGAAGACAGAACATCGGGTTGAGAAGAATCAGTGGAATCTTGATCATCAATCTGCGTGGCATCAGCAGTATCATCTCTAGGAAAATAAACTCCAGGATCATTGGAATGAATCCTGGACCAGTCAATATCTTCTTCAAAATTAGCAGATTGGGAAATCACAATTGCATGTTTAGAGTCAATAAATCTGCTCCATTTTGAGTTATCATCAATACCCATAAATCTCAGTCTCTTTGCTGCTGGACTTCCCTTTCTTCTTTGAGCTAAGGGAATGTTTACCATAGCGTATGAACCAAAAATATGGATGTTTTTAAGATCAGGCTTGTAGCCATACAACATGAAGAAAGGAGTCTGATTTGTTACACTGCTCCAAGTACGGTTGACAATGTAATTTGCATACTTGATAGCTTCACCCCAGTATATCATACCAAGGTTGGCGTCTTCTAGGAGACAACGCATCATGGTTTGCAGTACCCCTTGTCTTCGTTCTATGACTCCATTATGAGCCGGTGTGTAAGGTGCTGATGTCTGATGAACAATTCCATTCTTACGCATCCAGTCCTGGAAACGCTGGGACATGAACTTGGCACCACGATCACTCTGGATTCTGGCGATGCGAACTTGGTGTTGGGTGGAAACAAGGGTTGCAAAGTCTTTAAAGATCTGAAATGTCTCTGATTTTTCTTTCATAGGATATACATATCCATATCTAGAATAATTATCAACAATTGTTAGAAAATATTTTCTACCACCAAATGATGGCGGGAATGGACCAACTATGTCAATGTGAACCAAATCAAAAATGTGCGTTGACAGGCGTGTAGCGTGTTTGGGAATGGCTGCTGCTTTGGATTTGGCCTTCTTGCATACAGCACAATCCAAAAACACCTTACACCCCTTTAGATCAAAACCTTTTGCGAACTCTGGCATCTTCCTAAGAACACGGAAACTGGCATGCCCCAATCTTCTATGCCATTTGTGGATACACCTAGAATGCAAAGGTTTACCTGTTAGTGAATTCTCAACATTAACATTTTTATGCGGAACCTCAGGCTTGCTCTGAGCAACCTGTTTACCAATTCTCTTTTTGTTGGCTTTAGGACCCTTCGGAATAGCAACAAGATCTCTCTCTGGAGCATTTCTCTCTGGGCCTGTGCGTTCCCTTTTTGGAGTTTGTATACCTGCCTGTGTTTGTGTTTTAGGCTTTGGCTTTAAGTAATAAACACCACCAATTAATATGGTTTCAGCAACAATATCTCCATCTTTAACTATGTAACTTGCTTTTTCAAGGTGGTGAACTTGGAACTTTAACATTCTAGACAAGTGACACTGACTAAGCAAATTACTGGTTGCTGTTGGTATGTAATAAACATCAGGAATGAATGCATCGAGCTCTTCAACATAAACAGTTCCTTTTCCTTTGACCTGACAAGGATGATTGGAAAAAGAGTAAAGTTCACGTAGTTCAGGTTCAGGCTCGTGCATCTCTGTGAAAAGTTCCTTTCTGTAGGTAACATGCAATGCTGCATCACTGTCCAAAGTCCACAGGAGTCGTTTGTCATACTCTGGTTGAGGTTGTGGATCATTGGTTACAGCCAATGTGGCGAGTGGAGTTTGTGGATCACGCCGGGAACCATGACGACCTTGTCTTCCACCTCTGCCTCTGCCTCTGGAATCTGTTCCTCTGGGCTGGTACGTGACGGGAGCTGGAACTCGTTGGGGACAATCCTGGGTGGCATGTCCCACACGATTGCAGATGTAGCATCTTGGCATCCTTAGAGCGTAGGTCCTTCCTCCAAAGGAGCACCTAGCTGGAGCTCTTGATGCGGGTGGTCCTCTCAAGTGTGGCGTGGCCAACATGAATGCCTCTTCTTCAATTAAAAGTCTACGGACATTGTCCATTGTGCGTTGAGCAATTGGGACTTGGTTAATTTTTGTAACAGCATCTTTCCATTCATAATTTAAAGACTTAATAATAATGCTGATCATTTGAATATCTTCAATGTTATGGCCTCTTTCTCTCAATTCTGTTCTCAGACCTTTCAGTTTGGTCAAATGTCCTCCAATTTGTTCACCAGGTTTCAATCTCGAACCGTGGAGTTCAGACATGAGTAAACATGAAGATTCAATTGAGATAGGCCTGTAGCAATTTTCCAATTCAGCCCAAATTTGTCAGGCTGTTGTATTTGGTGGAAAAGTGACCTGCAGTTCAGTATCCATGGACATCAATAATGTTGTGCGAGCCCTTATCTCTAAAGACCACATGTTTATTGGACCCGTGTCCATCCTGGTTGGTACTGGCCTCCCGGGAGGTGACGCAAGGCTGGCTCCAGGAGATTATAAATGCTTCTTTGAGTGAGGGTGTCTTTCCCACCGTCTTGAAAGAGGCGGTGGTGAGGCCCCTCCTCAAGAAGCCCTCCCTGGATCCAGCTGCATTAGCAAATTATCGTCCTGTCTCCAACCTTCGCTTTGTTGCAAAGGTTGTTGAGAGTGTGGTTGCACGACAACTGCCTCAGAACCTGGATGAATCAAATTATCTAGATCCGTTCCAGTAGGGATTCAGGCCTGGGTACAGCACAGAGACAGCATTGGTCGCATTGGTTAATGATCTCTGGAGGGCTCGGGACAGGGGTTGCTCCTCTGTCCTGGTCCTACTAGACCTCTCAGCGGCTTTTGATACCATCGATCATGATATCATGCTGCACCGCTTGGAAGGGTTGGGGGTGGGGGGCACTGTTCTACAGTGGTTCTCCTCCTTTCTCTCTGACCGGTCGCAGTCTGTGTTGACAGGGGGGCAGAGGTCGACCCCGAGGCCCCTTATATGTGGGGTGCCACAAGGATCGGTCCTCCCCCCCCTTCTATTCAACATTTATGTGAAGCCGCTGGGTGAGATCATCCGTGGTTTTGGGGTGAAGTACCATCAGTACGCTGATGACACCCAGCTGTACATCTCCACCCCAGACCACCCCAATGATGCCCTCGAAGTGATGTCCTGGTGCCTGGAGGCCATACGGATCTGGATGGGGAGGAACAAACTCAGACTCAACCCATCCAAGACCGAGTGGCTGTGGTTTCCGTCGTCCCGATATAGTCAGTTGGCGCCATCTCTGACTATTGGGGGCGAGTCGTTGGCCCCCACAGATGGGGTTCGCAACTTGGGCATCCTCCTAGACTCACGGCTGCCTTTTGAAGAGCATATGATGGCCGTAGCCAGGAGGACTTTTTATCAGGTTCGCCTGATTCGCCAGTTGCATCCCTTTCTGGATCGGGACTCATTACGCACGGTCACTCACACCCTTGTCACCTCACGCCTGGATTATTGTAATGCTCTCTACATGGGGCTCCCCTTGAGAAGCACCCGAAGGCTCCAACTGGTCCAGAATGCGGCCGCGCGGGTGGTAATGGGAGCAATGTGGCGCTCTCATGTAACCCCCCTCCTGTGCGAGCTGCACTGGCTCCCAGTGGTCTTCCGGGTGCACTTCAAGGTTTTGGTTACTATCTTTAGAGCGCTCCATGGCTCAGGACCAGGGTACTTACGAGACCGCCTCCTGCCACCAATAGCCTCTCACCGACCAGTTCGCTCCCATAGAGAGGGACTCCTCAGGGTGCCGTCGGCCAAACAATGTCGACTGATGGCCCCCAGGGGGAGAGCCTTTTCTGTGGGGGCACCTACCATCTGGAACGGGCTTCCCCCGGAGTTACGAAACATCCAAGACTTACGCATATTCCGCCGTGCCCTGAAAACATTTCTATTCCAACAAGCTGGTCTGGCCTAACTCTCCCTTTTTAATTGGCTTTTAAACTGGCTTTTAAATTGGGTTTTAAACCTCTTTAGATAAATTTGGATGTTTTTAATCTTTGAGCCTAAATTACTTAATCTGTTTCTTAATAGTTTTTAACTTCTATATGTATTTGTATTTATTATGGCTGTTCACCGCCCTGAGCCCTTCAGGAGTAGGGCGGTATACAAATATGAATAAATAAATAAATAAATAAATAAATAAATAAATAAATAAATCTCTTATTGCAAAATCCCATGGTTGTCCAGTAGGGTTGAAAACCATACAATGGGTGCCTTCTCTAAGAAGCAATAGTGTAATCTCACTGACCCAGGCTTTGTAATTATGTCCTGACATTTTTAGTTTTGACTCACCAGTTAGTGGAGAGACAGAAAATGCCTGGTAAGGAGCCTGCACTTGATACGCTGGCTGTGCTGGCAGAAATGCCTGTGGTATTTGCTGTGCCTGTTGTGGACCTAAAAATGGTCTTGGTTGTGCCATTGGAGTTTGGCCAGGAGGTGGCCCTATTTGCACTTGTGGCTGTGACACATATGCAGGCATTTGTAGTTGCTGTGGCTGATGCACTGGAATCTGCTGTATTCCAGTTGCCACTTGTGCTTGATCTGCAATATTGGCATGACCTGCTGGAGATGCAGTCATTTGCCTTTGCTTCATAAAGTGTGCCTGTGTTTCTTCTAAAAGGACACCAACACCACCAGGGGGTGTTTGGGCCTGTGGAAACACTTGTGGCATTTCAGCTTCCTGTAGTAAATTACTTTTGCCCGCAGATGGTGCTGCACCTTTAGCTTCGGGCAGTCCAGTTACAACGAATGATTGCGTGGCAGGTTTATATGTAACTTGATCAGGGAGACTTTCATGTGACGTATGCAGTGCCCTCTGTCTTAATTGGCCTGACACAGAATCCACCAGGGGGAGTGTCTTTGGCTCCGAGGAAGAAGACAATATGACGCTTTTTGAAAATCTTAAGTCACTAGATTCTTCCTTATCTTGCTCAAGCATAGATATAGCCATTTTTGCCTGGGATAGCTCCTGTTCATAGAATTTTATACGGTCACGAAAGGCTTTCATAGCCAGCTCATCCAGGGTGAGCTTAGAGCTTCGAGGAGAATAATGAATTGTTTCTCTCTCTGCGTGGGAGTAATTTTGCTCAGCAATTTGCTTTGGCCTTGCACTGAGCGTTACAAATTCAGAAGGTTCTGGGAAGACAGGTTGAGAGCTGGCATAATTAGAAGGGGGAGTTACTGACCTCAGTCGTAGTGCTTCTCCTTCAAAAACAACTTCTGTCTTATCTCCCTCCATTTCTGTTCCCACGGCTTCTTCTTGTTCCAGGCGTGTGGCTGAAGTAAGGGGCTGGAAATCTGAAAATCTCCTGTCTGCCACCTCTTCGTTGGAAAGATCAATCAAATCATTTACGAAGAGTGGTCTTAGTTTCATTTTGCCTTTTTTCTTCTGTTTCGGCATTTTAGCAAAGATAATTAGCATACCTCAGTAGCTAAAAACTAATTGCCTATGCGCTCTTATCAGAAATAACAAAACAAGGAAAAAACCATAAATCAAACCGTCCGAGCTACCAGATGTCAGGGCGTTGATTAATCCCATGTTTGGCTCTGGGACTAATCACCCTGGTTTAATTAGAGGAGATGGATCAAGGCTCCTCCTTGTTTGCAATATTCTGAAAAAGAAACGCGAAGAAAAGTTTCTAATAAAACTCATTTATTTGTTATAAAGAAAATAAAACACCTCACTAACTAAGAAAAGTTAATTGCTACATTTTTGAAAGTAATTCTTGCCGGCTATCTCAGCCGGACCTTGCTGGAAAGAGAACAAAGGAAAGAGTGTGTGAAGCAAGTGAAAGAATGCGGAAGCACGTAGCTTACTGATAACAATTCTTGGCAAGGTACGGAAAGTCAGATAGTCCAGAAATATGAAGCTCAGCTGGTAAATAAAATAACGCAGTGACACTACTTGGGCCCCATTTGCACATTATCACTTAGGGGTGTACTCACTTTTGTTGCCAGTAGTTTAGACATTAATGGCTGTGTGTTGCATTATTTTGAGGGGCAGCACATTTACACTGTTATACAAGCTGTATCTTCATTACTTTACATTGTAGCCAAGTATCATTTCTTCAGTGTTGTCACATCAAAAGATATACTTAAATATTTACAAAATGTGAGGGGGTGTACTCATTTTTGTGATATACTCTCTCTCTCTGTGTGTGTGTGTGTAAATATAAATATATATCCATTAACAACATGTGAATAAAAGATTTGGGGAAATGGCAGCATGGGACTGTTTCTTCTCCAAAATGCCAAGTGGAGATGGCAATGGAAGGACAGGGTAGAACATTCTGAATTTATGTTTCAGAGTTTTTTGCATCCAAGATTTTAAAAAAGCATGATTTTTTTTCCCAATAGCATTGCATGACAAATATTCAATCATATCTTCATTTGTAAGCAACAGCGACTGTCTGCTGTTTTCCTAGGACCTTTACAAAGTATCAGCATTTTTTACAGACACGAAATGTATTTGGTATAAAGACTTGTTGACAGTGGAGTGATAAGCCATTCAAAGCATGACACTGCATGACAGGGTTATGGAAATCACACAAGAATATTAAAAACTCATTACCCAAATCACAGTGGAGTGTGATTTCTCGTTTCCTAAAATTATTTATTTCACTTAGATATTTTTGTGAAAGACAGTGTTTGCTTTTCATTTCCCACCACTGCTTTCTGCTAGAACTTTGCATTACCAGTCTATCTGCATGTGAAATGCAGGGATGGAGAAAGATTTAAATTATTCAAGCTTCCAAATCAGCTGCCAGCTATAATTCACTCCAACTTCTTGATCAGCAATTGGAAAGGAGGCAGAGAAGGGGGGAGTCATCCTCTTTCTGAATATTTTACATACTATCTGCATAGTTATTGGTAGCATAAAATGACATAAAGGCAGAAAAACCTTCATCAAAATAACGATAACATATGGGGGCCATCAATTTTTATTAAGATAACAGATTCCCCCAAAAAACGCTAGCTAGGATTGTATCTAGCCAAAAGAATACCACATTTATCTTGGTGATACAGACTTTTATTTAAGAACATCCAGACCAAAAATATTTGTAGTTATATTAGGTCATAAATATTCAGTGTGATTCCTACCATGCAATTACAAGCAGTTTACAAAGTACTGCCAATTCATCTAAAAAGTTGTCTGTTCTTATACTTTTAAAATGACTGGACTTGGCAAATAAGCAGGTGAACATTGTTTCTCAATATAATTTTTATTTTTAAAAAAATTAAAAGGAAGATTATTACTAATACAGACTAATATAAAAGAAGAAAAAGGAAAAGAGAAAAGAAGAAATAAGTTTGTTACTAAGTTTTCTTAAATAGAGATACTTTAGACTTTTTCAGATCATAATCCTATTAATTTAGTTTATAAAAGAAAATTGATTTTTTTTAGATGGACACTAAATAAACTGTTCCTACAGAAAGAAGCAATAGTGAAGAATAGTAGACATAAATTATTATTAATTTTTAAATAATTCAAGGAAAGGCACCGATTTAAGAATGGTTTGTGATGCAAGCAAAGCTTTTATTAGAAATTATTTTATACAACATAATAGAGAAGTTAAAAAGAAGAATCAGAACAGAAACTATTTTTGATGAAATAAAGAGAAAAGAAGAATTTAAAAAAATGGCAGAAAAGAAAACGATTTCTCAGCAAATCAAGCTTTTACAATGACAATTTTCTATGTTAATAGTAAGAGAAATTGAAAGAAAAATGAATTATGTACAGCAAAAAAAAGCATTAATGAAGTGGCTAGCATATACTGTAAATTTCAAAGAGAAATAGAAAGAAAATGATATTGAAATTAAAAGAGGGAGATACTGTATTAATAAACAATATGGCAATTTTTTTTCAATGTATATAAAAGAAGTGATATCCCTCTAGAAAAAAACAGTCAAATATCTAAAGAAGCAGAATTTATCAAGGTTTACAGAGGAATAGAAACAGATTATTATAACAATAAATTTCTGAAGCTATAAAAAGGTTAAATTAGAAAAGATGCTTGGACCAGATAGATTATCAGGTTATTATAACTATTTTGAGGGTGAACTTTATGGTACAATGTGAATTTTAAAAATCATTGTTAGTCATGCCATATTGATAATATGGAATAGATACAAACCCAGATTGTGTCTGAAAACACGTTCTGGCTCTCAGCATAAGAAATGTTTATAGATGAGAAATAATAGGCAAACACAAATAGTTAATTTATCACTTATCCCTTTTGTCAAAAGGGATTAAAAGAAGAATTGGTGGCAGAGGATATAATTCTTAATGAGTTTCTTGTTTATAATTAGAAAGATTTAAAGTACACAAAAGATTTTGTGGTTTTTAACAATGTAAGGTGGAATTTAAAATAGAACTCTGTACAAATGATCGTCATGTAATTGCTAAAAATGTATCCATTTTTATTGAAATTTGAAATAGAAGAACAAGTGAAAGAAAATATGATAAAGTGCGCTGAAATTTTTGGTTATAATATACAGATGGAACAATCAAATATGTGGTAGAAAGGTTTTAATATTACATTATATTATAATCTGAGAGATAATTATTATAAAATGATGTACTATGATATGTGTCACCGGAGAAATTGTCTAGAATGTATAAAAGTCCTTCAAATTGATGTTTTGAACAACAAGAAGTGACATTTTATCATGCTTGGTAGGTGAGTAAAAAAGAAAGAAAAATATATTTTCAACTACATATACTGATTCAAAGGATTGAAAGACAAATATACAATTGAAACTAGAATTTTTATTTTGGAATTGATGGTCAAACAGTTGGGAAAATGTTATGGAACTTTGTTTTTGTATATGATAACTCCAGTAACATTATTTATACAGAAAGATGGAAAGATTTTGCATTAGCTGCAATAGAGAATGGATGGTGAAGACGGTGGAACCTGCTACAATGGCTAAATTGATTGGGTAGAAAACAATACATCAGGAGTGTCAAACACGGGCCAGATGTATCATGCGCCAGTCATGCCCACCCCAGCTCCGCAAAGCCAAAAAAAGTCGTGATACATCACGTGACATCATGTGACGTGATCGAGTTTGACAGCCGTGCAATACATAATCTACACAGGCAAAGATTGTTTTTCATCTCTAGACAGTTTACACTTTTCACTTACCTATAGTGGCAGTGTGAAAAGTTTTGCTGTAGAGAGCTACTGAAAAGCTTGCAACTGTACATTAATAAGAACTTGCCCCTAAGCTACGCAATCAGAACATTATATCCCAAGTGCTTAGATATACTCTCACCCCCTCATACTTTGCCACTGGTTGGTTGAAATTTGGTACATGAGAGACAATCCTAATATCTGCATTTATTTCATTTAGTTATAATTTTAATGGCATATACAGATGAATTTGAAGATAAATTCAATAAAATTCAGTTTTTGTCCTGGTCTCCCCCCCGCCCAATGCTATTCCCTATTCACAATTTAAAGAACATGAGCAGCTCTTGGCTCTTGTATGCACCGATTACAGTTTAGAGCAGTTCTCAGCTCTTGATTGTGTACACCAATAGTAGCTCACTATTCTACCTCTGGTCCTTTCCACTATTACAGCATATTTCCATTTACCATTTTTACCCATTTACCAGTCCATCATAGGGAAGTACTGAAATTGAACTTCTTTGATGAAGTTGTGTATGAACTTCAAGGTAGTTGGAGACTTCATTTATACTACCTAGTGTTCCCTATACCACTACTTGCAAAAACAAGAAGTTTTAGAATATATAGTGTCAGACCGTTATAGGATTTAAAAGACTTTCTAAGAAAATAAAAGAAACTGCAGAATTGCCTGTTTGAAGAACAAACAATGCTTGTTGTAAAACAGATTCCTATACTTTATATATCCTATTTTGCAGGTGGAGACGTCGCTTGGTGGCCATGGTGGGAGGGATACTGAAAAATCTCCACACTCCAGGGGAAGGATATTGCAAAATCTCCATTCCCATCCCACTCTGGGGCCAGCCAGAGGTGGTATTTGCCAGTTGTCCGAACTGCTCAAAATTTCCACTACCAGTTCTCCAGAACCTGTCAGAACCAGCTGGATTTCAGCCCTGGTATGCAGACTAGAGTTCTTAATCCCATACTGGCATGCATGTATATGCTTTGATATCCATACGTTATATAAATCCCTGCCCTCATCATCTTTGTGGCAGGAAAACAAGGGCACATTGGTTAAGAAAAAGAGAGTTGGAGAAGAGAAGTGTTTCAGTATATGAAAACAAATGGGGAAAAATGAAACCTGCCAGGGAAAGACTAAGTGGGAGATGGAATGAAAAAAGAGATGCATGTATTGCCAAGAACTACAACAGTGAAGATTTGAAAATTGGATCAAAATAAGTAAGCTAATATTTGAGTGAAGGCTTCTAGCTTCAGCTGGATTTTGGTGCAAAATAAGAGGAATTTAATTACATGTCAACAGAAACAATGAGCACAATGGTTTTTTGTTTTTTTTTCTGCTCCAACTTCTTCTTTTTTGTTTTTCATGGATCAAAGACTTCTCAGCAATTGAAATGGATTGTTCAACTCCCATCCAAGATTTATTTTCAGTACCTTTCTTTCCAGCCTCTTCCTCCTATATCAGTTCTTGGCTCCTGATTCACTTCTTCCCAGCTCCATAGATTTCATTATTGGCAGAACTGATAGAGTTTCACAAGTGGTATCTTTTTTGACTGAACTCTATATCATCTTGGGTCAGCCAGGTCATTTCTAATTCATTTCTAGCAGGAAAAAAAAATGTCTTCAGCTGAAAGCTTTCTAGAAATCTAATCAAACAGCCAAAATCCCAAAAGTTTCATATGAAGCTGTAGCTTTAAAATCCCAAAGTCCCTTTTCAATAGGCTAACCAAAGTAAAGTTTCTAAATGCCATACAACTGTGTTTAGGCCAAATGTTCCCAAAACTGTTCCTTTCTGCTTTTAGTTTGAATACAGATTGCTGTCATTCCAAGGAATTCCTCATTTTGATGGATGAGTCTCAGGGTTGATGGTTGCATAGCACTAGAGACTTCTGGGAGAACAAAGAATTGCTCACCATGAGTTGCAGAGAATTGGGACTAAAAATTTAAAGTAGGAAGTCTAAAAGAGAATATCTATTTGCACCTCCATAAATCCTGAAGAGTAGCAAAGTAACAAAGTCATGGAGAAAAAGGCTAGTAACACACTTGCAACATTTGTGCTATGTTTGTATTCTTGGCCTTGGAGGACTCCAATTCAGCCGGTTCTATCCGATTTGGGCAAACTGGTAGTGGTGGCTGTGGGAGGCTCCCCCCACTCACCCAGACGTCAACACATCCCGTTTTTGATGCTTGCTCACATTTGTGAACCGGTGCAAACTGATCAGATTACTAGAAGAGAATGTAGGAAATCAAGCATTCCTTTAGGGCTAGTTCCTGATGTTGTCAACAGATACTCAGGAACTCTAACATATGACACAGTCCTTGTTAACCTGGGAAAGTACCTATCTAGTATAGGATTCTTTTTCTGTTTTCTCACCATATTAAATGGATTAATGAATACACTTAGTCTGGTTTTTCCTCTAAGACCTGTCTGACAGGGGTGACCATTACCACCAACAAAACTTCATCAGAGCATCACAAGCCCCTCTCTCATGACAGGGTTATGTATAGAGGAGATTATTGTTATTTAATACTAATTATCATATCATTGCCTGGGAGCAAATATCAGAAGGGCTGCAGATAATATACTGGTCCCTAAGAAGAATGGGACTATGGGACTCTGCTGTCAGAGTTTTTCATCATTTTAATAAGGATAAATTTCAGACTACAGATTTTGACTTAAGAATTGCTATAAACCTACATCTTGTTTCTCATATATTTTGGCATCTAGATCTGTAGATATGAGCTGAAGTGTTAGTTTCAGAACAGTTTATATTTTTTTACATATATACATCTACATATGTTGCTTTCTTCTCTTTGCCTCACCTGTTTTCCCCATTATCCCAAAGTTTCAGTAGAGTTGTTTTTAGTATATTCATGTGTGTGTGTGTGTGTGTGTGTGTGACATCAGGAGTACATCAGGCATCCATTGAAAATTAATTTGGAAAATGCTGAGCAGCCATGGCTGATGTAGTCTAATGAGCTCGCTCTCTAAATGTTGCAAAAGTTCAAATCCCAGCCTACTTCACTATTGTTGATTTGTATTGGAACTGCTGGAAAATCAGTAATTATTGGAAAGCTAAATGTTCTATCTCCTTATGTCCAGGTTAATTTGATTTGACTCCAACAAGCCTTAACAGCAGCATAGGATAAAAGATGGAATCTCTATTGCAAAGAGGCATCTTCCATAAACAATCAGCAAACCATCTTGCTACAAGTATTTAAATGAATCCTAGTTATGAAACTTATTAAGGTAAAGTAACTAATTTGGACATTAGAAGTGAAAACTGTTTTGAGACAATGCTAATATTTTGAATGTAGAATGTCAAAATGAAAATCATAGCGATAGCATTAGTTCAAAGTAAGGATTTTCAGCAACAAAATGTCTTCTTTTTCATTTTATGAATATTAATATGGGTACTTTATTTGTAGCTGCATCTGAGAGGCAGTTTCTGCATCTCTGGTTTAAAGGTACAAATCCATAGAAAAGGATTTTGTTGAAAATTGTGTATTGACTTTGGCCAAATCTCAAAAATCTAAATCTTTAGCTCTAAAGATAAAAGGGGCCTTCTGTGACTCTACAAGATGAAGTCAGAAAAGCAGATTTTAGGCCTCTTGAGGTATTATCTATAGTATCACCAGCAGCATACCATAATTCAAGCAAATCAGAGAGTAAAACTGCTAGATCCCACATATTATGGTGCTAGCACATGCAGAAAATGACTGTAATGAACAGTCTTCTGATTCACACAGAAATTAGGTAACTGAAAATTAAAGCACTTTCCTCAAAAGAAAATAAATAATGATAAAAATTCCTAGGAACTTACTTTGAAGTCCTCCACTAAGTTTTTATTATTTGGTGAGCCAATTCAAAATATTTTAGTATCATTTTAAAATCAATCTATTTTTACAGAATGCTAGTAGCTGAAAAGAACACAACTGCTAGGAAATAGAAAGTTGTTGTTGCTGCTGCTGTTGTTATGGTTGCACATTTTATGGGATTCTTGAAAATTAATTCCAGTGAAAATTGAAAAGTTTAAATAAAAGTAAAATATAAATGCATTGAATAAAGAACACATATTAGAAAATACTAATTAAATAACCCCACTATCTTTCACTTAGCCTGAATTTATTAAACTTTAAATAGATCACAGGACACAGTATGTCATCAGGAATTTTGAATTAAAGCCACATTGAAATCACCATGGTGATCAGTTTATAGATGGCTCCTTTACTTCTGGTTTAAATAAAGGGTCAATCAGTGTGTCCACCATAAATCCTGGATTTTGTGGTTTATTATAAATTGTCACTGGGGTCAGACACATTGGGCAGTCTTTTAGTCCTTGATTATTTTTTTAATGAGGTACAATGAAAGACTTCCTAATTTTGATTGTGCAGAAGATATTAAATGTAAAGTTCATTTGCTTGGTTTTATTAGAACTATGAGAGTTAGTTTTCCAAAGGCAAAAAGAAGTCTTTATTTTAGCACTTAATCAAAAGTCCTTTGTGTGAGGTTGAACAATACATCTAACTGGCCCTGGAAGTTTCAGGGATATTGCATCCAAAAAGGTATAAAACTGATGAGAGCAAAAGGTGAAATATATCTTGGGATTTGGATTATTTACACACAGATACATTAGAATTAACATTGAGAGGGAGAATATTTCCATCTTGATTTCCGTAGCTGCAATGCAGGGGTGGGTTCTACTTACCTTTACTACCAGTTCATATCATGTCTGCATGCGCACATGGGCAGTTCGCTTTTGATAACGTCTGAGTCAGTGGGCAGAGCCTCCCACCAGTATTACTACTGGTTCTTACAAACTGGTCCGAACTGGGGGCAACCCACCACTGCTGCAATGTAGTCCTACATATTGAATTCTGACTCTGATTAATTTGGTAATCCTAATTATGTTTCAATTCCACCATGAAAGTTCAAATATCATATACTCAGATCAAATACTCTTCACATCAATATAGCAGTTGCTCCTTTTTACCATGTGCTAGAAATCAATAAATATGTAGATCACTGAACTCTCTAGTCCAGCAGTCCCCAACTTTTGTGGCTTGGCGGCCCTGCTTGGAGGGGAAGAAGGAAACCAGGCTGCATGAGTGATGGGCCAGTATGGATGCACATGCACATGCAGATCACTGCAAGTTGAGCTGCGTACACATCCACGTGTACACTAGCCCATGCTTGTTGAGTTGTGCACACAGGTGCGCCGGCTTGCTGCTGACATGAGTCAAGCTGCATGCACACATGTGTGCGCCAGTCCACTGCTTATGCAGCCCAGTTGTGAATAGGCCACGACCCAGTAGTGGGCTACTGTGCGGGGGTTGGGGACCCATGCTCTAATCTGAACTAATCAGAGTAAAAAGTTAATGTAATTCTTTAACCACACATAAACACATTAATGTCAAAATGTAGTTATTTGAACTATTTGCTTAGAATCAGATATAGCCATATGTGCAACCCAAGTGCTTTCAAAATAAGGTTACAAAGTACCAGAAGCCTTTTGTTAGATTTCTGACAAATAAGGGGTGGGGGGGGTTGTTTTAAGGATTAGGGTTAGGGTTAGCAAGATGTTTTGGAAATTTCCTACAGTAGGAAAACTTTAGTTGCTCAACGATAGTAGGAATTCATTGCATTGGAGCAAAACAGCGACAAAACAGAGTTCTCGCCATAATATACAAATCAGAAAAACGTACGCCTAAAGCTCATCAGAATCTAATTTATCCCTTCAGTTGTAAAAGAGAAGCATTTTCAGTGTTTACAGCCCATGTTCAGCATCCACTTGAAGCAATTATTACTAAGATGCTTACAATTTTAACACTCACTTGTAGTAGTGTCTCTAATTATTCTATTTTGCTGGCTTCAGCTTGTTCAGAAAATCTGTCCCGTCATCCTATTTACTAAATTCTTCATGCCACTAATGATCTTTTTCATCCCTATGGTTTTTACAGTTAGTCTTAATCATGCTGGTTTCTCTTGCACTGTTTTAAAATTTGTATTTTACTGAGCGGCAAGCCTTATTCTTCATGCATCATATGCCTGATAATTAATTTCTTTTTTTATGTAAACGAATCTATGTGCTTATAACGTACTCAAAAAACTCAGATTGTTGCAAGACTTTAGACCTAAATTCCTTGTTTTCTAAAAAAAATCTGCTGCAACAGCAAGAACCTAGAACTTCTCTATTTCACTAGACTTGCTTTCTTCCAATTCTTTTCAATCCTGTTAAAATATTCTCAGGAATGATAAGATATATTGTAATTACTGCAGATCTAAGTAATATAAGGACAGTAAAGTAGGTAGCTATGCATCTTTTACATGGTTACTAAGAGTAAAAAAAAAAGACTTGATGGCACATAATCAATTGATCAATTAAAGTTGATATATCTACGAAGTCAGAACTCTCAGAGAACTAAGCCTTTTGGCCTAGTTCAGAGTTCAGAGAGGAGGAAAAATAGCATATATATTTTTGTTTACTTGCTATCCTTTCAAGCTGACCAAAACCTAAATCCTCATCTCATTCACTCAGGTTTCACTTTATCCATGCTTAAAATTATTAAAAATTGTAGGATATAGAAGATGGGAGAGATCACAGTCTTTTTCAGTGAGAGAACAAATGGCCTTTTTCAGTACAAGATAGTACAGAAATGTTATTTCTACAGCATCATTGCTTTATTGGATGTTCCATTAACACATGAATATGACAGCATTGGTCACAATTGTCTCTCTTTCCCATCAGCTTCACATCATCTTACAATTTAGACTTCATCTTTGACAGACTTCTTCGTAGAAAAACAGCTAGGCTTTTTTTAAAAAAATCTAGATGTTGTTAAGTTGGTAAAGATGATTCAAAAGCTTGCCCTGAAGGCAATATTTTGTTCTCCTCATTTAGAGCTGAAGTATTCAGCTTGTGAAAAGGGATCTTCTTTTCTCTGTGGTTTATGAAGACGTATGAGTTATTGGTTGTCATTGATAGTAGCAATATTGCCACTTTGATTCTTGGGAGGACACCAAAACTTACAAAATGTCAATATCAGCAGAAAGAAATTGCTGACAGGAAAGAAACCAACACTTCCCATTCAGGGCTGAGCAACCTTGATGATTACCAAATATTGGTAAACATGGGTTTGGGGGGGAAAAGACAAAAGAACTAATTTAAATAAGAACAAACAGTAATATGTTATAGAATTTGTTTATTACTTTTATTTTATATAATTGCATATCCTGTGAAATATTAAATTCCATTATTTTACATGAAATGACTTTAAATTTACCCCAAGTTTCATATATTCATATTTATTGTTCAGTCTTTCAATTGCCGTTAACACTTAATGATCTAGCAGATATCATGTTCCTCAGACTTTAATTACTGCTTCTTTGACTTCTTTTAATCTCCTATCCACTTTGTCTTCTATTGGCATCATATTTAATGCCTTCTGAATTTTCAAAATATATCAGTCTTTTCAAAATATAGTCCTTTGGTCTTAAGAAAATCTCCATACTATCACCTCTGTCAAATATAAAAGAATTCTCATGCTATCGAAGTTTAACTCCATTTCCTCTATGTTGAAAGAGGGAAGACTTAACAATATAGTATATATTATTCACAGAACTTCTGTATGAACTTCTAATACTGAAACAGTTGTTCACATTTTATTCTATTGTTCCCTTTATGATATTCGGCATGTAGCACTTAGATGTTCACTTCCTATCAGCTTACCCTGGCTGGTTGGCCAGAAATCAAGAGCATTCCACTTTTTACCTTCAGAGTTTTTACTGAAGATTTCCAGGAATATTGTCATGTTATGCTGATCACTATTGCGATAAAAAAATGTGACACAAAGTTTTTACTTTATAGGGTCATATGGCTAATCTCACTTCAAATCATTTTCTCCAAACTTCTTTTGGTGTGTTGCTTTCATTACTGTGTATTACATTATAATGCTAAAGCTTTTGTTTTATTTATTTTTAGTAATTTAATATTTCATGCTTTTCCTTACCTTTTGGGCTTTGATTTTAATCAAGAAAGTAAGTTAAATCTTCTATAATGAGTCTTGTCTACCTTTTATTTACAGTATTCATTCCATTCCATTTCTTTCATTGGATTTTCTGGGCATGGACTGAAGAATGCTTTGAATATATTTTGGAATATGGAATTTGGGATAATATCCATCTTAATATCTTTGAGAGACTGATATTAAACTTTAGGCCAGTAACACTAGTAAATTAAAGATCACCATTCATATAACATTTTGAAAAGTGCTCATATTGTTCGCATTGTTTTATTCTTTGTTGTTAGCCGCCCAGAGTCCCTCGGGAGTTGGGCAGCATAAAAATGTGACAAATAAATAAATAAACAAACAAACAAACAAACAAATAAATAAAAATAAATAAATAAATAAATAAATCTAAAAGTAAAAATTTGTAACTCGATGCTTATCAGCTTTATTAAATGTTTGGCTCATTTTCTGCTTTATCTCCAGTGCAAAAAAATAAAATAAAATAATAATAATTGTTGCTCTTTGCCTGATCGATTTCCTGATTGATTAAAACACAATTTAGCAAGTAAAGCTTGTCAAATACAGCTCATTATGCAATATTTGCTACTTAGCAAATAAAATATATCAAATGCAGTTGGGGAGTGAAAGCAAGAGTTTAATAAACACCTGGAAATCATTTTCCCTTGCTATTATTATTATTTATCTGTTGCTTGAAATTTTGGGATATAATTTGTAATACATTTTACAAATGGGAGGATAGATTCTGACAGGAAGTAGGGGATTAGATTGAGGGGATGGAAGAATTGTATTTCTTTGCAGTCATCTGGTCAACAGCTGTCAGAGAGTGCTATCGACCAGATGAGTGCAAAGAAATATAATCCTTCCACCACCACCCCCATCCTATCAGAAACTATCCTTCTATCCTCCAGCCATCAGAACTGATGAAGCTTCTTGGATGAGAAGTGAAATGTTTTCTTTTTCTTCCTCAAAGAAAAACAGTCCAGTTGCCGTTTTGAAGAAAAAAGCACCTTTGTGATATGTGCATGCATGTTTATGTATATGCACACACATAGACACATACATGCAAACACACGTATACATAACATGGAAGAAAAATCATCAAAAAAAAAAAAAAAAAAACCATCACAAGCATAAAAAATTATCTACTGACAAACTATTCCAAAAAATCAGGGGTGAAATGCTACTGGTTCACACATTATTACTGGATGAACCAGTAATAATAAAAGCTACCGGTTCGTCTGAACTGGTATTTCCTTCAAGACTGACTTCTGCCACCAATAGCCTCCCACCGGTCAGTCCGCTCCCACAGAGAGGGTCTCCTCAGGGTGCCATCGGCCAAGTCGGCTGGCGACACCCAGGGGGAGGGCCTTCTCTGTGGGAGCCCCTGCCCTGTGGAATGAACTGCCCCCGGTAATGTGTAAGCGCTCCGACCTCTGTGTATTTCACTGTGCCCTCAAGACCCTGCTGTTCCGCCAGGCTGGGCTATCAATGTAATGATTTTAAATTGGGTGTTTTAAATTTTTGGGGTTTTAAATCTGAGCCAAAATTATTTAATAATTTTAATTATTTTTAATTGATGTCTGTCTTTGTGCTTTTTAATAGGCTGTACACCGCCCTGAGTCCTTTGGGAGAAGGACGGTATAGAAATAAAATTATTATTATTATTATTATTATTATTATTATTATTATTATTATTATTATTATTATTTTATTTCCGACGATCAGCTGTGCCGCACAATTTATATTTGCTAAAAAGCAGGAAATCCTGCTTTCTAGCAAATCTAAGTGGCACGTCACAGCTGTGGGGCCCTTGCTGTTCTACTTACCTTCAAACAGCTCCTTTTTCCATGTGAAGCGCACATGTGCAGGCAGCAAACCGGTGGCAACCCATGGAGGATTTCACCACTGCAAAAGATTAATAGAACTATTATTTCGTATATATAACTAATAAGTTTAATAAAAGCTTATCAATTTGAAGAACTGAAGAAAATAGTCAAAATAGGCTGCACAGAAATCTAAACATGAAGTAGCTAATTCGATTGTGTAATTCTTGTGTTTGTTGTGGTATGCAGAGAAAATGTGAGGAATTCTTAATAGGCGGAATTTCCCAAGTTTTTCTAGGGCCTTTCTTAAGAGAAAGCTACAGCTTTCTTCTTACAGGAAGCCACATACTGGCTTCTGCTTAGAACGAAAACATACCTGGCATATCTTAACACAGCTTTTAATAATGAAATTCAGTAAACTATGCGCATGAGATACTCTAAAAGTTGCCAGATACACTATGCCGTGGATAGGGTCTCATGCTGTAAACTTTCAAATATTCTCAGTTGATCATTTTTGAGTCACTCTGCTTGAGCTATCAAGGTTATGTTGCCTTATAATTTATTTGGAGTTGTTAAAAGGGTATGTAGCAAAATCATCAGGCATTTCATCAAGCATCTGCTAGTCGTAAGGAAAAAGGAATACATTTCAAAAATGACATTGAACATGAATGTCTATAGAGTTCTTGACTACTATTGTATTGCAACATAAGTTAAAATGGGAAAATTCAGTACTGCTGAATATTTTATACATTAGTTAAACTGTATGCATGTTTGATTTTGATCACTGAATAATATTTCTGTCCTTTAGCCACACAAAATGCTGTAGTGAGTCCTCTTTCATACACACACACACACACACACACGTACATACATTTCCAATTTGTAAAGGATTCTATTCTCCCTCTTCCTTTCAGATTATCCATTTTATTCTGACCATTTTAGGAGCAGTTCAACCCATCAATTTAATTTCATCCACCTTCTTATTTTTCCACAACCTTATTTTGTTTTATTACATTTCTACATTTCATTTCAGCCTTTCCTTTTTGAAATCCATAAGAAAATGCATATAAATTTTCATTTAAATTTTGCATGTTTATGCATTATTACACATTGTAATATTTTAATATGTATTTCTCCAAGCAAGCTTCCTAAAATACATTTCAACGTATTACTTCAAAGGATATATTGCATATTTCAATGGAGAAGTGCATCTCCATATTCTGAAAAGAAGTCTAAAAAGAAGTAAATTTATTGTTGTAACAACAGATCATAACTTATATCATACCATAAAATAGAATCAAAAAGGTTAAATATGACATAGTCACATTTTGGTTCATGTAATAATTTGGGGAAATTTAAATTAAGTATTATTTCCATATAGCCAAAATTCTTTGATTATTGCTTGGTCTTCAGGGAGGTGTTTTGTTGTACTTTCCCTTCAAATTAACAAGGATTAAGATATGCTGCATTTTATTTAGCTGGATTTGATAATCTTATGAGAGAGAAGGTGCCCCATATTTTGGAGTATTCAGATATTAAATTATAACAGCTACCCTGGGAAGCCTTTTGAATTTAAAACTGCAGTAAATGTTCAAAAATGCAGTGTTCTACACATTAGTCATATAGCTCATATAATTCATAGTTACAACAAAAATACTGTTGATTTATATTTTCAGAATGATAAATTATAGTGCACTTCAAATTGTAATGTACCCGATTGTAGTTAAGGATAAAGTTTTGAGATTATATTAATGTTTCAATATTTAAATCCTATCCTCTAAATTGTTTGAGGGAAATTATTCTTATTTGTGCTACACAAATAAATCTATCTTTAGTTAGACTTTGTCATCTTCACTTACTGCTGTCCACAACTCTATAATGTTTGTAGTAAAAAGTACATTGCATTCAGGGGTGAAATGCTACCGGTTCCCTCCGTTCAGTCAAACCAGTAGTGATAAAAACTACCGGTTCGGACAAACCAGTAATAAAAAAAAAACAAAACTATGATCCGATAATCACTTGTGCCACACAGTTTAGCTTTGCTAGAAAGCATGATTTCTTGCTTTCTAGTGAAACTAAACTGCTCGCCACAGCTGATCCCCCCCCTTCGCTATTCTACTTACCTTCCCAAGACTCCTGTTGGCATGTACTGCGCACACGAACTTTCAACTGAACTTTCCACTCTTGCAACTACCAAACAAATGAATTGTTTCCTGCAAAAGCCCCATCCCTGTTTGCTCCTCTTTTGTTTCACACTGGGAATGGGCTCCAGCTGTTCCTCTGCCTTTTGTGCTATCTATCTCCCTCTCTGCCTCCAATGCAGAGCCCTCATCCGAGCTTTCCCAGCCCCGAGGACTGGCCCATGTTCCTCCCCAACCTCCTCACTGTCTGACTCTGCTGCCAGCTCTGCTGGCTGCTGGCAGGCCACAACACTGTGCAAGTTTATGTATATGTCACATTTTTCTGCCTGTGTGTTATGCCAAAATTGTGTACAATAATTAAAGCACATATCAGGCATTTATTCTTATAGAATCAGATAAGCTCCATATTTCTTCAGTATACAATTTCTAGAAAGTGATTCACAGATAAATGTGATAAGCATTACAGGCAGTGGAGAGAAAATAACTACTACAATACTTATTCTGACAAACAGTATGACATAACACCCAAATTTACCAGATTTTGCATAGTGGTATGTGAAAACAAGCAAAGAACCTGCTTAGATAGCCAAAAATGGCTCAGGCTCAGCATTAATCATTGGCTTTGAGATGTACATACCATGGCAGCTATCTTTTCCAAGGGGTGGGTGCTGCAGTGGAGAAGGCTCTTCTTCTGGATCCCAAAAGTCAGAGTACTTTGACAGGTTCCAGAGTAAGCCCTCTTTGCCAACATAAGTAGGACAAGCTTGTCCTAATGGGACAAAATGGTTCATCAGATAGCCTAGACCACAGATGTCAAACTTGCGGCATCACATTGCCATCAAGTGACATTTTGTGACTTTTCCCCCTTCACAGAGCTGGGGTGGACATGGCCTGCACGTGATGCATCTGGCCACCAGTTTCACACCCCTGGCCTAGACCAATACCATTAAAGGCTTTAAAGGTCATAACCAACACCCTAAATCCCTTGATCAAGCAGTTCAGCTGACCCTGATCCATTTCAGACCAATAATGTGAGGACACACTCTTCCTAACCTTCGCTCCAAACTAGCAGCTTTGGGATTTTCAAAATTGAGCAACCAGGAAGTTGATCCTATCCAGGTTCAGACTGGGTAGGTTCAGTAACCATTGCAGGAGTGTCACTAATCCTCAGTGAATCATGGAAAGTCCACTAAATGCATTCAATCAGGGGAACTCTCAGCATGTGCTGAATGTCATCCAGGTGCTAGTTATTTTTTCAATTGCTACCCTGTTTTCCCCAAAATAAGACACCCCCTGATAATAAGCTCAATCAGGCTTTTGAGTGCATGGCAATAAGGCCAAGCCTTTATTTCAGGGTTCAAAAAAAATGTAAGACAGGGTCTTGTTTTGGGAGAAACATGGTATTTATTTGCAGCTCAATCTCTACTTAGCAGAACTACTTTGTGTTAGGTCATTGCTAGATGAAAGACTACTTTCAATCTACTTGCTGAAGACCCATTGAAGAAGCATCTTTTCAATCTTCTTAGTGAAGGACTGTATTGCTTCACGCATTACCTTCAAGAGAATGGTTCCTTTAGAGCTTCAAAGTATAATATCCCTTGGAAGGTTCACAGAGCTATAATATATTGTCTGATGTATGACATGAATAGGAACTTCCAAATTGTTTGCACCACTATCATGATTATCCCAGTTTTTACTCATTTTTTTTCTGTTGTGTATTTTCTGAATCATATTAGTATTTTACACGTTTGTCTTATATTTTGATATATGCACTTATATAAACATATACCTATCATTCCAAAGTAAAAACACTATTTGGATCTGCTTTTGAACGTGGGGAAAATGGCAATTTCTGTAGTCCCGATCAGCAATGTAAAACAGCCATCACAGAATGTTACATGTTTTTATTTTGCCCCTCACAGTGCTCCAGATTGCTTCCAGAGTAGCATAAATTTATTTGCCTTTGCTATGCTTACTCTATGCATAGAAAATTTAACCAGGATTTGCCTAACAGCTGTAGGAATTCATTTGCCACCATCATGCATCAACTTCCTGAATGCATAATTGTTCATCAATGCATTGATACCTCTGAATGAAACATGCATCACCCACCATCTACAAATCCTTGCAAATGAACTCTGCTCAGTTTTTCAATTAGGTGTGAGGCTGAGTATGAATAAAATTGGAAAAATCATTTCCAGCCCTTTCTCATTTCTTAGCATTCTCAACTTCCTGATGTGACACAATATAATATTCCCCACAGTGCTTTTTCAGAAAAGGAGATAGTTTTTTGACAAATGCTTTTAATCTGAGGGGAAAACAAAACACCTTTCTTGGTAGTTCTCTGATTTTTATGGAAGAGAAAATGGAAGGCTGTTGAAACTTATTTTCTGCTTTAATGACGTTAGCACTTTCTGTCGAGTGAAAGAGTGCCATTTTGTTCCTGTGGCAAAATGTGCATTGAAAAAATATATGTGATAGTCCACTTCCATAATTCACAGCGATATGGAATGAAGGGAAATTCTATTAGTCCATCTGACATGTGAGAGTTACTTCTCACACTGATAAAGGGAACGGCAGTTATCAAAATAGGAGCAGAGACAGACTTTCCTGCCTTTACAAAAGAGCCGAGCTGTCACAAAAGACCCAAGCATGTGAAATGGGCAAGAGCTTTGCTACCTTAAATTTCTATAGCTGGAATCACATTTGAAATAAGATACTTGCTGGAATTCTTGTTTGTATCCTTACCTATCCTTCTAATAAATGCTAATAATCAGAGCTTTTCAATGCTTACTAGGCAGCCCATGGCCCCATTAGGTCATAGTTTCAGAGATATTTCCTTAGCTAAACATGAGAAACAGAATGACCATTGAGCAGTCAAAAAAGCAGTGGGAGTGCGTGTGACTTCACGCTTACTGCTGACTTTCCCACTGAAGCTGATAGGGAGCATCAGCAATGAATCTTCCTTCCTTCCTTCCTTCCTTCCTTCCTTCCTTCCTTCCTTCCTTCCTTCCTTCCTTCCTTCCTTCCTTCCTTCCTTCCTTCTTTCCTTCATCACTCCCTTCCTCTGAATTGATAAATGGATGAATGGCATAGGTTGGGAATCGAGACTAGGGGTGTGCTAGAAAGACTGTGCAGGTTGGGTAGGGTAAGTAAGGGAATGCACAGATCAAAAGGGATATGTGGGAATCATCACGGTTTATAAGAGTTGCTGGAAAAGTCAAGTAGGGCATGAGGGGGATAAACCAAGTTTTTAAAAAAGGATGCATGGGGATTGGAGGTGTGTGTGAGAAGTCACACCAGTCAGAAGTGGTAGGTGGGGACTAGGGTGGGTCAGAAGTATGTGGGGGGCTGACTAAAAGGTGTCTCATGAGAACATAGGTAGCAGGACTGTGAATTAGAGAGGGTGTGGGGAGTTGAACAGGAGGTACCACATGGAGTGGTGCAGGTCAGGAAGGATGCATAGGTCAAGAAGACACACAGGGGAGTTGCCCAAGACTTGCTACATGGGTCAGAGAAGGCAAGCAGGTGGGGTACAGGTGGAAGAGAGTGTGTGCAGATGAGCAAGAGATGCCATGTAGTTCAAGAAAGGCCTACAGGGAGTGCATAAATTGGTAAAAGACACTCAAGGGAGTGCATGGTTTGGTATCAGACAGGAAGAATGCACAGGAGTCACTTTTCATTCTCTTCCCTTCCCCTTTCTATCAGGCAGGTAAGTGACTGGTATTGGGTGGGGGGAACCAAACAAGGGATTTTGAGGCTGGCTGGAAAACTGTCATGGAATGTTGAAAATGAAGATCACATGACTATAGCAGCAACCTAGCAGCACTGAAGCTGCCACCATTTTCCTCATGTTTCATTCTTTCAGGTTTCGTGGGTTCTGACTTTTGAAGAAATTCTGTAAATTAGTCCATTTGAGGTATCTTGGTTCAGAAATTGTTGCCCTGTAAAGCACCATTTTGCCCTGTTAAAGATCACGATGGGAGTTTTATTAGTAAATAAATTCCTTGGGTTAACTGTTCCTAGTCTAGAATGCAAGGAAGGAAGGCAGAAATCATGAAAAGTATCAAAAAGCGTGAGCAAATCCTAAAAGCTCTCTGCTTCTTACAGCCAGATTAGCAAGGCAGCGTCTCTAAGGCATAGAATCTCGGGTGCTGAGGAAACAGTAATTATCATTTGTATAGAGCAGCAAAGCTTTTTCCAATGTTATTTTATAATGTTTCTTAGGAGCCTCTCACATATTTGAGGTAAAAATAGCATGCAGCTTAACATTGGCTATTCCAGCTTATCCAACGCGCAGGGAGAAGGCATTATTAAAACTTGCCCAATACACTTCCTAAGGTATATAAGATAAATTCTGCATGCAATCTGCATTCCCAAAGAACTCTCTTAATACTCCTTTAATTAACCCTTTGATTAACATTTGTAAAATGGAAGAATTCACCATAGGACCTTCCTATTTAAGGCCTAACCATTAAACCATCCTATTTTAAACCCAAAGAGATTGGGGGAGGGAGCAGAAGAATGACTCTAGGCTTTATGTTTGTCATGTTCTTCTTTCCTCCCCATAGTTTAGTTTCCAATCTAAACTCCTGCTGATTATTTTCTGAATCTTGAAGTGACCCTTTGGGTTTGATTTCCTTTATTTTGATAACCTCCTTCCTACCCCAATCCAGTCATGTCACAGAATTGAGATACTGGCCATCTAAACAGCTCTTTCCTTTCCCTCTCAGCAGTTCTGCATTAATAATAATAATAATAATAATAATAATAATAATAATAATAATAATAATAATAATAATAATAATAATTTTACTTCTATACCGCCCTTCTCCCGAAGGATTCAGGGTGGTGTACAGCCTATTTAAAAACAGAATCAACATCAATTTAAAATAATTTACCTAAAAATTTAAAACATCCAATTTAAAATTATGTTGCTAACCCAGCCTGGTGGAACAACAGGGTCTTGAGTGCGCAGCGAAATACCCGGAGGTCAGAAATCTTACGAATTTCCGGGGGCAGTTCATTCCAGAATGCGGCCGCGCGGGTGGTTACGGGTGCAACCCGTCATTCTATAGGGCTGGGGCTCCCACAGAGAAGGCCCTCCCCCTGGGTGTCGCCAGCTGACATGACTTGGCCGATGGCACCCTGAGGAGACCATCTCTGTGGGAGCGGACTGGTCGGTGGGAGGCTATCGGTGGCAGAAGACGGTCTCGAAGGTACCCGGGTCCTGTGCCATGGAGCGCTTTAAAGGTGGTGACCAACACCTTGAATTGCACCCGGAAGACCACTGGGAGCCAGTGCAGCTCGTGCAGGAGGGGTGTCACATGGACGCAACAGGTTGCACCCATAACCACCCGCGTGGCCGCATTCTGGACCAGTTGGAGCCTCAGAGTGCTCTTCAAGGGGAGCCCCATGTAGAGAGCATTACAATAATCCAACCAGGAGGTAACAAGGGCATGAGTGACTATGCGCAGGGCATCCTGGTCCAGAAAGGGCTGCAACTGGCAAATCAGGTGAACCTGATAAAAGGGCCCCCTGGCCACGGCCGTCATATGCTCTTCTAAAGACAGCCGTACGTCCAGGAGGACACCCAGATTGCAAGCCCTCTCTGTGGGGGGCAAAGATTCAATCCCAATAGTCAGCGATGGCACCTGCTGACTATATCATGACGCCGGAAGCCACAACCATTCGGTCTTGGAAGGGTTGAGTCTGAGCCTGTTCCTCCCCATCCAGACCCGCACGGCCTCCAGGCAGCGAGACATCACATCAAGGGCATTGTTGGGGTGGTCTGGGGTGGAGATGTACAGCTGAGTGTCGTCAGCGTACAGGTGACACTTCACCCCAAAACCACGGATGATCTCACCCAGCAGCTTCACATAAATGTTGAACAGGAGGGGAGAGAGGACCAATCCTTGCAGCACTCCCCATGCGAGATGCCTCGAGGTCGACCTCTGTCCCCCTGCCAACACAAACTGTGAGCGGTCGGAGAGGAAGGAGGAGAACCACCGCAGAATAGTGCCCCCCATTCCTAACCCCCTCAACCGCTGCAGCATGATACCATGGTCGATGATATCAAAAGCCGCTGAGAGATCTAATAGGACTAGGACAGAGGAGCAACCCCTGTCCCGAGCCCTCCAGAGATCATCCACCAACGCGACCAATGCCGTTTCTGTGCTGTACCCCTGCCTGAAGCCCGACTGGCACGGGTCCAGATAGATAGCTTCATCCAGGTGTCGGGGAAGCTGTCATGCCACCACGCTCTCAACAACCTTTGCCACAAAATGAAGGTTGGAGACCGGACGGTAGTTGGCTAATTCAGCTGGGTCCAGGGAACGTCTCTTGAGGAGCGGCCTCACTACCACCTCTTTCAAGGTGGCAGGAAAGGCACCCTCGCTCAGAGAAGCATTTATAATCCCCTGGAGCCAGCCTCGTGTAACCTCCCGGGAGGCCAGTACCAACCAGGAGGGACACGGGTCCAATAAACACGTGGCGGCACTAATCTTACCCAGAACCCTGTCCACATCCTCGGGAGCCACAGGATCAAACTCCTCCCAGATAACATTCTCAAGACCTGCCCTCGTCTCCTCCCGTGGACTCATCCAATCGGAGTCCAAGCCATCCCGAATCCGAGCGACTTTATCGTGCAGGAATTGCACAAAATCCTCAGCATGACCCTGCAAGGGATCTTCCCGCACTCCCCCCTGAAGAAGGGAGTGGGTCACCCTAAACAGGGTGGCTGGGCGGTTCTCTGCAGATGCGATAAGAGCGGAAAAATGGTTAGATTTTGCCACTTTTATCGCCACTAGGTAGGTCTTGATATAAGACTTCACCTGTGTCCGGTCGGAATCGGATTGACTAGTCCTCCAAATGCTCTCTAGGCGTCTTTTCCGACGCTTCATCTCTCTCAGCTCCTCAGAGAACCAAGGAGCCAATTGAGATTGGCATCGGGTCAGAGTCCACAAAGGCACGACACGGTCCAAAGCTCTAGTGGCCACCCTTTCCCAGGCGGCCACCAGCTCTTCAGTCGAGTCGTGTGTCAGAGTCTCAGGAAACGGCTCAAGCTCCATCAGGAACCTTTCGGGGTCCATCAGGCACCTGGGACAGAACCATCTGGTCGGTTCCGTCTCCCTGCGGTGGGGGAAAGCGGTAGGAAAGTCCAAGTGGAGGAGCGAATGATCTGTCCATGACAAAGGTTTGATGTCTAGGTCCCCTCTACCAAGATCATTCAACCACTGACCAGAGATAAAAATCAAGTCCAGAGTGTGTCCCCCTATGTGAGTGGGGCCTTGAACTACTACCTGGGTCAGGTCCATGGCCATCATGGAAGCCATGAACTCCCGAGCCACCTCTGACACCTCACCCGCAGATGGAAGGTTGAAATCCCCCATGACAATAAGTGTGGGGGTATCAACCACCACCCCAGCAATGACGTTGAGTAGCTTGGGCAGGGTTGCTGCCACTTGGCAGGGAGCCAGGTACATGGTCAGCAAACCCATCTGCACCCCACGGCCCCACTTCACACAAAGGGACTCACATCCGGCTATCTGAGGAACAATGGTCTCCCTCAGACAAAGACTTTCCCTAATAATCACCGCCACTCCCCCACCCCTCCCCTGGGCCCTTGGCTGATGAAATGCACGGAAACCTGGCGGGCACATTTCGATGAGGGGGACCCCACCTCTTGGCCCAACCAGGTCTCCGTACTACCTGCCAGGTCCGCATCCCCGTCCGAAATAAGATCACAAATGAGGGGGGCTTTATTAACCACCAACCTGGCGGCCATGGACCTTGGGCCTGAAACTCTGCGCAACCCAGGACACGAGTTGCGCATTGGGGGCCGGAGTGCGCAATCGCTCGAAGACAGCATATGCGCACCCCCGACACTTGATGTGGCCCTCTGCATCCGCCATACCTGCCCCTCCCACTTATCACATTGATGGAACTGCCCTTTTTTTTGCCACCCGGAGCCCCGGTCAGATTGCCCTTCTTGCCTCCTCCGCTGTGCCCAACCAACCCACCACCCCGCACAGTAGCTATATGGACCCCCCAGTCCATTTCTACAACCCCCTCCCTCCTTCCCGGGTCCCCTTAAAAACCCCTCCCCCCTCCCAGACCCTTTTAAAATACAAATGAAAATTTAACTAAAAAACCCCACAACCTCCTCCTCGCTGCATTATCCTAGTGAGAACATGGTTTCAACCAGTGGTGAAATCTAAAATTTGTTACTACCGGTTCTGTGGGCATGGCTTAGTGGTGGGAGGTAATGTGACTGGGTGGGTGAGCCAATTTTTTTTTTTTTTACTTTTAAAACCATTTTTTCTACAACCTCTTCGGTGAAGAGGTTGTACAAAAATACTTTCAAAAGGCTCTGACGATCCCAGCTGAGTTGCCTGATTGTCAGACAGTTTTTAAAAAACCTTCTGATGATCAGGCAACTCAGCTGGGATCGTCAGAGCCATTTAAAAGAAAAAAAGTTTCTGATGATCGCGCAGCTCAGCTGGACATGGGGGGGGGCAGTGATTTTTGCTACCAGTTCTCCGAACCACCTGCCTCCATCGCTACCGGATCAGGAGATCCGGTCCGAACCGGGAGCATTTCACCCCTGGTTTTAACCCACCATCCAGTTTGTGGGGAAAACAATTGCCAAGGGTATTTTCCTGTTTCACCACAAAATGTCTGTCTCCCATTTTCTGAGAGATGATGAATAGTTTGTCCGCTGTGTTTTGTAATGTTGTAAGGAAATTCCTCCACTCTAGTCTGGACTGTGGTGGGAATGCCTCAACCCTGGAGTCAGGCTGGTCCCAGAGTGGGGTGGAAATGGAGATTTTGCAATATCTTTCCCCCAGGAGTGGGGAGGGAATGGGAATTTTGCAGTATCCTTCCCCTGCCATGCCCACCAAACCACATCAAGTCACACCATGCCCACCAAGCCACGCCCACAGAACCGGTAGTAAAAAAAATTGGATTTCACCACTGCCTGGAGTCCCCGTCCCTTTGTCTTGGGTGTTGAACTCAGCACCTTTTCCCAGAAAGGACATTTCCAGAGTTTGATACACTGAATCATTAATTTTCTGGAAGAGTATAATTCATTAGATCTTTAGATTCATTAATATAATTCATTAAATCTAGTTATTCATATGGTGTAATTATAGCCATCTATTCCTACTAGTTTTCAACCACACAATGATGAAATAGCCCTTTGTTCTGGTTTATTATTTTGTATATTTTTTGAATTTTGTTAAAAAAGTTTGCTTTAGCTATATTGCCAGTGGACCATTTAAATGTTGATTTTCTCCCCTCCCCCCCTTCTTCCTTTTACCCAGCCTCAGATAAATGGTAAATCCAGTGACAGATCCTTTGCCTGTTTACCCATTTAGGCTGTTTGATAGCTGGGTGAAACTGACAAGCGTTTGCTAGTTTCCCCTTCTACCTGAAGTGACAGCAAGCACAATTAAAGAGGCCATAGTTAAAACATACCCAAGTTGTGTGTGCTTGTTTTTAATCAGTGAAATGAACAGCTCAGGGAGGAAAAAAAAGTTTCAGAAGAAATTATTTCTGTCCAGGTCAGGACTAGAGATCCCTTACGTGTTAGACAAACACAATAGCCCCTGCACTACTACAATATTATGGCAGCTGCTGCTGTTATGGCAGATTAATGAGCCAAACTTGGAGAAACACAAGAAAGTTATTTTAAATTGGTTGATGTGTAAGCATATGGATGACTTTTCCATCCACATTCCAGCAAGGTGAGGCAGGTACATATTTTGCCTTTTGCTATCCATAACTGACCTTTTCTTTGTAAAATTGCATAGGTGACCCCGCTCAAAATATTCAACCTCAGCCCAAAACTCTTACTCCTTCCTTCTTAGTTTGCTTAATTCATTTGTTTTCTTATACTCAATCCAAATTGTTGACCATTGTAGTCCAAGAGTTTTGAATTAGCTTTCCAGCACTCAGTATTAAGAACTCTTTGTTAACCTGTAGACTGTAAATATTTTTAATCCTTTCATTTTATTTGCATGATAGGAATCCTCATACTAATTCACGCTTCATCCTTCTTTCTTGAACAGAAAGTATTCAATGTCCCATAATCTGTGAACCTCTTAAGAACTCTGTCTTGTCTTTTCTGCTGCTACCTTCTTAAGATTTCTGTGCTGGCTTTTTTATTTTAACAATTCAAAATCTTACTAGTTTGCAAACTATTAACCATAACTATCCAATAACAAGAAATTATTTGATGGTCATGTATGTATTGGCTCAAGTGTTGGTTAATAAAATGTATTGTTTAGTTATTAATTACAGCTTCATGTATGTATGTAGGTTATATGTATGTATGGTATGTATGTATTTGGCTCCTATAAAACACAAATATGTATAATACCTATAACATTCAAACTCTGAAAAAAATGGGGCTATTGCATTAACAAGACTGAGAAGCAAATTTTCATCTAGTCCTGCAACAAAATCCATCTTGTTCCATTAATCTCAAATCCTTAGCCAGAATTAAATCCATCCAAAACCAAAAGACAGTCCAAAAGGGCACCACTTAGGACTTTTAGAGCTTTTTGACAAGCCAGGGACGGAACAAACAAACCCTAGACCTCCACCTAAAAAGCTCTAATGAACTTGGCACTTCCTCCTGAGATAATTACACAAGAAAGAAAATTCAAGACAGCCATAATGGCAAGCATAAATTCTCCTTGAAAGGGATGTATTATCTAATAGTTTAAGCTTCTGGAAGAACAGCAGGATTCTAAAGCATTGTTATCATTGTCATTGATAACACCCGAATCCTTAATTTGACTGTGGAATATTCACAGTATGTGCTGTTAATTTGAGCCACAGCAATTCCTTACGACTTTCCAATTTCGTGGGGGAAAGGCCTAAATATGATTGACCCCCCACCTTGAAGAACCTAGATTCTGAGCCAAAGCAGATACTAGATTTCCTTCCATTTCAACCATTGCCACAGTTATATGGAATAAAATTATCTGACTCTCAATGTTGGATTAACAGTGTGCTAAATACTACAGAACTGGATTATGCACACTTTCCTTCCTTACCATAGCAACATCTCCTCTGCATCAGTTAGAAAGAAGACCAGAGGGATCAAAACACTCCCCATCACCACACTGCCAACAGACTGCCTTATAAATAGGAATCTAGTATCCTAAAATACAAAATCCAATTTCCAAGATTCTGTGGCTCAAATCAGACTGAGACTGTAAAGTAGGGGTGTCAAACTCGCATCACCATGGCAGTGTCCCATGATGTATCGTGACTTTTTCCCCCTTCACTAAACCGGGGGTGGGCGTGGCCAGTGGGTGACGCATCTGGCCCATGGGCCATGAGTTTGACAGCCCTGCTGTAAAGAATCTAGAAATCTTGACTGTGAGCAGTTGCTAGAAGGATTGGGTAAAATCCAACAGCCAGTAGTGACAATTCTACTATGGTGTCATTATTGTTTCCCACTGACCTTATCTCTAAAGCTGTTGCTAGGGGCAGGTTTCAAAAATGAGTATGAATGCAAGGAAAGGCAATTACTCATTGAAACAAAATCCTTGTGGATTTAAAGTCCTACATGTTTCTTTTTTCCCCCCCTTCTCTCTTAACTAACAGGAATTTCACCTGTGCATCTTTTCTAGATCATTTAAAGATAGAAAAAGCAGGTTTTTCCCACTCCCCAACTACTGGTGCTTTGCAGACTCTAAAGGGTTTTTCCTTATTATTAATTGCCCTTTGTGTTTTTGAGAAGAGTGTTTTAATTTTCTGTATCTCAACTTTCACTGTTAAATATGAGAAGGCTTGAGAAGCAGTTGGCTGTTATTTTCCAGACAACATTGCATATTTATATCTTACCACAATACATGAAATCAGCCTGATGGATTAAGATCCCAGATGAGCTTAAAAGAGTTCTAGGAGATTAGATCTCAAATATCTTTTAGTATACCTTCCTTGGTTCACTGCATTTTCTGCTTGCCTAACAGTGAGTTAAATATGAATCTGGCAGAATTCCAGATAGACTTATTCAAGCTTAAGAGAAGACAATTGAGTGAACATTCAGTTTGCTTTCTGCTAGACATATTTTAATAAGAATGTGCCCAATGTAACACTTTGAACCAATGCATCTTCAAAACTGCTTCTCTAGGTTTTGTGATGCAATTCTTTCTTCAGTCAATTTTTCCAGTTCATATAAAAATCCATGCATTTATGCAGCTTAGTTTTTGGGGAGGAAAATAGGAAAAAAAAATCTGTTTACCAGGTATTCATTTGGCTAGCATCCTTAGTCTGGTCAGCTTCAGCACATTAGTTTTCTGGTTTTTATCCCCTGCTTGGGGATAAAAAACAGCTTTTAAAGCACAACTGATCTTTGGAGAGAGAAGCAATGAGAAAAGCAAGCAAACCACTGAGATCGCTTCACTTGCTAGCTCCTCGTTAGGGCTGGAAAAAAAACCTTCACAGCTGAGAGTCAGAAGGAGTAGGCAAAGTGCTTCACTTACTAGTGCCTCATTAGGGCTGAAAAAAAGGTTCGAAAAAGCTACATTCAGAGTATAAGATGCACCCAAGTTTTCAGCCTCTTTTAGGAGGGAAAAAAAGTGTGACTTATACTCTGAAAAATACGGTATATATTATATTTCACCAATAAATACGTTGGTGAAAATAACAGAATAAGTACAAAGGAATACTACTTACAAAATAAATGCTTTAGTTAATTATTCATGTGTGTGTGTAAATGTAGGCATGGTGGCTCAGAGGTTAAAGATGTTGAGTTTGTCAGCTGGAGCTTGGAGCCCAGGTTGAGGCCCAAGCACAGTACTCCTGTTCTTTGCCCCAGCTCCTGCCTACCTAGCAGTTCAAAAGAATGCACATATGAGTAGATAAATAGGTACCATTTCAATGGGAAGATAACAACATTCTATGTTCCTCTGAATATAGTCATGCTAGCCACATGGCCATGGAAAATGTCTTCAGACAATGCTGGCTCCCTTGGCCAAGAAATGGAGATGAAAACTGTGCCCTAGAATTGGAGATGACTGGACAGGAAAAATACATACATACATGTATACATATGACTGGACAGGGAAAATACATACATACAGGTATACATATACATACATATATATACAATATACATGTGTATTTCATATATTTTGGTCCAATATCTTCATTAAAATGTGTGATTAGGGAAATTCTAAGTTCCAATTTCTATCTAAAAAAGATATATTGGACTGGTTTTCCCTAATACACAAGTGGAGTTGCAAGAAGGAAAAAGTCTGGACTTCATTGAAATTTAAAAAAAAGAATGGCCATAGAATGATGGAAGAGAATAATTGACTGCATGACCAGGTTTGTTATCCACATCTTTCTTGTCTTACATTCATAAAACCTACGAATGAATGAATGAAACAGATGAATTTGATCTACTCACTGTCTGTCTTCTTTACTTACCTCAGGATTGTTATGAGGATAAAAGTTTATTGAAAGAAAGATGTAATAAAAATGAACTAAAACTACTCCTGTTAATTGCATTCAGAAAAAAGTTTTTGGCTAAAAGCTCTGAAGATGAAATAGAATAGAATATAACTTTATTACAGTCATAGACCAGCAATAGACATCACTGTTTACAATATATTAAAAAATAGTACTGACATTAATAGTGGATAATAACAATTAGGGTCACTCCCTAGTTTACATGAGTGGAGAGCTGATACGTATGTGAGTAAATAATTTTCCAAAAATTGTTAGGGATATCCAAAAAATTGGCACAAGTTGACAGCTATAATTCTGTAACCATTTTTTTTTCTCTGAAGATGAAAAACAATAGTTGTGTTTAAAGAGAGAAATTGTAGATCAGTGTAACTGAACTGTTTTTATTTCAGTAATTCTCTTCTTTGAGAAATCATAAATGAGGTAAATTACTTGGACTTCATTTTGTGACTCTGGAGAAAGATATTATATTTCATAGAATCTAAATGTTTGCTTTCATCAGACTTGTGCATGGGTCTTAACCAAAAGTTATAATTGCTAGTGTTCTGCTTTGGGAAGTGCTATTACCACCTAGAGCTATTTCATTTTATTATTAATGATTGCTTTCTATGTTTGTTTTTTTTTAGAATTTTAATTTTAATGTGTTTGTAGCTCTCCTGCAAATGACCCTTTTTATAGAATGGTACCCTAAAATCAAGAGGAAAATGGAGTTTGATAACACAACTTGACTTCAAATGAAATAGTCCAACACTATTCAAATATTTCTTTTAGGATTATAAATCCTAGACTCAAAAGCAATTCTGGATAAATCTGGTCTGAGAATATAGGTAAATATCAAAGACAGCAGTCTTCCTTTGATTCTTATCTGAAGGATTATCTAATTAGGAAATTCTTCCAAGTCAGTGGGACTCTTGTGGTGGTTAGGAAATTCTAAAAGTTTAGGTCCACACAGCTTAAAGTTACCAACTTTGAGAAATGTTGCTGTAAGCAGAACACAATTTCCCTCACAAATCACTGTTTTTGATCAGAAGCTGAATCGGGAAAACAATTGAACTGCCAATTTTACTAGTAGACAGAATTTGGTGACAGTCAGTGTTACTTGAGGCACAGGAAGAAGGACATAAACTAAGGACCAGTTCTTATGAAAGTAATTGAAAGTTGTTGACCTTTGCTGCAGCAAAGTCAATGATAGTTTTTAATTAATGTTTATCTGCCAGTCTAAAATTTTAGACATGGAACTGATATGCAAGGCATCTTCTTTTAGTTTTCTCAGCAGCAGCAGCAGCAGCAGCTTTCCTTTCTCTTTAAAATAAAATGGAAAGAAAGCAATGATTCCTTTCTAATGAATATGGAAAGGGCCCACAGTTGGGGGAAAGGTTGATGCAGGTACAGAATTTTCCTACAGATTTTGTTGCTTTAGGTTCAAGAAGTGACCTTCTCCTTCTCCTTCTCTGTCTTCTTTCCTCATTCCTCTTTCCTCCTTCTTTCGTCCTCCTCTTGTCCACTCATCTATCCTCCCTTCTTTCAATATGTTCTTCTTTGAGGCATTTAACAACAGGAAAAAAAAAACCCTAGTAAAAAAAACGCAAACCCTCAGCTAGGCTAACAAGTCCTTTTTTGCATGTAGTCAGTAGGCAAAATAATCTGAGTGTGTTCTGAGAATCAGTTACACTTTTCAAGGTGTTTTTAACACAGAGGTTATTATTTTTCCTCTTACATTGTCCTACATATGATCCATTTTAAGTTCTCTGTGAAAAACCCTGTCCTGCACAGAAAGGAAATTACACACAAGCAAAAATTGCATTTGATGATAATTACATATTATAGCAATTGTTTGTGAGTGAATGAATGAATGTGTGTGTGTATGTGTATGTGTATGTGTGTATTTGAAGCAGAAACATCATTTTTAAAAAGATGGATTACCTTTTAGTATTTCTATCTGAATCATTGATTGCTTCATTATCTAAAAATAGAGGCAAGATTATTGGGTATAATAAATGCAGCAGTGAGCTATATGCAGACAAGATAATTCTGCTCTGACAAGAGAAAATAAAATACTTTAGAATATGTCCGTGTTCTCTTGCTTTCATATTTTTTTGAAAAAAAAACCAACTGAGGGCTTATTAATCTCATAGAAGAATTGGGAGAATATCCAAACTTGCATTTGAATATTAAACTATATCTGCTGTTCCAAAGACAGCAACTGGTAGAGCAGAAGGATTGTATCACAGAAGCAGGAAGAGATTTGAATATCTGAGAACTTAACATTCTCCGGAATCATTGCAGTTCACAGTTCTGTAAGCAGATGTTCCCAAAATTCTATTATTATTATTATTATTATTATTATTATTATTATTATTATTATTATTATCATCATCATCATCATCATCATCATCATCATCATCATCATCATTGCTATAGACTACCAGAAACAATATACTGCTGTTATTGAATTGGCTTGATTACAGATGCATTTGTAATGCAGTTATTGTTAGCATATTTATAATGCAGTTATTATTAGCATATATGAAATGGCTGTCCTTGTATAGCCAAAAATGGAAAGACAATGGGAAATAAATATAGAGAAGAACATGCAAAAACGGAAGCATGGAAATGTTACAATTATATTAGGAATTAGTGAAATGGCCTAGTCAGGATTGTGAAAAAAAGAACGGGTTAACTGAACTGATCCAAAAGTGATTCTTCAAGAGGCAATGTCTTGAAGAGACGTTTCGCTTCTCATCCAAGAAACAAACCCATCAAGATAAGATTCAGCAGTTCATCTCCATTTAAAAGACAAAGGCCACTTTTTTGAAGATAGCAAAGTCCATATTTTGGACAGAGAAGACTACCAGTTTGAAAAAAGGAGTCAAAGAGGCCCTGTATGTCAAAACTGAACAGTCCTCTCTTAACAGAAGGGGAGGGACACTACATCATCTATCTCTGGTTTACAACATAATCCTTTCAGCAGTTTCAAGAAGGCTCCATACCCATTTTCACCATTTAGGTGATCCTGAGGACACAGAAAAACTTCCAAGTGGCCTCAACAACTCTCTAAAAGAATGCAAATGACCATCTGTCTGTGAGAAATATAAATCCTTCCATTCCCTACCACCCAGACATAGCTGAAGAAACTTCTCGGATGAGAACCGGAACATCTTCGAAGAAAAACCAGAAAGTCCAGTTGCTTCTTGAAAAAGCACCTTTGAGACAACCATGACCTGGATGACTGAGAATCTCCATAGATATTTGGTCTGAACTGAGTAGGCCATATTCTCCTATTTCTTGGCAGTATTTAATAGCAAGTAAATATTTCCAGTCAGTCATCTTTTATAGATCAATGATCAGAATTCTACATATTTCTAAAAGGAATTGCATTTTTATTCTCACTTTGTCTCTTACATTCCTCACTAGATGACCTCCCATACAAACAATGGAAACCTGTCAGCTTCAACAATACTATTGTGCCATTTGCTTTCAAGCAGTATCCAGAAACTTTGCATTTACTGACCATGAGTCATCTGTTGCTAAAAAAACCCAGACAAATTAACAAAAATTCTTTAAATAAACAATCAACTCTCCATTATAGGCATACAAGCTACAAATTTTGAGCCCATCCCTTCCTCCCCCCCACCAAAAAAAAAAAAAAAGCAGAGAAGACAAATGACATTGGAAGCTGGCCCTGGTTTCTGAGCAAAAACACATAGCGGTAAAAAAAATTCATTTCTAGAAGAGTTCTTAGAGCTTTAGTTGATACCTTTGAATCAGGGAATTATGCTTGAGATCAAATTATAGAATTGCTCAGTGGAAGTACCATTGCCAAATAATTCAAGAAAGATTCTGAGCTTAACAAAAAAAAAAAATCCTAATATGTACACAGGTTTACAAGAAGCCTCCCCTTTCCTTTTGCCATTCCAGTTTTGCTGAAATGGAGTCACGCCTGTACTGAAGGATAGCAGACCCATAAAATGCAATCATTTCTCCAAGCAGGTAAAAAACCCCAAAGTGACAGCAAAGCAATGTTATTTTTAAACAGTAAAAATGCATGTAGATATTAAATACTTTGACTCCAAATCATTTCCCCCGTCCATTTTATTTCTGGGTTTTTCCACTGGTATAGAAAAAGAGTTTAACTTGCCAGGAGAAGGGAAAGGAAGAGAGATTGAGAAAACAGATTTCAGGAGTAAGAGTAGTAGATTCAGCACATTGCCCATACTCACCTTGGGGTCTGAAATCATACTATACATGAGCCAGATTTATTACATACTGTTACCTAAAAGAAAAAAAAGTAAGATTGTGCTTCAGACGGAAAGTGAATTTGCTGCTGGAGATTAGAGGAACTCAGTGCGCAAGATCATCACAAGATCTCCCTGGAAGTGATCAGTTATCTGTGAGAAAACAGGGACTGAAACTGATAAGGTCTTCAAACATATATACCGAGAAAGATGAGGAAGAAGAGGGGTTTTGCAAATAAATTTAGATTTTTAGAATTTTTGCTTGTTGCTGATCTATAGATTCCAGGATAGATAACTGAAGAGTTCTTGGAGAAAGAGTAGATCACTGGAGATAGAAGAAGATGGCACAATCTAGAGTCATATATACCTGGTGTAGATTTCTCAGGATCTGAATATTTACTGATCTAGAGCAGATAAATTGGTATCTCATACATGCAGTCCAGTTTTTAGGTGATGTCCACCTCAAAAGTGTCAGGAAACATTATTAATGATTTGGGGCACTTTTATTCAGAAGAGATGTCAGGAAGGATTAGAGTGTTACCAATAGCCTCATATTTTTCACCTGATGATATTGATTCCTTGATCACATATCACATAAATTGTTGGATTGTGCCAGGTGAAATAATTCTCTTGAAAAAAAGGACTGGCTAGCTTCATTCCAATTTATTTTGTTTTATTAGCATATTTCATTAGAGGGAAGAGTAATTCTTTTTCTCTTCCCTCCCTCCTTTTCTTAAACTTTGAATTCAAACAAATGAGCAACATAGAAAGTATGAATAGATCACATGAAGCCATCTGTTTGTTCAAATATTGGGGAAAGTATGAAAATGAGATACATTTTTTAATGAAACAATGATTTTTTTAAAAAAAAAGTTTGTTCATTTTTCAATATTGACATCTGGATTTGAGAGCTACTTCTGTAATGATCGTCTGAGGTAAATGTAATCTCTGTGTAGGAAAGGGTAAGTGTGTGGAGAATTCAGTGCAATGGTTTAATTCTCTCTCTGGACAGTTTTTATTCATTTCCTGTCTTTTTTACCACTTTCTGCAGTGATTATAGAAAGTTATTATGTAGTCGTAATGCAAACAAGAAAAAAAAATGATTTTCCTTCCTTCCATTAAAAAAAAAAATCTCCATATGTTGAGCAATAATTTCATTTCCTTGCAACATTAAAATCTCCGCTGACAACAAAAGAACTCTCTTTAACTGGAACTGTTGTTTCTTTTTTTAAAACTAATTGAGGTTGACTGGGGTGGAACTAGTACATAATTTCCTTTCTCTTTCTTTGCTTTTCTTAACAAAGTCACACCATGACTTTGATTTCAGTAGAAATTTAGGCAAGGGTTTCAAAAGAGAGAAAATTTTCCAAAATACATTCAAAGCGTATTTCTGGATTTCAAGTTGCATTTTCAGCTTCACATTTGGCATCTGGGTGTGGGAAGGGAATGTAGAGTGGGGAGGATCATTATTATAATTCATTAGTTCATTATAATTCATTAGAGCTCTTTTCAGGGATGGATGTTCCTGGGAAAGGTGATAAAATCCCTTCCCTCCTGGCAATCTGAAAATTCTTTAGAGCATTAAGAATAGACCAAGGCTACAAAAACTGATACCATTGCATTACTCTTTAAGATTATCCTTTGTATTTCTGTAGCTGGACTACAAAAACTCTGCCTTGTACGATTCACCTAGCATGAGAGTAAGGTGCAGGCTACAGTGCCCTTCTTTCTGTCTCTCCTCATTTCTGTGAATCTTCTGTCCCTGCTGTGCTCTCACCCACTGCAGTGTGTGAGAGTGTGTGAGTGTGATCACTCTCCTTTGCTTTTCCTTGGCCATTGCAAACAATACATTTCTCTTTCTCTTGCTGACTTGCTGCCCTTCCTGCATTTATCGCCTGCATTCCTTCTCAATTCTTAATCCCTGCTTTTATCTTTCCCCAATACTCATCCTTTTCTTCAGGTTCTCTGTACATCATTCCCTAATCCAGTCCATTCAGTCCTTCCAGCCTTTTGGATGTGCTATCCTTCGAGCCTACCTGAATTTTCCAGCTTTCCCACTCATTCTGTTCCAGATTTCCTATGTTGCCTGAAAGAACATTTATTAATACAATAAATATTAACAGAACATGATACATCATCCATTTATTCCAAAATAAAGAAAAAGAAGCACTGTATCTTTCATTTGTTGTCATTAAAAGAGGCTATGAAACAGTTTCAGTGCCATAGCATCCTCTACTGATAAAGAAAAAATGTAATTCCTGCTTCTTCTACTTATTAACTGATTTTGTTGACTGACTGTCAATCAGCCCCAATCAAAACCTCCAGATGTGGAGGAGTAAAATAACCAAACATATCCCAAATTAGCAAAAACTACAAAAGCTCATGCGTAATCAAGGGTGGGGGAAACAAATTGGTTAAAAAAAATACAAATCCAATTTTCACTTTTCAGGGCCAAATTAGCAGGCTCAAATTATATTTTTAATACATTATGTGGTGACCTAGCTTTTTGGAGAGGCTGTAATGTTGGGAAAGACAGAAAGAAAGAAAAGAAGAGGAGAACCAGCAGTAAGGTAAATGGATACAATTACAGTGGCAATGAATACCTGGTTGCAAGACCTGAAGAGCAAGATTTGGAGCAGATCATCCTGGAGAATGTCTGTGTCATAATTAAGGGTTGATAATAAATAAAACTTTAAAATATTTTTAAAGTTTGCCCTTACCCTAATTCATTTGTGTAGTGTCAATGTAGACATGTCACAGAAAATCCAGCAGAGGCCAGAAAATCCAGCAGAGGCCTGACAGAAATTGTTAGCCCTGCTTTAGAAGAACAGACTATTTATGTAAGAATGGGTAAGCAGTCATATTCTTCTTCCAAAATCCTTATTGACCCTCTCCAAGGTGAGTTTGGATCAGCCCCTTTAACCTGAGTTGACATATGTCACATTCATCTCTTAATTTTGACTCCATGAGTTTGTGGATTCTGATTGTCCAAAACTACTTGCTCAGATATCTTCTTCATATTCCTCAATGCCTTCAGTAATCCTACATGAAAAGAATTGACTTCTATCATGCCCAAACAATGGCCCAAAAAAGCATATCTCCATGTTTTTATCATTTGTACAAATGCTTCATCTGGAGCAAATATTTAGGGATCTGATAAGAAGAGTCACCAAGCTCGGGATATATCTTTTAGAAGCTAATGTTACAGGTTTTCAGTTTTGCAGTGTAATGAAATTCTAGAATCACAAATTTGTGACAAGTTTTGTGACAACTTTTGAACTGTTCCAAATGTTTCTGCCCATATGTTCAGGTGAAGTTGAGTCGCACACTTTGCAACCTGGTGATTAAACCATGTCAACTTGTAGGGCCCAGAAAATAGGTCATCTCAGTTTAGGTGCCTGCCCTTTGGAATGACATCCCTCTAGAGATCCATATTGTTTCAACCTTTGATTTTCTAGAAATTATTTAAAACCTGGTTGTTCTCTTGGGCCTTGGGAGAGAGAATGTTTGTGGTGTGTGTGTGTGTGAGTGGTGGGTTGCCCCCGTTCGGACTGGTTCTATAGAACCAGTAGTAAAACCAGTGGGAAGCTCAACCCACCAACCCCGACGTCATCAGGAAGCTTCTGCGCATGTGCACACAGCTCCATTGCGAACTAGTAGTAAAGGTAAGTAAAACCCACTCCTGGTGTGTGTGCGTGTGTGTGTGTGATATTGAGTTAAACTATCAATTATGTGTCTCTGTGTGTCTCTCTGTGTCTCTCTGTGTGTAATTCCTTTTCTTTCTAATTATAAATATTTTAATTCTTTTAATTGATAGGTTATAATAAACAAAAATCTCTCCCGAATTTGACTCTTTGTGCCAAGTCAAATAAATGGCGTTCTAGATGGAGATGCAGTTGATAGGGATAGAGGGAGAGATCCAGTGGTCCCAGTTCTATCCGGCTCCCAATTCTATCCGGTTCTTTAGAACCGGTAGTAAAAGTGGCGAGAGGCTCCGGCTACCCACCCAGATGTCATAATTGATGATCTGTGCAGAAGCACGCACACGCTCCCGTTGCGATCTGGTATTAAAGGTAAGTAGAACCCTCCCCTGGAGAACTATATGGAATGGAAGTAATTTGACAAAAGCCTGAAGCCAAAGTACTTGCTGATACCCACCATTCCTTCATCAGCTTTCATTGTTGCATTATAACATTTGCACAAAGCTTTCTATCACATTCCATTCCTTATGCATAAGTCTCCTTCGGGAGTCCTGCTCAGAGTACATAATAATTACCTTAACTTAATCTATTACATCAGGAACCTTTCAAATTCATTTCCATGGTAGTTTAATGGTCAACTGATGGTAAAGATGTTCACCTCAGAATGATATATATCTATATCTTCTCATAGGGAGGTTAAGTAGGATGTTAAAATAGAGTGTGCATTTCATGTGTTAGTTACCTGGGGGTGAGGGGTGGGAGGAGGGGGTAATCATAACCACATTTAATTGCTGAGAAGCAGATACTTCGGTCAAATGGCAGATAATGCTCCACTGTTCTTCCCTTGATGTGCATTATTTTTCTCCATCTGGTGCATTATTTTCCAAGTTTGCTTCATTTGGTTTTTAAATGTTAGTTAACAGCTGGTAGAAAGATTTTTCTGTTTGTTATTGTGCATGTCCATAGTTCATATTATTTTAAATATTCTCTGTAGCATTTAGCTTCTGGGGGCTTTCGATTTCCATCTAGATTTTTGTATATTCTGAGACAAACAAAAATGTTTCTTAAGTAAACTGGTCGACCTCCTTTAAACCTCAACATATTTCCAATACATTTTAAGGATGACTGCTATATGATTTGTTTCTTTTGTTTGGGCTCTTGAGCTATTTGTATTTAGAGGAATGGGACATTTTAAAAAAATTAAGGAGATTTTGCTGAAACAAACTAATTCCAAGAAATGCTATGATGTTAACATTCAGAAAAGTTTACAGTTTGTAAACTCTTGTGAGTTTTACATACACATTTTATCTAGCAATAGGCTGCATTTTTAAATTTGCTGCTGAAAGCTACAATGCTGGCATCATGACAGCTAACCCCTTAAACGTAGCGATAGTAACTGAACTTGCCCAGAATGTTATGTGAATCTGCTATTTGAGATGGAATTGATTCATCAGATATACTTTTCCCTGGCATAGCCATTTTCTTTTATTGCTAGATGTTTTTTTAATGTTATTAACCATCTTTAATAACCATCTTACAACCATCTTCTGTAAGACACCCAGAATTGTTGGTAAATAATCAAGCTTAGAAACTAAAATTATAAATGAAGATACAAATAAACTGTATGTTCATCCCTCATATTTCCCATGTTTGGAGGAAATCAATAAATATCAGAGCTGAGTGAAAATAGTGCCTCTGCCTCCATAACTTTAGTTTAAAAAGGGATTATTTTAGTTTAAAACAATCCTTGAAACGAGCTCCTTTGTAACCTAGATTTACTCCTTCACATAATTATTATCATTAGCCATATCCTTCTGCCACTAACAGACAAACATCTTAAAGCAGCCTTAAAAGAACATCAGATTTTGTATTTTCAATGAAATTCTGAGAGACCTTCCTATTTCTTCATTTGAATCAACAGATCCCACAAAAGTATTTCTTCAATTTTGGAGAAAGTTGGAAGTTAGATAGTGTCAAATCTGAACTATATAACAGATGGATAAGATAATGAGATCCAACTTCGGTAGCTTGTAGGATGTAAGACATAGTATTGTCATGTTGCATCAACATTTCCTTCTTATGCTTCTGAACTCTGTTTAATAATTGTTTCACAGATTTTGAGTATTGTAATGTAGTATTCTGAATTGATAGTGCTGTCATGTTCAAGGAAATCTATGTGAGTGGTATCATCCCTCTCCCAAAATAACTGTAACCATGAGATTTTCTCCCTGTTGAAGCCAGGGTTTGATTTTTTTTCCTCCACGTGTAAAGCTTTGCGATGTTATTCCATAGAGTGACTGATCATTTGTGAGTCATAATGATGAGCCAATTTTCATTGGCTATCACAGTGCTGTAAAGAAATTCCTCACCTTCATTCTTGTAGCATGATAACAACTTTTCAACTCTTGAGGTTTTCATCTTTGCTGTCAGCATGCAAAGAACCCATCTTGCACAAACATTCAATATTAAAGGACATCAATAATGTGACCCACAAGCTCCTATACAATGCCAATCTTCACAGCAATTTCCTTTCTAGTGACTTATCAATTATCTTGACTCCATCAGATTTTCTCATGTGAAACTCCTTAGTTGCTGTCTCAGGTCGTCCATTCCATTCTTGATTATACACATTACCACACTTACATTGTTTGTGATCCAGAAACACATAGTGCTCACATTTCATAGTGATTTCAATTGGAGGCACTTTAGTCAAAAATTCAACCATGCTATGTTGCTTCAACTATATTGGCAAGTACAGGCTTCCATTTCACAACAAAAGCAGCACAACCTTTTCTCTGAGCAACTTTCTGCCAGTTGAAATGAAAGAACAAATGCTAAAGAACATGTCAGAACTTCTAATGCATCAGTAGCGCCATCTGCTGGCAATTATAACACTGCAGACACTTCCATTCATTCAACCAGATGCATTTGTACCGAAAACTGAAGAAAAAGCATTGATGTTGGGTAAGATTAAGAGTTAAGCTCTTGACAAAATTAAATAGCTGTTGATTCAAAGCAAAATATAGTTTTGCCTATGATAATTTCAATTCTCTATAAACTGTTATTCTCTTTGCATTTGGTTATCTACTTCCCTTTAAACAAATTGAAACCCACAAGAAATAAGCAGGAATATCTTGAGGTTCAGCTCTCTGCATTGACACGTCTAATCCAAAGCTAAATAGAAACTACACTGCAGCATCCAAACTAATTAAGTTTTGAACAGAGGAGAGGTGTTTAATAAATACACAACAACACTACAGTTTAGAGAAACTTCACTTTTATTGCTAAAAATGTTTTAAAACAACTGTCCGTTCAAAGTGTAAACATATGAAAATAATTACTCTCAAAAGGATTTGAAACAAAGGAAACCTAAATCCTACTTCTGTTATTATGATTTTGGACAATTATTAAGGAAAGATCCATAAATTTTAAATTCACTGCCAATTTCTGCTGTTGCAACTTTCAATGTGTAATATTCAGCCACAGGATATCAGAGATGGTAAATGTGATGTTGCAACTACTTCCTGCACATTACTGTTGCTTATATACCAATACCAGCTATTTCCATAGCCTTAACCATTATTTGGCACACAGCATATTATATAACTGCAAAAAGACTTTACTATTGTGTCTTCTTTCCCACTTCCCCCAAAAAGTTCTGTAGTCTCTCCCTTCATTTAAGGTTGATTAATGGATATGTCCTAAAAATGCAGCAATATCTTGTTCCTCTGTTAACAACTCATCATGTGGAACAGCAACACTGGAGGGGGCGCGGAATCATATTCTTATCTTAAATGCTAAGGCCATCAGTATCATTTTGAAAGGTACATAACTGAGAAAGGCTGAGATGTTGACCACAAATTCTGTACAGATTTTGACCATCACCTAGGCAGCAGAAACTGATCAGAGGAATGCTTCATGAGTTTTAATTAAGTATTTTTTTTATAGAAGACGCTTCTGATCAAAGAACATGGAAGATGTATCTCAAAAATTTAACTCAAGGTTCAGAGCAGAGGGTTTTGTAAGGCAACAATTTAAAAAGTTTAATGTGAAAAAGGGGGTTCTGCAAATGAAGCACCACCCATTTTTAATGTGCATTGCACAAATAAAAATACAATCACACAACACAACACATTGCACAAAGTAATTGCACAATCACATGGGCCCTCTTGACTTTTTTTGATACCCCCTGCCCCCGGTTAACGCTTAGAGCTATCCCATCCAAATAGTAGAGCAGTACTACTTACCTAAAAAGATAATACAGAAGAATTAAGAATGGCAGTATTTGAACTTTTTATGATAAAAATCTCAAAAAAAGTCACAGTGACTCAAAAAAACACAGAAAGGGAACTTTTTTCCCTAAGGTCATGGGTGGGTTGCTGGGGGTTCTCAGGGGTTTGAGAGAACCTCTAGCTAAGATTCTGTGCAGTTTGGAAAACCCCCAAATCCCACTCCTGGCTGGTCCCTCCTGCCCCTCCCAGGAGTCCCCATGTGGCCCATTTTGGATGCAGGTAAGCACAGGGCGCACACGGAGGTTCGGGGAGGGCAAAAAATGGGCCTACCGGAAGTTCAGGAAGTCTCCAGAGGGCCTCTGGAGCCTGGCGAGGCATTTTCACCCTCCTGGAGGCTCGAGGAAACCAAAAAATACCCCCACACACACCATGTTGCAGGAGGCTGACTAGGCCATGTCCACCATGACCACACCCACCCAGCAACCAGGCAGAGAACCCCTTGCTAACATTTTTGAAGCCCACCCCTGCCTGAAGTATACACTAAACCTCACATTAGACTCTAAATCAGGAATAAACAATAGAGTACTGCAGGGTTGGTTTGAAAGCTATATTTCCTGACAGTGGTATCCTTAGTTGAAACTTAATTATTTTCTTGCTAACAATCCTCTTTTTCTTTTTTTCTCTCTTCACCAAATTAGGCTGCTGGGGAATAAAATCCTCATCTCCTGATGGAAGCCTGCTATCAGAATAGACCTAGTAGGATAAGAATTACATATAGCCCTAGAGCTGAAGATTCTCTGCCTCTGTGGTACACCTTAAGTGTATTTAAACAAATACAGCTGTCAATACAGACCTTTGAATAAATTAATGTAAAGTCAGTCATGTGGGAAATGTTCTAATTTAGTTTCCTTCCAGATGTGCTGGCTTCCTATTTGTTCAAATAATGTCATGTTTATGTTCTTTTTGGTAAATGTTAATTTTCTACTTGTTGATTTAATTATTATTATTATTTATTTATACATCTAAAATAGTGCATTCAATTTTACCACTTTAACTCTGTTCCATAGTATGGTCTTACACGCTCGAGAATAAATTTCAACTGAATAACAAAGGAATCAGTTATGAATCTATTTCCATATTTATAGTCACATAGCAGAGATGATTCAGTTCCTATTGGCCCAACCAATATGAATTGTTTCTAAAAATAATGGGAAAAATCACAGTCTATATTCTGAGAATACAAAGTATTGCAGTTATAATAGCTTCAAAGTGTCATATTTTTTGGAGAGAGAGAGAGTGGGGGGGAGTGAGTGTAAAAATAACATTCTGACAAAAACTTTAAATAAGAAGGAAGCTCTTGGGTATAAAGTGCTCATGTGTGCATCATTTGGGGTGTCCAGTTATGTTGTTTGTTTAGATTGCCCTGAGAATCATTTTTGGAGAAGTAGAAATGAATGAAAGAAGACTTGAATATATATTATGGCTTTTGCTTTTTGAAACTTAACTGCATAGTTATACAAACAAAAATCAGATTTTTTTGTGAATCTATTGGAGTGCTGCCATACCACCCGCAGAGCACCAGATGTCCCACATAACTTCTTTAGATAAGCTGGCAAGAAAATCAGCAGGGGACAGTTAAGCTGTTGATTCTGTGTGGGTGCACAATATTCCACTTGATACGTTTTACTCCTCAGAGGTTCAATTATATCTATTTACATGACTTGTAGATAATATACATTTGAAAAAAACCCAAAACCCATCATTCCTCATGTAATCTTATCTCATAAGCTAAGACCAGAAGAATTGCACATTCTTGTTAGCTTTTCATAACAAACAAACCTGCAATTCATGGAAATTATTTGAATTTTGAGCATTTGATCTACTAATCTAAAATTATTTGCACCAGCTTGATATACAATCGTCCTCCAACAGAAACCCCTGAATGGAAAACAAAGTTGAATGGAAAATTATACTCTCTGAAGAAGTAAAATGAGACTGATACAGCTTGGTTACTTCCATTGCTTTATTCTCAATGTTTCTAAGAAACCTCTTACCCACCACCCCTTTCCCCCCCTTTTTTTTATTGTTTGTACTGTACTTGGTGCCCAAATGATTATATTATATGGTGGATGTATAAACATAGTAATAATATCAGCAAAATAAGGTATAAATGCAGCCTTCAATCTACTACTCTACAGGTTATTAATTTTGGCTTTCTACCAAGACTTTCTACCGCTGGTGTAATAATGTAGAATATGTGTCTGACCTGACTTATCTTCAGAGCAAAACTGCTTAAATCTTATGACTGAGAAAGTGTAACCTGATGTTATTTGGCCTTGCTTATTTTCCTAAATGCTCTTGTTGTAAGTGATGGGGTCTCCTTTTTATTAGAAAAGCATGATAATAAAATATCATAAGTAAATAAATAATAAACAAATAATAAACAAATAAACAGACAGATAGATAGATAGATAATTGAAATCTTGACTCATATTCAGCTTCTATTACAACTAAATACATTTTCTGGTGGATTATATATTCATTCCAGAACTAGTAAGTGAAATGAGAATATAAACATCTCCAAATCAGAGCTTATTTCCATCATTATTTCTTGACTTTATTCTGGAGTTTGGGAATCTTTTTTTCTATACCACACTTCATCATGACATGGTAGATAAATCCTTTGAGTATTTTTTAAACTTGCAAAAATAAATAAGCAAGGAAAAAGCATTGTATGTGGGAATGTAAAATGGGACATTGCTGCTAAACATTTGAAAGAAATGATACCAGCAGTTTTGGGTGGTGAATGAATTGCTTTTGCTTTGCTCTGAAAATTTGAGTATTTTCAACAGTAAAAAAATTACTTATTGCAATTGAGACATCTAGATAAAGTTGCTTAATAGTATCAGGGTCAAATAATATAAAGGATTTATTGAATAGAAATGTTATTTGCTGTTATATATTATTTATGAGCCATTCATTTGAAAACTTGCTCAATGTCAAACAACCTTGGTATTGCTACTACTATGTAATAAATACAAGTTTCCATCATTATTATAAACAACATAACACTAAAACACTTTCTAATGTTCTTCAAACAATTCATATAAACAAAAAACCCTGTTCAGACATTATCAGTGTTGCTAATACAGAGTCCTAATTTGTATGAAACCTTCTGTGGTACAAAGTCTTATCTTCTAGAGACTTTTATGCTTACATTTGCAGCAGCCAATATCATTTGAATTATGATGGGAGAGTAGGTTCATCAAGAATGTTCATATTCCAGCAAATGTACCTGTAATGTATCTCTATCAAACAGAGTAGATAGATATAACAATATGTTGCTAAAATTGAGGTCTCATGGAGTGAATTCCATGTATATAACAGCTATATTGTATCAACTTGCAATGAAATTAATTGATTGATTCCACAGTTAATGCAAGTTTTTAACATAGAATGAAACTGGTTGGCAGAGAGTTAATATGGCTGTAGGTTTGAGCTCCAAGCTTGGCAATTTGGTTGCAAATGTTTCATCACCATTCGAGGAGATATCGTCAATGTGTTTTGAATTGTGCTTGTCTGTCAGAGCACAGGACTTTAAATACCTTTTTATGAGATGCAAATTAGTCTGAATATTGTTTGTTCAGATGCTTCTGAGTCATGGTTTGATTTCGGACTGTTTGATTGGCTGGCTGTTGTTGCTGGGCTGTAGTTAATTATGTCTGTGTGATGCAGATTAGTATTAGAGTTGTTATCTTGGTGCTTCTGAATCCTGGTCTGGTTTCAGCTTGTTTGATAGTTTGAGTGGCTGTTGTTACTGAGTCATGGTCCAATTTCCTGTGAGCCAATGAGTTATAATTTTGTTACTGGGTAGTGAAGTGCCTGTTTGTTCATTTAAATACTACCTTCGGGATCATGGTTGATGCAGTTCTTTCGTTCTCAGTGATTGGTAGACTAGGTTGATGTCAATGTGTCTGTTTATTAACTTATTTGTGGAAAACCAGGCTTCAAAGAATTTTCTTTCTTTCCTTGATTTAGCCTAGGTTAGAGAAAGTTAATATATCATAACAGAGATAAGGAAGGACACCTAAAAAAATAGTGTTTTATTGTAGATATGTGGTGGTTAGGTAAAATAGGTTGAGATTCAAACAATGATTAAGAAACTTAAGTTGGTGTGATTCACACAAACAAACAAGCCACTGATGATTTGAGGGTTATGAAAAAGCTCCTATGGAAAAGCTTTCATGGTCCTCAAATTCTGTCCGGGGGGGGGGGGGGGGGGGATTTTTCATTATGTTGCCAACAATAGGCTAATATTCTTTTCAATCTTCAGAAGATCTTCTGTTACCAGATAGTTATAGACCCAATGTAGTTACAGGTTCAATATTGAAATACTTGGGAATAACCATGTATATATGATAGCATCTATTTTGTGAAATAAATTTAATTTAGTAACATGGTATTTTGAAAAGAATGTTTTTGTAATATTTGAAGTTAATTTTTAGATACATACTTAGTGAAAATCCTCACACTACATAAAGACAGGATGCAGTTCTATTGCATTCCTTGTGAAAAAAACCATGAAACCACTTTTCTATTCAAGTAGATATAGCAACTATAACAAAAGTGAAGTACTAAAAAGTAAGCGAAAATAAATCCAGAATCCACTTGGATTATATATGGAAGATCCACTCTCAATGAACTTCTCGGAATCAAGGGTGCAAACCATTAAATAGAATCCAATAAAAAAATTAAACCACTTAGAAGTGTATAAAACACATATACCTTTATATTACCAAAGCATATACTTCAAATAAATTTGTTCATCAGAAGATATCAAGCGAGCATAGAATGTTTTTCAGATATCTACACTCTGGGAGGGAACAAAAAAGACTTCTCCATTAGCAAGGTAACCAGGTCAACATTTCACATCTATATTGTGCAATCCAGCTGCAGTTGAAAAATAATTAAAGGACATACTGTAGCAGCAACATCCAGAAAGAGGGGGTCAAAAAGTCAAGACAGTGATTGTAACAAAGCAAGTCCCATATTTCTTTCCCTTTCCAAATGTGCACTAATGTCACTGGAATGACTTTGACAGAAGTAAAGAAGTTCTAACTTGGCTGCCAAAATTCTGCCTGCAAAGATCAGTAACTGAAAGTTAGAAGCAAGAGGGAAATAGAAACCTCTAAAGAAAGTAAGTAGGCTGAGATAAGGGGAAAATAAACTATTGCCAATCCTACAAGGTGGACTAGGCTAAGAAATCAATGCCATATAGGTCAAAACTATTTTTATTGTAACAGCTGTAGCAACAGAATCTTGCAAGTCTGAATGTGTTTGCCCCTCCCTCATTTTATCTTTGCCTGAATTAGGGAAGGGCTGTCTTAGATGTTTATTTGAGTTACTTTCTAAGTAGGTACTTTGACTTACCTACTTTACTTTAGGATTGGGATTAGGGTTAGGGTTAGGGTTAGACTTGCAAGCAACTTGGCTATGGAAGGTTCAAGGCTTGAAGGGCCAGCGGGTGGATAAGTAAATTAGATAAAATGGGCCAAAATGGGGAATATGCAATCCAGAGAGAAGAATCAAGCAGCCAGGCAAAGGAGAGTGAGAAAAGTCATGGGGGACATTTTGCAAGGGGTAGGTGAGTTGAGAGTTGGTTTGTTTATGCAAATGTATACTATGCTTATGAAATATACTGTACTATAAAGAGGGAGAGAGGGAGACGGGGAGAGAGAGAGAGAGAGAGAGAATGAGAATATTTTGTAATAAAAACAATATAATATCTGTGTCACAATTAGCATAATATACAAGGCTTATTCAGTATGCCTGGAATATATACCGGTAGTTTAGCAAATCTTAATAATAATGCTGCACCTTGAAATAGGAATCCAAGCTTTAAAATTGTTTCTTTCTATTAGGAATCATTTTCCAGAATTGTTGAGCTTTGCCACTTTGCTATCAAATATGAAGAAATGATCCCAACTGCTCACTATTTTTTAACATTTTGATAAAGACCAGATTCCTTTAAAGAAAAAGGAAAAAAAATGGCTGAAATTGTACAATTGTCAGAAATCTCAGTTCTTGAGTTTCAGGCACAAATACTAAAATCTTATTTGTTCTGAGGTGAGATTTGCAAGAGTACTGAAACTTATGAGAGCTGTCTCATAATGATCAGCCATCTTTAGTCTGATTCTTTTCTTTTCTTCCTTTGTCCTCTATCAGAATACAGTGGTGACCATACACAATTACCCATTATTAAGTCCTATGGAACATAATGAGTCTTAATTTTGAGAAAGACAGGTAGGTTTACTCAGTCTCATTTTCTTTTCTTCTTTTACTATTAATACTTTGGATTCAGTCTATTGATTTATAGCCTTTCACAATATCAGCAATGTTTCCTTTTGTGACATGTTTATACAGTATGAAGCTTGATCCTTTTCTCACATGTTTAAACAGTATGAAGCTTGACTTAATCACACAAAACCAGCATGAAGATTTTAATATTCAACTTGGACGTAAAGAAAATGCACCAAAGATGTACCATTTCAAGTCCTTAAATCCATCAATTTTGAAAGTCCTGTTCAATATTTATTCCAGTTTACATTTCCAGTTTTTATAGTGTGTTTTCTTGTCACTGTAACATGCTGAGTTGATGGAAAAGCGTCTCTTTTCTATAGCAATCCCCCAGCGTTTTTGACATTTTATAAAGCATCTGGTGCTAACATTCTATAAAAGTGAAGTTATTTTGTGCTCCAGTACCAAAGATGCTGTTTTGATTACCATTTATATAGCAATCTTATATATAATGTGCTTTAAAATTCTTAGTTCATTTTCTCACAAATATTTCTTAAAGGAAGGTTATTTATTTATGAATAAATATCATCAAGAGAAATCAAAGTCTAGGACAAGACTTGAGTTTTTGAAACTGTTGGCTGTATCCAAGACATCACCCATTGTTGCTATATATTCATTTTATACTTTTGTATGTCACAGTTAATCTATTGTATCCTATTGAGACCACATAGATCATCCATGTATAAAAATGATATCATAAAGTAAACAAAAAAATGTTATTGTTCTTGAAAACTCTTTGTAATACTTAGGGCTTTTCTACCATTCACCTTGGTTGGTGGATTCCCCTGCCTCTATATACCTTGAACTATGCTGGGAATGCAAGCATCAAACACTTTCATTTCCAGAATGAGTTTTTAAGTACATAATTCTTTTAGTCTGCCTCCTGTGCCTAAGGGGCTCATGACAATAGATAGCATATGCATATTAAGCTGGCCTCAAAGGGTAACATAAATGTCCTTTAAGTGGAGCTATGTACAGGTGAGGGATGTGGTGGCTCAGAGGCTAAGACACTGAGCTTGTCGATCGAAAGGTCAGCAGTTCAGCAGTTTGAATCCCTAGTGCCGCATAATGGCGTGAGCTCCTGTTACTTGTCCCAGCTTCTGCCAACCTGGCAGTTTGAAAGCACGTAAAAATGCAAGTAAAAAAATAGGGACCACCTTTTGTGAGAAGGTCTTTGGACAGTGTTGGCTCTTCGGCTTTGAAAAAGAGATGAGCACCGCCCCCTAGAGTCAGGAATGACTAGCACATATGTGCAAGGGGAACCTTTACCTTTATGTACAGGTTAGTTCATATGCAATAGTTTGTCACTGTATTATAGGATATTTTTATAAGTTCCTAGTCTAGCCTAGTCTAACCATGAGATTCTTGGTGTCTCCCATATAAATATTAATCAGACCCAGTCTTGCTTAGCTTGTTGAGATCAGCTAGGTACTGCCATTCAGGCAAGCATGCATACAGACATAGGGATTATTCAGGGACTAAATATTCTTTATTACGTTGTTCATGATTAAAGTCATTTTTGTTACATAATTCCATTACTGGGTTTATTTATTAGCTGGAAATATTAAAAGAAAGTTGGGTTTGTTTATTTGTTTTACATTCTGAGAGGAAATACCAGGATCACAATGCAAACATAGGCTAATTTCAAAAATTTCTTGCAGATAGGTGTAGTGAATAGAAAGGGAGAAATGGCCAGATATGCACTAACAAAATAATTGCTGGTGCATCTCCATGTTTTCCCATAATAATATGATAATGGTAATGATTCTTCACAGTTCCTAATTTGCTCTAAGAAGAAAATAGTCAGAAGAAACAACTTTAGGTCAAAGGTAAGTCTCTGGTTCCTGCTATAGAACATGCAGTAGTGATGTGTCCTCTCTTTATCAGAGTAACATTGGGTCTTTGTTGAAGGCAGAATGAAAGAGACAAATAAGAGCTGTGTGAGACCGCCTGGAGAAATGTTAATTTTTCACATGTTTGATTGTTGATAATGACCTCTTTTTCAAAGTTCAAAGTGCTTCCTGGTTTCTCAGAACCATTCTTTCTGACTCATAAATCCCAGAATACTCTGAGTCATTAATCACCATTTCAAATGCTGCATTATGTCTGAACAAGGAGAAGTACTTCATCATTTGAAGTGATTGATTACAAATAAAAGAAGCAGGTGCCTACTAATGGCAAAAGAGCTTGATGGATAAATCTTTAAGTAAAATCACCAGGAAAAGAAAGATACAAAGGGGAGGGGGATGTCAGACTTATATCAAGCTCTAACGAAGTATGAACCTAGTTTATATATACTTTCTATGGTGAATGTATTAAACATAACCTTGAACGACATGTTAAATGTGGTTGGCAGGCATTTGCCAATCTATGCATAATTGTCAACAACCTCCCCCTATGCCTGAAAAGAAAAGTTTTAGATCAGTGTGTGCTTCCTGTTCTAACATACGCTGATGAAACATGGACACTAACCTCACAATCGATACAAAAGCTATGAGTGATACAAAGAGCCATGGAAAGATACATGCTCAGCATTACAAAACAAGATAGAAAAACCTACACATGGATTAGAGAACAAACAAAAGTATACAATATCATCAAGAGAGTAAAAGAATTGAAATGGAAATGGACAGGTTACATAGCAAGAAGAACAGATGGCAGGTGGACCAAGGCAATCATAGAACAGATCCCACTTGATTAAAAACCATCCATGAGAGAGACCTAAAAAAGATGGATTGATGACATCAGCAAGTATTGCGGGCCCAATTGGCAAAAAGAAAGTTCTGGACCATATTGGTTGAAAACATGAGGAAGAGGCCTTCATCCTGCAGCTGATAGACAATGACTAAAATGATGATGATGATGATAATGATGATTTATGAGATAAAACATGTTAGCTCTAGCCCAAGGCCATGAACTGTCCCTGAATCCATTTTTGTGGCTATTGAAGCTTCCTGATCTTAGAGTACCAAAAGTAATCAGCAATTTCCTGACAGTTGGCAAACCCCAAATCTGCAAGCAGCATTTAATTGTTATGTGTTTTCTATCATAGGCACTAATTAATTTTCCTATGGCATAATGTAATTATTGGTAACACCAATAATTTTTGTTGCAAAAGTTATTGCATTTTTTGCATCCGTTCTATTTGCATCTTTCCTGATAGTGATAGATAAAGCATGAATGTCAAATGCAGACATGCCAATGGAATCCCATCAAATAGGTTATATTACATTGCACTCCCAACTGTTCCAAAAGAATTCCAATTTTTGCCTCATGGTCAATATTGGTACAGTTACTTTTTTTTTTTTTTTTTTGGTAACTAATTTCCATTATTTCTTTTTTAAATTTCCCCCTGATCATATTATTTACAATTTCTCAGCAAATGCCTGTAACTCGGAAAAAAAAATATTGTATCCATCTGTAGACTGCAGCTCTTACACACACAGAAACCAAACAAAAACATATGCTTCAAGACACTTAGCTTTTTGTAAGTGCCACAAGATGCTTTGGTGCTTCTAATGCAATAGACTTTCAAGACGTATAAAAGAGAGAGATTTCAGCATAGTTAATTTTAAAATGGTTATAAGAGAGGTGACCTAGATCATGATATGATGTAAGTGCATAGATGCAATCTCTTTAGAGATGGGAATATTTTTTTTTTTTAAAAAAAAAAATAGCATGAAGCAATGTTTTAGGACTAAACACTGCCATATTTTCATGGGCAATTTTCTATTTAATCTTTCAGACAGATACAGAAGAGAATGGATCAAGGCACCAGAACTTCATATCAGAGATCAATAATAGAATAATGAACCTTTTCCCCTTATACCAAATTATTTGGATTGTATTACATCTCTCGAAATGCATCTAAAAAGGGATGAAATGACTACATTTCTGAGAAAACAATCAGGAACAGATATGCTACTTATATACCCATGAGCAAATACAGAGGCAAAGGAACAAACTATTTTGTGGTGATATCATTTAAATACTGCCAATTTATGCTAATATCTGATATCATGATACAAGTATTCAACTGTGGTGTTTGTGTGATGATGTCACCACGTATATATCATCCTCTTGGCATCAGACATGCATGTGGTTGTTACAGACTCCGCTGAATCTATTTTAAATTATGGGAAATCCTTCCTAGACCTGATTATCCATAATTGTTATATCTTACTTTTTTATCATTACCTAATGGTAAGGACATGGGAAGGGAGTCATACCTTTCGCTCATATCCTGAATTTGCTCCTCGATTTCCCCCCCCCCTCTTATTTAATGAAAACAAATTTCACTAAGTATATGTATCATTCTGCCACAGAGAAGGATAAATGATGTATGAAGGCAGTCATGGGAGCAAAAGAGAACAGAAGAGCTAAAGTTTGAAAGAGTTTTCATTGAAGGCTCTCACCTCATTTATAATTATGTTTATATAGTTATTTTTCCACAGATCATCATTCATTTGTGGAGCAAGTCTTCTAAGGAGAAGTTTTCTAAGGGGAAGTCTCCATACACTCCTCCACCCATCACCAATCACTTACTTACCTTTCAAAGATCTCCAGAGTTCAGGAGAATAATCTAGGGAAAGAGGTTAGATTGCTCTGTTGCTGAGCTATGTTGCACAATTCCACAAGTGGCAATTGTTTTTCTGAACAAAAAATAATACTAGTGAAGCTCTTGGTTTTTCTTTACTCAGGAGATGTTAGTCTTAGTGTACTAACACTGGGGGAGCTAAGGTTCACATTAGCAAGGGAGAAAAATCTTCTTGGTTTTCCTTTCCTCACTAGACACTAGCCTTACCTCCCACAAAATTAGCATCCATCAATGAAAGGAAAAACAAGAGCTTTATTCAGGAAAATATGGGAGGAGGGAGAAAGCAGCTACTGGATACACAGCATGAGGTTTCTCAGAGGGTGGGGGAGGCCTGAGGCAGGTGGACTTGTGCCTGCACTAGGCACACTATGGTCCATCCCAACCCTGAGCCAACCCATTCTTCACTGAATAACCCACACATTCATTTAACAATTCACTGGGGGAAGCAGGGATGGGGAATTGTTGGGTAAAACACTTTCACTTAATGGCTATCATGACATGTGACCATAATATGCAGGTTTGATAATGGTCAGATCTCAAACACTATCTGTAATTCAAGAATTACCTATAGTTCTTTGTTGCCTTCTAGCTGGTGTTCAAATATTTTAGCCTAGATTTTATAGCCCTGCATATATTAGCCTCAGACAATCTTCATAATTCAGAATCATTCCCTGTCAGCCATGTTCTGTGCCACTAGAAGAAAGGACTATCAGAGTCAAGTAGTAGTGCAAAAAATAAGGTGGTTCTAGCTGTAGCTTCTTGTTGAACCTTTTCCTTTTCATTTCTATCTACAGTTAAGAGGGAGAATTAAACAGGATAAAAAATGGTGTGAGAGTGAATAAGATTGATCCCTTCTCAATTTTATCTACAGTGGCTCCAACCCTGATCTATTTTTTTCACTTTTCAGCCTAAAATACCACCAGAACCTACTATTTTTTAGGATAGAAAATGACATTATTATTTATTAAATTTATTGGCCACCCAACAAACCTCAGGGCAACATGATTCCTGGCCACCTTGTTCACCCAATGGTTGTCTGTAACTGGAGATTTATTTTGGAATAACAGCAGACTGGATTTTAGTTTTAAACCTATGAATTTTAATCTTACAGACTGAATAAGAACATATTTAAGGGCTTCTCACATAAAGTGTTCCCATGTTTCTCTTTAATGCTGTTGTCAGGCCTGGAAGCCACTGTTATCTATCATATTACACTAATATTCACTGAATTTTCCTTCACAGGAATAGAAGATGTAACCCTCTGTTTTGCTGTTTATGTTAAACAGTAATAGATGATGATGATGATGATGATGATGATGATGATGATGATGATGATGGTGATACCACCTACAAAGCTGAAGAAAGAGCAGAGAAACTGTTTTGTTGATTGAAAAGGCAGAAGCAGAAGGTGAAACAACAGCTAAAATAGATGCTTCGTTCTGTTTCAGATGCTGGTTATCAAAATGGAAGGAACTGTCTTCCCTCTCCTCTTATGTTCTCAGTCCAGTGATCCTAAATTCATTTTTCACCTCCTGATCTTCAGAAAAAGCACCTGTGCTACAGGAATAATTGCAAATTGTAATATCTCCTTTCTTAAAGTCAAAGCTGTAAATACTTTACTGTCAGAGGTTGACAACAAATTTGTCCATCTGAAAAGCTTTTTCTGTATAACATACCAACTCCTGTGGTGCGTGTTATTGTTTTATTTGCAATGCCCAAATGTCAGCAACTAAAAGTGATAGCATATAGCTGAATACAGCAAAGTCTAGGAGGGTGTTTGGTGAAATATCCTCAAGTTAGGCATGTTGGGGTAAATAAAACAGAGACTTTGCCACTGTTTGCCCTTGCTTTTCACATACCAGCCTTCTTGTATCTCACAAATAACTTGGTTTCTATAAATAAAGGTTGGAAGATCTATTCTGGATTTACGTTTTTTCCTGATACCCTAGGAATCATATGATATTTTATTTGAGATAGCCAGGGATTATCAATGTAGAGATTTCTCATTGATAATGGCAGTATAACCTGATTCTAAGAACAGAATTTCATTGGGAGAAATCCCAAAAATAAAATGTAAGAAGCAGTTAGATTGCCTTCTTGAAAAATCCAAAACCTTGGCAAGCAATTATCTGTACTTAAAATCTCTTTGATCTAAATGGCGTCTAATGTTTTCGGGCCCAGATTTGTTCATAAGAATCTTCTTAAGTAAGAGTTTAGGATTTCATTTAATTAGATATTTCTAACAACATACTCAACTGTTTTGTAGGTCTCTTTATAAACAAGGTAAGTATACTGAGAAACACAAAAACATAGCTAGAGTGACTGGATAGTATAGTGATTAGAGTGCCACCTTTGACATGGGGGACCAGGCCATACACCCTGTCTAGTACCTATATTACCAGTAAGGTTCTTGGGTGAAGACCTCCTAATGCTTCACACTCACTTGTGTGAGTGACACAAACTAGAAGAGCCATGCTGTCTTGGACATTGATTCAGATTCAGGAATCCTGGATAATCTGACAATAAAAGGACTACTAGAACAAATCATACATTGACAAGACAAGAGAACCTGGAATTGATTGAATGCTACAACAACAGTAGACCTAACAAGAGAAGATATATTACAACACCATAAAAAGGAGTATGAGAAGCTGGAAAAATACCAAGGCCATGTAAAGGAACTAAAGAGAATATGGAAAGTAAAGGCCAAAGTGGCCCAATGGTAGTAGGAACACTTGAGGCTGTGACTCCTATGCTGAAAGAGCAGCATCAGAGTTCTCTGTCCAGAAGAATGCAGTGCTAGGAATAGATAAGATACTGTGCTGAACTCTCAAACTCCAGGGCTCTGGTACAAGACCCAAGATTGAGGAAGACCATCCATTAGGATGATAAAGATTTTTTTTTTTCATATATACATATACACATACATTCAAGATGGATGCACACATACTTGTACACCGTGATAAAACAGAATAGTCGTAGGTCAGGGTTGCCCTTGAGTATGTTTGGTTTAATGAAAAGAAGGACTAAGGGTGACATGATAGTAGTGTTCCAATATCTAAGGGGCTGCTACAAAGAAGAGAGAGTCATCTATTCCCCAAAATACCGGAAGGCAGAACAAGAAACAATGGATGGAAACTAATCAAGGAAAGAACCAACTTAAAACTCAGGAGAAATTTCTTGACAGTGAGAACAATTAATCAGTAGAATGGCTTGCCTCCAGAAGTTGTGGGTGCTCTAGCAATGAAGGATTTTAAGAAGAAATTGGACAACCATTTGTCTGAAGTGGTATAATGTTTCCTGCTTGAGAAGCCAGTTGGATTAGAAAACTTTCAAGATCCCTTCTATCTCTGTTATTCTGTTTAGTTATTCTGTTCTGTCCTGTCCTTGGTGCTCGCTGAGCTTGGTTGTTTTCTTGCAGATGCTTGGTAGCATCAGTTCTAGTAGGGGATGTGGGTTTGTTCTCATTTTATATACTAGTAGCTTGTCCTACCAGGGTTGCTAGGAGTAATCTTGGTGGTTCTTTGAATGGGCTATTGTTTACTGTTAGCTTGCTTGTCTGAGTTACTCAGAGAGCATCAAGCTCTGAGAGCACCAAGGACCCTACACGCAAGCATGCATGCACACACACACACACACACACACACAGAGAGACATTTACTTTAAATACACACACACACACTTTAAAATAGAGGGAGGAAAAGCTTTTCTTCTGAAACCTTAACATGGATTTGGGAAATTTTGAAATAGGAGAAGTAAGTCAATGGGCCAAATTTTTTAATAAGAAGAGGAGTACAGAAATCTGTTTTTTTATATAAAAAGGTTATTTTAAGCCTGCTTTAGTTTTCATATATTTTCATGTACTCTTTGACTCATTATAGCAGAAAAGTACACTACTCAATAGCTTTGGCCACAAGAGGTTCCAGGAGCCACAAAAATAATCTGTTTGTTCCCAGGTCTTTTTGAACTGTATATATGCTGAATTTGTTTTGTTTCTTTTTTTTTCTGTCATGTTTTGATTATTCAGTGGAAACATCAGACTTAAATACAAAATAGGAGAATTAAAAACAGTCAAAAATAATCTGGATAATTTGACCCTCATGGAAATGCAGCATCTCTGGATGACATTGAAAAATAAGTCTGTTGTTTGAAGGCATCTACACTTTACTTTTAAAGCAGCAACAAAAGCTCAGCGACCTTAAGTACCACAACAAACTGTTCTGTTTTGTGTGAAGTCTGATATACTTCTTCTGAATCAATTTTGCAGCATTTAGAATCCTGCAAAGTCAGTATTTCTGTGCAGAAAAGGGCTGTGCCTCCTGAATTTGGGTGAGCGTTTGATTCTATTCATTAAAAAAAAAAATCTTACAAATCACAAATGTCTTCCTCCACAGAGGAAAAGAAATTTGAGTTTTTTAAAAAAAATGCCGAAGAAATGAAACTGACAGCTCAAGAGAGCACATAGTGGACTAAAGATTACCCGTTATAGACAATAGGAGATCTTATAGGAATTCTCTTTTTGCACATTGACTTCTGCTGAGAAGTGGGTACCATTACTCAATTATCAGAATGAAAAGATCATATACTACAGCAATAATTGAACCTAACTACTTTGTTCTGTCAGGCACACTTCAACATACCCAAAACATATATTTATGATTTGCAAAGTGTAATGGCACAGTGATCAGCAGAACCTGCCTCTTATTTGCTAGGCCAGCAGGACTAGCTCTGGGATACAAAAAGTGCATAAAACTCTTATTTTCTGCCATAGCATTCTTATCTAAATTGTTGCAGCTCAAATTGACATGGGGTCAGTTTTAGTGAATTTTTCAATAAATCTTTCCATTTTTGTAATGCATTAAAAATCAGATAGTTTATCATGCAATGTTTCACTTGTTCTCTCTATATTTCTGATTTTAATAGCAATTTACATATTTGTCCTTGTAGATAGTCTCAATTCTCTGGAAGTGTTTCAAATTTTACCACTTGTCTCAAAAATCTTTCTTCTTTCTCAAAGTTGCTTTTATCTTCTAGCAACCTGTAAATACACTAACCATGGTACATTTTGATTTCAACTGATTATTCTTGCTGTATCTTTGTTCTGTTTCTAGTGTCTGGATGCACCATATCTGCATATATAATTAAACTTTTCTTGCAATAATTATTTTCAAAATAGAAATCATTTCTGGGTGAGGATAAAGGCAAGATTTCTGGATTTATTATTGCTTTTGTGTAATTTTATCCCTCCCTCCAGTCCTGTCCTACATTATATTTTTTTAAGTATTCCCCCACCACCACCCTTTTTTGGTACTCTTATACCTGGCTTAAATCTTCCCCCTTTTTAAATGTGGAAATTTTAAATTTTAAATTTGTCTTATTTATAGGGTCATGGGTAAGGCATTTTAAATTGGGGAGCCATTTTGGATTTAATTCTGTTTTAAATGTATTTTAATGTTTATATTGTATGTTTTTTAATTTTGGCTGTTCACCGCCCCGAGTCCTTCGGGAGAGGGGGCGGTATAAAAATCTAATAAATAAATAAATAAATAAGTAACTGAGAAGTCCATTAGTTAGGCTGAGACTTTCTAATATGGATACACTTCTATTCAAGGATGTTATCTATTCAGATATCCAACACAAACAACTTGCATAATAATATAATTTAAAATTTGGTGGAGGAAGTTCACCTCTGTCTTTTGAGTCATGCAGGTTGGGGTTTTTTTTTTTCACTCCATGTCTCCCCCACCCACCCCTAAAAATATTTTAAAATTTAACTAAATTGTTCTTTACTAATCTTGCAAAACAAATAATTCTGGACTGGAAATTGGTACCATTTGAAATTAGAAAAGAATAAATTGGATAATACATTCATTTAACAGTGTCACTGATTGCCAATTCTCACATTCATTTGCAGTACCTTTACTTATTAAAAATGCTTATAAAATATTCCATTTTCTATGTTTTCCATTTGCTACTTATATATGCTTTTTCAATATTGCAAAGATAAATGTCCTTTCTATATTGCTAAAGAATTTTACGTGTCTAAAGTAATTATCTCTGCTTCTATTTTTTTAAAAATTGAAATATTCTGTTGTGTTTAGAAATTTTGCCTTTAATATTTTTCTTGGGAATATACAGTACTCTGTTCCATATGTATTACTTCTTTAACTGTTAATTTAATATTGTAGTTTTAAAAATGGTCTGTATGACTGTGGTTTCTCCAGATTATTTCCTTTTTATCAAACATATCCAAGTGAGATATGTTTGTGGTATCGTCCTTGCCTTTGTAATTTTATTCATTGTTTTTGTCAGAGGTTCTAGGAGTTCTTCCAGTTCTTAATTATACAGAGCTATGAGTCCAATTGGGCCTGGTACCTTTCCAAGCTTAATTTGTTTCACTGCTTCTCTGGTTTCTTGAATAGCTATAGAGTTATTTAACATTAGTTTATGTTGCACATTACAATCTTTGAGTTCAAAGTCCATGATATCAATGTATTAATCCTTGCTTCACAATATGAGCCAATTTTCTACAATAGTTCTTTTGCAATTTCCAATCTTGCACATAACAATTTAATTCTTTTTGATATTGTGCAGCTTTCTCTTTTCAAATTTGGTATGCCAACATTTTTCCTGGTTTGTTTGCATCCTCAAAGTGGTTTTGTTTAGTATATGTTATCTTCTTTTATAATTCTTCTGTTTCGAGTAGATCTAGTTATTTAGCATTTTGAAATTCTTTCATCACTTGCCTTTTTAGATTGAATCTCAAATATGCTTCCTCGTGAGTCCTGAAGTATTGAGATATCAAATGCCAAGAGATCAAGTCTTATGTTGCACATTCAGCTTAGCATTCCAGCTGATCTCTTAAGAGCTCACATTTCATTTATACCTGAAAATGATGTGTTTGTGTATGCAAGTGGGGGTGGGGGTGGTCATATGTACATATGTACTGTAATACTGTGTTTCCCCCAAAATAAGACCCTGTCTTATATTTTTTTGAACACTGAAATAAACACTTGGCCTTATTGCCATGTGCTCAAAAGCCCAATTGGGCTTATTATCAGGGGATGTCTTATTTTGGGGAAAACAGGGTACTTATTTTGCATAAATGTCAGAATTGTAGCAATATGTATTTCACAGTGGCTTTGAAAGTTAGAAGGACTGCCCTAAAATACCTAAAATATATTTCCTATATCCCTTCCATTAAACAGTATTGTCTTGTTGGACCCCAAATTTATGCTTTCTATATGGAACAGAATCCTTGCAAAGATCTGAGTGGCCCCTAGCCAGTTAGACTTTTATTGCCTTTTGAGCTGGCTTGTTATGTGGTTTATGTTAGCTTTTTAATGAGTTGTGTGTTGGGTTGTAACCTTGCATGTTACAAGACTCTTTTGTAAGATGGGTAACTGTATATGTTGTTTAAATAAACATGCAGTTTCTAACGTTTCCGATCCTGTTTTATATATACAAACCCTAGATCTTCCAGTTGCAATTCACCCCCTTGAAATGAATAGTTGTCACTGTAAAAGGAGACACATTTATACCTTTTAATTTATGGCAAAGCTTGCTTTGTTAAATGTTTGTTCTTTATGGATTTATTGGTAATATCTGTATTTCAAAGTTCACCCCCAGCCTTTGGCTCTAAGTAAAGGATGCTTAAACTGAACAACCTTCTCTAATATAAGCAAATGTCAGAGGACTACAGGACAAAGGATTTAGAGTTCCTTCTATTAAGATGCTTCCATCTACTTTATAGATAACAACAGCTATAAAATGTGATGAAAAATGAATAAGCTGGTAAATAAATTTTGTCTCATACACTTTCTTTTAGCACATTTTATGCACGAGAGTTCTTTTTTGTTTATTTTCTGTCTGTATCTATACTTTTTCATATAGATTTAGTAACATAATATTTAAATATAATTTTGAGAATTCAGCATAATGTTTCATAAAGCATCTATCTCACATGTCACTTTATATTCCTGCTAGTTCCAAAATTAGCATTTAATTTTGATTAAAATTTATCACTGGTGGAGCTATTCAAAATTTATGAAATAACCAGAAAGCCAAATTAAGGTACATTTTTTTACAAAAAATAATTGAGAATTCTTAATAAATACAATTATCTTTCCCCCTATTTTTAATTTAATGAGTCCTCTCCAAGACCAAGAAAATATTAATTTAATTTTACATAAACTTGGGATAATGTCAGAATGGTCATTGTTAAATATTCTTTCAATTCCCTATTTCTTAATGGATTTTAGGAGTTATCTTTCCCATGTCTGTATACTGTACATTCCTCCCCACCACCACCACCACTGGGCTTTACTTTGATATATTGATGTTCATCTCTCATTACCCTCAATCAGTTTTGCCTGGAAAATTAGATTGATTAATTGATTCTCAACTTGCCACCATTCTTAAAGGAATTTTGGTGATACACAGCAACCAACACAACAAAGCAACTACATTAACTACATTAGCAGCACAGTAATTAAAAATTAAATTCAAATAAGTCCGAGAAACAAAAGACTACCACAAAGAAAAATGATAGCATGAAAAATAAAACCCAAGATATCATTATCAGTCATCCAAATAAGGACCAAGGCAACCAATGCAGTGACTTTGATATATCAGTGGGATTTTCCTGCCAATAATTTTACTGCTGCATGACTGACAACTTCCAGGTAGTCTCCAAAGAGACCTTCATATACAATGCTTTGCGATAATCCAACTGATAATCCAACAAGGCATGAGTTACTGACGGCATTTTGATCTACATAGAATATACAAAGCAGAAAAAAAGACTCCTCTGGCCATAATTTAAATATGCTGATTAGGAAGGAGTTGCTTAGACGACCCCTCTGATAACTACTGGGAGCAGAGTACCTGCTTCTCCTACATAGAAAAGAAGAGTGAAACTTTAGAATCCTACACTGGAGATTTGTTGGATGCAAGTGGTTCTCCTTCAGCATCACTGCCTGGAACCACCCATTCAAGTAGAAGTGGAACGATTACCAAATAGGGTCTTTGCCTCCTAAATCTTGTACATGGACTTGTAGATGCCACCACAAATTATATTAAACTTTTTGATGCATTAAACACTATCAAGAAATCTAATGTTAGAAATCTTAGCCCTGCCCACAACTCAGAAGTCTATCATAAAGAATTCAATTACATCTTCAATTACATCATTCTCCAGAGGAATTCCCCTACAGTATGCTCTTAGACTTACAAATTGCCATTGAGTTCCAACTCACATATGTTTTAGGCAAATTTTCAGAATGCATCTTCTTACATTAGCCTTCCCAAACATTACTTTTCTCTAAGATTTATCATTTAATAGAATGTTTTTATCCCATTTTGTCATCATTTCTCCCTTTTTAAGAATTAATTTAATTTAATTTAATTTCCAATTTATATACCGCCCTTCTCCCTGAGGACTCAGGGCGGTGTACAGCCAAGTTAAAAAAACATAGAATACAAATATTAAAAAAACATTTAAAAATATATATAAATTTTGGCCCGAAAGTTAAAAAATCACAGACTGATTAAAAGAATTTAAAAAATTTCTTCTTAAGCCAACCTGGCTTGCTGGAAAAGATGGGTTTTCAGGGAATGACAGAAGGCATTGAGGTCATGGATTCTCCTTATCTCCGGGGGCAACTGATTCCAGAGGGTGGGAGCCCCCACCGAGAAGGCCCTTCCCCTGGGGGTCACCAGCCTACATTGTTTGGCTGATGGCACCCTGAGGAGGCCCTCTCTGTGGGAGCACACGGGTCGATGGGAGGTTGTCGGTAGTAGCAGGCGGTCTCGCAGATAGCTAGGCCCTATGCCATGGAGCGCTTTAAAGGTGATAACCAACACTGATAAAAGGTCCCCCTGGTAACAGCCGTCAGATGTTCCTCCAAATACAGCTGCCTATCCAGGAGGACTCCCATATTGCGAGCCCTTTCAGTGGGGGCCAAAGACTCTCCCCCAATAGTCAGTGATGGAGTCAACTGACTATATCAGGATGCCGGGAGCCACAGCCACTCAGTCTTGGAAGGGTTGAGCTTGAGCCTGTTCCTCCCCATCCAGATTCGCACAGCCTCCAGGCACTGGGACATCACTTCAAGGGCATCGTTGGGGTGGCCTGGTATATATAATTATTATATATATATACTTCATAATACACTTTGTAATACTTGGTATGGAAATATTTTTAACATGATGTTATACTGGAAATTTTGATTTACTGCTCCATCACTCCTTTATTCCCTCACACCAAATACTTTATTTGAGCTCCAAATTCAAAAGTTTTGCCCATCTTGCTCTAAAGAGAATATAGTTTATTTTTGTTATATTTGTAAATAATTCATTTATGTTGAATGTATTGTATTGTATTGTATTGTATTGTATTGTATTGTTATATGTTGTTATGTTATGTTATGTTATGTTGTGTTATGTGTTGTTATGTGTTGTTAGTTATGTTGCATTTATTGCATTGTGTTGCATTATATTATGTTACATTACATTTACATTACATTCTATTACCTTGAAGACATCTCCCTATACAAAAAAGGTATTGTTGAATAGGAAGAAACCTTAAATGCTGTGGCAGTGGTAACATTCATTGGACAGAGACATCAACTCTACCATCACTGTAGTCATATCACCCAGAAAATACAGTGTAAGCATTTAATTTGTGTCCAGCAGTTGTTCAACTTTGTTAGGGTTTTAAAGTTTGATTTCTGTGTTCATATAAGTAGATAATCATCTATCCTTTAGCCTTCGACTATATCTTATTTCATTCTCAAAACATTAATACGTGCTGCTTTTTCTTTTCTGAGAGAGAGGGGGGGGAGGGAGAGAGAGAGAGAGAGAGAGAGAGAGAGAGAGAGAGAGAAGAGTGTGTTTTATGTGTTAACTGTGTTTCTTTTACTTGGAGTAATGTTTCTTTTTTGTTTTCATTTTTTTTTTTAGTAAATGGAGAAAATGGACTTAGTGTATTGCATTCATTAAGCATTCTTCAAAGATATAAAATAATGTGCAAGCTTTATTATACGTTTGCAGGGTTGAACAAAATGAGTTTTATGGATTTGATAAGAAACCTTTGATAATCAGTAGCCAGACATTTCTTTTGTTAGAAAAATCAAAGTAAATGGCCCAAGAATGTTAGGTATTAGACAAAAAAAGAGAGATGATATCAGAACATCAATTATCTGGATCTTTGTTCAGTGGACCTCAGATGCAATGAATAAAATTTCATTCACACCTTACTTCATATAATAAAAAATGTCCATTGTTTCTGAAGTGGTCCAGACCATTCACGGAAAGTGTGTTATTTATATCATTTTATGCAATTCAGCAATGTAATTGACCTCTTTATACAAATGAACTTGCATAAAACAATAATTATATATAATTATTGAAATGAGAACATTGTTTCAAATTATGCAATTTCAGATTGAATGGACATTTGGATTTAATGGACCAGCCCTTCCTTCAAATACTCTATTCATTCAAGATTGTACTGCATTATTCTCTTTGGGTAGAAAATATAAGTGCTACTTGGGAAATAAATTGGGAATGTTAAAGAACTATTAGGATTCCTTCAGCCTCATTTTCAGCACAAGCAGATTGGCGATGGCCACAGATTAGGAGAATCCAGCAAGATTTATCAGGCCAGTTCCTTGGAGGCACATGTCACCCTCTTCATATTAAATTATCACCCATAAAGGCAGCACACTACCAAATAGTCTTCTGGTTTTTCTCCTGAATGATTAGAATAGGAGAAAATCTGAAAGTTGAGGGTTCCTTAAATTGATTATATCTTTGCTATAGTCTGGATATTTCATTTGAGGCTAGTACATTATCTAGGCTGAGTTTGGGTGATGTACTGAACACCTAGAATTTTATATGGCATGTTGCCATATAAAGAAAATTAAATATATTATATTTCTCAATATCTTTCAAGACCTGGAAAGTTATTGGAATATATAATCAAAAAACAGATCTGTGGACATATAGAAACAAATAAAGTTATAACTACTTCTAGCAAGGGTTTGTTAAAAACAGATCATGCCAAATCAATCTTATTTCATTCTTTGACAAAGTGACTAAAAAGTAGACCAACAAAATGCTGTAGTCATAGTATGCTTAGATTTCAGTAAGGCATTCAATATTATTACTACTATTTGTAAAACCTTATTAAGACCACACCTGAAATATCGTATCCAGTTTTGGTCACCACATTACAAAAAAGATGTTGAAATTTTGGAAAAAGTACAAAGAAGAACAATTAAGATGATTAAGGGCCTGAAGACAAAAACATATAAAGAACAGTTGCAGGAATTGGGTATGGCCAGTCTAGAGAAAAGAGGGACTGGGGTGACATGATAGCAGTATACCAGTATTTGATGGGCTACCACAAAGAAGAGGGGATCAAATTATTTTCCAAAGTACCAGAAGCCAGGATAAAAAACAATGGATCAAAATTAATCAAGGAGAGAAGCAATCTAAAATTAAGGAGAAACTTCCTAACAGTGAGAACAATGGAACAATGGAACAGCTTGCCTTCAGAAGTTGTGGGTGCTTCATCACTGGGGTTTTTTTAAGAAGAGACTGAATAGCCACTTGTCTGAAATGGTACAAGGTCTCCTACTTGAGCAGGAGGTTGGATTAGAAGACCTCCAAGGTCCCTTCCAGCTCTATTCTGAATTGAATATTACTGTATTTGCAGCTAAAATGAACTGGTGAAAAAATAGCTGAAACGTGACGCTATTATTTCTGGAAACCATATGTTTTTCTTTTTAATTCTTGATGTAGATAAAGTAAACCCGTGCTGATTCTGTAATTCATTATTTTCTGCATTATCTTGTTCTCTAGTTTTGTGGATATTATTAATATAGATACTAAGAGGCAATATTTGTGAATAAAAAACATTGAATTAGTGCTGTATCTTTCAGGTTTAAAATTCACCTTTAATAGCATCTCTAATTGCTGGCAATCAGGTAGCATTACTTTGGAATGTAAACCAATGATCACAACTAAATAACATACAGTAAGATTGTATTGTAAAAGAGCTTAGCAGAAGAGATTGATATCAAATATTATAATACAGGTAGTCCTTGACTTACAACAGTTTGTTTAGTGACTGTTTAAAGTTACAACGGCACTGAAAAATGTGACTTATGACCGTTTTTCACAGTTACAACCTTTGCAGCATGCCCAGGATCATGTGATCAAATTTTAGATGCTTGGCAATTGGTTCATATTTATGACTGTTTCTATGTCCCAAGATCACGTGATCACCTTATGTGACCTGATGTGATAGGGAAACCAGATTCACTTAAAAGCTGGTCTATTAACTTATCAACTGCAGTGATTCACTTAACAACTGTGGTAAGACAGGTCTTAAAATGGGGCAAAACTCATTTAGGAAATCTCTCACTTAACAACATAAATTTTGAGCTCAATTGTGGTTGTAAGTCGAGAATATCTGTATACCTCTACACATTTAATAGCACTTAGCAATAGCACTTAGACTTATATACCACTTCATACTGCTTTTACAGCCCTCTCTAAGCAGTTTACAGAGTCAGCATATTGCCCCCAACAATCTGGATCCTCATTTTACCTACCTCGGAAGGACCGAAGACTCTTCAACCTTAAGAGGAGATCTGGATTGCTCAAGCTAGACCTTCTGAAATCAAGAGGACTTTATTTATTGAAGCACCTTCAATTTCAATGTATTTAAGTGTAATTAACATTAAAAAGGAGCCAGTGTGGGTCTGTTCTGGGACAGAAAAAAAAGAAGATGGCCTGGGTGGAGTTCAGATAGCTCATGGATATTAAGATTGCTCTACCATTACCAATAGAAAACTTACAAATAATGAACAGGTTGCTACTATTTCATGCTCCATTTCCAGTCTCGGTCCTCTCAATAAATAATGAGTTTCTATAATACTCTCAGATAAATCTTGTGCCTAAAATATTGACAAGAGTTTCAACACCAGGACTGTAGCCAAGGCTAATCTTTCTTAAGTTTTCTGAGTTCATCCTGTACTTCACCAGCTAAATCCACTTTTCCCAACTGGATTTACTAGGCATTTCTCATTTAACAGGACTTTTTTTTTCTTCTTCCAAAAAATGTTTCAGAACATATAGGACACATATATGAAAAGCATCTCTATTCAGATAATTAAAGTAGCTCTTTCTTTTTTTTCTAGATTTGATGAACTGCTTTGGATGCTGCTTCCAGAGATCTACACACACACACACACACACACACACAGACACACAGACATATAAATACACACACACACATGTTCTGCCTCTGTATGTATGTATATATGTATATACTGTATATTTATATATACACATACATACACATACATACATGTATGTATGTATATAATATATATATATATATATATATATATATATATATATATATATATATACACATACATATATACATACACATACATACATACATACATACATACATACATAGACACTTTGGTTTACTGGAGTGAGGCAGAACAGTTCTATTGCAATGGCTTTCTCTTTTTGCAAGCCTTTCTCATTTTATTCACTTATAACTATTTTGCATCATTGTTTTTCTTCTTCTTCTTCTTCTTCTTCTTCTTCTTCTTCTTCTTCTTCTTCTTCTTCTTCTTCTTCTTCTTCTTCTTCTTCTTCTTCTTCTTCTTCTTCTTCTTCTTCTTCTTCTTCTATTATTATTATAAAAGTTTTACAATTACATTTTCACCCCATTTTCACCCCCCTAACCCACCCCAAACTCCCCAACCCACCCTCCCAAACCCCCCTAACCCTCCCCTCCCCCCCAGACTTCCATAGAATATCATTATCCCCTATATAAAAACCTTGAAACCCCCCAACCCCCATATCATTTTTCATCTTCACATAGTTCAACTATTTCTATCTTAATATAATATAATACTATCAATGAAAAGCTATTTGATACTTCCTAGTTTGATATTTATTCTGCACATAATCTATCCACTTTTTCCATCCACATTCATAAGTCTCTTGTGAGCGATCTTTTAAGTATGCTGAAATCTTCGCCATCTCCGCGAAACTGGCCATCTTCAAAATCCATTCTTCTACAGTGGGCAGAGCTTCATTTTTCCAATATTTACCTATCAACAATCTCGCTGCTGTAATCATATACAAAATCAACTTTGTTTCATCCACTGTAAAACCATTTACTATACCCAATAAAAGCAATTGTGGAGAAAACTGGATTTTTTTCTTTAAAACATTCTGCATGACCCACCAGATTTTTATCCAAAAAGCCTTAACTTTCTTACAAGTCCACCAAATATGATAATATGTAGCATCTAAACAATCACACCTCCAACATTTTGGCTGAACATTAGGGTACATACATGACAATTTCTTAGGATCTAAATGCCATCTATAAAACATTTTGTAAAAATTTTCCCTCAAATTCTGCGACTGTGTAAATTTAACATTCTGAACCCAGATTTTTTCCCATGTTTCCAACATCACTGGTTCTTCAAAATTTTGTGCCCACTTAATCATACAATCTTTAACTAATTCAGTTTCTGAATCCCTTTCTAACAAAACATTATAAAGCCTTTTAATATGCATTGGACCTTTCTCTTTTATATGTCTAACCAATTCTTCCTCATGCAACATAATACCAGTTCTTTGGTCCTCTTTCCATCTCAATTGCAATTGATTATATTGTAGCCAAGTTAAATTAATCCCTTCAGCCAACAGTGTCTGTAGTGTCTTCAGCTGCCATCTGCCCGCATCTGTAAAAAGAACCTCTTTGTATAACCCCCCCCCCCCCCGAGTGACATTATATTTGTATTCCACATGATATGACCAAGATCCAGCCATGACGGTATTTTGTAATCCCATTTGAGTCGGTGCTTCTTCCATACTCTCATCAAAGAGTCTCTGAATATATGGCTTTTAAATACTTTATCCACTTTATTATCATAAAATAAGTAAGCATGCCATCCAAATTCCAAATCAAAACTTTCTGCGTTCAATATTCCAGTCTTTTTCCCTCCAAACCAATCACTTGTTAAAGTCAAAGCTGCTGCATCATAATATAGTTGTAGGTTTGGAAGTTTAAGGCCTCCCCTTTCCGGAGTATCTTGCATAATTTTCAATTTCACTCTCGGTTTTTTCTCATCCAGACAAATTTATTCACTCCAGTTTGCCAGACTTTTAATTGTTTATCACTTTTAAGCACCGGAATCATTTGAAACAAGAAAAGAAATCTTGGCAAAATATTCATCTTAACTGCTGCTATTCTTCCAAGTAAAGACAGCTGCAGTTTTTTTCCAAGTTTCCATATCTTTCTGCGCCTCTCGCCACAACACCTCATAATTGTTTTGAAACAGTTTCACGTTTGACTCTGCAACCTGAACTCCTAGATATTTAACCTTTGGTAAAATCTCAAAACCTGCCTTATTTTCAAGTTTGTGTCGTTGATCTTGTGTCATATTTTTAACTATCATCTTAGTTTTTTTCCAATTCAATCTAAAACCTGATACTGTACCATAATCTTGAATAATGTCTTTCATCTGGATTATTGATTCCATCGGCTGTGCTAGGGTAACAACCAGATCATCTGCAAATGCCCTTATTCTGTAATCCTCCGGCCTTATCACTATACCTTTCAAGTTATTCGAATCCCGTATTATATTCAGCAAGACTTCTAGTGTTAAAATAAATAACAGTGGGGATAACGGACAGCCTTGTCTGGTTCCTTTTTCAATATTAAACTCTGATGTCAAACTTCCATTAATAATAATCTGTGCCTTTTGCTCTTGGTAAATTGCTGAAACCGCCTGTATAAATTGGTCTCCAAATCCCATTTTTTTTAAAGTCTTTAGTAGAAAATTCCAATCCACTCTATCAAAGGCCTTCTCCGCATCCAAAAAAACCAGCACTGCAGAGATCTGTTTATTCTTCTCAAGATATTCCAGTAAATCTATAACTTGCCTTACATTGTCCTTCATGTGTCTACCCTCTATGAATCCCGCTTGGTCATCATTAATCACCTCTTGAATTACTGGCATCAGTCGGTTGGCTAATACTTTGGCATAAATTTTGTAGTCATTATTTAAAAGAGATATTGGTCTATAATTTTCCGGTTTTTTAGGACCTACTTGTTCTTTTGGTATCAAAGTAATATATGCTGATTTCCATGATGGGGGTATTTTACCCCCTTGTTGTATATTACAAAATAAGTCTCTAAGTTGTTCCACCATTTCTGCTTGTAAAGTTTTATAATACACTGCTGTCAATCCATCTGTTCCAGGAGCTTTAGCTGTTTTCAATTGTTTAATTGCTGCGATTATTTCCTCGACTGTTATAGGGTAATTCATTCTTTCTTTTTGTTGGCTAGTAATTTTTGAGACTCTTTTCTCTTCTAAATATTTTTCTATAAGTCCATTCTGTATGTCATCTTTAGCATATAATTTAACGTAGTAATCTACAAAGGCTTCTTTAATCAGTTTTTGTTGGAAAATTTCTTTCCCCCCAATATCAATACTCTCAATAGTCCGTATACTCTGCTTTTTCCTTAAAGTATAAGCCAACCATCTCCCCGGTTTGTTGGCATTACAAAACGTATTATGCTTCGCATATTGTAGATTTGTTGCAGCTTGCTCCGCCAGAAGCATTTGAAACTGATCTTTCAAAAGTTTTATAGCACCACGTATTCTTTCATCTGTTGGGTTTTTAATAAGTAACTGTTCCTTATTCTTTATTTCTGCTTCCAATTCGAGTCTTTTCCTTTGTCGATTCTGTTTATGTTTAAAGTTCATATAAATAAGTACCCCTCTCATATAAGCTTTGCTCGCGTCCCATACTATTTCAATTGGGGTACCCTTATTCAAATTCATTTCAAAAAATTCTTTCATCTGTTTTTTAAGTTCTATTATATTTTTTTCATATCTGAACAAATTTTCATTTAATCTCCATGACCTTCTCTCAGACTTTCCCATCTCGATTTCTATCCATACAGAGCTATGATCAGTTAAAGTTCTTGGAAATATCTTTGTTCTTTTTGTTTTAACAAGTAAATCATCTGATAACAAGATAAAGTCAATCCTGGAGAAAGATCTATGTCTGTCAGAGAAAAAAGTATAGTCCAGTTCTTTTGGGTTATATATTCTCCAGATATCTTTTAATTCCAAATCTTCTTTCATATCAAAAAAAGTCTGTGGCAGTCTGATCCTTGATTTCGCCAAACTCTTTTTATCTAATTTAGAATCAATTACTCCATTCCAGTCTCCCATTATTAGAATAAATCTATAGTCCCATTGCAATATTTTATTATGTAAAGTCTTATAAAAATGATCCTGTTGTTGGTTCGGAGCATAAATTCCAATCAAAAGAATTTGGCCATTTGCTGTGTGCAATTCAATTGCGATAAACCTACCATCTTCATCTGCTTCTATAATTTTAGCGGACAGTCTTTTATTCACATAAATAACCACACCATTCTTTTTTTCCGAGGTTGAAGCTATAAAATGTGTTCCTAATTTAGAATTTATCAAATATTTATGATCTTGAGTTCGAATATGAGTTTCTTGTAAACAAATTATATCATTATTAAATTGTCTCAAATATGTAAATAATTTCTTCCTTTTTTGTGGTGAATTTAGTCCATTAACATTCCAGGATAAGAGCCTAATTGTCATCTTGACCTCTCTGAAGCGATGAGCTGCTTTGCCTAACTTCTTCTGAAGTCTTCGGCCTTGCTCCTCCCATGGCTTCACTTTGTGTAGTACTTTTAGCTCCTCCTTTAATTTAATTTAAGTTAATTTAATTTCCAATTTATATACCGCCCTTCTCCCTGAGGACTCAGGGCGGTGTACAGCCAAGATAAAAAACATAGAATACAAATATTAAAACATTTAAAAATATATATAAATTTGGGCCGAAAGTTAAGAATCACAAACTAATTAAAAAAATTAAAAATTTCTTCTAAGCCAACCCGGCTTGCTGGAAAAGATGGGTTTTCAGGGAACGACGGAAGGCATTGAGGTCATGGATTCTCCTTATCTCCGGGGGCAACTGATTCCAGAGGGTGGGAGCCCCCACAGAGAAGGCCCTCCCCCTGGGGGCCACCAGCCTACATTGTTTGGCTGATGGCACCCTGAGGAGGCCCTCTCTGTGGGAGCGCACGGGTTGATGGGAGGTCGTTGGTAGCAGCAGGCGGTCTCGGAGATAGCTAGGCCCTATGCCATGGAGCGCTTTAAAGGTGATAACCAACACCTTGAAGTGCACCCGGAAGACCACCGGGAGCCAGTGCAGCTCGCGCAGGAGCAGTGTTACATGGGAGCGCCATGTTGCTCCCATCACTACCCGCGCTGGTGCATTCTGGACCAGCTGGAGCCTCCGGGTGCTCTTCAAGGGGAGCCCCATGTAGAGAGCGTTGCAGTAGTCAAGGCGAGAGGTGACGAGGGCATGAGTGACTGTGCACAAGGAATCCCGATCAAGAAAGGGCCGCAACTGGCGAATCAGGCGAACCTGATAAAAGGTCCCCCTGGTAACAGCCGTCAGATGTTCCTCCAAGGACAGCTGCCTATCCAGGAGGACTCCCAGATTGCGAGCCCCTTCAGTGGGGGCCAAAGACTCACCCCCAATAGTCAGCGATGGAGTCAACTGACTATATCGGGATGCCGGGAGCCACAGCCACTCAGTCTTGGAAGGGTTGAGCTTGAGCCTGTTTCTCCCCATCCAGATCCGCACAGCCTCCAGGCACTGGGACATCACTTCAAGGGCATCGTTGGGGTGGCCTGGGGTGGAGATGTACAGCTGGGTGTCATCAGCGTACTGGTGGTATCTCACCCCAAAGCCACGGATGGTCTCGCCCAGCAGCTTCACATAAATGTTGAACAGAAGGGGCGAGAGGACCGATCCCTGCGGCACTCCACAGATGAGAGGCCTCGAGGTCGACCTCTGCCCCCCTGCCAACACAAACTGCGACCAGTCGGAGAGAAAGGAGGAGAACCACCGCAACACAGTGCCTCCCACCCCCAACTCTTCCAGCCGGTGCAGCATGATACCATGGTCGATGGTATCAAAAGCCGCTGAGAGATCTAACAGGACCAGAACAGAGGAATAACCCCTGTCCCGAGCCCTCCAGAGATCATCCACCAACGCGACCAATGCCGTTTCCGTGCTGTGCCCAGACCTGAAACCCGACTGGAACGGATCTAGATAGGATGTTTCCTCCAGGAATTGCGGAAACTGTTGCGCGACCACACTCTCAACAACCTTCGCAATGAAGCGAAGGTTGGAGACAGGACGATAGTTGGCCAATATTGCTGGATCCAGGGACGGCTTCTTTTTTTTTTTCTTCTTCTTCTTTTTTTTTTAGTGTAAAAGTTTTACAATTACATTTTCACCCCATTTTCACCCCCCTAACCCTCCCCAAACTCCCCAACCCACCCTCCCAAACCCCCCTGACCCTCCCCTCCCTCCCAGACTTCCATAGAATATCATTATCCCCTATACAAAAACCTTAAACCCCCCAACCCCCATGTCATTTTTCATCTTCACATAGTTCGACTATTTCTATTTAATATAATATAATACTATCAATGAAAAGCTATTTGATACTTCTTAGTTTGGTATTTGTTCTGCACATAATCTATCCACTTTTTCCATCCAGGGACGGCTTCTTGAGGAGAGGCCTCACCACCGCCTCTTTCAGGGCAGCGGGGAAGTGACCCTCACTCAAAGAAGCATTAATGACGCCCTGGAGCCAGCCTCGTGTAACCTCCCGGGAAGCCAGTACCAACCAGGAGGGACACGGGTCCAGTAAACATGTGGCCGCACTAAGTCTCCCCAAAATCCTGTCCACATCATCGGGAGTCACAGCATCAAACTCCTCCCAGATAACATTCTCAAGACTGTTCCTCGTCACCCTGCCCTGATCTACCCAGTCAGAGTCCAGATCCCCCCGGATCTGAGCGATTTTGTCATACAGGTATTGTCCGAAATCCTCCGCCCTGCCTTCTAAGGTATCCTCCCGCACTCCCAGATGGAGCAGGCTGCGGGTCACCCTAAACAGGGCGGCCGGACGATTCCCTGATGACGCAATAGAGGCGGAAAAGTAGTTAGACTTTGCCATCTTTATCGCCACTAGGTAGGCCTTAATATGCGACCTTACCAGTGTTCGATCAGATTCAGTGAGACTGGCCCTCCAACCACTCTCCAGGCGTCTTTTCTGGCGCTTCATTTCCCTCAGCTCCTCAGTAAACCAAGGAGCCGCACGGGATCGGCATCGGGTCAGAGGCCGCAAAGGCACAACTCGGTCCAAGGCCCCACCAGCCGCCCGATCCCAGGCGGCTACCAGGTCCTCGGCCGAGTCATGTGCTAGATCCTCAGGAAATGGCCCAAGCTCCGTCTGGAACCTATCAGGATCCATCAGGCGCCTGGGGCGGATCCATCTAATTGGGTCCACCTCCCTGCGGCGAGGGGTCGCGGTTCGAAGATCTAGGCGAAGGAGTGAGTCCATGACAAGGGTTCCACATCTATATCCCCTATAACAAGACCACTCAACCACTGGCCAGAGACAAAAATCAAATCCAGAGTGTGACCTCCCCTGTGAGTAGGGCCATGAACTAACTGGGTCAGGTCCATGGCCGTCATGGAAGCCATGAACTCCTGAGCCACCTCAGACGTTTCACCGACGGATGGCAAGTTGAAATCACCCATGACTAAAAGCCTGGGTGTATCTACTGCCACCGTGGCTATCACGTCGAGTAGCTCAGGTAGGGCTGTTGCCACGCGGCAGGGAGCCAGGTACGTAAGCAACAAGCCCATCTGAACCCCACGGCCCCACCTCACAAGGAGGGACTCACATCCGGCTATCTGAGGCACAGTGGTCTCCCTCAGACTCAGATCCTCGTTAATAATAACCGCCACCCCCCCGCCCCTCCCCTGGGCCCTCGGCTGATGGAATGCTCTGAAGCCTGGTGGGCACATTTCCACCAGAGGGACGCCACCCTCCGGGCCCAACCAGGTCTCCGTAATACCTGCCAGGTCCGCTCCCCCCTCTTGTATAAGATCGTGAATGAGGGGGGCCTTATTGACCACGGACCTGGCATTGCACAGCATCAGCCGAAGGCCCAGCTCCTGAGTATCTAAGCCACCTAGTATCCGAGCGGAGCCTTGGGGACCGGGGCAAGCAATTGCTCTCAAACAGCAAGTGCGAGCCCCCAACACCTGATGTGGTCCCCTGCTCCCGCCATATCTGCCCCTCCCATTCACTGTGCCGATGGTACAGCCCTCATAGATATCGCCCCCCATCCCTTTTCCAATCCCTCGTCCGGTGCCTCCCGGATCATTACCCTGTGCCGGGCACGGCTCTGACCCTGGTGGATTTCCCCCCCCCATCCGCCATAGTCGTCTTCCCAGTATCTTTAAAAGAATAATTACAACCCCCCCCGAACCCCTTAAAATCTTTAAAAATTTCCCTAAAAAGCCCCATAAATTCTTCCTTGCTCCATGCCATCTCTCCGGACTCCAAAGTCCGTCATCGAGATAGGCCCTCGATAAAGTGGGGGGCCAAACCTGCGAGAGGGGAGAACCTCGCAGGGCGAGGAGTTCCGACACCGAATACATATAGCCATCAGGGGAGACAGTCCAAGGGTGGGGGACCGCTGATGTTACAAGCGTAGGGAAAATTCCAGTCCATGGTCAGGCTGCCAAGCTCCACTGTCCTCTCACGACAGTGGCTAAGGAGGTGCATATCATTCAGCCCCGAAAGTTTCCAGGGCGGCCGTCTCTCACCAGGCCAATCCATGGAGACTTTGATAGAAAGCTCAAGGGTGAGGATAGCCATATTCCGCCTCCTCAGGCCTCATGTCCATAGAACCAGTATCCCTCCTGGGATTAGCAGCATCAGGGAATCCAATATCCAGCTCAAGGGAGGTTTAAGTTCGTAAATGTTCGTCAGAGAAGTTCTACATGGTAGGGAATCCAGACAGGCCAGATGGAAGTGGGGAAAAAATTAGGAGTAGTTCAGCAGGCCAAGATGGATGGGAAGCTATGATCGTAATAGGCCAAAAGGCCAAACTCAGTCCGAAGGAAGGAGGGGGGGGGGGAGATTCAAACCGCATAAGTTTGTAGTCATTTTCCGGCCCCAATAACCCTCAACCTTCCATTCTAGTGGGTGAAGCTCCCCTATTTCGCCCCCCCATCCAGCTCACCCTGGGGGCGGTCTCTGGGTCTCCCTGGAGGTAACCCTTCCCTCAAGGGTCATATACTCTCCAGTCACCCCAAAATCAGATCTAAAACCACTGCTAAAGAGTCCTGGGCCGTCTGTTTGGAAGTCTGTAGGCCCTTGGGAGCTGCCCCAACCTTAAGCGCCCCCATCACGACCACCGCCGCGACCTCCGCAGTCCCCACCGCCATCGTCGCCATCAGCCCCCCCACGGCCATCGGCCCCCCCACAACAACTTTATATTGTTTTTCTTTTATTTGCTTGGAAATTGCACGAGTTATACGCTGGTCTTTAACTTCAGGCATCCCAGCTAAATCCAAAACAGCACCAGTTGACAGAATTGGGGAAGGTTCTAACAGTGATTCCTCCATAAGGCCTCCTCCTCGTGCAGCACCCTGCATTTCCACTGGTTCCATCTGCTTAGACTGTTGTGCCCTCTCGTGCTGAGATTGCTTTTCCTTATCACTTTTTATCTCCAAAAATGTAGATGTACGTGGGGATGATGATCTTTCTTTAAGGATATTATAATAAAAATATTCCGCCTTCTGAAAAGTATTCAATCGATGTCTCTCTCCATTATATTTCAAAATTATACCAGTTGGGGCATCCCACCGAAATGGTATTTCTTGCTTTTGCAATTCATTCACTAAGAACCTATACTCTTTTCGATCTTTTAACATCTTGGGTGGTAATTCCTTATAAATTCCAATTTGAACTCCCTCCACTTGCACAGAGGAAAGAAAGGATCTTTGCAAAATATCATTTCTTATTCTTCTATCAGTAAAGTATATCACCACATCTCTGGGCAATTTTCTTTGTCTAGCAACCCATGAATTCACTCTGTAAATTTTATCTATTTTATAGACCACGTCTGCTGGATCAATTTTTAGCAATAGAGCCAGGGCATCAGAACAAATCTGTCTCAGATCTTGCCTATCATTCTCTTTAATTCCTCGAAGCCTAATAGCAAATTCCATGGATCGGAACTGTTTCATTGTAATTTCGTTTTCGACTCTCTCCACTTTGTTATACACATCAGCAATTTTAAAATCAGTATCCTTCATTTTAACATTAACTTCTGATTTAAATTCTTCCAGTTTGGAGTCCACTTTAGTAATGGATTCTGCCAAGTCAGAAACCACATTTGACAATTTATCAGACACCTTATCATAATTTTCTTTCATTGCCTCTTTAAATTCATTAATTTCCCTCTTCATTTCCTGTTGTGATTTTTGAAATTTATCATCCAAAGCCTGGGTAATAAAATCTTTTAAACTTTTTCACATCAAAGTCCTTTCCCTCCCTCTGCTGACTGGGAGGGGGCTGCTGTTCTGGTTTGTGGGTGGGAGATCCCTCCCCTACCACCTTTCCTTCCTGTTTCTTTGAAGCCATTTTGCCACATAAATTAACTTTTCTGAAAAAAGAAAATCTTTTTTTTCCCTTTCCTTTGCACCTCCACAATATCCTTTGAAAAAGTCCCCCAGATTTAAATAGACTGAAGCAAGCTCAGAGTTATTTTTTTTTAAAAAAAGAATTTTTTCTTTTCTTTTCCACTCTTCTCCGTTCGCTTGCAACAAGCACTGCTACAATGTAGCTTGTTAGAATAGTTCTGCGCAATCACTCTCCCTTTCAGCTCGTTAACGCTGGAACGGCGCCATTTTTTCAAGCCGTTTCCACTCGCTCTAGCTTTTTCCCAAATCAAAAGTTCAAAAGAGAAGAAATACTTGCAGTTTCTTGGTTTGGGGGTTGAGGTTGTTTTATAACAAAATTATTTTCCCATCAGTTTAAATGTTTGCTGCACCCGGCTTGCTCTGACAAACAGAGTCGTCCCACGCCGTCCGGAGTCTCCGCAAGTTAAAAGGGAGCCACACCCGTTTCCTCCCCAGTAGCAAACTTCTGGGGGTTCACGGGGGCTCAACCTGCCTCTTGCTTCACTCTTCTCCTCAAATCCTCAGGATTTTGGAGTTTTCAAGCCGCTTCCCTCACTCGGGGCGGCTCTACAGGCAGCGGGGCTGGCGGCCCTTCAAAAGCGACCGTCTTCACCGGTGGCAGTTAAACCCGGAAGCCTTCTTCTTCTTCTTCTTCTTCTTCTTCTTCTTCTTCTTCTTCTTCTTCTTCTTCTTCTTCTTCTTCTTCTTCTTCTTCTTCTTCCTCCTCCTCCTCCTCCTCCTCCTCCTCCTCTTCCTCCTCCTCCTCCTCACCCTTACCACAATTTATTAAATAATGAGTTTTCCATTGACTATTTTTCCCAGTTTCCTAGAAAGAAGTTTCCTTCACAGAACTATTTTCTTCCTTCTTTCCAAAAATATCCCTAATATCTCTATGAGTAGTTTTGAAGAAAAGTTCAAGTTTAACTGTAGTCACAGTGGGGTTTGAGTCATACTATACATTTGTGACTAAACTATTTGTCAAGATCAGATACATTTCCTCCCCTTCTGAATCCTCTAAGATTTCCAGTTGCCAATACTAATGTTGTTATTCTGTGAGTGGAATGGGCTATCTCTAAATTTGATATATACATAAAATTAAATAATAAAATCATACAATATAAACCAAAAGTTCTCTGAAAAGTAATATGGTATTCTACAGGGATATATGCCAAGATCAATTTAGTAAGTGTAAAAATATAGGTATCTTCACTTTCATGGCATTAATTTGTAGTGCTTGTTCTTAAGCAGCCAGTATTCTGCTTTCTTTCCATTTCTTTCTTGGTGGTTCCCATCTTAACCCATGCTCATGTCAAGTTGTTGTTGTTATTTAGCATATGATGATGTCACATTAGGCAGGGGACTACAGTGTTAATACCCTAAGATATTGTTTGGCTGGCAATAATTACTAGTTCATTCATTTCATGCTCATGAGCTATTTAGAGTGGACCACAGGAGGCAAACTAGCTCCACACTCAGAAAGCTTAACAACATTTTGCAGCATCATTCAGGGCTTTTCCTACCACCAATGCCATCTCGTATTTGGGTGTAGCATTTGGTCTGGCATTGGTTGAATTTGTACTGTCATTTGAAGCAAGCACCAATTATTCCCACCAGTCCCACCTGTTTATCTACTTGCATGCAAGATACTTTCAAACTACTAGGTTGGCAGAAGCTGAGACAAGTGACAGGAAGACTCGCACAAAACCTTAGGATTGTAGGCTACACTTAGATCACAGAATGTGATGGGTAAATCATATCTATACTTTAGTTACCCTTAGCTAAGATGGGTGGCCTATAAATTTTAATCAATCAATAAATAGGTAGATGATAGATAGGTAGGTAGGTAGATAGATAGATAGATAGATAGATAGATAGATAGATAGATAGATAGATGATAGATAGATAGATGATAGATAGATAGATGATAGTACCAAGAAAACTAAGTACCAAGAAAACATTTTGAAATGTTACCACAAAAACGTCTGGGATTAGTCCAGACAGTTAGTATGAGTCAGCACTGACTTGAATGTACAAAAATAACAACAACCAAGAAAAATACCAGAAACTGAGCTCAAGTTAAAGAAGACCCTACCTTTGCTCTGAACAGTGTTTTATATTAATAAATAGGCAAATGGAGAGGACTGGAAAATGATTTGAAAGACTGGTTTAAGAAAGGATAACCAAAAATAATCTGAGAATTTCAGAAGATTAAACTAATCTACCTAATAATGTTTTATGAAGGCAAGGAAAAATGCACGATTTATAAGCTACATGAAAATAATATATACAAGTTACATGAACATGTGGAAACAGGGAAAACTACATAATGTTCGGCAAAATGCACCCTGTTATTAACACACCCTGTTATTAACACCTTGTTATTAACACAGCTGCCTGCAATTTCTGCAGGTTCGATTCTTACCAGGCTCAAGGTTGACTCAGCCTTCCATCCTTTCTAAGGTAGGTGAAATGAGGACCCAGTTTGTGGGGGCAATAAGCTGACTTTGTATAAATATACAAAAGTATGAAGTATGCTTAACGCATTGTAAGCCGCCCTGAGTCTCCGGAGAAGGGCGGCATATAAATCAAATTAAAAAAAAAAATAATTCATCCATTAGGTCAGTACTATGTCCCTTTGCCTGAAAGTTGAAAAATCCCTATTCAACATATTTCACAACTTCCTAGGATTGTCCTAAGGATTGTGATAGTATCCCTAATTGATTCTCTCTTTGCAAATAATTTTTAAATAATTATCACTTGCAGCCATCAGGGAATTATTCTGAAACACATTTATCAAATCAGTTTCATCATCAGTTATTTCTAGAAACAGGCTATGTAGCATAAGTAATGTAATATTCATTCTTCATTCACTCCTAATTCTTTTCCCAATTTAATATGTTGTGATTAGAGTTATAATCATTCATACTGTATCATTTCAGAACTCCTGAGAAGAAATGTTTAAAAGACTAGTTCTTCATTTTGCTTTTTGTTTGCAAACATACTCATGAAGCTTTTAATTTCCATGAACATTCAGCTCTATTCATCTAACACTGGTTGGTATGCCTTTGAGTGAAATTATACTAGTAATAAGATGCAGTGGTGGGTTCCTCCCGGTTCGGCCCGATATGATGTCACCGAACCGGTTCTGCTCCCCACCACCCTACCCCCCATCCCCTACCCCACCGCATTATTCTTACCTTTTACTTGGCCCCACCCCTAATCTATTGCTGCCTCCTGAGTCCCAGCTGATGGCTAGAGGGAAAAAAACTGTTTAAAGTCTTGCTGCTGGGCTTCAAAGGGCCGCCCTACAGCTGATCAGTGTTAAAAGAAAACAAATGAGTAGACCGGTGCCTGCAAAAATAAATAGGTAGACCCAGAGGTGGGATTCTACTTCGGTAGAACTGGTTGTTAAGTAGTTCAGTAGTTAAGTAGTTAAGCAGTTTGGAGAACCAGTTGTTAAAAGAAATCTCCTTTTGTTTTTTTTCCTCTTTACAGGGTTAATCCTGTAAGGATTAATTACAACATTTGGTGTTGTTTCCTAGCCTAATCTTTATTACAGAAACTGCCTCTCCAAATGACCACCTGGACATGCCCACCCAGTCACATGAAGTACCACAGTTGTGAAATGAGTGACACGGTTGTTAAGAATGCTGCAACGGGCATAAATGATGACCAGTCAAAAGTGTGAGGACCTGTCAGAAGTCACTTTTTTCAGCCCTCTGGGTAGTCCTTTTGTGCATATGACCAGCTAGCCACGCCCACCAGTCACATGTTCTCCAAGCCATGCCCACAAAATAAGCCATGCCCACAGAACCGGTAGTAAAAAAATTTAGAACCCACACTTGATAAGATGTTAACCTACAATTATTTCAGTTTCCATTATGAAACATTTGATGCCTGTTATATAGAGATTTGTCCAGCTAATACATCTAGAGATGCACTGATTGAGATAGTCTTGAGAGAAGGGATTTTTTTTTAACATTTCCAGTTTTTTATAGGTTTATATAGCCTTCCACAATGATACTTCAGAACTAGGACAAGCAATAGCCATGCCATTTTGCTAGAAAGAAACCCATGAAAGCTGGGGCCAGGCCACTGAACCGGGAGAGCTTCTCAAAACCTTGCAGATAGATCAAAGCAAAAAGGAAATGGGCCAGCCAGACAATTAAAACTGCATAGAATTTGAAATGAGTCAGTGTTACTTTAAAACAACAATCACAAGCAGTCGGTTATAGTCAATCAATCAATCAATCTTTATTACGGTCACAGACTAGCAAATAAAACCATTAAATAGTAAAAAAAAAAAAACAGAAAGAAAGAATAATATATTGTGATTGCTAATGAATTAACTGTGGGCAGTTAAAGTTTGCTTAATTTTACATATTGCATAATAGAATTGGGAGAATTCTACTGTGTGGAAGGATTGTATGTAGAAGAAGAATTCAGAGAAACTATTTCATACCGATTGCAAATAAAAAAATATCAGTATTTTCCAGATATTTTATTAGGTATAGTACGATGTTATGAATTGAGTTTGTGAGTCCTTGTAGAAGATGCAGTATAGCAGGGTTATATTGTTATATTATTGTTTATTATAATTATAACAAGTGGCATAGTGGCCTAGAGGTGGAGCTTTTGCCTCACATTCAGTAGGCTGTGAGTTTCATCCTAGGTAGCAGCAGATAGTTCTCTCTCTGTGGGCAAAGAGAAAATATCTGTGTAGGCATCAGGAAGAGCCTCAGTCAGTAAATGCTCAGCTCCATTTAGTCACTCCAATTCCACCCAGATGCAAAGGATTACAGGGTCATTAAAATGTTATTAAAGTTATGACACAATATAATAAAATATTTTAAAAATAAATGCATTATAGTTAATATATATTGTTATTATCTCCAATGACTTCATGTTCCCATAGCAGTTCACCTCTAGGCAAGTGAAATATGGCTGGCTCAAGACTCTTTTAATTGGCAAACAAGCAAAGTCAATGGGCAGGGAAGAAAAGCATTAAAAAAGCTGACCGAAGTATCATGATTGATTGATTGATTGATTGATATGCTGCCCACCTCACTGATACAGAAAGTGTGGGCAGCTTACAATATTATAAAAAATTTAAAAAGTGCTTAAAAACTAAAATTGGAAAAATCGAATAGAGAAATTAAAACTTGAATTGATAGTGAGGAATTGAGGTGAAACTACAGCAGGAGCTTCAATAAGTTGACTTGTGGACAGTAAAGAATGAGAGGTACAGTAGGAGAAGGTTTTGCTCAATGTTATATGAATGTGTGAGAGAAATAAAATCACCAACTGGGTTTATGGATATCATCTTGTTTGGGGAACCCTCAGATTTAATGGTTCTACCAGATAGTAATTCTGGAAATTGTACTGTCTATGATAATAGGCAGAAGGCTAATGATGGGGAAAGCTAGGCCTGCTGAGTGCTACAAGAAGGGTAGTTGGAACAACAGTGGGACTTGAGCCATTTTAGAACATCTTTCCAAAAGTAATTCATCTAGAAATGTTCTCCTTAATGTTCTGTATTTGTAGAGAAAATTAGAATACTGACTTTGTTCATTAACATTTCAAATCTCATTTAAATGTAAATTGTAATATTCTGTTTTTGTGCAAGACTGGGTAGTTAGTGTCATTCCTGAGTAATACGTAATTTGTTCCTCATTAGCTCTAAGAATAGATAAAGATGGAGATCAAGATAATGGATATGGTTAAAAATGGCTACATTGTCTAGATGAAGGATTTGAACAAGCATCCTCTGGATTTTATCCCTTCACATAGTACTATTGAAAAATTCCTACTAATTTATATTTCACATTTGTTATTAATTGATCCTCCTGCTGTTTCTTATAATAGCAGTGTGTGAGCAGAGAGAAATGTTTTTCCTGGTTGATTCATGAGGAATTGGGTATGCTTCATTTTATTTTCATTCTGACTAAAGGCATCCATAATCCACAACAGCAATTCAACTTCAGTTTGAAAAATGGGAGTCTTTAACAAGAATTGACTGGCCATATATATAGCATATTTGCATACCGAAAGGGGGAAAAAAGGTAAAAATCAGTCTCCATTTGGCATAGGACCCTGAAACCATTTAAACAGACCTCTTTGATCCTTGCATGAAATAAAGTAGGAAATTTTTTTTTTCATACTTTCAAAAAAGAAAACCTAATATCACTGGATATTAGGTTTATTAGGTTTTCTTTTTGAAGGTATGAAAAAAAATCTACCTTATTACTTTTATGCAGAAGTTAATGTTATATTTCCTCCCTATCTTGAGGAAGGATCCTGTGGGGCATTCTCATATTATAGGGTTAATGTGATATTCAGAAATTGTGTGGGTGACACAACCATTTGTCACTGTAACTTAGGATAGAGGAAGATCTGAAGCAGAGAGAATGTCCTAGATCAGTAGGTTTTGAATGCAAGAATTCTGAATCAAGCAGGGCCCCCATGCATTATAAGCAGACTCCTTACTTCAAGTCTTTATCTTTAAGAAAAGAGAAATTCCAATGTAGGTAGGGGCAAAGAATGACTTTTCTTCTTTTGGAAGAAAATTGCTAGAGAAAAGAGCTTCTCCCTTGCTTTCTCTTTGTCTCTATCCCCCACTCCTCTCTCTCATACACACATAGAGTACATAAACAAATATTTTATAAAGGTTGATTTTGTTATCTAAAAATAAATAGTCACAAACTCAAAAATACAGAATTGTCAATTAAAAATAGACAGGCTGAGTGACTAACAGCCAGCTTTTTCACTGGCAATAGTACCAGGAAAATTATAATACAGTATAAATAATAACTACAGTACATTAAGTCATTAGAATTAGGGATCTAGAGTTTTGTTTTTAATTCAGGAATTGATTAGCTGGTCAAATCTGGATAGGATCATCAGCAGTCCAGAATGGAATTGGATGAGTTACTTACCCAAAAAACTGGTCTGTCTCATCCTAGCAGTTAAGCATTTCTACTTATAAAGGGAACACAATGATAAGATAATAGAGGAAATATAAATTTGATGAATAAATAAATAAATCCACAAAATCAGGTTCAGCAACCAGGAGTATCTATTTGACGAAGTCATCTCATTTAAAGCTTTGGTATAAAAAAATGCAAGAGGCAATCCAAGGTCACAAGAGTCAGACTGAAGCATACAAAGGCCAAGAATAGTTATTAATAGTTTTGCACTTAGTTGATAATTGTTGGCAATCCTGAAAAACAATCAAGCTCAAGCTCTCAAGTTTAAGTATATCTCATCTGAGTTCAGATGTTGCTAATTGCCTAAAACATTCTGCTTCTTCTATGATGGTGTCCGAAGAAGATGCATCTTCCCTCTTTTGCTACGTGCACCAGCTTATTCTGAAAAACATCTCTTATCAGACAAGAATGGTGTTATATCACCTGTAATGTAGTAAAGCTTGGTAAATATGCTCAAATGACAAAGTGTCAAACATGATTGATATTCTCATACGTGATTTATTTGTCCTCTGTTAAGTAGAAATGAAATACTGTCTCTCATTACTTTAATACCTTATTTAATACATAGTTCAATTCCTTGAACTGTTAGAATTCAAGGTAAATTCATAATTTTCAGAGTACATTCTCCTTTTTCATTTATAATTGTTGTGTGAATGTTTTCTTTTTTCCTTTGAGCTATTTAGCTTATATATGTTCTGCTTCATTTTTTCATTGAGCCACTTAAATTCTGCCATTCTACCATTCTATTTATCTATGTGTCTATCTGTCTGTCTATCTGTCTGTCTGTGTCTGTCTGTTATCTATCTATCTATCTATCTATCTATCTATCTATCTATCTATCTATCTATCTATCTATCAACTGTCTATCAACTGTCTATCTGTCTGTCTGTCTGTCATATATCTATCTATCTTTGCAATCTCTCTCTCTCTCTCTCTCTCTCTCTCTCTCTCTCTCTCTCTGTCTCTCTCTCTCTCTCTCTCTCTCTCTCTCTCTCTCACACACACACACACACACACACCTGAATTCTGGTGTTGCTTAAGGCCTTTGTCTCAAGTGTTGTATTATACTTCGTGCCCTGAATTTTGAACCAGAACCCGGAGGTTGGGGGGGGTGGGGGGTGGGGGGCAGCATCTGGCAATCTTTCTGATAAAACCCCTCTTTTTAAAGAGTATTGTTGGCCCAATTTCAGCTTGTTCTGGGAACTGTGCCTTGGCTAATCCTTCTGAGCTTTTATGAAGCTTCTTTGTCCCCATGCAGGAGGGATTAATAGTACACATAACACTGGCTTCAATCCTTCCTGAACAGAGATGCTCTACTCATATTTGTCCATCTTTGGCCCCCTAGGAAAAGTCATATTTGGCTCATCTTTTAATTTTGCTAGAAATTTCAAAAAAGCACTCTGTTTCTTTCTTGTCTTTTTTTTTTTTTCCTTTGAGTTTTTGAGCTTTACCCTCCTGGAATTTTTTCTCTTCTCATTTTTCCCCCCTATTTACTGTATATTGAGAAATTATATTGAACTCTTGAATGGGGCAAGGAGTGCAACATTACTACTTATCATTTTTATTATTATTATTTTGGAAATCTTTTCTATGTTAGCATCCCTAGGCCAGTACCTACTCAGCCTTAGTCTAGAATTCCTATCATGGTGGTAGAGGTGACAATGGTTGTGGTATTTTTATTTATTTATTATTAGAAGAAAAGCAACAGAAAAGGAGAGGAAGGAAAATAAAAAAGCAAAGAAAAGCATACAAAATTGCATACTTGTCATTGTAATCCCTAATTCATCTATGTTACTATTTATCTTTTTTGTTAATGTTATTATTACTGTTGCTTAAGTTTTGTACTAGAGTGAAAATTCAAAGGATAAAATTTGATATAGTGATTAAAATAAAAATAACAAAAATGTAAAATACAGTGGACATTATAGGAAAAAGACAAACTAGCTCTCCCTCTCTTTTATTTTTCTTCTTCTTTTTTTTCTACATTTGCCACTTCAGTATTTTATACTGTGCTTTAAACCTCTATGATTATTGCTTGTTTCTATTTAAGTCTATTTTTAAAGCAGTTTTCAATTTTCTTCAAACACCACATTCTCATTTGCCTTGTTGTGTATTACACTGTCTATAAGAGAACCTGTCAGGATTCCAAGTAACACCCCCGACAAAAGAAAGCTAAGAGGTTTGAGTTTCCTCAAAATTACATTTTATTAGAGATGTCATGTTGGCATATCTGGTAAAACCCAAATCTGAAAGCTTCCAGGTTTCCCCCCTCCCCAAAGGAAAGTTCAAGTCCCTACCCAACACCCACAAGTCCATCACATGGTCCAATCAAAGCACCATCCCAACTGGAGATGCCTCCCAGTTCCAGTCTCCTAGGTGCAGGGCACATTGTCCTTGAACCTCTGAGAAAACAATGTTATTATGACTATATATCACCCATGCTCCATACAGTCCCCCCTCCCAATTTCCCACAGTAGTAACTGTGGCAGGTCTGAAGGCCCAATACAAAAGATGGCTTCCAGGCCTGACAGAACATTCCTTCTCATTATTATGAAGTGATGTATAGGAGCGCTCTCTTAGAAATGATTTGGTAAAAGGTAAACTATTTATACCATCTGGAAAGAAACTAAAGTACTTTACAGCTGGATAAATCCTATCAAAGGAGCAAATTTCCCGAAGATGTGCACAAATATAAAACAGTAACATGCTTTTTGTTGCAGATCCTATAGTTTTAAGTAACATATTAAAAGTACGGGATAAATACAGAATAAAGATAAGTCTACACTTGATGCCAGTTAAGAAACAATGTGTTCCTTTTTTGTTTTGGTTTAAAAATAACACATAAAATAATAGGATTTTAATAGGATACTGAACTTTGGTGTTTTTAATCACTCCCTGCTGCATGTAATGCTTTGGCATCTGTTAGTAAATTAATGCAATGCTCCAAATATATCAAAGTGCTTTTTAGGGGATTTTTTTTTTTTTTTTTTATAAAAGCTGGGAAGGTTAAAGGACAGAACTATATCAACATCTGATAGGTTTCTGAATGCTTAAGTTTAGGAAATGAAAACCTGTGAAGGGCAGGAGATTGGAAAACATATGATGTTCTCACTAAGTCATCATATAAGTTATCACTTAAGAAACCTTATCTACTGGATGTTTGCAGGGGGAGGTATAAATACTTCAATTTATTAACATGAACTGTGAGTTTTGTTGATCTGTGTATATGATTGGTGACATTCTGGTCATGGACCATAATAAGATATCTGATCTTACTTGAATCATAGAGGTTACAGTGTCACAGCAGTAGAAATGGTGAGAAGACACAGTGACATGTTTTCCCTTTCTTTGCACAAATATGATAGATTTCCCATGTCCATGCTTAGAAATAGTTATTTAGCAAGCTTTTCAGCCTGCAGTCTATTATTGTAAAACCATGTCCATTTTTGTAACCTTTTATCTCTATTTTAAATTTTAATAAAAGGAGAAGAAGAATGACATGTATTCCCTAAACTGACAATCTATGCTGTTTTAGCAGCATGCTAAAAACAATTTCTATTTAGGATATTTTTTGACAATAAACTGAGTCAGGACGAAGTCACTAATGTGTTATTGGGCCATCTCCAAGTCTTATGCTATCTATACCCTCTGAAAAAAATAGTAAAAGATTCCAGACATTCTGGACCTTCATGTATACTTTATGACCTACAGTAGAAAGGTGCTATACAGCAGCCGGATGGCTCTAGCTCTGCTGTTATTTCAAGGATTCCTAATAGATACTTATACATATATGTATATATGTGTATACATATGTGTTTGTATGATTGATAGATAGATAGATAGATAGAGGGGTGAAATGCTCCCAGTTCAGACCAGATTGCCTGATCCGGTAGCGATGGCGGCGGGTGGTTCAGAGAACCGGTAGCAAAAATCCCTGCACACCCCCTTGCCCAGCTGAGCCATGTGATCATAAGAGGCTTTTTAAAAAAAAACTTTTAAAAGCATTTTTTCTACAACCTCTTCGGCCGAAAAAATGCTTTTAAAAGTTTTTTAAAAAGCCTCTGATGATCACGCAGCTCAGTTGGGATCATCAGAGGCTTCTAAAAGCATTTTTTCCTGCAACCTCTTCGGCTGAAGAGGTTGTAGGAAAAAAAATGCCTTTAAAAGCCTCTGGCAATCCCAGCTGAGTTGCCTGATCGTCAGAGGCTTCTAAAATCATTTTTTTTTCCTGCAACCTCTTAAGGTTGTAAAAAATGCTTTTAAAAGAAAAAAAAAAGTTGGCCATGCCCACCCAGTCACATTACCACCACCACCACCACATCAAGCCATGGGCACAGAACCGGTAGTAACAAATTTTACACTTCACCACTGGATGGGTGGATGGATGGATGGATAAATAGATAGATAGATAGATAGATAGATAGATAGATAGATAGATAGGTAGGTAGGTAGGTAGGTAGGTAGACAGACAGACAGACAGACAGACAGACAGACATATAAATAGACAGAGAGAGTGACAGAGAGAGAAAGGCAGACAGACAGTTTCCTCTAAAACTTGCATCTATTGGCTACTGGCTAGTCAACACAACGGTCCTTCATTTTTTCTTTCACTTGAACTTTGCTGGAGATTTTGAGAAATAAATTAAAGCACAGAGCATAGACTATTTAATAAAATATATTAGAATGCTGACTAATAACATGCATGCATACAATTTAGCGTGTTCAAATGTGTCTTTTAATCAAAAATGAAAGACATGTTATATATTTAGGTGTACATATATTTTATGCTTTACATTGAGATTGTATATACTTTATATATTAAATATTGATACATTTAAAAGTACCAATCACTGTTATTCAGTTCCCTCTCTCTTCTCCTCTGTATCCTGCATGTTGTCTTTATATATTAGTTGTACAGCTATAATGTACAAAACTGATGGATCAGCAGTTACATGTTTTCAGAGCTTACCTGAGAACTAGCTGGACTTATAGCCAGAGGTGGGTTTCAACAGGTTCTGACCAGTTCTAGAGAACTGGTAGCAGAAATTTTGAGTAGTTTGCAGAACAGGTAAATACCACCTCATACTGGCCCCGCCCCATCTATTCTCTGCCTCCCAAGTCCCAGCTGATCAGGAGAAATGGGGATTTTGCAGTATCCTTCCCTTGGAGTAGGGTGGGAATGGAGATTTTACAGTATCCTCCCCCTGTCACGCCCATCAAGCCACGCCCACCAAGCCATGCCATGCCCACCAAGTCACACCCATAGAACTGGTAGTAAAAAATTTTTGAAACCCACCACTGCTTACATCGTATTTCTTGATTCAGAAAGATTCTATGATTTGCTCTCCATAGAAGCTTCCAGTCACTCAGTTTTTCTTTTAATTCTTCTCATTCTTGAGAGACTAAACTTTTCCTCTCCTTGTCACTCATATATTTCAGGCTTCTCTAAACCTCAGACTCTATCTCACTCTCCAACTTCTCTGTTATTGAAGATGAACATATTTTCTGTATCACTTGCTAGTGAACAGACAGGGAATGCTTGCTCTTCAGGGCTAAAATGAGGCATTAACAAACAGACAATGAGTACTATTTCAAATAGCAACCCTCCATTTTCTCTTTGTCACTTTACTTCACTAGCTATCTCTGGCTACACAGGAGTGTAACTCAAAATATAATGGAAATAATGCACATTTTATTACATTATTAGCTAGGGAGAAACTGATGTCCTTTTAGGTATATTAACATTCATTTACCATATATTCATATGTTTCTGGTATTATATGATTTGGGAATGGAAGCGTCATTTGCCAAACTGTCTCTTGCTGAGATCATTTAAAAGGGCAGGCTGGTTTGATTTTAGTTTGCAGCTATTTCATATACCTTGTGTATGAGGCCTTTCTCTAAATACAATATTGTGATGATAGAATTGGAACTAATAATAATAAAAAAATAACCATGGTTTGGACATTTTTGGTTGGCCCAGATTTCTAGGTTTAAGTATAGTTTTCTTCAATCTGATGTCTTCTTCCAGTATGTTGAATTACTGGTGCTAAGAATTGGAAATCTAGACACTGTTTGTTAAACTTGGCAATTTTATGATATGAGGACTTTAGTTCCCAGAATTCGCCAGCCAGCTTGGCTGGAGAATTCTTGGAGTCCACACATCTTAAAGAGGCCGAGAAACACTAATCTGGAAGGCAACAGGTTGGTGATGGGTTAAAATTGAACCTTGGCCGAAAAGTACTTCAAACTGCAGTGGTCCCTAATTTGATTCATTACTAAAAGAGAAAAGAGGTGAGATTTATTAGTAAATAGCAAATCATGGCATGCATATAGCACTTGGCCTTTATATAATCACTCTGTAAGGTGAAGAATCACTCTGTTAAGGTGAGGAAGACATTAGCAAGAATCTTTAGTATTTTTAATTTCTGATCAGAAGAAATATAACGTATTTGGCAATACTAATCTATTTTTTTTAATGATCTAGTAATCTGCTTGTTATGTTAGATCAGGGGTGTTACACTCAATTTCATTGAGGGCCACATCAGGGTTGTGTTTGATTTTGGGGGAGGGGGGGCGAGTGGGCATGGCCAGGGTGGGCATGGCCAGATCAATGTCCCTCATCTCAGGAGCACCTGTGGTGGCCTAAGTGGGGCTGGGGGGATTCTTCTGCAGCCCTCTGCCAGTGAAAGCAGACCTCAGTTTTCACTGGCAGAGGCACTGCAGGCTGGTCCTTCACTGTCTCCAGGGCAGCCCCATGGACCAGATCTAAGCACCTTGCAGGCTGGATTCAGCCCACAGGCCTTGAGTTTCACACCCCTGTGTTAGATTATCAATTTAAGGTATTCAGATTTTTTCTAATTTTAAGCTACTTTGAACAACACATACTGTGTAAAGCATTTTCACTAGGAAGTAAATGCTGTTAGGGCATATTTCTCTTTCATTGCATGCAAGGGATTTTCAAATGCTGGTTGCAATTTACCTAATGACCAAAGTGTCACGTAAAGATACTGTATTTGTCAGGTTTCCATTTTCTACCTGATCAGGAAATCCTAAAGAGAAATATAAGGCTGTTATAAGGCAGGGAAAAGGTAGCAGTGTACTAGCAGGAATATTATATGATTAATCTCTTCTAATAATTAAGATGTTGTTGTCTTGTAGAAAATATCCCTTAAACAAATAGTGAATTACACCAACAGAAAAGGTTTAGAGAATAGAAGGAATCATATGCTGATGCCTCAGTGAGCAGTCTTAGATTAAATTTCCACATGAAATTTCCATATGGAACACAAGCAAACTCATGGTGCCTCCTGATTGTGTAAGCTATTCATATTTATATGGCAGCAGTCCCAACTATTTTGTCACCAGGGACCGGTTTTGTGGAAGACATGTTTTAATGGTTTGGTGGCGGGAGGGGAGGGGATAGTTCTGTTTTTGCTCAATCTCCCACTATTCAGCTCCAGCTGTGCAGATTCCTAACAGTCCTGGGAACCCCTGTTATATGGAATGCAGACATTTGAATAGTGACAAATAAAAATTACAGGCCACTGTTTTAGTTACTCTTCTTTTGTTCTTTGTTTTGTACCTAACCCAGATTTTTCTCCTTTGTGTCTTTTTGAATTCACATGGTGCTGCTGGGCCTCTTTTTTTAATAGTGTTGACTTATATTTTTCTACAACAAATGGATACTTCCATACAGACATTGCCCTCAGATTGCATATCATCTGCAGCAATTTCAGGTTGTAACACCAGTACTTACTCCCTGCAGCTAAAAAGAATGAGAAAAGGGAATAATTATTTGATTTGGGTGATTGATTGATGCTTCAGCTCATATTGCACATTGTACTATCCTTTCCCTACACACATCCACATACATCATTGTTTCCTTTTTGCATTTGATTTTGTAGATGTGCAAAGATAATAGCAAAGTTGTCTCTCCAACCATACCAGAAGTATCAGAAGTACCAGAAGTAAAAAAAATAATAATTAAAAAAAAATTGGTGATTATCTCAACAATGTAATTTTCTTGGCAAGATTTCAAAAGTGTTCCAAAGGTGCTTTTTCAAGAGGCAACTGGACTTTCTGTTTTTTCTTTGAAGACCTTTCATGTTTCATTCAAGAAGCTTCTTCAGCTCTGGCTGGATGGTGGAGTATGGAAGGATTTAAATCCTTCCTTCCTTTTTTTTAATGAAGTTTTATTGAATAAAGAATATATTACATTTCAAATTCTACGGTTCGGCAACATGTAGTCATCTTGTATATTTACATATATGGTATAGGTGGTTGAAAAATAAATGCAAAAGTTAACTTTTATTAGGACAATGTATAATTACTAATTAAATCTATATATTATTGTTGTATTCAATTTTACAAAATTCACGTATAAATTGTATAATATTTAGATAATCGATAGGATTTAAATCCTTCCATTCTCTACCATCCAGCTGGAGCAGAAGAAGCTTCTTGGATGAGAAGTGCAACATCTTGAAAAAAAACCCAGAAAGTCCAGTTGCCTCTTGAAAAAGCACCTTTGGGACAACCATGACCTGAATGACTGAGAATCTCCATAGACATTTCAAAAGTGGCTTACCATTTTCTGTTGAGAGTGATAGGTCCAAGGTCACCCAGTTAGATTTTTGCTTAAGGTGCAGTTAGAACTCACAGTTTCATTACTTCTAGCCCGATACCTTAATCATTGAACCAAATAGGCTCTCTAATGCCCCTTTACTTCACTAGAAAGGGGGAGCAGACACACACATACAAAGACAAGGTGAGAATGGCTGAAAATAGAACATGTTCTTCTATCTTCTGTGGATTTCATCTGGGTTTCATCTGTCTTCACCATATTTTCTCTGAAGCAGCACCTCAGCTAAAAGTTGATTGGTTCAACTTTCAAAAAATTGTTAATCCTCATAAGCACTGTGAAGCATGGAGAACAGCATTGAGGCAGTGGCTTTTGAAATCACTCAACTACTGGAAGGTACAAAGTCAAAGAAAGAAATACAAATGTAACATACAAATGTGAGACTTTCACTGGATCCAGCTTAGAACAAAGCTCAGATATAGATTTCTTGGTCAATGTACATGCTAATAATTTAGATGAGAAAAGCAAAATATACCTGCTTTGCAGACAAAAGGCCTTGGATTAATCTCTGGCATTTTGAGACAGGAAGCTCAGGAAATTCCTGTTTAGAATTTACAAGATTGAACTGGATGAGGCAGTGTTTCTCTCTTGTTCCTAAATTCCATTGACTGCGAGGGCTGAGAATCAGCCTTTCTTCTTGCAATGTACAGCCAACAATCTCAGAGGCTGTTGTCCTAAAAGGTTAGCATGTCAACATGTCAAAATACAGAAGTTGTGAGCAGCATCATTGGCTTGTGTTTGCAAGTAGCCTCAGGTTCCATCAGATGCATTATTTTATGGCACTCTGGGTGGTTTTCAAATAAATGACAAGCATTCAGTAGAGGTCAGACAACCTTGAACTCATATCAAGAATCTGAATTAAAAATCTGATTTAAAAGATGAAGAACAGCAAAATAATAATTTAAGGTTAGCTGTTCTGGGTGACACCTAATGGCTGAATTATGGTACTGTGTCTGAATCCAAATAAAAATTGCCCTCTGGACATATTAAAAGTATACTCTAACCATCTCTTTCCAGGCTATACAAACTAAAGAAGTATTAGGAAATGTTGGCCCAAACAACGGTTCTTTTTTTTTCCCCTTCCTTTTTTTTAAAGTAATGGCATGTAATTTCAAATTAACTATGTGTTTTCATTGCTGCAGATTTCTTCAGAATGTTGATTAACATAATGGACCCTTGCAATTCAAATACTGGCATACATTTTCTGATAGCCAACTTTTATAGACAAGGTCAACCTTCACATTAGGCAGGTGAGGCAATTGTCAAGTGAAAGATGCTTGAAGATGAAGAAGAATAATAAGTTAGAGCAGGACTGAGACACTCAGAATCAATCTACATTTCTTGTAGATTTCAATCTACATTTTTAAATCTCTGGGATGGGGGGGGGGGTTCGATATAGCTTCATTGCTTGTATCAAAGTAAGACCAATTCTCAGCTTGTGTTTGTGTTTTCTTTATAAAACCAGACAATTTCATCTCACAAAATAAAATATTTTTGGCCTTCCTTGAATATACAAGGAGTACAAAGAGAAGATGAAAGATGATTTTTTTTCCAGCACCAGATTTTGAAATGTTTGCACAAACAATTTGTGTTCAATTTTTCAAATATAGAGCAGACCTGTGCATGGCCATAAGAAACAAGTTTTGTTTAACAGTGTATAAGTTCCCTGCCAATTGGGGCACATACATCCTCTGAAGAAGTGGATGTATTTATGTCTTTGCCTTGCTGTTGCCTGAAGTTCTGCTTTTCAAACTTTGGGCAAGAATTGTTGACTTCTTTTTGCTTTTTTCTGCTATGTTCACCAGTGACGGCAGCAGCTGCTGTGCTTTTGTTTCCCCTAAAAGTTTGATTGAATAGATGGCAGGACATGATTCAGAAAAATAATCATTGAACACATTCAGTAATACTTGCCCCTTTCTGCCTAAGAATAGGCTCCCTCAACCTTGTCACCCCTTTTACAACTTGAAAGTAACTTTAAGCTGATTGTCTCAAGTCTTATGAAAAGGATGGAACTTATGCATCTACTTAAGAGAACTTAAGAACTTTTGTTGTATTAGCAATAGAGTATGTATCTTTCACACAAAAACCTGAATATGTATAGTATATGGGCATATCTTTTGTAGCATATAACTTCAACCCACAACTATTTGAACTAGCTTGCAAAAATCCAGACAGATTGAAAAACAAAACAAAACAAATGCAAATTTTTGGTTGTCACCAAGTGGTTCTTCAGATATTTGTAGCCCAATAGTATAGTAGCCTGATCTTATTTCAACAGCTTGCAAAGGCAGATTCCTTTCAACCAAGTCATCAACTTTATCCTACTTATGACCCTGTTTTATTCAATTGTGTCCCAGCTGGGATCAGGAAAAATTAGTGTTACTGGTGCTTTTGGTCATATCTGACTATATGTGCTTCCTGCTTGGTGCTGTTCTTTCAAAGTACTGTTCCATCGCATATTGTTAAGGGATGACAGAAAAGTCTGATTTTCCTTCTTTGCAAATAAAATATAAATATGAATTAAAAAAATAGGCACATCCTTCTCACTATCATCTTAAAGGTGAATCTTTAATAGTAATCCAGGAGGAAGAGGAAGTGGAGGAGGAGGAGGAGGAGGAAGAGGAGGAGGAAGACGAAGACGAAGAGGGTGGAGGTTTGGGTTTACTTCATATAATTTTTATCAGTTACAAAATATGCACTGTTTAGCGCTTGGAAGCTTTGGATACAGTATATAATACTATGATCTGCTTTTTCTCATAAACTATTGCCTACTCTTTTTCAGTCAAAATTCATTTATCTTTGCCAGTTAACCTTTGTGCCCTATAAATAGAGATCTGTCCAGGTAACAAGAGCATCTGAGCTACTGTGCAAATGGCAAACTTCAGGGATGAATAGGTCACCCTTCTGAAGAGAAAATATTTTCTCAAAAATGCTGCCAGTGACAGAATACTCATTAAGGTTATGACTACCCTGTTAGCCAATGAATTTCATATGACATTTTGTGTGTGATCTCTTAAGAATAAGTCCTAAAGTGAAAACATTGCTGAGAAGATAATTGCCTAATGTTCAGTCATTGTTTTTATCAATTGTGTTTTAATCTTGCACTTCAACTACGGAGTACCTGCTTTGCATACAGAAGACAGTGGTCCCATCTGCAGCATCTCCAGGAGGCACTGGTAAGACCCCCTTTCTGAATCCCATTTTGTACTAAAACTATGATCTAGGTGTATATGTGCTTTGTATGGAATTTTAATTCTAGTAATGTTCATAACAGTCATTTTCCCTTTTAGGCAGATGTTCAGGCTGTACTTTATCGTGTCAAATAGAAGGCTAACCCATCTTTTGTTTCCACATTAGTTTTGATGTAGAAATGTTAGCATCTCATTATATAAGCATGATTAACTTCATATACCGTATATGCATCAAGTCTGTCGTTCAACTGAAACAGCAGGCACAGCCCACTGGAATGAAAAAAAAAATCATCATAGATGTGCCAAATTCCTTTTTCAATCAATACATTCACACATCTGTCCAGTTGTAGATCTATTTAATAACTGGCTGAAGTACTAACATGGAGATAACCCCAACCTGTTTCAGGCACAAGAACATATATCAGAAAGTTTCTGGGGCTAATACCAGAAAGATTCCCACTTCCAAGATATGAGAGGACAGAATCAAAGTTCCCATTAAGATTATCTTCATGTACAATTGGAAGCTTAGGATTTAAATATAATCAGTGGAATCCACTGGAATAAATGTCAACCCAGAAATAATTTCCATATGGCTAAAATTCCACAATGTTGGGAGTATTCACTTTCAGGGAAGTATCTATGGAGATGCTCAGTCATCCAGGTCATAGTTGTCCCAAAGGTGCTTTTTCAAAGGGCAACTGGACTTTCTTTGTATTTCCTTGAAAACATTTCATTCATCATCCAAGGACTGAAGAAACTTCTTCAATGAGAAGCAAAATGCCAAGGAAAACTTCAAGGAAAAACAAAGAAAATCCAGTTGCCTCTTGAAAAAGTACTTTTGGGACACTCTTGGGGAAGTTAAATGTTCGGTGTGTATCTGATCTACCATAATTCCTTTGTTTTAGTGCAAGTTGCAAGTTTTAGTTGGATAAAGTTCAACAGCAAATACCCAAACATGAATAAAATAATATCCTACCTACATTTAGTGGGAAGCTAAAGGAATGACCGAGTTATTTTTTTTTAAACTCTCATTAAATTCCAGTAAGCTTAGTACACCTAAAAAAGGGCTAAAGTTCTCACATCTGACTCTTTGGATAATATCATATTTTTGCTATTTCCACAACATCTTATCTTATCTATCTATCTATCTATCTTTCTTTCTTTCTTTCTTTCTTTCTTTCTTTCTTTCTTTCTTTCTTTCTTTCTTTCTTTCTTCTCCAGTTGCCAAAATGCAAAATCCTTTTTCCAAAGGCTCTAGTTTAGCAAACCCCAGAACTGCTACACCACAACCAGCATATCTTGTTAAAATTTTTCTATCCATTATTATTATTATTATTGTTGTTGTTGTTGTTGTTGTTGTTGTTGTTGTTGTTAAAATTTATATGCCGCCCTTCTCCCGAAGGACTCGGGGCGGCTCATATAAATAAAAAACAATAACAATAATAGACATAGATCTTTTTCTAGGATCAATTTTATTTTATTATCAGATGATTTACTTGTTAAGACAAAAAGAACAAAGATTTTTCCAAGAACTCTAACCGACCATAGCCCAGTATGGATAGAAATTGAGATTGGAAAGATTGAGAGAAGATCATGGAGATTAAATGAAAATTTGTTTAGATATGAAAAAAATATAACAGAACTTAAAAAGCAGTTGAAAGAATTTTTTGAAATGAATTTGAATAAGGGCATCCCAATTGAAATAGTGTGGGATGCGAGTAAAGCATATATGAGAGGGCTACTCATTCATATGAATTCTAAACACAAATTGAACCAACAAAAGAAAAGATCTGAAATGGAAGCAGAAATAAAGAATAAAGAACAGTTACTTATTAAAAATCCAACAGATGAAAGAATACGTGGTGCTATAAAACTTCTGAAAGATCAATTTCAAATGCTTGTGGTGGAACAAACTGCAACAAATTTACAATATGCGAAGCACAATACATTTTGTAACGCTAATAAACTGGGCAGATGGTTGGCTTACACTTTAAGGAAGAAGCAGAGTATATGGACTATTGATAGCATTGATATTGGAGGGAAAGAAATCTTTCAACAAAAATTAACTAAAGAAGTCTTTGTAGATTATTATACTAAATTATATGCTAAAGATGATAAGCAGAATGGACTTATAGAAAAATATTTAGAAAATAAAAGAGTCACAAAAATTACCAATCAACAAAAGGAAAGAATGAATTATCCTATAACAGTTGAGGAGATCACCGCGGCAATAAAACAACTGAAAACAGCTAAAGCTCCTGGAACGGATGGCCTAACTGCGGTGTATTATAAAACTTTGCAAGCAAAAATGGTTGAGCATCTTAGAGACTTATTTTGTAATATACAACAAGGGGGTAAAATATCCCCGTCATGGAAAACAGCTTATATTTCTTTGATACCAAAAGAGCAAGCAGGTCCTAAAAAACCTGAGAATTATAGACCAATATCTCTTCTGAATAATGATTATAAAATATATGCAAAAGTATTAGCCAACAGATTGATGCCAGTTATTCAAGATTCATGATGATCAAGCGGGATTTATAGAAGGTAGATACATGAAGGACAATGTGAGGCAAGTTATAGATTTATTGGAATATCTTGAAAAGAATAAACAGATCCCTGCAGTGCTGGTTTTCTTGGATGCGGAGAAGGCCTTTGATAGAGTGGACTGGAATTTTCTATTAAAGACTTTAAAAAAGATGGATTTTGGGGATCAATTTATACAGGCGGTTTCAGCAATTTATCAAGAACAAAAGGCACAGATTATTATTAATGGAAGTTTGACAACAGATTTTAATATTGAGAAAGGAACAAGACAAGGTTGTCCGTTATCCCCACTGTTATTGTTGTGGCCCCGCCCTCTGAGCCTGTCCCATCGGAGGAAGAAAGCTCCGAGCATGAGGAAGAGGAGTCAGCCAGGCCTCCCTCTCCAGGCCCCTCCCCTCTGGCACTGTCTCAGGTGCCGGCCGAAGGAGAGGAGATTAGCAGGGAGACAGGTGGCTCGGATGAGAGCGAAGGAGAAACATCATTCCTGGGCGCACGCCTCCGAAGGCATGATAAACGATTGCAGCAGCTCAGGAGGCGTGCTAGGGATTAGAACTGAGACACTGGACCACACCCCAGAGACTATATAATAGAGGGTGGTGGCCAGTGATCATTGTGACGAACAAAAATAAACCTTGGATAGTCACTAAAGTCCGGAACTGCTGAGAGGAATATTTATTGTTGTTGGACGTTTGGACGCTGAGTATATTATCTTTCTGTTTTCTGTGGAAATAAAAGCACTTGGCAGACGGTGTGTATATTGCTGCCAAGTTGGAGATAAAGACCTGGGTGTGTTCCAAGTGCTTCCTTAACCCTCGGCTGGCTGTGTTTGTGTGTGTGTGTGGACGGGGACAGATCAGTTATTTATTTTAACACTAGAAGTCTTGCTGAATACAATACGGGATTCGAGTACCTTGAAAGGAATAGTGATAAGGCAAGAGGACTACAGAATAAGGGCATTTGCAGACAATCTGGTTGTTACCCTATCACAGCCGATGGAATCAATAATCCAGATGAGAGACATTATAAAAGACTATGGTACAGTATCAGGATTTAGACTGAACCAGAAAAAAACTAAGATGATAGTTAAAAATATGACACAAGATCGAAAACACGAACTTTAAAGGAGGGCAGGTTTTGAGATTGTACCAAAGGTTAAATATCTAGGAGTTCAGGTTGCAGAATCAAATATGAAATTGTTTCAAAATAATTATGAGGTGTTGTGGCGAGATGTGCAGAAAGATATGGAGACTTGGAAAAAACTGCAGCTGTCTTTACTTGGAAGAATAGCAGCAGTTAAGATGAACATTTTGCCAAGATTTCTTTTTTTTTTTGTTTCAAATGATTCCGGTGCTTAAAAGTGATAAACAATTGAAAGAATGGCAAAGTGGACTGAATACATTTGTCTGGAACGAGAAAAAACCAAGAGTGAAATTGAAAATCATGCAAGATGTTCCAGAAAGGGGAGGTCTTAAACTTCCAAACCTACAATTATATTATGAAGCAGCAGTTTTGACTCAAGCAAGTGATTGGTTTGGAAGGAAAAAGACTGGAATATTGAATATAGAAAGCTTTGATCTTGAATTTGGTTGGCATGCTTACTTATTCTATGAAAACAAAGTGGATAAAGTATTTAAAAGCCATATACTTAGAGACTCCTTGATGAGAGTTTGGAAGAAGCACCGATTCAAATGGGATTATAAAATACCGCTATGGCTGGATCTTGGTCATATTATGTGGAATACAAATATAATGTGACTTGGGGGGGGGGTTTATATAAAGAAGTTCTTTTTACAGATGCGGGCAGATGGCAACTGAAGTCACTAGAGACACTGTTGGACGAAGGGATTAATCTAACTTGGTTACAGTATAATCAATTTCAATTGAGATGGAAAGAGGACCAAAAAATTGGTATTATGTTGCATGAGGAAGAATTGGTTAGACATATAAAAGAAAAAGGTCAAATGCATATTAAAAGGCTTTATAATGTTTTGTTAGAAAGGGATTCAGAAACTGAATTGGTTAAAGATTGTATGATTAAGTGGGCACAAAATTTTGCAGAACCAGTAATGTTGGAAACATGAGAGAAAATCTGGGTCCAGAATGTTAAATTTCAGTCGCAGAATTTGAGGGAGAATTTTTATAAAATGTTTTATAGATGGCATCTAGACCCCAAGAAATTGTCGTGTATGTACCCTAATGTTCAGCCTAAATGTTGGAGATGTGATTGCTTAGATGCTACATATTACCATGTTTGGTGGACCTGTAAGAAAGTGAAGGCTTTTTGGATAAAAATTTGGTGAGTCATGCAGAATGTTTTGAAGAAAAAAATTCAGTTTTCTCCATAATTGTTTTTATTGGGTATAGTTAAGGGTTTTGCAATGGGTGAAACAAAGTTGATATTATACATGATGACAGCTGCGAGATTACTGATAGGTCAATATTGGAAAAATGAAGCTACGCCCACTATCGAGGAATGGACTTTGAAGATGGCCAGCTTTGCAGAGATGGCGAAGATTTCAGCATATCTAAAAGATCATTCACAAGAGACTTATGAGTGGGAATGAAAAAAACTGGATAGATTATGTGCAGAACAAATATTAAACTAGGAAGTATCAGATAACTTTTAACTGAAAGTGTTATATAGAGATAGAGATATTTGAATTTTGTGAAGACGAAAAAATATATTGGGGTGGAGGGGTTCAAGTTTTATAAAAAGGGGATTTTGATTTGGATTATGTGGAAGTCCGGGGGGGAAGGGTGGGTTAGGGAGCGTTAGGGGGGGTTAGGGAGGTTTAGGGAGGTTAGGGAGGTTAGGGAGGGTTGGGGGGGGGGAAATGGGAGAAAATGTAATTGTAAAACTTTTTCAATAAAAAAAACCAATAACAATAAAATCTAAAATCAATCTAAAATTTAAAATACCCAAATTTAAAACCTCGTAAAATGATCAGGGAGTCTGCTGGAACAGCCATGTCTTCAGGCCAGCGTGGAAAGTGTGGAGATCGGGAGCTGTCTGGGGCTAGAATATCCTAGTTCCATTTCTGTAATGTAGTTTCTTAGCCTATTTGAATGGGCTGGGAGACTGAAACAATGGAAAACAGGAAAATGGGAGGTTTAGAAGTACCAAGGTAATGTCCTTGTACCCCATCTTTTCTAAAGAAATGTATGAAATATAACAAATAAAATATATTGATAGCATGTTCATTTATTTCTGCTCATGTCCATTTTGGCGAGCAGAAAAATGAAACCAGTGACCAACAGCTACTTCTGCTTGATTTTATTTTGTGATGAGGCTTAGCTGTCAAGCAAGAAGGGATAGATAGCATCACCACCAGATGGATTCACAACTGGTTGACAAACCATACTCAACAAGTAGTCCTTAACAAGTCTATGTCTATATGGAGGGAAGTAAGCAGTGTGGTACCACAAGGTTCTGTCTTAGGGCCAGTACTCTTCAATATCTTCATAAATGACTTAGATGAGGGAATAGAAGGGGAATTTACCAAATCTGTAGATAATACTAAGCTGGCAGGAATAGCTAACACCCTAGAAGATGGGCTCAAGATCCAGATAGATCTTGACAGACTTGAACATTGAGCCCTATCTAACAAAATGAAATTCAATGTAGAGAAAAGTAGAATCTTACACTTAGGCAAGAAAAACCAAAAGTACATATAGAATGGGTGAAACCAGGCTTAATAGCAGTAACTGTGGGAGGGATCTTGGAGTCTTAGTGGACAACCAATTAAATATGAGCTAGGAGTGTGTGGCGGCAGCCAAAAAAGCCAATTCAATCCTAAATTGCATTAATGGAGGGATAAAATCAAGATCAAGTGAGGTACTAATACCACTCTACAAGTAAGTTGTTTTAGTAAGACCACACCTAGAATAGTGCATCCAGTTTTGGTCACCACACTATAAAAAAGATGTTGAGATTCTAGAAAAAGTTCAGAGAAGAGCAACTAGGATGATTAGGGGACTGGAGACTCAAACAGTTAAAGGAACTGGGCATGGCTAGTCTAGTGAAGAGAAGGACCAGAGGAAACATGATAGCAGTGTTTGAGGGGCTGCCACAGAGAGGAAGGGGTCAAGCTATTTTCTAAGGCACCCAAAAGCCAGACAAAGAATAACAGATGGAAACTGATCAAGAAGAGATTCAACCTAGAAATAAGGAGAAATTTTCTGACAGTGAGAACAATCAACCAATGCCTTCGGAATTTGTGTGAGCTTCATCACTGCAAACTTTCAAAAAGAGATTGGACTACCATTTGTCATTAATGGTGTAGGGTCTCCCACTTGGGAGGAGGGATGGACTAGATAACCTACAAGGTCCTTTCCAACTCTGTTAATCTTAATCTTAAGGAAGGGAAGACAACATTCTGTTTCTATTCATTTTCTTTTGAATTACTTGAAACTTCTTGAGAGAGAGAGAAGTGTTTTCTCCTAAAAAGGTAAACTTCTTAGATCAAAAATCAAAATGTTACTTTGCGGTATCATCACTTTCTAGCAGAATGTTCATTTGAGGGATAAATATAGATAACTGTATTATCTAAATCTAAAGCCATGGAGATGTCTCACACTGTTCAGGAAACTGACTCCATTCTGGTAGATTGTTCTTATGAAGAACCAATGGTACTTAGGAAGAAAATCAAATGGAAAACTTGCTGTGTGGAATACTCATGCAAGTAGGAAAATGTTTCAGTCTCCTAAGATATTATGGTTCCTTATCTCAAAGACCACCAAAATCTCATAAAAAGAGGCAAGATTCTAACTAATTACTCAGCGGGAATTGATCAGCAAATTATCACAGCAAGTAAAATAGTATCATTATGAATATTTTTATTGTTATTAAAACAGTCTGCTGTCCTCATATATGTTTTTGCAGTGCAGAGAAATGAGAAAGTTCTACTGCTAATTTTCCCATATCGTTGATTTTGATCCCCGGTGTTTTTCTCCTCCAAGTGGATATGATAACACGCATAGACAATTTGACAATTCTGTAATTCTGCAGAGAAAAATCACTAGCTCAATACTACTGTACATGTTATACTATGTTGCTGATCCAGTAAGCACACTGTTCCCAAATGTTAAGCTGGGTTGTGATGGCTCCAAAAATCTCTAGATGAAATATCCTTATGTTATGTCTCAATTAGTTTCTGTGCACAAATAGACAAAAATCCAGAATCAGAAGCAAATGAAGAGATGCCGACTCACAAGATGTGTCCAACAAAAGGAAGATAACCTTTCCATGTGACCATTTTTGTAAGTGGCAAAACAACCTCCAAGTCAAAACTCTGCTCCTGGCAAATCTGTGTGCAGCTCATCATGCAAGCATGAAAGGGCAATCCTTGTGGGTTGTGGGGTGATTTCACAGCACACGTTACATCATTTTAGCATCTTTGTGGTTAGGTATATCATATTGCCTCAATATCATATTGCATGAACAAACAGAGATCATGCAATATGGGACCAGGGTCTGCAATTATTTTGGTCGCTGGCGGTAAATAATTTATTTATTTATTTTATTTATTTTATTTATTTTATTTGTATACCGCCCTTCTCCCAGAAGGGACTCAGGGCGGTGAACAGCCAAAATTAAAAAACATACAAATACAAAAGTTAAGCTAATTAAAAGAATTAAATAATTGGCTACCCAATGTAAAACCCCAAATCCATAAAATTTAAAATCCCAATTAAAAACCATTTAGGCTAGGCTGGCTTGATGAAATAAAAACGTCTTCAGGGCTTTACGGAAGGTCCAGAGGTCCGGGATCAATCGTATTCCAGGAGGCAGCTCATTCCACAGGGTGGGTGCCCCCACAGAGAAGGCTCGCCCCCTGGGGGCCGCCAGCCGACATTGCCTGACCGACGGCACCCCGAGGAGGCCCTCTCTGTGAGAGCGTATTGGCCGGTGGGAGGTTATCGGTAGCAGCAGGCGGTCTCGCAAATACCCTGGCCCTAAGCCATGGAGCGCTTTAAAGATGAGAACCAACACCTTAAAGCGCACCTGGAAGACCACCGGGAGCCAATGCAGCTCGCGCAGGTGAGGTGTTACGTGGGAGCGCCACGTCGCTCCCATAATCACCCGCGCGGCCGCATTCTGCACCAGCTGGAGCCTCCGGGTGCTCCTCAGGGGGAGCCCCATGTAGAGAGCGTTACAGTAGTCCAGGCATGACGTCCATATATTGTAACTCCTCCCTTAGTGTTCTTTCCAAGACCACTGGTTACACTCTCAAGGTCATCTTAATGGCCCGGAACCATCCCTCCCTACTTGCTTTTTAAGAGGCATTTGGTCGCACCCTTTATACTGGTACATTCACCCTCATGTTCTTATCACGTATGCTCGATCCACCCCTGGTTGTCCTTTTTTTCTCTAACTTTCATCTGACACTCACTTGCCCGTTACCGTTCCCCTCACCGGGGCGTAGACCATCTAGTCCGGGTGGAGCTATATTCTTGGTTTTACACTTTCCCTACCCCATGGATATACTTTCCATGTTTGGAATCATTGAATCAATGATAACTTTGAATGATGAATACTCGTTCTTTCTTTGGGAGCAATTTGGGTCACAGACTGGCATGGTGGGGCCATTCATTGTGTGAGTTTTGAATTCTAAATAATAAATGTTTACCAAAGAGAACTTCTATGACACGTTTTTGACATGTCTCACTGCTTTTGTTAAGTAAGGCCTGTATATCATTTGGTATAATGCAAGCAGCTAGGACATAGAATTTTTATAGGTAATTGAGATACACTTTACTTTATAAAGGTTATTACTAAGGTTACTGGTCTGTGTGCTCATTTGTGCTGCTGTTAAATGAGCAACCAAGACCTAAACATTTTATTCTGAGCCGCAGTACAACCAGAGTATTTGTGAACTCAGCTAGCAGATGCATTGTTTAAGATCCTTTCTGGATCTCAAATGGAAATTGCATGATGAGTCCTGGCGATAGCTACAGTGCTGCCATTTACAAACATGGCTTCCAAGCTAAAATTCTCTTGAAAGTCTTCTCATTAGAGGTTAAAAAGAGTGGAGAGAAGAGATACGAATAGCACACATCTGTGAGAAAAGATTTCTGAAAGTGACATTTAAAATACAGAAGCGGAAAAAAAGCAGAATAAAAAAAAGTATATTCATTCCTACATCTTTGGACTGTTCTCTTTTCTTTCATAAACTATTCTATATTTTATATGTAATTCATGTGAAGATTTTATTGATTTCATTGGAATCTAGCCATTCTCAGCTCTCATTGTTCCCTTATAGAATTGTGCTTATAGATAATTTCCTTCATGCACAGTGCTGTAATTTTAAGTGAGGAGACTTTCTGAATTTAAATTTCTCAATTCTGTGTGTTCATTAAGTATCTTTATCTGGTGCAAGCTTTTAAAACATAAATGATTTCTTCTTCTTTTTTCTTCATTTCCCATCTTTTTATTTAACCAAAGCTCTGTAAGTTAAGTAAAATTGCAAACAAAAAGATACAGATTATCTATTGCAGTATAAAATAAATCAGATAAATCTATTGCAAAATCCCTTCTAAAGTTAGCACAATATAGTCCTATTAAGGTGAATGGCATAATGGGTCAGATTTATACTGATGAATATATACCCATGCTTTCATAGGTGTTTTTGTAAGTGTTTCCATAAATAAAATGTTACCTCTACTTTTACGTTATGGTGTTCTCTCTCTCTCTCTCTCTCTCTCTCTCTCTCTCTCTCTCTCTCTCTCTCTCTCTCTCTCTTTCCATTTGTGTTTTGGAGGAAAGAAAGGTGGCTATCCAAGGAGAAGGAGAAGGAGAAGGAGAAGGAGAAGGAGAAGGAGAAGGAGAAGGAGAAGGAGAAGGAGAAGGAGAAGATGTTGGAAGAAATATCCATCTGGTTCAGTTCCAAACCAGGAGAAAGACACTGGAGACAAAATGGAGGCTGAGGGCTGATTGGAAAGAGGATCAATTTATTGATGAAGCAGAACCACCAAGCCTGTGTTATTCTGGGTAGCTGACCACCTGGAGTTGAGAGTGGGGGGTATTTGTTATGTAAATAGGTTTGTTTGGCGGGAAGTTCGAATTAACTGACCCTCAGCTGATTGGCTGACCGCCACAGCTGCAAGGTATATAAAGAGAGCTGGCTCCCTGGGTCAGTTGCTGGAGTCTCACTATATAATAAAGAGCTGTTGTCACTAACTACTCTAGCTTGCTGCGTCCTCATTCACCCAACTTAACATTGGCGACGAAGGTGGGATCTTGAGGCCAGAAGCAGAGGAGAGCTGAAGCCACACTCGAGAAAAAGAGCTGAAGCCACATTCGGAGAAGGCGACCGGAGACCGCATCCAAATCCAGCCAGGCGAGCAAGCGGAGCACAGGAGAATCCCGAAACGATGTCTGCCTACACCCCGCCAGTGCCTTTCGACCCCAAGGAAGAGAAGTGGGGATCCTACATGTCTCGGTTCGAGTGTTTCATGGTGGCAAACGACATGCGAGGGCTACCGGACGTTTCGAAGAAAGCCCTGTTCCTGAGTCACTGCGGGCCAAGGGTCTTCGACACAGCCGAGGCATTGTCGGAGCCGAATTCGGTCCACAACATTTCCTGGTCGACGCTACAGACCCTGCTGAAAGACCACTATGCACCAACGCCATCGAAGTACGTCCAGCGCTACGATTTCCGGCAACGGCTCCAGCAGGAGGGCAAATCGATCAGCGAGTACGTCGCTGCCCTGCATAAGGCCGCAACCCAGTGTGAGTACCGAGACCTGGATGAGATGCTCCTAGAGCAACTAATTTGTGGAGTGAGAGATAGCCGGCTCCAGAGAAGACTGCTCGCGAGGTCAAACCTGACCCTACACATCGCCCTGGACGAGGCACTAGCGCAAGAGTCGTCAGTAAAGGTTGCAGAGAAACTAAAGAGCTCCCACCTAACCAAAACAACGCAGAAGACGGCGCCAGTGTATCGAGAGGCCGTAAGCACTGCAAGCGAGGGGGAGTCTGAAGAAGAGATCTACCGCACCGAGCAGTCCCGCACAGCCCGGAGAGAGCCCAGAGACGGATGCACCAGCTGTGGAGGGTCCCACTCATGACAAAACTGTAAGTTCAGGGACACCGTTTGCCGTTCCTGTGAGAAGAGGGGCCACATCGCTCGGGTCTGCCGATCCAAGAAACACCAGAGCTACAAACCACGTGGCCAAATCTTCCAATCTGAGCCAGCGCCACACCGAAGGCCCAACAGAGATGGCGGAAACCGGAAGGGCATGAAATTTGAAGACGCTGGGGCCTACACCATACGCATCGCATAGACCTGCACCTCACCCGGAGAGAAGACCTACACCACGGTCGAGATCGAGGGACGGGAGTGCCAGATGGAGATCGACATGGGATCGCCGATATCCATCATGTCTTGGGAAAACTTAAAGAAAGTCATCCCCAGCGCACACAAGCGACAGCTCCAGCCACAGCATTGCAGACTGAAGGACTACCAAGGGAACCGCATACCCGTTGAAGGAAGAGGCGAGTTCCGAGTACAGTACGGGGAGTTTACTGAGAAACTGCCCCTCACCATAGTCAGCGACAACCTCCCAAGCCTCCTGGGCATGGACTGGTTTAGAGCCCTAGGCATGGGATTCACCGGAGTAAGGAACATTTGAAGCACCCTGAAAGAGGACCTGATGCAAGAGTTCCAGGACGTGTTCGACGAAAGGCTTGGCAAGTATGTGGGGACCCCAATTTCGTTTAACCTCAACCCCAACATTGCACCCATCCGTTTAAAGCCTAGGCGGGTACCGTTCGCCCTGAAGCCCAAAATTGACATTGAACTGGACAAATTAATCAAACAGGGGGTGCTCGTTCCAGTCGACCACGCCAAATGGGAGACCTCAATTGTGACACCGGTAAAGCCGGATGGATCAGTGCGCATATGCGCTGATTATAAATGCACAATTAATAAGGCCCTGCAGCAGAGCGCCTATCCGGTACCCATCGTTCACCATTTGTTGCATTCCCTGGGCCCCGGCAGGATCTTCGCAAAACTCGATCTTGCGCAGGCGTACCAGCAACTGCCAGTAGATGGCGCTACCACAGAGGCACAGACTATCGTAACCCACAGAGGGGCGTCAAGTGCATCCGCTTGCAATTCGGAGTAAGCGTAGCCCCCGGACTTTTCCAAAGTACCATGGAGCGGCTACTACAAGGAATCCCCAGGGTGGTGCCCTATTTTGATGACGTGCTCATTACCGCCGACAATGAGCAGCAGCTAAGAGAAAGGATGAGGGAGGTCCTAAGGAAATTCAGGGACGCAGGACTCAGAGTGAAACGAAACAAATGCATGATCGCAGTTCCCTCAGTCAAATTCCTAGGGTACAGGGTAGATGGCACTGGCATACACCCCACAGAGAGCAAGATCAGGGCAATTAGAGAAGCACCCACCCCCAAAGACAAGGCAGAGTTACAGGCCTTCCTGGGACTATTAAATTTTTACGCCATTGTCCTTAAAGACAAGGTAACAGTGGCAGAACCCCTACATAGACTGTTAACTAAGAAAGCCACTTGGAAATGGGGGAAGGCTGAAGACAGGGCATTCGCCGGTATCAAAAACCTGCTATCAGCTGAAAGTTTTTAATACAGTATAATGCAACGCTTCCCCTTGTTCTAGCATGTGTCGCGTCCCCGTTCAGGGTGGGAGCCGTCCTGAGCCATAGACTCCCGAATGGCCTAGAAGCACCCATCACATACTACTCCCGAACTCTATCAAGCGCCGAGCGAAATTGTAGCCAGCTCGAAAAGGAGGCCCTCGCCGCCGTTTTGGGAGTAAAGAAATTCCACGAGTACTTGTTCGGGAGGGACTTTGAACTGATCACCGACCATCGACCGCTGCTGGGTCTCCTCGCGGGAGATCGTCCAACCCCGGCAGCACTATCACCCAGGATGACATGCTGGGCCATCTTCCTCGCAGCATACTCCTATCGCCTGGTACATCGACCAGGGGCGGACATGGGCAACACGGATGCACTCAGCCGATGCCCACTACCCAACAGCCTAGAAGACCCCACACCCGGCATCCCCATCCTGCTGATAGACGTTTTGGACTCTGGGCCCATAACATCAGCCGAGGTCGCGAGAGCCTCAACCAAAGACCACGTGATCCGGACAGACGCAAGTTGGGTTATGAGGGGGTGGCCGGAAAAGATTGGGAGCGGGGAATTTAAACCGTTCGCGGGAAAACGGGACAAATTGACAATGCAAGGGGGTTGTTTGCTATGGGGCGATCGGGTTGTTATTCCTTCACGTTTAAGGGGAAAAGTCTTAACATTGTTGCATGAGGGGCACCCTGGGATTGTAAGGATGAAGGGGCTAGCCAGGAGCTATGTCTGGTGGCCCAACATGGATACAGACCTTACCGAGTGGGTGGGGAAATGCCAGCCCTGCCAAGAGTCCAGAGCAGATCCACCAACGGCACCTGTAAGAGAGTGGGAAAGGCCCCAGGGACCCTGGTCCAGGATACACATTGACTTTGCAGGCCTGTTTCACGGACAGACCTTCATGGTCGTCGTAGACGCATTCTCCAAGTGGTTGGAGATCAAACTAATGAAGGCCACTACCACCGACGCAACCATCAGAGAGCTAAGACAGTTATTCGCCACCCATGGGTTACCGGACATCCTAGTGTCAGATAACGGGCCACAATTCACCGCAACACAGTTCGAGGGATACTTAGCGGGACTTGGGATCAGACATGTCCTTTCAGCCCCGTTTCATCCGACTAGTAACGGACAGGCTGAGAGATTTGTAAGGTCAGCAAAGGAGGCCCTTTCACGTTTAAGCCCAGGAGACTGGCAGGAAAGGATAGACAAGTTTCTAATAGCTCAGCACTCCACACCCTGTACAGCCACGGGCCGAAGCCCGGCAGAACTATTAATGGGGCGGAAACTCCGGGGAATATTAGATAGGCTCAACCCCAATTACTCCCCAGAGGTCTTCAAGGGGGGGGGGAGAGGAAGCTTAGGGAGTTCACCATAGGAACACCGGTACACGCTAGAAACTAAGGACAGGGCCCACTCTGGGAGTCCGGAACAATCACAGAAATCACGGGGCCCAAATCATACAGGGTAGACATGGGGGACGGGAGAGTTTGGCGCAGACATATTGATCAACTAAGAAAACGGGTAACCGCAGACACCAACGACAAATCAGACGACCCCATCTCTGACCACGACTACCAACCAGAAACACAAACTACAAGTGGAACGGAGAACTTAACTGAGGATTCTGGTATCCAGTGCCACCCCATCAAGGTAGTCCAAACAGCCAGAGAAGTCGCCGCCCACGAGGAGGTCCCGGAGGCCTCATTGGTGGAGCAAGGAGAAACAGAAAGTCCCTCCGACCTGCTCGACGCCGCCCCTCCGACTGAACTCGCACACGCCCTAGTCACCTGAGAGACTTTGTATGCAAATAACACCCCAAGTGACTTCTGGGAGGGGAGGAGTGTTATGTAAATAGGTTTGTTTGGTGGGAAGTTTGAATTAATTGACCCTCAGCTGATTGGCTGACCGCCACAGCTGCAAGGTATATAAAGAGAGCTGGCTCCCTGGGTCAGTTGCTGGAGTCTCACTATATAATAAAGAGCTGTTGTCACTAACTACTCTGGCTTGCTGCGTCCTCATTCACCCAACTTAACAGTATTTATACCAGAGATGGGTTTCAGCAGGTTCTGACCAGTTCTGGATTTTGCAGTAACCTCCCCCTGGAGTGGGGAGGGAATGGAGATTTTACAGTATCCTTCCCCTGCCACACCCACCAAGCCACGTTCACCAAGCCACACGCACAGAACTGGTGGTAAAATTTTTGAAACCCACCACTGATTTATACCTTCTCTTGGGCTTTACACTTGAACTTCCTGTTCCTATGCAAGAACATATATTCTATTGGCTGTTGTCAGATTTCTGTGGGGCCATGTAGGGGTCATGTTTGTCTGAGCTATGGTTGAAGTTTGCTGGGGGTAGGGCAACTGAAATGATACAATGAAGGCACTTGTGTTCTGAAAGGGTGTTGGGTTATTATGTCCTGAAGGATAATCCCATCATCCTGGAGCTAAAGGTCTTTTGTATTGTAGATAGGCTGGCTCAATCTTTCTCAATGGACACAAAATATCTGCTGGGGGGAGGGTGCTGAGGCTCTGAGTTTCTGTCTCCCTTAAGATTTTTATTTCCCTTTTAAGAGAAATATTTTATCTTGCCTTTTTAAATATTTCTCAAAATATTTCATTCTTCTAGGGGGGAGGCTGCTAACTTTCTACAGAGATTATATGTCTCCAACTCTCAGTGATGCTAGGTAGATTACAGAAGAATGATGATGGTCATAGTTTATAAATCATAAGTTTATTTGTCAAGCATATATAGATAACAGGTAAAAGTATAAACATAATTTGAATACACGAAAAGGGTAAGTAAAAAGGGATATTAGGACAGGGACGGTAGGCACACTGGTGCACTTATGCACGCCCGTTACAAACCTCTTAGGAATAGGGTGAGGTCAACAGTAGACAGTTTAAGGTTAAAGTTTTGGGGGTTTGGGGAAGAAACTACAGAGTCAGGTAGGGCATTCCAGGCATTGATCACTCTGTTACTGAAGTCATATTTTCTGCAATCGAGTTTGGAAAGGGTTATCTTGAGTTTATATTTATTACTTGCTCGAAGTGGTTGAAGCTGAAGTAGTCATTGACAGGAAGGACATTGTGAAGATAATTTTATGTACTTATGTACTTATGCTTAGGTCAGACTGAAGTCAGCATAGTTCTAAGATGTCTAAGCCCAACATTTGGAGTCTGGTGGCATAAGATATTTTATTACGGTTAGAGGAATGGAGGACTCTTCTCGTAAAATATCTCTGGACTCTCTCAATTGTATTTATGTCCGATATGCAGTGCGGGTTCCAGACACATGAGCTGTATTCAAGAATTGGTCTAGATTTGAAGTTGACACTGGTTAGACCAATCTGACACATATGTCATATATATATACATATACATATACATATATATATATATATATATATATATATATATATATATATATATATGTATATGTATATGTATATGTATATGTATATGTATATGTATATGACATATACATATACATATATGACACACACACACACACACACACACACACACACACATATATATATATATATATATGACACACACACATTTACACATATATGACACACACACACACACACACACACACATGTCACATATATGGTGAAACAAACAACCCTGAAGAAAACCAAAGGAAGAAAGAGGCATCAATCATCATCTCTTTTCCTGCTGGTTGTCTTTTTCTCTTTTCTTCCACCTTTCCTAATGTTATACATTGTTCCAGACAGTTCACAAGAAATCACATACCATATTGCCCCAGGTGTATACTTTCAAAATACTCATATAGGCATGTAAAGAAATTTATTACTGAAACATGTTTTGAGTCTGTGTATTTTTTAAAGTGGATTAGAGGCTTTTGTAAATCATAAATATGTCAATAATTGATAACAAAAGGCCTCCTACATGAGTATGACTTTTCAACATGCATTTTTTCCAATAGCATGATGCAACTATATAAAAGAATAAACTATTGACAAATAGTGGAGCACATGCTTTGTTTGCACTCCAGCAGTTTTCCTGAGACTGGAAAGCAATCCTTGGTGAGGCTAAACAGCAGGTGCAAATGTACACAGGCTTAATTCACATATAAGCCCAGCAGGCCTGAATTGTAGGAGTCCATTTCAGCTGTCTTGAGAATGTAGACAACACTAGTAATGCAATATAATGGGAAATAATTGCAAGCGCCTGTGAATCCAGCTTATTATTAGCTTCTGATAGACCTGAAGGTCTTATTCATTGTGATCATTGGGGTAGAGTAACAGTAACTATCTGCTGTGCATTATATTCCATGAAGAAGTATACATGAAGCTTATTTAAATACTAGAAGACCACAGTATCAAAGCAGAAAGGATCTGTAGAATAAAAGACTTGACAATATTCTGATATTACCATATTTCTGGTAGTATAAAATGCACCTGAGTATAAAAAGCACCTAACTTTTTTATTTTGTTTTTTTTTATAAAAAGGTTTTTTTTTTAATTATTTAGACAAACACACATACAAACATAGAATGTATTTTCTTTGAACATAATATTTGGCCGGTTCACAAATTTAAACAATGTTTAGTCATTTCAATTAAATTTACAATTTCTATATTTCCTTTTTGCCATATTTATTCCTCATCTATTTTTTTAAGCTGAGATGCTTAATTCATTATTTGCATCAATCTTCACACAAAAAACTATAGCCCAACCTACCAAAAACATAACTGTAAAAGATAGACTAGAATTAAAAATTACAATAAGCAAGAAAATGGTAAGAGAACACCTGTCTGACCTTGATGAATATAAATCACCAGGACCTGATGGATTACATCTCAGAGTTCTGAAGGAGCCAGCAGATGCTATGTCTGAACCATTGTATCAGATCTTTAAAAAATCCTGGAGCACCAGACAACTACCAGAGCGTTGGAAAAGAGCTGATGTATTTCTTATGTTTGGAAAAAAAAGGGGGGGAGGGGAGCAGACTCAGGAAACTACAGACCAGTCAGCCTAAAATCAAAAACTGGGAAGATATTGGAGGGGAAAAATGAAAAAACAAATCTGTGAAAATGTAGAAACAAGCAAAGTTATAACTAGGTAGCCAGCATGGGTTTGTTAAAAACAGATCATGCCAAACCAAATTTATTTCAATCTTTGACAAAATGACTAAATTAGTAGACCAGTGAAATGCTGTGGACATAGTATACTTAGACTTCAGCAAGGCATTTGACAAAATAGACCAAAAGCTATCTTATCTACTGATAAACTAGAAAAAAATGTGGAATAGACAGCATCACCACCGGATGGATTTGTAACTGGCTAACAAACCGTACTCAACGAGTAGTCCTTAATGGTGCTACATCTACATAGAGGGAAGTAAGCAGTGGGGTACTATAAGATTCCATCTTAGGCCCAGTACTCTTCAATATCTTCATAAATGACTTAGATGAGGAAATAGAAGGGGAACTTATCAAATTTGCAGGTGACACTAAGCTGGCAGGAATAGCCAACATCTCAGAAGACAAGCTCAGGATCAAAAAAAAAAAAGAAAAGAAAAAGAAAAGGATCCTGGTTTAGCTCAACAGACAGAAGCACTGTAATTTAACACCAGCTGTCTGCAATTAAAGTAAGATTGAATCTCGCCAGGCTCAAGGTTGACTCAGCCTTCCATCCTTTCTAAGGTAGGAAAATTGAGGACCCAGTTTGTGGGGGCAATAAGCTGATTTTGTATAAATATACAAAAGTATGAAGGCTATTGCTTAACGCGCTGTAAGTTGTCCTGAGTCTCCGGAGAAGGGCGGAATATAAATCAAATAAAAAAAAAAAAAAAGATCTTGACAAACTTGAACAATAGACCCTATCCAAAAACATGAAATTTAATGTGAAGAAAAGCAAGGTTTTACACCTAGGCAGGAAAAACCAAAGGTACAAGTACAAAGACAGTAACTGTGAGAGGGACCTTGGAATCCTAGTGGATGATCACTTAAACATGAGCCAGCAGTGTGGGGCAGCAGCCAAAACAATGAATACAATTCTTGCTTGTATAAACAGAGTTATAGAATCAAAATCATGTGAAGTATTAGTACCACTTTATAAATCCTTAGTAAGATCACACCTGGAATACTGCACACAGTTTTGGTCACCACATTACAAAAAAGATGTTGAGGACTAGGGATGACATAATAGCAGTATTCCAGTATTTGAGGGGCTGCCACAAAGAAAAGGGGGTCAAGTTATTTTCCAAAGCACCAAAAGGCAAGGCAAGAAACAATGGATGGAAACTAATCAAGAAGAGAAGTAACCTGAAATTATGGAGAAACTTCCTAACAGTGAGGACAATTAACTCATAGAACAGCTTGCCTTCAGAAGTTGTAGTGCTTCATCACTGGAGGTTTTTAAGAAAAGACTGGACCACCACCTATCTGAAATGGTCTAAGGTCTCCTGCTTGAGCAGGGGGTCAAACTAGAAGATCTCCAAGGTCCCTTCCAGCTCTATTTTGATTCATTCATTCATTCGTTTGTTTGTTCATTCATTATGCCTAATTGGTAGGGCAGCTGCAGATCACAAGCAGTGGTCTTTCACACCATTATTTGGTTCTTTTAATTAGAGTGTTCTGCACAAAGTACTGTATTCTACCACTGCAAGAAACTTGCCCCAAATCCTAATGCTAATTTTAAAAGCAGTTTAATAGCATTCAGGAAATTGAACACTCCTTTTTTTTCTTTTTGTTGTTGTTCTTAGTTGCGAAGTCATGTCCGATCCATCGTGACCCCATGGACAACGTTCCTCCAGGCCTTCCTGTCCTCTACCATCCTCTAGAGTCCATTGAAGCTCATGCTGACTGCTTCAGTAACTCCATCCAGCCACCTCGTTCTCTGTCGTCCCCTTCTTCTTTTGCCCTCAATCTTCCACAGCATTAGGCTCTTCTCCAGTGAGTCCTTCCTTCTCATTAGGTGGCCAAATTATTTGAGTTTCACCTTCAGGACCTGGCCTTCTAAAGAGCAGTCAGGGTTGATCTCCTCTAGGACTGACCATTTTTTAAAAAAAAAAAAATTATTGAAAATTATTAAAAATTACAGAAAAAATTATATAACAATATGGATAGAATTACAGAGAGTAATATAATACATATAGCGTTTTAAAGTATCAATTTTCACCTAGAGATAGTACAAACCTCCATTAAACCAACTCATCAAAAGAAAGAAAATTTTATCCAGAAGAAAAAATTCTCAACTGTCATGCAATGCTCCTATAAATATTTACCCACGTTCACCTTAAGGTTAATATTTTCATTCTTCTTAAGATTTCTTTTTTTGCAGCCAAGCATATCACCTGTCCCAGCTCCTATATAACTCCGATTCTTGTCTATCTCGCAAAAGTCCAGTAAGCTTGTCTGCTTCTGCACAGTCCATGATCTTTGCAGTTAACGTAGCCTCTGATGGAGTATTTCTGGATTTCCATTCTTGCGCAAAAGAGATCCTGGCTGCAATGATGATGTGGAGAGCGAGATACCAGTTAGATTTGTTTAAGTTCTCTGGTTTCATGCCTAGTAAAAACATTTCCGGGTTCAATTCTATTCTATATCCTATGATTTCTAAAATCCATTTTTGAATTCTAGCCCAATATTCTTTTGCTCAGGGACAGGTCCAACAACTATGAAAGTAAGTTCCCATAGCGGTGTTGCATTTCCAACAAACCAGAGAGGTTCCCGGGAACATCTTCGATAATCTAGCCGGGGGCAGGTGCCATCTATACAACATTTTGTATATATTTTCCTTATAGGAAACCGACATTGTTAATTTTAAGGTTTTCCCCCAAATTTCTTCCCATTTTTCAAGTTCAATCGAATGTCCCAAATTTCTCCCCCAGGCAATAATTGAGTCCTTGATAACCTCCTCTCCAATCCAGTCCATTAAGAGGAATTGATACAGTTTGGATAATACCTTCTCATCCTTCCCCAACAAGATCTTATCAAGTTTCTGTAGGGAATTATAGATTCCTCCCTTATTTTTGTAGGACTGACCAGTTTGATCACCTTGCAGTCCAAGGGACTCGCAGGAGTCTTGTCCTGGAATACAGAGATTCTTTTTTTTTAATTGAAATGTTTTACAAAAACCATTCCCCCAATATTCCCCCCACCCTTCCTCCCTCCTCACCACCACCCCCTCCCCTCCCCCTCCCCCCCAGACATCCCAGAGCAAAACATAAGGTATTTCAATTAACAATCAAACTAAATTAGCCTAACTGTTCTTGGACCACCAAATCCCCCCCCTGAAACCTTAACTCTACTATGGATAACATAATACTTCCAAAGTTTAACATTCATTCATAAGCTATTTGATATTTTCTTGTCTGATACTTATTTTGAATATAATCTATCTATCTTCTCCATTCCATTACATATCTTTCTTGTGTATAGTCCTTCAAATACGCTGAGATTTTCGCCATTTCTGCTAAATTCGTTACTTTCAGTGTCCCCTGGAATACAGAGATTCTTGATTTACATCACATCATCTGCCCTTGAAAGAAGAAATTGAAAATCATTATGATTGAAAATTATTATTATTATTACAGTGAAACTTAAATTATTAACTTTGTGATTCTTTAATATCTACTCTAAGTATAACCCTTTCATTTTAGATTCTGGTATTCCAAGCAAATCTGCAGCCTTTGGAATGAACCTAGAGAATGTCCATAGTTTCCATCCCTTGTTGTTATTCTCACCTGCCTGTTCTGATTACTGCTGTTTTCCACCACCAGAAATCTGCTGTGGCCTGACTGGCTTTCAAGCACCTTGCTGATGACAGCATGATGCAACTAAATTCCATGTCATTGCCCTTTTCCACATAGAGGTTATTGCCACTACAAATCTCTGCTGCATTTGGTTTATCTTCTATGTAAGAAGGATAAGACTGTGCTGACATAGTGATTTGGCACTCTGGCTTACAGAACTGAAAAGCTTCCTAGTATGAGATGGTGGTTGTCATTTTTTTTTAATCCAACAGAGAAAAAGGACTGATTTTCCCACTTAAGGAGAAGAACATTCTCAGTGCTGAATTCTGTTGTGGTTGTGAATAGAAATACTGACTTCCTTCTGCAAATGTCTAGAATTCTGCCTTGTTCAAAATAGTCATATGAGCTTGGAAATTTGGATGAGTAACCTTTTGTGTCTACTTTCAGGTTTTCCCTTTCTTTGGAATACACATTTAATAGTGCTGAGATAGATGTGGCACAAGCTGGACCTACAGACACAATATGTTGTAATGTTAATCTGATTTAGATAAATGTCATCTTTATCTAGAAATCCAATACTTTTTAATCAAGATCTGGTTATCTCTTCTAGTGTGAGTCAGTAGCATCTTCCTATATTTGTAAGAGTCTAATTTAGCTGAAACCTTCTCTAATGAACACAAGGGAAAGCAATTTTTGTTTATTGACTTTTCCTCCTCCCCCCCCCAAAAAAACCAAAAAATGTACCTACCCATCCTGCTGCAGAGGACAGAAGTTATGCAAAAGATGTCACAAAGCTTTACAAAGACTACGAGAGGTGAAATCACTTTTCTCTTTTTTTACTAAAACAATGCTTTGTTGTGCTGAACTGAAGACTTTCCATTCAGAGGTTTATTAAATGCAAAACTTGATATACAGTTCGATTTCAAGGACAATATGTATACGATAATCTACTGTATGTATTGTTCTTTATTTTATTGCTATTTAATTATTGCATTGAACTGCCCTACTTTTGTAGGGTATCATATTGCTCTTACAAAGGCATTCTAGAAAGGGAAAACTCCACTGCCAATTTGTGTCAAAGGAAGTTCAAGGAAACATATTTACATGACACTTTTTTCAGCTCATGAATTCATACTAACCATATGATTACTTATGAATTCTTGCTGTTAGCGAGCATCTGGAATCTACAAAGCAATCAATATTCAGCTATTTTTAGTTTGGGTTCACTAGTCCAAAGTCTATTCCAGCAGATAATTTTATCTGTATAATTCTCCTATCTTTTAAAAGAAAATTTACTTTGCACGTATAACTTTAACACTCAATATTATACCCGCATGTTGAGTACAGAATTATATTGCAAAATCCAGATATTTGGGGAATCCAAAGTATTCTCTGGCTCTTCTCCTGTCTTCCAGGGTCATTCCAACATCCCATTACATCGGTTAATTTGTAACTAAGAAAGTGGTCCAATCATACAAGGCCAAAAAAAGTTGTAGAAATGGCCTTGTGTCTGCATAGCTGCAGCATTTGTCTCTCTCTATTTGGAATATTGATATAATCTCTGCATCCTGTTTGAATTTTGATACAAAGGTACCTGTGAATCTTTTTGATTTATATCCACAACTGGAACTAGATAAATGCCAGTTTCAACAATGGGGTTGGATATGTAATTAACTGCTGAAGAATAGTTTTTAGGGGCTTTGAATTGTTCAGTTAAAATAAAAAAAGGAACTAAGTTTGAACAACTTCCCAATTTTGACAGCTTCTGAGCATGGCTGACCCTTGCCTAAGGATAGCATTTGGGGTCATTTCATTAAATCTCCAATTAAAGCCGTCCCCACATATGCTGAACTAGCTTCATCCACTGTGCACTTTAATAAGTCAGTCTCATTATTTCTTCTAGCTTCTTTTATACAATGCCATCATGTAGCATTAATCATACAGCAAAATGTTCCACGTTATTGGAATTTTGCTTCTAATCAAGGGCACCGGGGGGAAAAAAATAGCTGAAATATTAACAAATGCAAGTTGAAGAGATGAAAACAAATTTCCTTGCATAAAATCTGCTGCCTATTTAATGTGAAATCATTAACAGAAAAAAAAGAGGAAAGAAAGAAAAGAAAAAGTAGCAGAAGCAAGTCTCAGTTTTGTAGGATTTTAAAGGACAACTTGCAGAAATGAATGGTTTTCATTACGCTATTAAAAAAAAGAAGTAAGGATTATTGCATATTTCCTATTTGTTTTCCCAGGTGTTTGTTTTCAGGTTGATTTTTAATTATGAATGAGAATAGAATAGAATAATAGAGTTGGAAGGGACCTTGGAGGTCTTCTAGTCCAACCACCTGCTCAGGCAGGAAACCCTATACCCATGATGGCGAACCTATGGCACACGTGCCAGAAGTGGCACCCAGAACCATCTCTCCAGGCATACTCTCCATTGCTCTTCCATTTTCCGGTGTGCTGGCCAGCTGATCTTCACATGCATGGGAGCACCAGAAACTGGAAAAGCAGCCGCCCGCTGCACATGCGTACGCCGTGAAGATGATCTTCCAGTTTCCAGCGTGCACATGTATGCTGGCCAGCTGGTATTTGTGTGTGTGTGCGCACCAGAAACTGAAAGACTAGGTGGCCAGTGCACATGCCTGTGCCAGAAACCGGAAGATAATCTTCTTGGTGCGTGCATGTGCATCAGGCAGCTATTTGGTGCCGAAAAGGTTCACCAACACTGCCCTATACAATTTCAGACAAATGGTCGTCCAATCTCTTCTTAAAAACCTCCAGTGTTGGAGAATTTATAACTTCTGGAGGTAAGTTGTAAATTGTTCATACAGTCTTTAATTTGTAACAATTTGAAAAAAAAAAGTGAAACATTTACACTTTATTTCAACTGTATTCTTTGCTATTTCTTTCATTCTGATTAATGATGATATTTTTTTTAAATTTGATTTATATACCGCCCTTCTCCGGAGACTCAGGGCGGCTTACAATGTGTTAAGCAATAGCCTTCATACTTTTGTATATTTTATACAAAGTCAGCTTATTGCCCCCACAAACTGGGTCCTCAATTTACCTACCTTAGAAAGGATGGAAGGCTGAGTCAACCTTGAGCCTGGCAAAATTCGAACTTACTTTAATTGCAGACAGCTGGTGTTAAATTACAGTGTTAGTCTGCAGAGCTATCCAGGCTCTATATTTAAGCTGGTATGCCTACAATATGTTCTTCCCCATGTTGCTCAATTCTAGCTCTCACTTTTCTATATTGTTGACCATGATGGTAATTATACACAGGTTCCCTATTCCTAACTGAAGTTACTGTCAAAGATTATTGCTCCACAGTTACTTGCCTCCATATCAGGGGTGAAATCCAGCAGCTTCTGACAGGTTCTGGAGAACTGGTAGCAGAAATTTTGAGTAGTTCGAAGAACCAGCAAATATCACTTCTGGCTGGCCCCAAAGTGGAGTGGGAATGGAGATTTTGCAATATCCTTCCCCCAGGAGTGGGGAGGGAATGGGGATTTTGCAATAGCCTTCCCCGGCCACGCCCACCAAGCCACACCATGCCCACCAAGCCACGCCCACAGAACCGGTAGTAAAAAAAATTGGATTTCACCACTGCTCCATGTATTTTGAAGCCATTTATCCATTTAGCAGGATACATTGTCATCTTTATTTCCTTTAGCATAAAAGTGAAAATTTGAAATTAGATTTAACATAACTGCTGATGTCAGGCTCAATCATCTGTCAAATACTAATGTGGCTTCCGGTGACAATTCATGATGAAGTTACAACATCTTCCCATGGAGTGAACCAAGTCTTTTCTGCAGCTGTTGTAATGTGAAACCAAGATTGAATGTTTGCTTCTATTAACTGGGTTTTATTGCTGGGATGCTTCTAACTAACAAGTTTATTTGGTCGGCTCCATACATTTTCAATTGGGTTAAGGTCTGGGCTATTCCCAGGCCATTCCAACAGTAGAATATGATTATCTTGAAACTCCCCCCACCCCCCAAAAAAGTGGTGTTATTAGCCATCAAACCTCAAAAATACACTTTTCCCAAAAGGTTTCCACAATTTTGGCCATGACTGTATGTTAGTTTGTATTAGTTTTTGATCTTAAAAAATCTTTAATAAAATTATACAACACCCCTCCACCTCCAAAATAATTCCAAAATCTATAAAATTCAGATTTGGATAGATATGAGCCAGAAATTCATACACTTGAAGACACATAGGCTCCATTGAATGTTTCATCTAAAGTTTTAACTAAATCAGAAATGGATGCAAATGTGCAATGGAAGAAATTTTAGAAATAATCTCTACTATCCTCATGTTTTTACATGATCCTTCATGACATTTTTTTCTTTTTAATTGGAATTTTGCTAGTTGTTGCTTGTATTCATTAATTGTTACTGATGTGTTGTCTTATGCCCAAGGAATTAGCCTAGAAATATAAATAAATAACATCCATGGGCGGAAGACTAGAAGGACAGAATTTGTGTTGTGACTTTGCCAAGTATATTATTGGGGAATCAAAATTATATCATTTTGAGAAATTTCCATTTGCTATAAATGCTTATGTGCACCAAATATTTTCATGAGGCTTAGTTGCTACTAAGTATAGTGGCATAGTATAGTATAGTATAGTATAGTATAGTATAGTATAGTATAGTATAGTATAGTATAGTAATAGTAATAGTAATAGTATAGTATAGTATAGTATAGTATAGTATAGTATAGTATAGTATAGTATAGTATAGTATAGTATAGTATAGTATTATACAATTATTAGGAACATTAAGGGGAATATTTTTTCCTTGGCTTTTCTAGGAAGGTGCTGTTGTGTACTTACTATATCTAAACCAGAATACCGAAATGTCTTAAGATGATATTCTATATTAGTTTCTTTAGGAGACTTTACACTTAAAATGTAACTAACATTGTTATACAGGGATAATATATATTATATATATTTATATATATATAATTATATATTGTTATATATTGTTATACAGGAATGTGGTGGCTCAGTGGCTAACACGCTGAGCTTGTCGATCAAAAGGTCGGCAGTTCAGTGGTTCGAATCCCTAGTTCTGCATAATGTGGTGAGCTCCCGTTACTTGTCCCAGTTTCTTCCAACCTAGCAGTTCGAAAGCACATAAAAAATGCAAGTAGAAAAATAGGGACCACCTTTGGTTGGAAGGTAACAGGGTTCTGTGCGCCTTTGCCATTTAGTCATGCTGGCCATGTGACCACAGAGACATCTTCAGACAGTGCTGGCTCTTTGGCTTTGAAACGGAGATGAGCACCGCCCCCTAGAGTCGGGAACAACTAGCACATATGTGCAAGGGGAATCTTTACCTTTACTTAACATTGTTCAACCTATATTTTACTCATGAAACAAAACTCTTGGTTTTGTTGTCTACTGAAATTCTCATTAAGGTTGTCCCAAATGTGGTTTCCCCGAAAACAAAAACTGGAACTTGTTTTTCAACAAAGGACAAACAAAAGGACAAACATTTTATTTTTCAATAAAAAACAAAAAACCCAGTTGCCTTTTGTAAAAGCACCTTTGGGTCTTGATTTGCTTTGGTATGAAAAAAGGGATGAGGCAAACAAAGTCATCAGACATCTGATCATGTTTGTATTAATAATAACATGAGTTGCAAGCTGTTTGCTCATTTCAATCATGCATTGCTTCATCCAGGAAATGAAAAACTTGCTTGTCAGAAACTCAGAGAGAAAACTTGCTTTTGCACCCCTCAGGAAATATATGTTTCCTGACAGCCTCATTCTTGTTGTAGTCACAGAGGTTTCTACTGTATCTGAGTTGAAGGAAGTAGAAAGAGGCAAGGCACAGAATACTCTTCCATCTTCTTAGCAGATTTTCATTTTTATCCTCATTATGAAATGCCTGCTGGCATTGCTTCAGGGCACTCGGGCCTGCAAACCATTCCTTCTAAGCTAAGAGGACCCCTTAGGCCACAGTGATTTGAGTGGGAGAGACAGAAAGACTGAGACAAAGACATATTGTTGATTAGTACCAGAGTACTACAAGTCAACATGGCATATCTCTCTCTCTCTCTCTCTCTCTCTCTCTCTCTCTCTCTCTCTCTCACTCTCACTCTCACTCTCTCTCTCTCTCTCACTCACTCTCACTCTCTCTGTGTGTATGTGAAGTAAGTCATCTATACAAGTAGGTTTTACCCCATTTGTATTCTGTCCTTTTCCCAAGGAACTTGTACCATAAATGAGTTTTTGCTAAGGCTGCAAGAACTTGATTAAATCAGTGCAACTTGATTAATCAGATGAGGTTAGGCTTATTAAGTCATTAATCTATCAATTACATTTCCATATATTTGCATGCAGGTAAAACAATATTGAAAGAAAAAGAGTCTCTGTTTTTAAATGTGTTGTAACAGGCATGAACATGAACACAGTATTTCAATTGCTGAAGTGAATGGAGGACTAATTTTTGAAAGAATACGAATCATCTGCAGGTATTGTAGGTGTTTGTTATTAAAGACATTTTTTTTTTGCCCAGTCTGAACTCTGGGTATAATTTGTTGTTTCAAAAAGGTGAGATGTTGCATTTAAATGATTCAATTAATTAATGGGACATTTCAGCTCTAGTTTTTGTTCAGAAGGACAAAATCTGTCCACTAGTAGAAAGATAAATACTGGTTTGCAATGTAAGTTTAGAATGTAGGCTTACATTGAAATGAAAATTTCCTGGGTCCAAGCCAGTGCTCCATCTGCTTACCACACCACCCTCTCTGACTTCTTGATTTTCTCTTTTCAAATGTCAACACCTCAGGATTTTTCTTACCAGATGTCTTCAGGGCATTTTAAAAAACACATCTGTCAGACAACCACAATCCCTCATTGAAGGGGGGGGGAAATATCACACTTGATGATTATTGGCAACATTACACTCTGAGTACAAGAAGAAGGGTAAAGAGAAGACACAAATAATTTAGAAAGGCTCTTTACAATGAAAAAATTATTTTGTTTTGGTAAGGAAAGATTTTCCAGTAACTTAACTTCCTTCCTTCCTTCCTTCCTTCCTTCCCTCCCTCCCTCCCCCCTCCCTCCTTTGTTTCATTCTCTTTTCTTCACTTTCTAAGAATAGACCTACTCACACCAAGATACAAAACCACTTTCCTCATCATTATCTTATCTACCAGCTTTCTTATGCCAGAGAGAAGTCAACAACCAGTAGCTATTATCAACATTATTCTAATTTATAGAATGATAATAATAATAAAAATAATATTTCAGGTTCTTCTATAGGGTTTAGCAACTTAGTTAGGAGATGCAAAATTTAAACTATCACAGTGTTCATGTGAAATTTGAATTTATTTTAGCACAAACAGAATCATGATCTGATGGAATATGTGATATTCGTAAAAATATAATTCTGTAACACCGACATTGTATTTTCACAACTTTGTCAGTCATAAAAACAATGGGTTTTTTTTAGGTCATTGTTTTGTTCATTCCTGTATTTCTTATTTAAAATGATAAGTAAACTTACACTGAAAAATATGAATGTTGATAGCCTGGGTTGCCTGATTCTAGATTTATTAAATTATACAGAATTTCTAGGGAATAAAGCAACAATGATAAAATGGCAAAAACTTAAATTATTTGTTAGTTGCTTGATATTTTTAATCCTCCTTCCAATTTCATATGCTACTAGATATAACAAATCAATGTTAATGTCTTTTTATACAATTGATATTTTCCATTAACATGTATAACACAATAAATCTCTGAAAATGTTCTTTACCACTTTTGACAGATACTTTTTCCTCTCTTTTAACATATAGCCTTATAAAAGAAATGTGGAAGAAATATAATCCTGTAAAAATAATAATCCTATTATTCATGTAAACCAAAAGGTACTAAAATTACTCAAAAGATCTCTAAATTAGGAGTCAGCTCTCCTTCTGATGGGGCCATATTTTCAGGTTAAAATAATAATTGCTGATACAAGCAATAATTAGTTATGAATAATGTTGAAACTAGCTTTTTAACATAAAGATTAATATTTGAACTACTGAAACAGCAATCATATTTAGAGAGCCTCTTCTCTGGGGAATGTATAAAAAAATCCTTCCTGAGTTTGAGCCCAAGTTACTGTTCTTCTATCCAGACACCTTATTACAGAATCATAAAGAATAAAAACATCAAAAGATCAGTGTGTCCATTCTAGGGTGAAATGATGACCATTCACTTCACTCTCCTTATTAACTTTCTCAAATCAGATCAAATGTGCTGTAATCTGAGAACACATAAATCACCTTAAATGGAGTATGTAAAAATCATCTTAAAGGGATCTATGATTCTCCTTTCACATTGTCTGCTGTTTTTCTAACCCTACAAATCATATATAAAGAAGGAGAAAAAAATCAAATCTCTCTCTCTCTCTTTCTCTCTCTCTCTCTCCCTCCCTCCCTCCCTCCCTCCCTCTCCCTCTCCCTCTCCCTCTCTCTGTCTCTTTTCCACCCTTCTCTCTGTCTCTGTCTCTGTCTCTGTCTCTGTCTCTATCTCTGTCTCTGTCTCTGTCTCTGTCTCTCTCTCTCTGTCTGTCTGTCTCTCTCTCTCTCTCTCTGACGCGCACACAAATGCCTCTCAGTTGTTTAGTTAAATGGGAAATTTGATTTTGTAGGATTTGGGGGAGGGATGCTGTCTAAGTTTACAACTTTGTTTAAAAAATTCTAGACTTCCGGTTTGCTGTTTGTCGCCGCCAGACGTTCTTTCGGGATCGTCAACCCCACTGCCTGTAAAGAGCCGCCTTCACAACGGAATGGCGGCTCGAACAAACTCCGTTTCCATGAGGAAACGGAGATAGAGCCGGCTGGGGTGGGTAGAACTCTCTGCATAATCCCAAAAGTTTTTCTTTTACTTTTGGGACGGAGCGGAAGAGACTCCCCATATCTCCAGCCGATGCTCCGGGCTTTGGGAGACCTCTGCTACATGCAGAGCTAGGTGGCAAAAGCAAGCCTGCAAATTTAACAAATTAATTAAAGAAGACGTGAGCTGGACCTGCAATCCTGAAGCGCAAGTATTTTACTTATTTTATAAAAGCTATTTAAGCTACTTAAGAAAGAAAAAGGAAAAAAGATTTTTAAAATGGCGACTGCCGCGGCTTGAAGAGAGGCTGAAAGGGAAAGTCCTTCTGTTTTCCATTATTACAAAGTAGCGGAATAAATACCTTTGTCTACAATTGAAGACAAAACTTTACTCTCTTGTTTCTCTCTTTTTTTTTTTCTCTTCTCCTGGAGATCTGATATTGATCTTGGTTGGAAAGAAGCTTTTTTTTTTCTTTTCTAATAAAGCTTGTCTGGGCGGAAATATGGCATTGAGACTTATAAAGTCAGACAAAAAGTCAGCGGGGGGGGGATTCCCCCATTAACAAATTACATGAACAAGTTCTAACTCTCCAGTCTCAGAAACCTGATTTTAATATAATAGAATTTCTCTTAGAGGAGATTGTAAGAAGGGATGAGATTGTGAATCAGCATCTTGAAAAATTTAAGCAGGAAATTAAAGAATTGGTGAAATCTAAGTTTGACTTTTTGGAGCGAAAGATTTTAAAAATGTCTAACGGTTTATCAGAATTTATGATTCAGTTGGATGTAAATACTAAGTTATTAGAGTCTAAAATGGAAGAAACTGAGGATAATTTGGACAATAGAATTCAAAAAATTGAAAAGGATTTGACAAATACTCAAGATAATAGTCCAGAAGAAAAACCTAAAATGGAGGTTGATCAAAAGACTGGTAATGTAGAAAATGTGCAACAGAGGATTGAAAGAGAAGTTTTAATGATGCAACATAATTTTACTGAATATGCGATAAGACTGAGAGGTTTGCAGGAAAATAACAGAGATGATTTAAGGAAAATATCTTCTGAAATTCTGGCTGGGATTTTAAAGGTTCAAACTGACGAAGTGTTTTGTAGGATTGATAGAGTTTATAGAATAAACTCCTGGTTTGCAAAGCAAAGGCAACTGCCTAGAGATGTGGTGATCTATTTTACAGATAAAGAAATTAGGAATAATATTGTGCAAAATTCCTTCAATTCTACTTTGCAATTGTATGGAAGAAAGATTTGGATTTTCAAAGAGCTCCCGCCTAAGATGTTAATGGAAAGGAAGAAATTTGGTTTTCTGGTGACTGAGTTAAAAAAAAGAAATATCCTATTTAGGTGGGATGTCCCAGTTGGTATAATATTGAGACATCAAGGAGAAAGATATCAACTAAATACTGTTGAAAAAGCGGAAGAATTTTATCAAAAAATTTTGAAAATGAACTTAACATCTTTAGGCACAATACAGGATAAGCAAAAGGAGTTGGAAATAAAGGAAAAATATCAAATTACAGAGGTTGAGGTAGATAAATTGTCTTTGGATTCTTTAGATACCCCAGCTGGATTGTTTACAAATATGAGAGAAGTGGTATCTGACTCTAACGTGATGATTCATCAAGTCAAAGACAAGTATGGAAACCAATCAGCTGACATACAAGTGGCGAAAAAGAAATATGAGATACAAAAACAAAACCAACAAGATCAATTTATAAAGCAGAATGAAAACCGATCAGTTGATATACAACTTGTAGAAAGGAAATCAGGAAACCCACAAAAGAAAAAAGAAAAAAAGAAATAGGTCTCATAAAAATAGTAATTTCTAAACCAAGCAACAGTGAAGCCAGTGATTTTAAAAAATGAATGAATATGTGAAAAGATAGTGGAGGTGAAGTATTGGTTAATATTATCCTGAGGACAGTGACAGATCTCTGCAATGCCGTAATTTTGGGATGTGAAAAGAGCCTTACATTGCTGGACTTGAATTATCTACTTTGGATTCCTTTCATGTATTGATAAATATATTATAACTATCCTGAGCTACAAGGCAAGAGAGCTACGCTGGGGCATGCAGAAGATCTGGTTGTTACCCACTAGGATGATGGGAATTAATAATCCCGATGAAAGCCACAATTATAACTATATGGAATATAATCATAATGTCACTCAGGTGGTTGTTTTTACTTTTATATATATATGAGGATATTCATTACTGATGGGGGCAGATGATGATTGAAGATTTTGAACAAACTGTTGCACCAGGATGCTATGTTACCCCATTATGGATGATGGATTTAACAATCCAGTGGAAAGACATCAAAGAAGATATTATATGGATTATAAATCTAAAGTCATCGTCTTTTTTCTTTTTATATAATGGAATGTATGTATGTATATATATATATATATATATATATATACACATACATATATATATATATATATATATATATATATATATATATATATATATATATATATATATATATTAGCAGAGTGGGCAGTGGATTAAAGATATTTAGAATTGTAGTGCATGGTAATTTTGTAGGAAACTGGGTGGAAATAGGTTAGTTTATTGACTGATTAGTTTAAATAAAGGGATGTTTAAGTGAGATATCTAGGGGAGTGGAGGAAATGGATAGAGTTGAATAAATGTTGAATTAGGATGTAGGGGGAAGGCTGCTTTGAAATGTTATATTAATATATACAAAAGATTAAATGTTAAAGTAGGATTTATTATATTCAATTCAATTTATTTATTGATTAGCCCTTTGGGCCATATCAAGTGCAGAATTACAAAGACAAATCATTACAAAGGTTTGATAAAACAAATTAAGTAAGATTGGAATAATTTGCAATTAAAATACAATTAGAATAAAATACGATCTAAAATAAAATCGGGATAAAATACAATAATTTAAAATACCATTTAAATATAATTAAATTTATATTATAATGTCGCCCCTGCATCTACCCAATCAGTGTTAACTTCTATTAAAATTACATTGTTAGATCAAGTGATCATTCTTACAATCTACCGCATTTTGCTGCACCAACTTTGTCCTCCTTCCCATCAACTTTACCACAAATTTAGCAATCCATTTTACCAACTGCAAGTTGGAACCTAAGAAACAATATTGCAAAAAGTGCTCTTTAGGCTTAGGAGTGCTGGTATAAAAGATCCGGCCCAGTTGATGTTCCCTCAGGTCTGAATATAGGGGGCAATCAAAAATTACGTGGGACGTTGTTTTGACTTCCCCCGTCCCACATAGACAGACCCTTTCCCTTACAGGAATACCCTTATATCTACCCCAGAGCATATTTGTTCCAAGTTGGTCCAACCTCAGTTTTGTAAAGAATCTTCTCAGGACGGGAAACAAAGGCACAGCTAAATATTTTTCTATTTTGAAAATTTGTTTATTGGCTGATAACCAGGGGCAAACTTTTACTGCTGTCACCTGTGCAATATCCGATTGGGCACTTATGTCCTTAAATCTCTGTGCAATCCAATTTCGGATCTGCCTATAGTCGTATTGCTGCCAATTTAAGGGGATACCAGAGCTAGATACCTGCTTCAGAACTCTTGATAACCAGTTATTTTTATTACTTGAGATAATCTGCTCCATTAGTGCTAATTTTGGTAACCTTCCTTCCTCCATCTCGATTATTCTCAACCAATAATAAACAGTCTTCAACAAGGCCCTAGTGCCAGTCGCATGGACTCCTGTTTCTGCCCTTACTACACATGCTGGGGTTCCGGGGGACACTGCCAAAATTCTCCTCAGGAACTTATTTTGAGGGGTTTCCAGCCCAGGCAGCTTAACTGACCCCCATATTTCTGCCCCATAGGTAAGTACTGGTTCGATTTTCGCCTGGAAGACCTTTAGCACTGGGATTAATGAAGATGGAGTTTTCTCTAAAATAAGTTTGTTTAATTGAGCCATCCGAGCCATGGCCTTCCGAGCTCCGGCTTTTACCTGCTTATTCCATTTGCCATTTGTCTGAAATACTAGCCCTAAATAGGTAAATGACTGAACTTGTTCTATTCTTCTGTCATTTAAAACCCATCTCCTTATATTTTGTTGACTGCTAAATATCATTACCTTTGATTTCTCTATATTAATTGTCAGGCGATTTTTTATACAATATGCTGCCAACCTCCCAAGTGACCTTCGTAGCCCCACCTGTGAGGCCGACAACAAAATTATATCATCAGCATATAACAAGCAATTGACCTGTCTTGTTCCTATACTAGGCCCATGGAGTGATGTATCTTCCAGACATTTTGGGAGGTCATTTAAATATAAGTTAAAAAGTGTTGGGGCTAAAATGCAACCTTGTCTGACGCCCTTTTTTAATGGGATTGCATTTGTTACCGATCCTGACCTATTCACTCGAACTCTTACTTGGGTTTCCGTGTATAACAGTCGAATTAAATATAACAATTTCTTTTCTATTCCCATAGCCTCTAATTTATCCCATAAATTTTTTCTATCAATTGTATCAAAGGCTGCCTTCAAATCTATGAATGCCACATACAGAGGTTTTTTCCAAGACTTAAACTTTGTTATTAGATGGTCCAGCACAAAACAATTATCCATAGTAGATCTTCCGCTCCTGAAACCTGACTGCTCTTCAGCTAAGATGTTATTTCTCATTATCCAGTCCTCTAATTTATGAAGCAAGTGCTTAGCATAAATTTTTGCTGAAATATCAATTAGACTAATTAATCAAAAATTATCAGGATTATCTCTAGAACCTTTTTTATGTAAGGGGATAATTATTGATGAACTCCAACTAGCAGGAATTTGCCCTGTTCTATTGATAAAAGTAAAGAGACCCGCCAGGACGGGCGCCCACCAGGCTATGTTATCTTTAAATAACGATGCCGGGAGCGCATCCTGTCCTGGAGCTTTGTTTGTCTTCAGGGAGGAGATTAAACTCCTCACCTCCGTGATTGACACTTCTTCCCACTGGGGTAAGGCTTCATATTCCTGTATCAAGCTCGGAAAGGATATAAGCTCATCAGAGTTTTTCACTGCTGCTGGCGTGGCCAAATGCTTCTCCCATCTTTCTGCACTAATGTTTGGGTCACTTATTGGTTTTCTATCTCTAATAATTTTTTTTTATTGAAAAAGTTTTCAAATACAAGTTTTTCCCCCCTTTTCCCCCCCCTCTTCCCTAACCCCCCCTCACCACCCATCCCCCCCTGTGACTTCTTCACAACAATAGGCTATTTCATAACTAATTACATACATAATATCTTTCCTTTCCCTTACTCCCTCCTCAGAATACTGACCCTTAGCATATTATTCTTATAACTCTCATTTTTACGATAATCTGCCCTTTTTCTCCTCCCCTAAACTTATAGTGTATTATTACAATTTAACATTTAATCTTTTATATATATTAATATAACATTTTAAAGCGGCCTTCTCCCTACATCCAAATTTAACATTTATTCAGTTCTATCCAATCCCTCCACTCCCCTAAATATATGACTTAAGGATCCTTTTTCTTAGACTAATCAATCAGTAAACTAACCTATTTCAACCCTTCAATTCCTACAAAATCATGCAATACAATTCTAAATATAACCCACTGCCCACTTTACTAAGATATATACATATCTATATATGCATTCCATTTTGTAAAAAAAAAAAAAAAAGACAATAACTTTAAATTTATAATCCATATAATATCTTCTTTGGTGTCTTTCCACTGGATTGTTAAATCCATCACCCATAATAGGGTAAAATAACATGCTGGTGCAACAGTTTGTTCAAAATCTTCAATCATCTTCTGCCCCCATCAGTAGTAGATATCCTCGTATATATATAAAAGTAAAAACAACCACCCGAGTGACATTATAATTATATCCATATAGTTATAGTTGTGGTATTCATCAGGATTGTTGATTCCCATCATCCTAATGGGTAACAACCAGATCTTCTGCATGGCCCAGCGTGACTCTCTTGCCTTGTAGCTCAAAATAATTATAATATATTTACCAGTGAAAGAAATCCAGAGTAGATAATTCAAATCCAACAAGGTAAGGCTCTTTTCACATCCCAAAATCACGGCATTACAGAGATCTGCCACAATCCTCAGGATAGTATTAAACAATTGTTCGCCTCCACTATCTTTTCAGATATTCATTCATTTTTTAAAGTCCCTGGCTTCACTGTTGCTTGGTTTAGAAACTGCTATTTCTATGAGATCTATTTCTTTTCTTTTTCTTTTGCGGGTTGAATTTCCATCCTCGTTTCGTGCCTACCAATTGTGTATCGGCTGGTCGATTTTCATTCTGCTTTATGAGTTGGTCTTGTTGGGTTAATTTTATCATCTCATCTTTCTTCTCCATCACTTATATATCAACTGGTTGATTTGCGCACTTGTCTGTGACTTGATGGTTCATCACATTGGAGTCGGATGACACTGCTCTCTTATTTATAGACAGTCCAGCTGGGGTATCCAGGGAGTCCAAAGACAATTTATCCACCACAGCCTCTGTAGTTTGATATTTTCCCTTTATTTCCAACTCCTTTTGCTTATCCTGTATTGTGCCTAAAGATGTTAAGTTCATTTTTAAAATCTTCCGCTTTTTCAACAGTGTTCAGTTGATATCTTACTCCTTGGTGTCTCAATATTAAACCAACTGGGGCATCCCACCTAAATAGGATATTTCTTTTTTTTAACTCAGTCACTAGAAAGCCAAATTTCTTCCTCTCCATTAGCATCTTAGTCGGGAGCTCCCTAAAAATCCAAATCTTTCTTCCATGAAATTGCAAAGTAGAATTAAAAGAGTTCTGCACAATATTATTCCTAATTTCTTTATCTGTAAAATAGATCACCACATCTCTAGGCAATTGCCTTTGCTTTGCCAACCAGGAGTTTATTCTATAAATTCTATCAATCCTGCAATACACTTCATCAGGTTGAACCTTTAAAATCCCAGCCAGAATTTCAGAAGATATTTTCCTTAAGTCATCTCTATTATTTTCCTGCAGACCTTTCAGTCTAATTGCATATTCTGTAAAATTATATTGAATCATTAAAACTTCTCTTTCAATCCTCTGTTGCACATTTTCTTCATTACCAGTCTTTTGGTCAACCTCCATTTTAGGTTTGTCTTCTGAGCTATTATCCTGAATGTTTACCAAATCCTTTTTAATTTTTTGAATCTTGTCATCCAAATTCTCCTCAGTTTCCTTCATTTTAGACTCTAATAATTTAGTCTTTGCATCCACCCGAATCAGAAAGTCTGATAAACCATTAGCTGTATTTAAAATCTTTTGATTCAAAAAGTCAAACTTTGATTTCACCAATTCACCAATTTCTTTAATTTCCTGCTTAAATTTTTCGAGTTGCTGGTTCACAATCTCATCCTTTCTTACAATCTCTTCAAGAAGAAATTCTATTATATTAAAATCAGGTTTCTGACACTGGAGAGTTACAACTTGCTGATGTAATTTATTAATGGGGGAAATTCCCCCCCCCCCGTTTGTCTAGCTGTGTGAGTCCCGATGCCATTTCCCACACAGACAAGATTTAGTGGAAAAGAGAGAGAAAAAAAAAGGCTTGTTTCCAACCAAGATCAATATCAGATCCCCAGGAAAAAAAAGCAAAAAAAAAAAAGCAAGAGTGAGAGTGAGGTTTTGCCTCAATTACGGCCAGAAGTATTCATTCCGCTACTTTGTAATAGAAAACGGAAGGACTTTCCCTTTCAGCCTCTCTTCAAGCCGCAGCAGTCGCAGCAGCAATCGCCATTTTAAAAATCTTTTTTCCTTTCACTTCTTAGACAACTTCAATAACTTTTCTAAAATAAGAAGAATACTTGCGCTTCAGGATCAGAGGTCCAGCTCACGTCTTCTTTAATTAAGTTAACAAATTTACAGGCTTGCTTTTGCCCCCTAGCTCTGCGTGTAGCAGAGATCTCCCAGAGCCCGGAGCATCGGCTGGGGATATGGGGAGTCTCTTCCACTCCGTCCCAAAAGTAAAAAAAAAACTTTTGGGATTAGGCAGAGGACTCAACCCACCCCAGCCTGCTCTATCTCCGTTTCCTCATGGAAACGGAGTTTTTTCGAGCTGCCATTCTGCTATAAAGGCGGCTCTTTACAGGCAGTGGGTGCAACGATCCCAAAGGAGCGTCCAGCGGGGACCTATCTCTAATAATTTTTGAGACCTCCAACCAGAATAGTGTGGGTGAGGCGATTTATTATATAGTTTTAAAATGAAAGGTTGTTTTGAAATGTTGTAATAATAATATTATGCTAGATTAGATGTTATCATACAATGTTATAGCAGAATGTTTGTTTTTTTTTGAAATGTATGGTAAATGGGGGAAATAATAATATTAATAATATTTTTCGTAAGTAAGGGTCAGTATTTAGAGGAGGGAGTAAGGGAATGGTAAAATATTATGTAATTAGTTATGAATTAGGTTTTTGTTGTGAAGAAGTCACAGGGGGGGATGGGTGGTGAGGGGGGGTTAGGGAGGAGGTGGGGAGAAAAAAAGGGGGAAAAATTTGTATTTGAAAACTTTTTCAATAAAAAAAAATTCTACAAAAACTTCAACCTTTTTTTTGTTTGTTTGTTAAAAGCCAACTACTTGTTGGTGACTCACTTAAGGTACATTATGATCTTGATATAGAAAGCAGCAAATCAACTTCACTTGTTTGAATCACATCCTCATAACTTCTTTAAGAAAATAGAGACATATTTATTTGTACCTGTACCGTGGTGACGCAGTGGTTAGAATGCAATATTTCAGGCTAAATCTGCTTATTGCTGGCTACCAGTGGTTTGGTAGTTCAATTCTCACCGGCTCAAGATTGACTCAGCCTTCTATCCTACTCAGGGGTGGGTTCTACTTACCTTTACTACCAGTTCGCAATGGGAGTGCATGCAGAAGCTTCTGCACATGCACAGATTGTACCTTATGCTGTCCGGGTGGGTGGGCGGAGCCTCCCACTGCTTTTACTACCAGTTCTCAAGAACCGGACAGAACTGGGAGCAACCCATCACTGATCCTACTGAAGTTTGTAAAATGAGGATCCAGACTGTTGAGGGCAATATGCAAATAATGCATACATTGTATAAACTGCCCAGAGAGTGCTGCAAAGAGCGATAGGGCAGTATATAATCCTAAATGTTATTGCTATTTCTATTTGATTATTATATTATAAATTTCCATGGGTCTTTTAATTGGCTAGAAATCTGATGAATGAATGAAAGAAAGGAAGGAAGGAAGGAAGGAAGGAAGGAAGGAAGGAAGGAAGGAAGGAAGAAAGAAAGAAAGAAAAAGAAAGAAAGAAAGAAAGAAAGAAAGAAAGAAAGAAAGACAAATGTAAACACAATCTAAAGCTTGAGTAGACCTTCTTGGAATATCAAACCAAAATAATGACTAAGACCATTTTGCCTTGCTTCCAGTCTGAAGGAATAAATATATAAAAGTATGTCCACAAAAAAAGAAAAGAAAAAAAAAGTCAGATATATTTCTTGACAGAATAATCAACACTCTTCCCCAGAGCTGCAACTTTCTCATTTTCCAGTCACTGAGAATTCAAAGATTGAATTCAAAGATCTGTTTTCTGGGCAATAGTAAGAATTCTGGGATTCATCTTTCCTTGCTAGCATTTATAGGGATTGCATAGATCACAATCCTATAGCACTTTTACCTCCTGATTTAATATGATGTGATGTGATGACTATTGTACTAGTCAAAGTAAGCTGCCTCACATCACATCAGATTGTCAGTTCATTTACTGGTAGTTCAGAACTGTCTATGTCACATTAACTGTTCTTCATGGTTTCAGACAGCCATCTATCTCAACTCTACCTAAAAATGCTGAGGATTAAACTAGAAGATTATTTGCATACAAATATTAAACTCAGCTACAGCAATAGCTGAAGCTGATTAAAGTTCTGAGAGCACTACTAAACCACAGCTTTTTCATATTTTAATGGATATAGAATGGTTGCTGAATTTGATATGGTGGGTTAATCTTTAATTTGATTTCTTTTTAGACACAGTAAAACATCCAGTACATCATTCTTGAACTAACAGTCTACATAATGTTTCTGCAACTTTATAAACATCTTTGCTGCATTAGATTGGATATATTTTATTTAATATTGCAAGTTCTACTTGAACTGATAGGAAAATAACTTCTTTCACAGGTGTAATGTTAGGCTTGGTGTTCCCATTAATTTATGCCCTCCCAGCATTCAGACATAACATTTGGTTCCTACTATCTTTTAATGCTGCTCTTTGGATTAATTATAGATTTTAATTGATGTGGGAACATTGTTTGAAGAAGCATTTTAGTGCAGTCTAAGATGTAGAGAAATTGTTGAAGTTGACTGATCCCAGTCCTTTGAATAGTCAGAGGCAGGGATTGAAAACAAACAAACCCTTCAAGCCACAGCAGTCCAAACCAAGACCTCAAAAAGCACTCAAAATAAAATTCCTAATCAAGGAAGTAAATATATCTAATGTAGGAGTAGCAGTTGTGGGTTTGTTCTTATTCTCACCCCAATAGGCCTTCCAGCCTCAACCTTTTTAGCTGACTAATCTCTGGCCCCTTCCTACCCCCTGAGTCAGACTTTCTAGCATGAGAAAACAGCTATTTTCTCTGCATGAGCAATGAGCTGAGTCCCAAACAGACAGAAGGATGGGGAAGTTTGTTTATACAAACCTTGTAAGGGCAATCTAGATGTCCTTTTTCTCTAAGGTTCTCTTTGTAGTCCTTTGGCATCTTCCTCAACCTGTTTCTCCAACCTCAACGTCTGTTCTTTCTTCAAACAAGGCTTCATGCTTACAGACTAGGAGTACTGCAGGCACTCATAGTCTGGAGGTGTATCTTACTCACAAAGAGGCAGTTGTTTTCCCTGCATCACACACACACACACACACACACACACACACACACACGTGTATGTGTGTTTTTTGAAAGCTTCAGACTATAAAGCTGAAACCATCACCAAAAGCAATTCTTTCTTTAGAATTTTTGTGGCTATCACCTTCTTTTTTGTATAACTATGATTGCTTATTCACTTAATAAAAACAGCTTTCATTAGAACATCAGGAGTCAAATTTTGATAGCTAATTCAATGTTATTGGCTGCTGCTTTATTGCTGGACTGTGCTGCTGTCAGTTGATCTTTATTTTCAATGTTCCAAAACAATTTCCAAACCGGTCTCACAATCCTTCTCTCTCTTCCCCACCCAGCAGCATCAATTTATGTGACTACTGGTAAGGCGAGGCAAAGCACAAAAGGAAGGACCTGCACACATATTTCCCAGCTCATGGCACCACCACCCATGCATGCTGCCCTGACCCACGCCATCCTCTGCAACCCTTTCCTAACCCATGCACCACCTTTTGCACATTTTCCTGACTGGGGGCTGTTCCCTGCATACCTTCTTTGACCCACATAGCACTTTTTCATGTCCCAGTATATGCACACACATAGCACGAGTGGAGTAAGTATGTTTATTTCACACAACCAACTCTGTGATCATTCCCCAGGTCCCAACTTCATGTGAGCAGTCTTTTTAAAGTCCGTTCCAAATGCCATGGATGTAATACAGGCAATGGGAACAAGCCAGGCCAGTCTTTTCTGTGCCTAATGTACAAGAGTCAACAAGATGACAGCACCAGAATGCTCAGGGTTAAAAGCAATGCTCATGGCTAAGGCAAATATGATTTCCATGAGTTCAAGGGAATATAAAAACAATATGACTCCAGCAGGTTCCAGACATGATGAAAGCAACATGGTTTCAATTAGTTGAAAGCAACAAAAGAAACTTGGCTTCATTGGGTTCAAAGCACTGGCAACATGATTCCAGCATGTTCCAGGCATGAAGAAGACAGTTTGGCATCAAGGAGCACAATGGAGGTGACTTAACTTCAATGGGTTCAAAGCACAACAACAATGACACAACTTTAGCAGGCTCAAAGTATGATGAAGGTAGCTTGGCATCAGTTAGTTCAAGGCACCACAAGGCACCACAATGGTAACACAGTCTCAATGAGTTCAAATCAAGAGTATTCATGGATGGATGGATTACAAACTGTTGTCTCCAATTGTCCCAACACTGAAGTAAATAGGTGTTGACTGTTGTGCCTCATTAGGAGGTATGAGGCTGCCTCTTTGCAAGTAGCCTTGCCAACCTCTGTTGTATCTCCCTCCTCTCAGCTCTTCACAACCCTGGATTGCATGGGAGTGGCAATTCTTCCTCTTGCCTTATGGCCAGCTGCAGCTGTGCTTCTTTGTATCACACAGCTGGTTATTTATGCTAACTGGACGACCAGCTGTTTGTACAACAGCTCTCTCCCAGATTTTCCTTGGCATGGCCTCACCTCCATCATCCAAACCTGCCACAGAATCTTCCATGTTCTCCTGGTGCTTTCCATAGTCAGATATCCTGAGATCCTATTCTCCCCCCCCCCCCATCACAGCCCTATCCATCCTTCCTCACCCACAGAGCCCCATGTGAACCTACTTTAACTGAACACTCTTGCACACCCCATGCACCCTCTCCAATCCATAGTGCACACTTTTCCCAACTCATGTGGCACCTCTTGTGCACTCTCAAACATTCCAGGCACCCTTTCCAAACAACGCTACTGTCCTGACCAGCACAGCATCTCTCACACGTTTCTGTGATATTATGCATTCTTCTTGACCAACACCATAGGATGGATGGATGGATGGATGGATGGATGGATGGATGGATGGATGGAAGGAAGGAAATTAATGATGCTCCCTGCCTTTTTCCTACTATGAAAATCAATGGGGAAACCAGTAGACAATTGGAAATTACTCCCACCAACACTGCTGTTTTGATTGCTCATAGTCATTCTGTTTCTTTGCTTAGGTAAGGAAATATCTCTGAAATGATGCAATGGGGTTGTCTACTTAAAAATGAAAATGAATGCTTGTTAGAATTTTAGGGCTGTATCTTCAGATTCCATTCCAAAATGATGCTTTGAAACACACAAGAACAATCCAACAGCATGTGTCTGTACTGTTTTAGACTATTAACACCTTTTCCCAGGAATGGGAGTTCTGTGCTTTTTGAAGCACCTTATTTGAATGACTTCCAAAACACTGCACTGTTACACTGGTTTAATAACTATAGACTATGTAATTTCTTATTTTCTTGTATAAAACGTGGAGAGCATGAGCCATTAATTTAATGGATCCAGTGTTAGCCACAATCACAGGAAGTAAATCATAATTCCTGAATCAGGAATGCTGAAAGAAATGAGCATTAAAACATCTGATTCCCCTTGGATATTCTTGTTTTCCTTCAATGATTCTATGTCCATAACAGAGTTGGAAACATTACTGAAAACCTACCGTATTTTTTGGAGTATAAAACACACCTTTTTCCCCCCTAAAAGGGGGTGAAAATTTAGGTGTCTCTTATACACCATATGCAGCCCCGCCCACCCACTGGCCCCCACCCTTTGGCCTCTGCCTCCCAGCAGTTACCTCCTTGCAGCAAACAGCAAGAAGAAACAGCTCCTTTCAGCTTCAGCACAGGCTAATTAGCACAAGTTGTTTGGCTTGGCCTTCCGACTCTCAACTGTTTTGCTCTCAGCTGTTTTGCGGGGGCCTCTGCTGTTTGGAAGAAAATTGCTAGAGCAGATTTTTTTCCCCCTTGGGCTAATGAAGCTATGCTGAAAACGAAAATGAAAGTAAAGCAGGCTATTTGCTGTTTGCTGCAACGAGGCAAAATTGCTCAGAGGCAGAGGGAGATTTCTTTTTCTTCTTTTCCTCACCAAAAAAGGTAGGTGTGTCTTATAGTCCGGTGCGTCTTATACTCTGAAAAATACAGTAAGTTAAATTGTAGGTAGATATGATACTGATCAAATTTCTTAAATTTGGGGTATAAGACTGAGAATCATACCTGAACACAATATATAGCATAATATGAGCCACATTGCAATGACTAATAAGGGCAATTAAATGTAAGTGGACGTTTCATTAAAAGAATTAAATACAATCAGTACAAGAGGTCCATAAAGGCAGCGTGCATAAGCGCATCAGCGTGCCTACCATCCCTGTCTTACTGTCCCCATTTATTTGTATTTACTTCCTTTGTTTATATTTATGTTCATACCTATACTTGTTATTTGTACATGTTTGACAAACAAACAAACAAGCAAAGCACTCCCCAAATGTTTGATCCATAATTAGAATTTTGGAACTTTGGGTTCGGAGTCATGCAACTGGGATGAGGACTTGATTTGTGCATGTTTGCCTTAAACTTTACAAGTGAAAGTCATATTAACACCAACAAAAAGTCTGTTTCCAGAAGAGTATTTTTCTACCATATAAGCATCAGATAATCTAACAAGGATCAGAGGATATCACAGATCTTGCTGAGCCAAAATATGCCCTTCAAAGCCACAGGGCTGAATGATGTAAGTCTTTCACAGCACGCTTCCTCATCAGTCACAGCAGGTTCAAAAAGCAGCCACATTTTGGCTCAATGGCGTGAGTGCTTCTGATCACATTACACAAAGCAAGCCGCCTGCATTACTCTTCTCATCTCTGAACATGCAGGGATGATTTGAATTGGCAGACTTGTGTTGGTAGGATTGCGCTTTTTAATCCTCAGCAGTCCATCTTTGAATGGATTAAAAATAGAACCCAGATGTTGATCTAATGGGGACCATGATAAATACCAATTGAATGTTGCTTGGATAAGTATTTTCACAATGGCTTTGAGGTCTCTTCTGTCTTGATCTTCTAATGCCCAGTGCATATGCAACTTTCTCAAAGGCTTGATATTTGTAGACCAGCCACTGAGCACGTATAACATAGTAGTTTACATGTGATGCAGCACCCTTGAGGCTGTAGGCTTGAATTTCTAAAATAGTATAAATAGGAAGGTGTCAGGCAGAGAAATAATTCTATCTTTTGTGATCTTCTAAATATAATTTACTTTAGAATCTTTTTTTTCCCAAAGAAAATAGATGAAAAGTAGTGTTCTTAAGGTGATAGTGCTCTTGTATTTATTGAGTTATGAGATGACTGAGCTTCTTATTGTGGAATGATGTTTTCAACGTTCTACACCTTCCCTAGAGTCCCATGCATCAACTGAATGCCAAGGAAGAATATTATGAGAGAAGTCCTCCTGTTGGGCTTTTTCGATATGGGGGCTATTGCCAGAGCTAAAGGGAAGCTTTGTGTCAGCACTTCAAGCTGCATTTACTCTAGTGCTGACATAAGAAGGAGAAGCGGAGGCATCTGGAAAGGGACGTTTGACTTTTCACCTACTTATTTTCCCTGGAGGTAATATCCCCTAGGAGATGGGATGGGAGGGGGGAAATTCCTTTGAGCTGGAGCAGTAGAATAGGGGTAGAATGACTTGGAAGATGGCCAATGAGGGCAGGGGAGTGGGGAACAGAAAGGGAGGATTTTGGGTCTGGAAGTCAGTGTTGGCTTCGATGGAGTCGGATTTAGATATGTTGTGCTTAATAAATAGGAGTTTTCCTTCAAAGACTTTGTTTGAAATGCAATTTATTTGAGACGACCTCGAAACCTGACACTTTGCTCTTGTGGAATTGTTCTTCTTTACTGCTTTTCCTAGGAAAGTCCAAAGAAATTATCCATCCTATTTCTCCACTAGTAAAACTGGTGAAGACTTTCAAAGACAATCGTGCCCAGCTTTTAAACAGATTATATGCATTATTCAGAAAAAAGCAAGTCCATATTTTTAGATAAAGCACCTTGTCCACGAGAGAGTGAAAATTTGGAAAGATGAAGGTAGGTGGAGAAAAAGTCAGCATTGGTTCTGTGGTGGTGATGCTGTCAATGGTATCATCATCCATCATCCATAATAGATGACAATATAACTGGCATTGTACTGCATAGAGCACCATTATCTCCACTCTACTCCACAAAGCTAATCTATATTAAAACAATCAATAGCCTTCTGCTATTAACTGGGCCACGTATAAACACACAGATTATTGCAAAGACTATGTACAAAGCTCCCATTAAAGCTGTGTAATGGATGCCTCTTCTCCATTGAAGAGCATCATGCTGAGACTTTCTCTGGCACTTCTCTGTGTATGTAGATGACTCTTCTCTTTCTTGGAAATGTTGGATACAAATAACTTTGTCAGGAAAGATCACAGGGCATCTGTAATAATGATGCTTAAAATTCAGAAAAAGGATGAAAACCCAATGAAATTAAAAATAAATAAAAAAATAGTATCGGCAATAACTGAAGATGATAAATTGTATAGTTTGATCCTGTGCATTCTAAGATCATGGGAGAGAAATGTTTTCTTATTTCATGTTTGATTCTGAGAATTCAACCAATAGTGAAACTGTTGTGCGAGTTCTGGAATCCTATCAAATATAACTTGGTTTGGATGTGCCTAAGGCGACTCTGTCTTTTGAACGTCCCTATGATTCTTTAGAAGGCCAGATCCTGAAGATGAACTCAAATACTTTGGCCACCTAATGAGAAGGAAGGATTCACTGGAGAAGAGACTAATGCTGGGAACGACTGAGGGCAAAAGAAGAATGGGACAACAGAGAATGAGGTGGCTGGTGTTGTAGCTCCATTACCTGAGCCTGTGTCATCAGCAGGAGAGGACTCCAAGAGTGAAGGAGAGGAGTTGGCAAGGCCTCCCTCTCCAGGACCCTCCTCTCTGGCAATGCCTTCAGTGTCTGCTGAAGAGATAGGGCCGGGGCCAAGCACGTCCACGCAGCTTCAGATGGACAGTGATGAGGGTAATAAGTCTTGGCTGGACCCACGCCAGCATCGCAGAGATAAGCGCGTGCAACAGAAGAAAGGGCGTGCCCGAGATTAGGCTGAGTCACTGGACCACACCCCACAGGATATAAAAGGGAGTGTGGTGGCCAGTCAAACCTTGTGACAAACAAAGCTGAAAGCTTCCACGCCATTCTGCATTGCCGGACTTTTGCTTTAAGACTTTGCTGGAAGTATCTCTGGACTTGATTTAATTCCATAATTATTGAACTGCTTTCCTTTGATGTATTAGAAGTGGGGAGAAGTTATCTCTCCTCTTTGTAAATAATAAACATTTGGCAGGCAGCCACTAGGTTGTTGCCAAGTTCCGTTATCATAAGGAAAAGGATTTTGCCGGCTGGTTTGGTCTTTAACTCCTGAATGTCTGTTGGTGTGTGTGCGTGGGGTTGGGGACAGAACAGCTGGATGGCATCACTGAAGAAATAGGCGTGAGCTTAAATGGACTCTAGGGGATGGTAGAGGACAGGAAGGCCTGGAGGAACGTTGTCCATGGGGTTGCAATGGGTCAGATACGACTTCACGACTAACAACATTTGACAGCTTTTGATACCATCAATCATGGTATTTGCTGCGACACCTCAAGGAGTTGGGAGTGGAAGGCACCATTTTGTGGTGGTTCTCCTCTTACCTCTCGGGTCATATGCAAACGGTGTTGGCAGGGGGGCAGAGGTCAACCATGAGGCCCTCACTTGTGGGGTGCCCCAGGGGTCATCCTCTCACCCTTTTCAACATTTATATGAAGCCACTGGGAGAGATCATCCATGGTTTCGGGGTGAGGTATCATCAGTATGCTGATGATACCCAGCTTTTTATATCCACCCCGAATCAGCCCAGTGATGCCCTCAACGTGATGTCCCAGTGCCTGGAAGTGGTGTGGGTCTGGATGGGGAGGAACAGGCTTCAGCTCAACCCTGCCAAGACCGAGTGGCTGTGGGTACCGGCATCTCGGTCCGATAGAGAGGTTCCATTTTTGGCTATAGGGGGTGAAGTTTTGCCCCCTGTAGACAGGGCACGCAACTTGGGTGCCCTCCTGGATTCACAGTTGAGTTTAGAAGATCATATAACAGCTGTGACCAGGGGGGCATTTGCCCAGGTTCGCCTGGTGAGCCAGTTGCGCCCCTATTTGGACTGAGATGCCCTACGCACAATTACTCATGCGCTAGTCACCTTCCGTATCGACTACTGCAATTCTCTCTACTTGGGGCTGCCCTTGAAGACCACTCGGAAGCTTCAGCTGGTACAGAATGTGGCCGCGTGGGTTGTGATGGGAGGATCCCGATACCCCCATGTTACACCTCTCCTGCGCGACTTGCATTGGTTGCCAGTTGCCATCCGGGTGAGATTCAGGGTGCTGGTGATGACCTATAAAGCCCTACATGGCTTAGGCCCAGGATATCTGTCGGACCATCTGCAACCAGCAACAGCTTCCCATCGCCCAGTGTGTTCTCACAGGAAGGGCCTACTCAGGGTGCCATCGGCTAGACAATGTCAGCTGGTGGCCCCCAGAGGCAGAGCTTTCTCTGTGGGTGTGCCCACCCTTTGGAATCAACTCCCCCTAGGGCTCTGGTTGGCCCCTGACTTTTGCACTTTCTGCCGCGAACTAAAGACATGGCGGTTTAAATCACCCAGCCTGGACTGATGGGGTTTGATTATTTTAATGAGTTTTAACATACGTTTAATTTGTATTTTAATATGTTTTTATCTGGTTTGATTTTAATTGCTGTGAGCCGGCCTGAGTCCTAAGGAGATAGGGCGGCATACAAATCAAATTAAATAAATAAATAAACATGATTCTGAGAAATATATCAGAAGACAGCCCTCTTTATTTATGATTAATTGCTTTAACAGGCTACTTAAAATAGTGAACTGCCCCGTCATGGAAATTAAATTGTTTAATCTACCTTAAATCATAACAGAAATTTGAGACTTGATGATTTCAGGAATTGAACACTAGGGGGATCTAAAGATTCCAGGTAGAAAAGGGGGAAAGATTAAGTCTTGCCTTTTGTTTTTTGGCTAGCATTAGGACAAAAAAGACAAAACAAACAAAAAAACCAGAAAAGGGTATGCCATGTGAAATGAAGGTCTTTGGGGATTGTGGTCAGAAAATAACAGCTACAATGTCAGCAATCACATCTGCTTCTATGGGTAGATTATTTCCAAAAGATGTTAAACAGATTAGATACAAATCAAGCCCAACTCTACCTGGCTTTTTATATCAGTCAAAATTGACTAGTGCTCCCAAGCTCTACCAAGCTAGAGCATGTTAAATTGACTAATTTGCTACATGGATATACGGATAGCTTGGATGATGTATACTTCTCCTTTGGTCCAGCAGGGGATAAGTAAACATCTTCTGACTCTTCAGGTATCAATGACTTCAATTCAGTGGTGGGTTGCCCCTGTTTCGCACTGGTTCTATAGAACCGGTAGTAAAACTGTCAGGAAGCTCAGCCTACTGACCCCGACATCATCAAAATGCTTCTGTGTATGCGCAGAAGAGCGCACGTGTGTGCGAGCAAAGTGAACACGCATGTGGCTTTGTTGCAAACCGGTAGTAAAGGTATGTAGAACCCACCCCTGCTTCAATTCCATCATTCCAGATCATTGGCCACGTTACTTGTGAGTGTTGAGAGCTGGAGTTCAATACATTTTGTTGACTACAGATTTCCCAGACTCAAACACTGTTCATTTTTGGAACTCAATTTAACTGCAAAGGCAGGTAGACTGAACATTCAGAGAACAATTATGTTTGGGAGAGAGACTAATTACAGATGAACTGACTTGACTATGGTGAGAAAGAAAAAATGTTTGGATGCTCCCGGTATCCATTCAAATAGCAACAGAATTTAGGGTTATATACTGCCCCATAGTGTTTTACAGCACTCTCTGGGTAATTGACAATATAAGTATTATTTCCATATTACTGCCAACAATCTGGGTCCTCATCTTGCCAATCTTGGAAGGTTGGAAGGCTGAGTCAATTTTGAGCCCAGTCAGGATTGAACTCCAGGCTGTGGGCAGAGTTTATCTGAAATACTGTACTTTAACCACTATGTCACCAGGGCTCTTCAAAGCTAATTATTTAACAAAATTAAGTTTAACAAGTTATTTAGCAAATAAATAACTTGAAATTATTTATCTGTCCAGGTTTCTTTTTTATGCTATTGTACGTATTAGCATGATTGCAAATTAGCAGGCAAAGATGTGTTTCTGTGTTTGTATTTTCTGTATGTTCACATATGTGTATTCTGAGTTTGTAGGCATCCAAATGTCCACAGACTTCATTTAGTAAAATTTGATACTCATATGTGGTATTATCAGCATTATTATTTGTCCCACAAAACATAAGAGGGAGGGAGGGAGGGAGGGAGGGAAGGAGGGAGGGAGGAAGGAAGGAAGGAAGGAAGGAAGGAAGGAAGGAAGGAAGGAAGGAAGGAAGGAAAGAAAGAAGGAAGGAAGGAAGGAAATATACATTGGTTACTGGAATGGCTAATTTCATTATGACAGATTCACATTAATATAAATAATAACAACTTGCCCAGAGAGGAAATTCTGATAAGCAGTTGATTAAGGCCAAGGTCTTTACAGCCCGCTGATGTTAATGGCCCCCTTCAAGTAAATGGAATTGATTAGGTGAAATATTGCTCACCTTTTTTCATCAAGATAGTGCTGTTCCAAAATGTCAATTGCACTAAAAATTAATGATATCAGCTATCCAAACATCGTACCAAAGTTCACACAGGTATTAATTATCATTTCAATGCTGTGCATTTGCAAATGAGAAACAAATGACTCTAACAAGATACATGTGGTGGTTGAGGTGATGGGATATCAGTAAGTCGGGAAAATATAATTTACATGGAGATAACTTCTTTATATTTTATCTGTCTTTTTTTATTTTATACACACTGAATGCACAGAAAATTAACAGCTTCTTCTGGATGGAGAGAATGAAAAACCAAAATTTATGGACTGTAAAAACAAGCTGACCATTGCTTATTGAATTTACATTCCTCTACAAAATGGTAGAGTTAGATATGTGATAAAAATATAAACTTTTCCCTTGCTTGTATCCCTCATTCCAATCATATTATGAAGTGCATATATAAAGAAATGGGGTATTATATTATATTTCTAATGTTATTTCATTTTGTTGACTCCTGGACATATCTATAAAAGAAGGATTTTTTTAAAAAAAAGTATATTTGTAGACTCTGTTATCTGGGAAAATTTGAGCAGATTGACTCTGAGGAAGTGGACAGGATTTGAGATTTAAGTTCTTCCATCTCCTGCATGCTGGACCCATGTCCTTTTGGTTGGTTAAAACCACCTGGGAGGTGCCATGTGATTAGATCCAAGAGGTGATTAATGGCTCTATGTGGGAGGGGATGATGCTACCTACTTTGGAAGAAGTTGTGGTGTGCCTCCTCCTAAAGATGCAATCTATGGACTTAATGGTATTTGTCAAGTTTCATCCAGTTTCCAACCTCCCTTTCTTAGGGAATGTTGTTGATGGGGAGTTAGGCACTTAGGTTTGAGGAGATGGATAAAGCAGATTAACTGATTCTCAATCAGCATTTAGGCTGGGCTATAACACTGAAACAGATTGGTCATGTTTGTGGGTGACCTTCAGAGAACTTGGTAGAGGAGAAGAGCAGATTCCTCATCGCCTTTTGATACTATTGACCATGGTATCCTTTGGACCAACTTTGGAGGTTGGGAATGGGGCACACTGTTTTGCACTGGTTAGCTTCCTTTCTCTGTGATAAATTCTAGTCAATGTTTGTAGAGACGAGAGGTCAAACCATAGGCTCCTGGGGGTTCCTCAGGACCTGGGTCTTCTGTTAACATTTATATGAAACTTCTGGGTGAGGTATTTACTGGTACTAAAAGCAGTATTATCAGCATACTGATGATAACCATTTGCATATCTACTCCCCAGCTAACAAAGTAATGCTGTCCTGGTTTTGTCTCAGTGCCCGAAGACTGTAAAGGTTTAGGTGGGGGAGCTAACTTGGCTTTAGCTCTACCCAAACAAGGCAACCTGGCCCTTGACTTGGGTAAAATTTTATCTTCCACTCTTGCCAAGGTTGCACTACTCCAAAGAGAACTGGCACAACCTACAGCTTCTGCTCAAGCAGCAAGAGGCAACTGTAACTAGCGAACCTTTGCAAGATTCATCTTAAATGCCCATCCATCCATTTCTGGATTGGGAGGCCTTGCTCAGTCACTCACACCCTGATTACTTCCTAGTTGGATTACTGCAATGTACTCTGCATGGGGCTGCCCTTGAAGACTATCCAGAAACTGAAATTGCCCCAAGATTTGGTGGCAAAAATAGTTATGAGCAGTTTATCTTTTGCCATTTTACACCACTGCTGCATGAACTGCACTGGCTTTCAGTTTCTTTCCATGATTTGCAATTCAAGGTTCTGGCTATCACCTTTAGCAATAGCAATAACACTTATATCCCATTTCACAGTGCTTTACAGCCCTCTCTAAGCAGTTTATAGTATATTGCCCACAATAATCTCGGTCATCAATTTACTGACCTAGGAAGGATGGAAGGCTGAGTCAGCCTTGAATCAGTGAGAATCGAACTGACAAACTTCTGGCATTCTAACCACTGCACCACCACAGCTCTTCTTCAAAGTCCTAAATGGCATGGAACCAGGCTACTTGTAGAACTACCTTTCCTTGAGTTCCAGATCTCTTCCTGAAAAAATTGTTTTCTAGCCCGATCTAGAAATGGTGCCTTCTCTGTAGCTTCCCTGTCTACTGGAACACCCTTCCCCCAGAGACTTGGCACTTTTCTTGCCTTCCAGAAGTCCTTGAAGATCTGGCTTTTCCCATAAGTATTGAGCTAGCTTGAGACTGGAGCATATTATAATAACATGAAAAGTATGGAGAGCACTGTCCTCCTGCAGTGGCATGAGTTTCATGGAGACTTTAATAGGACTTCTTGATTTTATTATTGGTATTTATTCTTTTGTACACAGCCCAGAGTTCTATCACAATTTTTAAAATAAATGAATTTTGATATATGCATTCAGTGCCACCTCTTGCATGTGCCTTATGAAATATAGGGATGCTAGAAAAATTTCATCTCTGATCAGTGCAAACTGGTATAATAGGAACATAGGAAATTGTCTTATTTAGTCCTTGATACATTTAGGCCACAATTCTAAGCTCTTATTATCAGCAGCTCTCTGGTGTATCAAGAAAGGGTTTTTTGTTTGTTTGTTTGTTTGATTGATTGATTGATTGATTGTTTCATTCCTATCTGCTGGACTTAAACCTCTTATGATGCAAAGCATTCATTTTTTTATCAAAATTATGTTTTGGTTTTTCAGAACTAATGCATCAGAGTTTTGTTAATATTTTATTGTTGTTCTTGATAGACAAATAATATGTGGTCAATGGAGCAAAATCATACAAAACTAAAAAATTCAAATTCTTCAATTCTTCAAATCCATTCTTCATTAATGTAACTAAAGATTCAGTGACAGAATTACAAGTGTTGTTATTTACCTTGGAAATGCACCCTCCATATTTTCCCCCCTTTCCCCTTTTTTTTCCTTAAGGAAATGCACAAAAGAGCAGAGAATGAAAACTGATTTCTCTCAGTGTGAGCTGCATCTGTTGCCAAAACCATTTACAGGAAAGGATGCTGCATAATCATCAAATGTGAAAACCTTCTCCGCTTTCCAGCTAATAACCTGATGATGAGAAAGTACCTGAGAATCATGTTGAAGCTGGACCCCTTTAAGATCACTGTGACATGCAGTATTTACATTTTGGAGTCAAGGAAGCAAAGTGCCTTAATGGGACGGAATCAAGGTCATAAAATAAATCCATCAAAATTTCTAATGGGAACAGATTTATGAGACTGACCAAATGGAGTCTACTAATAGCTGGCTTTCTCTGTTTCATAATCCACAAGGACATTTGGTGAACAAAGAGAATCTTTCATAAAGAAAAAGAGTGGGATTTCTATTAAAAAAGAAAAATTAAATTTCTTAGGAAAAAATCTATTTACATTTATATTCTATTATTGTAAATTTACATGAAAATATTAGCATAAGGAAACACGTCTTGCATATTCTTGTGTGAAGCTACTTCTTTGGGCCATATCTTATATTTAATTTTAGCTGAAAGGCTGAAAAACAATACATTTGTGTATTGTGTTATCTTTTAGAAGGTAACTGGAATGCTTTTTAATATATCTTTTAGAAAATCTAACAAAATACGGGAATGAAACATTGTTTTAGTAAAGCAGACAGAGTGAAATGGATAGATTTATACTGGTCTATACATTCCAAGAGAAAGCAAGATAGCCTATAACTGAAATGTTTTGCTTCATTCAGCAAATTCTCTAAATTATCAAGTCCCTGAGACTAACATCTTCAAAATAGGAGATAACTTGAGACTTCTAATTTTCTTCTTACTTCACCGCCCTACTTCTCCCATCTGTTCTCATTGAATTTCTTTTCATTGGATGGGTATTAGATCCTACACAAATAGTTAATTCCATATACTGTATTTGTACAAGTGTTTGCATGCACTTGTAGAAATATGACTTGTTCCCTCCTAGTGAATCTGACTAAAAATGAGTAAGATCATATATTTGGGCCTACAGATGGTAATATTGGAAGTGAAATGTTGCTACTCTGCCCTTATTGCATCTGCTTGAAGCAGGTTAGCTTTGGGGATCATCTGAAGGGCTGTGGTGAAGAATATTCATTTTATCTGGCAGACAAAGTTGCTCAGATTCATTCAGAATTTCATTGTGAAAAAAGGAAGTCTGATGAGTTGGCTGGGGCATAGTTTTGCAATGTTACCTGGACTGAGTTTGATACTGTTGGCCTAAGGAAGTGGATAAGAACATTTTGTCTGTTCAATCACCTGTTTGTTAGACCCTGGCACTTCTGTATTATTAAGGTAGCCTGGTAGATGACCACTGGTGTAGTGTCTACAGCTTCTTTGAGAGATGGGTTGCTTTCACTAGTCTTGAAGGAGGCAGTGATACACCCCTTCTCAAGAGGTCACTGCTGGGTCCTTCCATATTGGAAAATTATTGACTAATTGCCAGTCTTTCCTTTGGAGGTGGGAGGGTGGGGGTGGGGGTTGCGGGAAAAATGTGTTGGATGACAGCCACACAGAATCTCGGAAGAAATAGATTGTACAGACCTGTTTCAGTCTGGTTTCAGACCAGAGAGCAGTGGTCATACTTGTTGATGATCTCTGGTGGAGCCAAGATGGAGTTTGGCCTCTAAAAAAAGGGACAGAACATGTCCATAGCCCTTCACATGTGGGGTGCCTCAGGGACTGACACTCTTCTCTCCTGTTTAATATCTAAAAGGAAAAGGTGGTACCTAGCTCTACATTTCAACCCTGAGCTTCCCAGTGAAGCTGTTGATGTACTGATCCAGTGACTGGAGGCAGCTTACATTTGGATGGGGTGGAACAAACTTCATCTTACTTCTCGTAACACTGAGGAGTTATGCTCTTTGGACCCTCATGATTGAGAATATTACCATTGTTGGTCTTGAAAGGGTCTGAAATTTCCCATTCAAGGCTGGTGTACAAGTTGCAGGTCCTTCTGGACTCACAGCGATTGCTAAAAGAGCAGGTAGCAATTACAGCCAGGAGGGCCTTTGCACAGATTCATCTTGTATGCCTGTTATGCCTTTTATGTTTGTGTTCTGCATAAGATTGTTTTAGTCTGCAATGTCAGTGTGGATTTGGTGTTTATCTGTTTTTATGGACTTTTTCAGGTATGTGCATTGCCCAGAGTTCATTGGCAATGGCTGCCTAATACATTTGAATAAATAAACAAATAAAATACTGGATAACATGATTACTCTCTGTCTGTTCTAAATAAAATGAAGGCAAAGCTAATTATATATAAAGGCCAGCAAGTAATTTACTGTGTTTCTTCATGAGTCAATGAAAATTATTTTGTATACAACACTTATACCATATAGCAAAACCTCCATCTAACTTTTAAAGTTAAGTCAGTAAAGCCTTCGGCATTGTGAACTGCCTGCCTACATGCTCCAATACTCATTTAATTTTATATTAGAGTAGAGTTTTTAAACATTCTCCTTTAATTAGAGATACCTTATGCAAACAAAATGACCTTGACTTGCAAAATAAATTAAACCACTTCAAGAGAGCATCTCTCTCATTTATTACCAGATATTTTAATTGGAGTGGGGTCATTCTTTTTTAAAAAATATGGGTCATACCTAGAATAGGGAATTCTACTGTGCCGAAATATGTGTTGCAAATTCAAAGTTCCCAAAAGTCCCTCCCAACCCTCCTGTGAAAAATAATACATATCTTTCGATTCCTTTGCAGCTACCTTTCCTGATCTTAAAAAGACAGATGAACACTTGGTTAAAGTCACCAGTTTGGGTTAATGTGGACATCCTGGTATAAAGTATATGTACATGTGGATAGAATAGAATAGAATTCTTTATTGGCCAAGTGTGATTGGACACACAAGGAATTTGTCTTTGGTGTATATGTTCTCAGTGTACATAAGGAGAATAAAATATATTCATCATAAAATACATTCATCATAAAAAGATACAACACTTAGTGATAGTTAAGGTTACTAATAAGCTATCAAACCATAGTAGGAAACAAATAAAAACAATATAAATTGAAAGATACAAGAAACATGGTTATAGTAATAAGTGGGAAGAGATAGATACTAGTAAGGAAGAGAAGAATAATAGTAATACAGCCTTAGTAAATTATTTGACAGTGTTGTGGGAATTAATTGTTAAGCAGAGTGATGGCATTTGGGAGAAAAAACTGTCCTTGTGTCTAATTGTTCTGGTGTGCAGTGCTCTATAGCGTCGTTTTGAGGATAGAAGTTGAAACAGTTTATGTACAGGATGTGAGGGTTAGGGTTAATATGTGAGGTACATATGCAGTGGTGGGATTCAAGTAATTTAAAATTTTCATCATTGGAAGTCAAAAATGCTGAAGTTTTGGATTAAAGAAAGGTCACACATAGATCATCTCATGAATATAGTCCCTTGCAACAGTTATATGGAAATATTTTTCTCTCTTGTGATGCTGTGGGGTAGGACATCTTTTTTTTTTTTTTTGAGAATTTTGTTTTCTTCTTGTGCAGAGCTAAAACATATAAAGAATAGTTGCTAGAATTGGGTATGTCCAGTTTAATGAAAAGAAGGACTAGACATGATAGCAGTGTTCCAATATCTAAGAGGTTGCCACAAAGAATAGGGGGGGTCAACCTATTCTCCAAAGCACCTGAAGGCAGGACAAGAAGCAATGGATGGAAACTAATCAAAGAAACAAGCAACCTAGAACTGTGGAAAAATTTCCTGACAGTTAGAACAATTAATCAGTGGAATGACTTGCCTCCAAAAGTTGTGAATGCTCTAACATTGGAAATTTTAAAGAAGAGATTGGACAACCGATTTGTCTGAAATAGTAGGAGGTTGGACTAAGTAGGAGGTTGGACTAGAAGATCTCCAAGATCCCTTCTAACTCTGTTATTCTGTTCTATTCTTAGTGTTTCCTATCAATGCAGGGTCCCTCATTTTTGGGGGGAGGACATTTTTTTGGGGAGAGAAGTAGGATCCATTGGTTTCGACAGGAATTGACCAACTGGGTTGTCACCCTGACATCAAGGTCTGAGTGAGACTGATTGGCCCAAAGTCACTCAGCCTTCTTTCATGTCCAAGGTGGAACTAGAACTCACTCCTGGTTTCTAGCCTGGTGCCTTAATCACTAGAGTAAATTGGCTCTCTATCTAATTATAGGAGAATGATTTGGAGAAAATCTTTGAATAGCTTTTTGCAGAATAGTATCCATCATATTACTGATTACAAAATCAATCAATAAATGTCAATTCAATGTAGTGTTTGCTTCCTTGATGTAAACTGGCATGATGGACAAGTTCTTGACTAATGAGATAGTATTCTCTTAATTCAATAAGAGCCTCATATTGCTACCTGTATGGGGTTCATAAAAAGGTTTTCCAACAATCTGCATGAATTACATAGAAAGTATTCTAAATGATATAAAACTGCTTAACTTTAAACCTCTTACATTCAGACCAGTCCTATGGACTTTTACATTGGTAAAGAAGAAAACTAGCTCATAATTCCTATAAAATAATGATATCCTAATAGAGATAGCGATTGGGAGAGCTGAAGAAGCTTTTTGGACGAGAAGAGATGAGCCGAGGTGGTGCAGTGGTTAGGGTGAAGTACTGCAGCTACTTCAGCTGACTGCTAGTTCAGCAGATCAGTGGATCAAATCTCACCGGCTCAAGGTTGACTCAGCCTTCCATCCTCCCGAGATAGGTAAAATGAGGACCCAGATTGTTGGGGGCAATATGCTATTTAGCATACTGTCTTTAGTGTAAACCACCCAGAGTCCTCGGAGAGTGAGCGGCAGAAGAAATATAAATAATAATAAAAAAAAAATAAGTGAAACATATTCTAAGAAAAGTTGTGATGGTCAGTTGTGTCTTGAAAAAGCACCTTTGGAGCAACCATGACCTGAATGACTGAGAATCTCCACAGATATCCCAATATATAACATGGACAGATAAATTGGAATTCAGTAGTCCATTTTGCAATAATACTGGACCTGAAAGTGCACGATACTGATCATGTGTAATCTCATGAGATTCTCCAAAACTGTCAAATAATATTGAAATCTACAAATATGGGGAAAACTCAGAAAGAACACAGATTAAGACTATTATTTTAGATTATTGTGCAGTCAGCAACATTGGAACAAAGCATATATACTAACTTTATGTTGAAATTTGCTTCCCGGAAACCCCTTAGTCTTAGGGTGCTTGATAATTTTGTTTTAGTTTTTCCTCACTGTTGTTTTTAAGATCAATGAATTCCAGAACTTGTTTACACTGAATCTAGAAATTGTCTTCATAATTTCCCTCGTGATTCCCTTTTGATCATCCTTCTCCATTCTCACTATGGTAATGTGACTAGGTGGGCGTGGTGAAATGTAAAATTTGTTACTACTGGTTCTGTGGGCATGGCTTGGTGGGGGGTAATGTGACTGGGTGGGCGTAGCCAACTTTTTTTTTTTTTTTTTTACTTTTAAAAGCATTTTTTCTACAACCTCTTTGGCCAAAGAGGTTGCAGAAAAAATGCTTTTAAAAGCCTCTGACAATCCCAGCTGAGCCGCGCAGTCATCAGAGGCTTTTTTTTTAACTTTTAAAAGCATTTTTTTTGGCCAAAGAGATTGTAGAAAAAATCCTTTTAAAAGTAAAAAAAAAAAAAAAAACTTCTGATGATCACACACTCAGCTGGGCATGCGGGGGTGGTGGGGGCACAGGGATTTTTCCTACCGGTTTTCTGAACCACCTGCCGCCGAACCGGGAGCATTTCACCCCTGCCCCTCCCCCTCCTCTCTCCCCATTACTCATCCAGTGAAATCTGGATGAGTAATATACAGGTAGTTCTCGATTTACAACAGTTCATTTAGTGACCATTTGAAGTTACAACAGCACTGAAAAAAGTGACTTACGACCATTTTTCACACTGATGACTGTTGCTGCATTCCTATGGTCACGTGAATTACATTTGGATGCTTGATGACTGGTTCATCAAGTTTCAGTATCCCGGAGTCACCTTTTACAACCTTCTGACAAGCAAAGTCAATGGGGGAACCAGATTCACTTAACAGCCATATTACTAACTTAACAACTGCAGTGATTCAGTTAACAAATGTGGCAAGAAAAGTCGTAATATGGGGGCAAAACTCACTTAACAACTTTCTTAGCAAGATAAATTTTGGGGTCAAGTATGGTTGTAAGTCGAAGACTACCTGTAGTAACTTCAAACTCATGAAAAAGATAAGGGAGTGTAGCTCTGGCAGAATATAGTCTGTAGCTGTGAAGTGCGATGGGAAATTTTCTCTGTGCCTTCTTAATTTACAGTGATCTTTAAACAACCAAATAAAACTCCTCCTGCCCCTTTTTATAGATACCCTCTGTCCCCAGCTGTTAGGTTGGCTACAGAGTTTATCTAATTTGAGTAGTGCAATATGTTCTTTATGGAGACAGTAGTTTGGAGAATTGCAGATCAGTAATTCCGATGATTACTACAAATGCTGTATTTTGCTCAGCATTGCGGCAACATCATTTTACATTCAGTAACATATTACCTTTCCATAAAGTCTCTAGAGTTATAGCTCTAGGCTATTTAACAGCAACAGTAAAGTCTACTACTGTCCTCTGAAAAAGATTACATCACTGAATAGCTAGAGGGAAAATCATTTGATTTGGTATAATTTCTGTGGCACCAATGCTGCCCATCTCTGCAATTGCATAGCATTATCACCATTCGCTGTGCTCTATGTTTCTGCATGGAGAATTGAAACATCATTTGAGATTCCTCCAAGGAAGGATTAACAAGATCGGCTGTGACATGACTTGATTAATTAATAAGACTGGAGTACAACTCTGGCCCTGATGAACTTCTGAGACAGGAGATAATTCCAACCTTCAATATTTTAGAAGCCAAGTGAATAAAACAATTTTGGCTTGACCTTCACTAATAATACAGCTAAAATCCATTATAATATATAGCAGACTAGTTGCCTACTACCAAGGTGATTCATCCTCTCTCTATCTCTATAATTTAACAAATTGGAACTAATGGTCATGGTTGAAGTTTGAAGGACAAACAAAAGAAGGGTTTTTTTTTCCAATTTTAACTCCATTTGTAGTTTTAGTCTTAAAAGGAAAAAAAACTGATAGTATTTGCTTTTACACACACACACACTCACCCTTTAGGGATTTTCTCCCAAAGAAATCAGTTTTTTTTCTTACATGTCTGTTCATACTGAGATGGAGATCAATATATAAAGCAAACAAACAAGGAACTAGAAATATCCATTTATTTTATTCATCTACTTAAGATATAACTGCCAGTGTAAACAAAAAGAGTAAGCACAAAACGTAGAGATGCTTAAGTGGCAGAAGCACCAGAAGAAAAATACAAATAAAAGGACTTCTAAGAAAACAAGCAAAACAATCATCCTCAGATGTTGCTGTTATCAGAGATTTCTTATTCTAGTTTCCCAGAAAATAGCAGCATGGTGGTTAAATGTTGCTTTGTGTGATCACTTTTCAGCAGGCACATTCCTGAGATAAGGTTAAGGAATGAGGATAAGAAATAAAATCTTGAATCAGTTCAATACAGTTAAAAGGCTTAGGACTGGGATTGATGCTACATTTTATCTACAACTAAATATCAAATTCAACAGTTGTATCTAAAATGCATGATCCTGAGATCCCCTTGCCTCTTAACTGGAGATCCTTCTTGAATGAATCATAAACATCAGGAATGAATGCATCGAGCTCTTCAACATAAACAGTTCCTTTTCCTTTGACCTGACAAGGATGATTGGAAAAAGAATAAAGTTCACGTAGTTCAGGTTCAGGTTCGTGCATCTCTGTGAAAAGTTCCTTTCTGTAGGTAACATGCAATGCTGCACCACTGTCCAAAGTCCACAGGAGTTGTCTGTCATACTCTGGTTGAGGTTGTGGATCATTGGTTAAAGCTAATGTGGCGAGTGGAGTTTGTGGATCACGCCGGGGACCACGACGACCTTGTCTTCTGCCTCTGGAACTGTTCCTCTGGGCTGGTACGTGACGGGAGCTGGAACTCGTTGGGGACAATCCCGGGTGGCATGTCCCACACGGTTGCAGGTGTTGCATCTTGGCATCCTTGGAGTGTAGGTCCTTCCTTGGAAGGGGCGCCTAGCTGGAGCTCTTGATGCGGGTGGTCCTCTCAAATGTGGCGTGGCCAACATTAATGCCTCTTCTTCGATTAAAAGTCTACAGACATTGTCCACTGTGCGTTGAGCAATTGGGACTTGGTTAATCTTTGTAACAGCATCTTTCCATTCATAATTCAAAGAGTTAATAATGATGCTGATCATTTAAATATCTTCAATGTTGTGGCCTCTTTCTCTCAATTCTGTTCTCAGTCCTTTCAGTTTGGTCAAATGTCCTCCAATTTGTTCACCGGGTTTCAATCTCGAACCGTGGAGTTCAGACATGAGTAAACATGAAGATTCAATTGAGACAGGCCTGTAGCAATTTTCCAATTCAGCCCGAATTTGTCGGGCTGTTGTATTTGGTGGAAAAGTGACCTGCAATTCAGTATCCATGGACATCAATAATGTTGTGCGAGCCCTTATCTCTAAATCTCGTATTGCAAAATCCCATGGTTGTGCAGGAGGGTTAAACACCATACAGTGCGTGCCTTCTCTAAGAAGCAATAGTGTAATCTCACTGACCCAGGCTTTGTAATTGTGTCCTGACATTTTTAGTTTTGACTCACCAGTTAGTGGAGAGACAGAAAATGCCTGGTAAGGAGCCTGCACTTGGTATGCTGGTTGTGCTGGCAGAAATGCCTGTGGTATTTGCTGTGCCTGTTGTGGACCTAAAAATGGTCTTGGTTGTGCCATTGGAGGTGGGCCAGGAGATGGCCCTATTTGTACTTGTATCTGGGGCACATTTGCAGGCATTTGTGGCTGCTGTGGCTGATGCACTGGAATCTGCTGTATTCCAGTTGCCATTTGTGCTTGAGCTGCAATATTGGCATGACCTGCTGGAGATGCAGTCATTTGTCTTTGCTTCATAAAGCGTGCCTGTGTTCCATCTAAAAAGGCACCATCACCGCCAGGGGGTGTTTGAGTTTGGGCCTGTGGAAACACTTGTGGCATTTCAGCTTCCTGTAGTAAATTACTTTTGCCAGCAGATGGTGCTGCACCTTTAGCTTCGGGCAGCTTTGCACTTACAAGGAATGATTGTGTGGCAGGTTTATATGTAACCTGATCAGGGAGACTTTCATGTGACGTATGCAGTGCTCTTTGTCTTAATTGGCCTGACACAAAATCCACCAGGGGGAGTGTCTTTGGCTCCGAGGAAGAAGACAATATGGCGCTTTTTGAAAATCTTAAGTTATCTTCCTTATCTTGCTCAAGCATAGATATAGCCATTTTTGCCTGGGATAGCTGCTGTTCATAGAGTTTTATACGGTCACGATAGGCTTTCATAGCCAGCTCATCCAGGGTGAGCTTAGAGCTTCGAGGAGAATAATGAATTGTTTCTCTCTCTGCGTGGGAGTAATTTTGCTCAGCAATTTGCTTTGGCCTTGCATCGAGCGTTACAAATTCAGAAGGTTCTGGGGAAACAGGTTGAGAGCTGGCATAATTAGAAGGGGGAGTTACTGACCTCGGTCGTAGTGCTTCTCCTTCAAAAACAGCTTCTGTGTTATCTCCCTCCATTTCTGTTCCCACGGCTTTTTCTTGTTCCAGGCGTGTGGCTGAAGTAAGGGGCTGGAAATCTGGAAATCTCCTGTCTGCCACCTCTTCGTTGGAAAGATCAATCAAATCATTTACGAAGAGTGGTCTTAGTTTCATTTTGCCTTTTTTCTTCTGTTTCGGCATCTCAGCAATATAATTAGCGTACCTCAGTAGCTAAAAACTAATTGCCTATGCGCTCTTATCAGAAATAACAAAACAAGGAAAAAAGCCATAAATCAACCATCCTCTGCTACCAGATGTCAGGGCATCAATTAATCCCATGTTTGGCTCTGGGAAAAATCACCCTGGTTTAGAGGAGATGGATCGTGGCTTACTCCAAGTTGCAATATTCTGATAAAGAAAAACGCGAAGGAAAGTTTCTAATAAAACTCATTTATTTGTTATAAAGAAAATAAAACACCTCACTAACTAAGAAAAGTAATTATTACATTTTGGCAAGCGAGATCTCCTGCCGGTCCAGCCGGACCTCTGGCAAGAGAACAAAGGAAAGAGTGTGTGAAGCAAGTGAAGGAATGCGGACATGCGTAGTAAAGTACTGATAAGGAACTTGGCAAACTACAGTAAGTCTATTAGTCCAAAAATAGTGAAGCTCAGCTGGGAAATAAAAAACGCTGTGACATCCAAGGAGCTTCCAAAGGAAGCAAGAAAACATTGGGGATGGGGGGGATTTTGTTTGTCAGTATAGATTTCCACAGTATGCAACTGCAAATACAGGCACTAAATTGAAGCAGCTGGTGCGTAGTGTAACAAAGTACACTACTGCATCATATATAAAAATTGTCACATGGCATTAAATGCAAACCTATTGGAGATCTATCCAGGTACTGAGATAATAATGGTTGGCATGTTCTGTGACCTAGAACAGAAATAAAATTGATGTAGATTTACTTATCTTCCTTGATAGACTAACTTGATAGGCGATCCATAGATCAAGTTAAAATTGTATGTAACTCGGGCTCCTTCTATCTTCTATTTTAATATCCTTATAGACTTTAATATCCTTATAGACTTAATATCCTTATATACTTATGATCCCTATTTTAGCAACATTTTTTTTTTAACTATTGCAATAATTTAATTAAACATGAAGTTGGTTACTATAACACCCTTATGATACACACATACAAACATTAATCAAACTTCAAGATAAAATAAATATGGCCATTATAAATTGCTAGTATGTAAAATAATCTAAATTTAAAAAATGAAGAATTAATATAGAACTCACCCCCAATAATAACTAATCTACTGACGCAAAGTAAAATTGGAAAGTGGAATATAAGGAAAGCAATAATTCTGCCTATGTAATAAAATTCTAACAACATAGGGAAAGAATGCAGATTTCAGATTCTGGAATTATTCCCATCAGTTTTCACAGGAATAATGATATATTTGCAGGAATATATCATACTGGGAAATACATGGAGGGTTATATACACACTATCCTGGATCATGTCACTGGGAGGAAGGAAGGAGGGACTTAGAAAGGAGCAGTTGTTTAGTTGTTTAGCAGTTGTTGTTTAGCAACATCTTAAATATAGTATGTATATTCATTAAGAAAATGGAAGAACATGGAATGAGAAATTCTTGGAAAAAATTCCGGGACTATACCAGATGCTATTTAAGACTAATCAAAATTAAACTAATAGAAGATTAGCAATGCAATACTCCCTTCGGAGTGATGGGTTAGATTTTTACAGTTGGACCAATTCTAATTTATTGATATTATTTTTCTTTATTAGTAGTAGTACTTTGAAAACGTTTGGGTTATGAATTAAACATCAGATCAGGAATGATGGAAGGGAAGTGTTTGCCAGGGTCTTCAGAGAGGTAGTGAGTAAACTGGAGAATGGAACTGTTGAAAGCCAGTTGGTGCAGTTGTCAGATGCACTAGGAAATTGGAAAACTGTGAGTTCTAGTCCTGCCTTAGTCACAAAGACAGCTATGTAACTTTGGACCAGTTATTCTTTCTCAGTCCTAGGAAGAAATAAATGGCAAACAACTTCTGAAATGTTACTAAGAAACCAAGACTGATTTGAAAGCACAACATTATTAATTAGAGGGTTGGTGGGCCATCTGTTCCATTAATTGAGGTTTAAAGGAAATCAGGAATCATCAAATATTTTTTTTTTTGTTCTCTTCCTGCTTTCTTTTATGAATGTACCATATTTTTTGGAGTATAAGACACACTCCCCCCCCAAAAGAGGCTAAAAATTTGGGTGTGTCTTAAACTCTGAATGTAGCTTTTTCTAAGCTTTTTTTTCAGCCCTAACGAGGCGCTAGCAAGTAAAGCAATCTTCTGCACTTAGCCTGCTTTTCTCATTGCTTCTTTCTCCAATGATCAGCTGTGCTTTAGAAGCTGTTTTTTAAAAAGGGTGCGAGCGCTCTCAAAACCAGCAAACTAATGTGCTGAAGCTGATCAGACTAAGAATGCTAGCCAGATGGTAGGCAGAATTTTTTTCCATATTTTCCTCCCCAAAAACTAAGGTGTGCCTTATACTCCAGTGCGTCTTATACTCAGAAAAACATGATATATTGCTTATTTTGGCTTGAGGAAGGGAAAGATGCATGAGTCCTACAACTCATTGGTAATTCATTGAATATATTCTGGAAGAAGCATTATAATTATTCTTTGCTGCAATATCTTCTACTTTACCCTTTAGTCAACAATCTGTTAGCCAGGGCTTTGTGAGAGATATCTATCTGAGTCCACTTTCACTGCAGTTCTTTTTACATTCTATTTTTAAAAATTACAGCATATTTAGAATCAAAGTTTAAAAGAACATATAGCAGTTCTTTTACTTGGCTTTATTATTAGTTGATTAATTCGCGTGGCTGCTGTTTGTACTAATTAGTTTCCTGGATGTTTTTATTGTTTCAATGATTTTAATTGCTTTATAATTTTAGAATTGTAGATCACCCAGAGTCTCTTGGTTGGTCTCTTGGTTGAATAGGGCAGCTATAGAAATTGAATAAATAAAGTTCTGAACATATTCTGCAAAATTTAATTTCTTTCTCCCACTTAATGGTCTAAATTTATTTTAATGGTTATGACAGTCTGATAAATATTTTTTGAATTATAGCCATTTATTCTTTTTTTTTTTTCTCCATTCAAGAGGAAGAGACAATGTGCTCCATATTTTTTTCTATTTTTTTTCCTTTATACTGTGGGTGAATATGGACTGACACAGGAAAATGGGCTCCTCTGAGAGCTAAGGAACTGGCCATTAAGTAGACAGTTTTTACATACTACTTACTTTATAACAGCACATAATATACTTGTGAATATATAACAAAAAGCTTACCTTTGGTTTTTTTAATTTTAAAATAAGCACACTGGATTAATGCATTTTTAGAAAAAGAAATAGCAGGGGATCATAGCAAGAAGGAATACACTAAAGATTAATTGCTACTTAGACTGTTAAGTATATTTTAGAAGAGGTCACCCTGAATGTAGTCCTTATTAGCTGCTCAGTGAATATGCATAACAAACAATTAAGCCAAAGAAGTTTCTGCTTCATATAATATGGAATCATATTGCTGTCTCTATTTTCTCAAATTTGTCCTGCTGATTGTAATCCTACTAAACAAGTCTGTTGCAAAAAGTATGTTCTCTTCCACACTTTTTCAGTTCTGCTGTAGCTGTTTAACTTCTGAAGCAAGTTAGGTCTGTCAAACAACATTGCTTCATTCAATACTGCATAGTATATATTTGAAATAACCTATTGTTTGACTCTTGTCAACTACAATAACATATATATATATATATATATATATGTCTTTGGTTATTCGGGTCTTCTCCCACGTAAAATTGGAAGTGTCTTGGCAACGTTTCGACGAAGTCTCATTCGTCATCTTCAGGCTGGTGTTCTCGGCTTCGTGCTTCCAGGAGCAATGTGAGATCGCAGCTGTCTCTTCCTTTTCCTCTTCCTTTTAACTGCTAGTGGGTGTGTGAGCTGATTGGGTGGGAACTTGGCTGTGTTCTGATTGGGTGAAGGTGTGTTCTGATTGGTTAGGGGCTTGGCTGTGCTCTGATTGGATGGGGGGTTGGTTGTGCTCTGATTCGCTGGGGGTGTGTTCTGTTTGGGTGGGGGCTTGGTTGTGCTCAGCTTAGTCTGAGTTGCAGGGGGATTTGAGCTGGTGAGCTGCGTTGTTGTTGTTTGGCTTCGTGTTTGTGGCCGTGCGAGCTCTTCATGATGGGTGTCAGTCTGCTTCATGTATGGATTGGAGGGGTTTAAAGTGGCTAATGATGCAGCTGCGGTCTGGCTTCTGGTCCTTGGTCGTGGCTCATTATCAGTGTGGGTTTGAGTCTGCTTTCTGCGTGGATGTGTGGTGGTGACATCCTGTGTGGCTCTCGTGAAGAGACAGCTGCGATCTCACATTGCTCCTGGAAGCACGAAGCCGAGAACACCAGCCTGAAGATGACGAATGAGACTTCGTCAAAACGTCGCCAAGACACTTCCAATTTTACGTGGGAGAAGACCCGAATAACCAAAGACCTACATACAAACACCCGCGAAAACCTGAGAAAACACACACACACACACACACACACACACACACATATATATATATATATATATATATATATATATATATATATACACATACATATTAGAGATATCATATTGGCACATCTGGGAAAACCCAAATCTGAAAGCTTCCAGGTTTTCCCCAACCAAAGGAAAGTCCAAGTCACTGCCCAGCACCCACATGTCCATCACATGGCCCAATCAATGCACCGTCCCAACTGGAGATGCCTCCCAGTCACATGATTCCAGGTGCAGGGCAAGATGTCCTTGTCTCGCAGAGAAAGGAATGTTATTGTGACTATATATTTCCTCTGCTCCATACAATCCCCCTTCCCAGTTTCCCACAGCACGAAATGTGGCAGGCCTAAAGATCCAATGCAAAAGATGGCTTCCACGCCTGACAGATACATCATTACAGGAAGGGATGATAATATTGTTATCAACCAGCATCATAAATATTCCTAGTGTTCTCCCTCTCCAGCCTGTTAAATAATATTAAATATAAAATCTCATGGAAATTTGGTGTACTCCCATAAGCCTTTGGCATTCTTGTCCAAATCTCATATAATTTTGATAAGTTTATTCACAAGTGAGTGCTCCAGGCAGAAAAAAATTGTCAACACCTGCTTTATAGTGAAGTCCCATTGTGTAAATAAACACGTTGTAAACATTTTCTTGTGGTAAAGATTTCTTTATACCCTTTTTATATATTTGTTTGTGGATTTTTACTGATAGCAGAGAAATTTATTCAGGAATAAAAGGATTTAGGTCAGGAGTGATTTCTGACATTAATCTACATTTCTGCCTTGACTACCATACCAGTGAATAAAATCAGTGGTATTTATTGCAGTATAAATAAATAATAAAGTTAATCTTAAAGGGAGAAAATAGCAATTATTGCTTAGCCTTTTCAGTTTAGTGTGTATAGCCTATGGCATTTTAGAATCCATTGGAGTATGAAGGATAAATTGCATTTTAAAGTGGTTGTTCTTTGCTTCTAATTTGGGTGAAACTCCTATTTATGTTAAACAAATCTGAAAGAGAGAAAAATAATGACAGGAACATAAATGGATGAGCCCTGTAACTAGCACTTTGTCCACTAATTATTAAAAACACTATCTGGAACTAAAATGTCCTGTATTTTCAAGAGAATGCATTACAAGGGAAAGGATTCAATAGCTTTAGATAAATTCATCTGAAATCTAGGGCTGAGGTACCTTTCCTTGGTGATATTTTGTTGTTTGCTTTTGTGTTGTTTGGACACACCACATTTATTTCTATTAAACATGTACATATTTTTTCCCCCAGTGGGAAAAGAACAACTATTATTATATAGTATTCAAATGTAGCTTCTATGATAGGGATCCAACCTGCAAACGTTCCTCTGCAGACTCACATTATAAAGTTGGCCTCTGTTTGGAATTATACCCAAAATACTGCACACACTACCCACTTCTGGTTTTATCCCTTGTGCTATTTTCTCCAGGTGACTAGGCTCTTCCATGATAAAACTCTTGTTCTGGGAGTGTCATCTAGTGGTTAAGGCACCAAGCTACAAACCAGGAGACTGTGAGTTCTAGACCTGCTTTAATCATGAAAACCAGTTCCCTGATCTTGGATAAGTCACTCTCTCAGCCCAACTCACCTCACAGAGTTGTTGTGGGCAAAATAAGAAGAAGAAACAGTATTGATATTTTTGTTGTCTTGTTGTTATATATGTACTGTGTGTATGTATGTACACATGTACATATGCAAGCATGCCTGTATGTATAAAATCTCAATGCGAGGTCCCAAAATACACTTGAGCCACCAGAATGCCAAAGAGAGAGACTCAAGACAAGGCTTGCAAAAAAACAGATTTTATTTATGGCCAAAAACAAAATACTGGGTGGAACTATATCCAGAACATACAGATACAATGCATGCGAGAAAAATAGCCACACCTTGGGGAAGGTATGGCATCCTTTTATACCCTCAGAGGCATCAGCTTAGTACCCAATTCCGGCCTCCTAATTTAGGTTTGTGTATTCCTTGTTGCCCTGCAAGGGGGAATAGAAACTTCCCAATTAGTCATCTTGAGCATTCTTGAGCATTTCTTTGTTTACTCAATTGGCCACTTTGGCCCCTGGCTCTGGAAGACCCAGGAGTTTATCCAGATCAAACATAAATTAGGACTGAGGTGTAAATTATCCCTTGGAGATATGTACCATGCTCTTAGATGGCACAAGAAAAAAACAGGGAGAAGATTGATATGGATTCAGATCAAATGGCAGGGACATATGTTTGACAAATACCAGATACATTACAGAGGCCTAATAACAGAATATGTTTGTTACAGGAGATACAAATATAAAGGCATAATATATGTGATACAAATATAAAGGCATATATGTATTACAGGAACCTAATGGTTACAGAATCTAGTATATCAGTATATCATATTCTAGTATTATTTATTATATCCTTATTATTGTTTTCCTTCATCAATATTATTGAGATTTTATACAGGCATCTAAGCCATCTTTTGTCAGGCGTGAAAGCCATCTTTTGCTGTATTGTGATGTAACTTTATGATGATTTTATACATTTATATATAAATGTATGGTTTTATTTCGATGTTGTAATCCATCCAGAGTCACCTTACAGTGGGACGGGTGTAGAACAAATTTAATAACTGAATTAAAATAAAATAAAATATCTCTCTCTTTCTCTATCACACACACAGTCACACATACTCACACACATACACTTACACATTTTCTGGATGTGTGTGTGTGTGTGTGTATGTGTGATAAATTCATGCAGTCTTTTATGAGGGATGAAAAAGAAGGATGAAAACGAGCCATGTTAGATAGCTATACATCTTCTGGCATTCTTGGCAGTCTCATTAGTGTACTGTGATATCCATTATATAGAACATCATAAAGATAAAAGCTATTAAATGGGAAACTGGATCTGAATTCCACCAAGGAAAGCAACTGTGATTTATTATTTAAATTGATCTAAACACAGTAATGGGTAAGTCATGCTAAAGATTCTATAATGAGGAAAAGATATCAAAGCAGAACTCAAAAATTTGGGTTGGTTGCCATCCAGTTCTCTTTCCTCATTCATACCGATATGGACCAGAGCAAGCAATTTGCTTTCTTTCAGAACACGTAAGTGGAGTTCTTCTCCAGATAGAAAAACCTTCTGCAAAAATGAAGTAGTCTTTAAAGGACAGAGGAGCACAGGTCATTCAGTGGGGTTAAACATTGTCCAAGTTAATTTGCTTTAACAGAACTTGAGGTTGTTCTTTTCACTAAGACACTTGAGCCAACCTTATTATTCAAGACATCTTTTTCTCTGCAGCAAAACATGCCTATACTGTGACCCCCATTAAAGGAAAAAACAACTAAGAGATTTTTCCCAGCTTAGATGTAAAAGATGTATTATTATCTATCCTCTCAACAATAGGACTCTTCATTAGAAGTATGTACACGTATAAGTCAGTACACATACACAAATAGGCACAGACACAGCTGATGGTAAAAGGGATGAAGGAGGGATATTAAACAATAAGGGTAAGTACAAATGAAATATTAAAGTTAAATAAATTAGTGATACTGTCACATTCTTGATGATGTTGCCTCACCACAATTCTTATTGAATTTGTGGGGTCAGTAACACTCATATGTAACAGCAATCCTATTAACCAAAGGCAGCAAAGCCCTTGGAGAGGCCAAATGCATTGCATGGCGTAACAATTCTTGCAGTACTTTATTAGGGAGAGTTAACAATAGGAACATCAAAATATCATATGGAACTTTGTATTCTTATATAATTTAAAATACTGATGGGTCAGAAAAACCAAAGAATCAGGATCATTCGTTAGGCTGCAAAAACCAAACCAAACCAAACCCAACCTAACCGAACCCAACCCAATCCAACCCAACCCAACCCAACCCAACCAAACTCAACCCCAAGACTTATTCAAGCCTATACTCAAGAATCTAGTCAAGGAAAGTCCAACACTAAATTATTACCAGATAAAGATCAGCAGATTAAGGAGGGATTGGATTTAGTGGGCTAGTGGGAACTCAACAACTCTAAGCTGATGACACATTTAATGCCATCCTTCAGTTCTACTTGCTCTTCTTCTACAGATGCTCTTTAAGAACAGTTAAACACTGCAATATCTTCCAATTGTCTCCAGTGAAGACAACACAATTTATTTCTGTTGGTTAGAGTGTCTTCGTTTGGCTTATGTTAAGTCTTGCTTCAGCAGTGCAAGTAATGCTGTTTTTAACATGCATTCACATGACTGGGTCATGTGACCTGTGTAGTATTATTTGCATGGAGAAACACTGGCCTTCATCTCCTTCATTGCTTCTGGACTTCAAAGCTTTGTAAACTTCTGATGCAAAACGTTGAAACATACTTTTGTTTCTGCTAAATTATAATGAAATAATTGATCAATATTGTCCTGGGTACAGGATAGTATCTGGAATAAGCAAAATACCACTGTGGGTAAATATAAAATATATCTGCTATATATTTTCAAAATAGATAAAATGGAGTCTCACAAGTTTTAATAAAAAGAGATTGCTCTTGCATTATGTATACAAATTAGTTTACATGTACACTGGAATTATAAAAATTAGTGTTGAGATCAGAGAGATATACATAGTGTGAAATATACCCTTGAGTCAAATTTGATTACTGATCACTGCAACCATATAATTTTTAATAACAACAATAAAATACCACTGAACTGTTCAATTAATTTCAGTTGCTGAGAATGAGTTCCAATTAGTGCATGGACAGTAAGATCTTTATTATTAGGCCATCTACTTAATTTACCAATTCAAGCATCAGTAGTGTTGTTCCAATTTAAGGGTGGTAGCTTATATTAATTTGAGGACCTCATCAGGATTTGCACAGTATGCCAAGCATTGTGCTCCCAAAGCGGGTGGGAAGACTACGATTTGTGTGATTCCCCCTCCCCCAAGGTTTTTAATGAGCTTATGACATCCATTTTGCTCATTAACCTGACTCCAAACACAAAAATAAAACAAGACCAGATCTTGGAGATCAATTGATTAACAAAGGAAATTCTGGGTCCACATTTTTCTCTTCTAAATCCTATGCTGAATTTACTTCATAGCACAAAATGTCACGTTAGCAAGTTGTATAGCCAAAAGCAGCTGAATAATTAGCAGCAATAAACTTTTTTATTTATTTACTTATCATACGGTGAGAAATGGTTTTAAATTATTTACCTTGTAATGCAAAAAATAATAATAGAGTGACACGGTGGCTCAGTGGCTAAGATGCTGAGCTTGTCGATTGAAAGATTGGCAGTTCAGCAGTTTGAATCCCTAGTGCTGCGTAACAGGGTGAGCTCCTATTACTTATCCCAGCTTCTGGCAACCTAGCAGTTTGAAAGCACGTAAAAAATGCAAGTAGAAAAATAGAGACCACCTTTGGTGGGAAGGTAACAGCATTCCGTGTGCCTTTGGTGTTTAGTCATATCGGCCACATGAGCACGGAGACGTCTTTGGACAGCGCTGGCTCTTCGGCTTTGAAACAGAGATGAGCACCACCCTGTAGAGTTGGGAATGACTAGCACATATGTGTGGGGGGAACCTTTACCTTTTTTAATGCAAAAAAGGGAAAGGACAGGTTTTCAACTTTTCTTGTATCTACCTTTTATAAATTACCTATATATCTTTCTATCTGTCTAGGCAAAAGTTTAAAATATTAGACTAAATCAAATTGGTTTATTTCAGGCACTTATATACACTCCCACTTCTGCCCCAAAGATTTCAATTAAATTTATCTAGCGTCCTTCTTGTAATGTCTATAATATCTTTTTGAGATATCCTTGACAATCTCAAAAATATATACCACAATTAACAAATTATGAGGGCTATATGTCCACCTCCTGAGTTGACTGGGTTAGTCCCAGTTTAATGACTGCCACTGTTTGCAGTTATGATGGTGATGAAAATGTAACTTTACAAACAAATCTCACATTTACAACCTAATGTAAGACCATAAGCACAGTCACAGTTTGACTTAGCAACAACTTCATTTACAGGATATTGTTCGCATTGTTTTTTGCTGTAAGCCACCCAGAGTCCCTAGGGAGTTGGGCGGCATAGAAATGCGACCAATAAATAAATAATAAATAAATAAATACTGACCTAATTGCCAGTCCCTAAATCAGGAGTACCTGTATATCTCAATAAGTCTGCTGCTATGTTATGCTAACGCTGGAGTATAGACAGCCGGCAAACTGCAAATCTGAATGAGGATCTTACAGTATAAGTTAAATAAATATTCTTCTTATCTGAATAGCACCTATCTCCCTAGATACTATTTCCAATGATGGGGATGGAAAGGAGAAACAAAAGTAATGCTATAAATAATGTATATGGTATTTTAGACCCCAACACTCTGAGTTTCAAGAAGCAAATTATTCCAGTGTCATCGGTACAGCTATTCATGCATCAGCAATGAGGTATATGCTTAAATACCTTTATGATATGACACCATAAATTGGACAAGGGATCTGCAATTATTGTCATTGTTTAAACAGTTGATTGTTACTCAAAAAGCAATGCCTGCATTTTTTATGCTGACGGCAAAGGGATTTATTAAGGTAATTAAGGAGAGACTTCAATTTTCATTATCCCCTTAAGCACCCTCTCTTTTGTGATCGAGATTAGATTTAATAGAGCTATTTGCATCACGTTTGATTGATTTTAGATTTTAAACTTGGAAACAAATTAGCATTATTAAAAGTTGCCATTCTGTCTTCATAGAGCTCAAAAAAAAAAAAAAAGGTTTCCTTAAAAAAAAAAACAAAACCCGAGCAGTTACTGGTGACAGGCTTTGCAGACTGGGAATCACTGTGTTCTGGTATCCCCAAATGTATCTGCTTATCAAAATCTATTTTGACGAGTTTTAAAGGTGAATCAATAATTGTCCTAGTGTACCATTCTCATACTATTTCAAAAAGGCAACTCTTAAAAACAATTCAATGAATTTCTGAATTCATAAAACTTTCTTGATGTATATCATTCAGTTATAGAAGAGGCGATAGACATCACGATCTCCGGAACGTTTAAAAGTTTAAAAAATTTTATTAGGACAATTCTTAATATCATTCAGTATGCTCAAAGTAATTTCTTCTTTAAGTGCAAAATATCATTCTATCTTTATTTGTTCTGAAACAGTTTCATTTTTCTCCTATGTCCTTTAGTCATTTTCTAGTTTATTTCATCTTATTTTTTTCTATTCTCATCTATTATTGCATATCCTTATTTTATACCGTCTCCTTCTATAAAATGCAATGCTCCCCTGTTGCATGTATCTGTATCTCCCCCCCCACTCACTCACTCCCCCCCTCTCTCTGTACACACACACACACAGAGAGAGAGATGATAGACAGATGATATACAAAAAGAGATAGATAGAGATGTGACTTTTCTGTCCATCAGGCATAATCACATTTATATACAAAGGGAACAGATGGACCTGAAATTAAAGTGTAAAAAAAATATAGTTTGCCCAGACAGTAAATATGGGTAAGTGTGAAACTTGTTCAGTTCACATTTTATGTAAATGTATTTAATTCAATATGTGAAACATTTTTAAATATTCACACTTTTCCAAATTTTGCATTGTACATTGTACTTTGCATTGTGCAGGTAGTCCTTGAGATATGACCATAATGGAGTCTGCCCATTATGGTCACATGTTTTAATGGCCATTAGATAAAGCATCTCACCTAATGACCTCCCATTTTTGCTATCCTCAATTAATCATTAAAGGGATGTGCAGGTTGTTAAGCAAAGCACGGGGTGTCTCAGGATTGCAGGATGCCTAGCACAGTTCCAGGCCCATCTGCCATGACCACCATAAGTCTCCCCCAACCCCCCAAGAGACCCTGTGCTCTGCTTCCTGCTCCTTGGGTCCCCAAAGGCTTTTCACATTCCCACTGGGTCCCCCTAGTCCTTGGGGCGGGGGCATGCTTTCCAGAAGTTCCAGAAGTTTCCAGAAGTTGGGGTGCCACAACCAAAAAGGTATACTTCCTCCATCCCACAAGATAGCAATATCTTTCAATTGACATGTCTTTCTTTCATTTTGGCTCAGCTTCATTTACATGCCTTTGTTTAAGGTTTGTCCTGTTATGCAGTCATCAAGGCTCTATTTACGGGATTGAGGTCCATGTGTATGAATCTAAACCCTAATTGTCTTAAAACTAAATCACCTCTTGGATTTTGAACTGGTCAGGAAACCTCAGGTTAGTAAATAAGATCCTTTGAAGCTATCCATACATAGCCCTTTTTAGAGTACATTTGATAGCTATGGCTTGTTTTGTTCAGTATTATTGACAAAGGAATCAATGCAATGAGAAACAGTGGTTGTCCTAGTGACTCTCCTTGAAAGATTCCACTCTTTATGTTAACTTCTCCCACTCTGTCACCATGGATGAGCAACCATGCCTTCTATTATACCAGTGATTTTTGCAAAAGCTTCTAATGCTTCCTATTGACTCCTGTTATTTCTAGGTACCTGATTGTCCAATCATGTGGCAGGGAGTCAAGTGCTGGGTTTGGAAAACTGTAAGAGAAAGAAGACCAATATGAATGTAGCTTGAATTAATTACAACAAAGCATTTTTCTTCAAGCTACATTCATTTTGGTCTTCTTTCTCTTACAGTTTTCCAAAACCATCTTCCCAGTTAGTAGCTGTTCTTTTGTCTCTCTGCTGTTTGTCAGTTTTCTTTCTGCTTGGATGGAAAAATCTTGTTTTCGAAAAAACGCTGCTGGACTGCATTAGCTGTCACAACAGGTAGCAATTTAAAAGTTGATGGTAAGCAAGTAATTGGCCAGGTGTTGTCTGGTACTGATCCTTTTATTGAATCTTTCATTATCAGGTAGATTTTGCCTAATCACATCTTAACCAATTTTCAGTTTCCCCTCTGTACAGCACCAGGTAGATATAGACCTGTCAGATGTTTCAATAAAAAAAATCATGCAGTCTTCTTCACTTGGTTCATGATGTGTTCTCAATTTCCTTGCCCTTTTCTCTGCTGTTATAATAAGTTCTTTTTTTTTCAGCTTCTTTTTTTCCCCTCCTTTTCTATTTTTTTTTATCCAAGCTGGATTCTTTATTCTTATTGTATTTCTTTGAGTTTTCCCATAGCTGTGTCCATAATCCCACTCTTTCTTTTTTTTTTTTAAAGTATTGGCCACTTCATTGCCGTCTTTCCATTGATGGATTGGTAGAAACATTACTGATTCAACTGAAATTGGACATTCTACCAGTAGTGAAATGTAAAATTTGTTACTACCAATTCTGTGGGCATGGCTTGGTGAGGGGGGTAATGTGATTGGGTGGGCGTGGCCAACTTTTTTTTTTTTTTACTTTTAAAAGCATTTTTTTTACAACCTTAAGAGGTTGCAGAAAAAAAATGCTTTTAGAAGCTTCTGACAAACCCAGCTGAGCTGCGCGATCATCAGAGATTTTTTTTTTTTTACTTTTAAAAGCATTTTTTTTTTTTTTTTTTTTTTGGCCAAAGAGGTTGTAGAACCTCTTCGGTTGCATGGCTCAGCTGGGCATGTGGAGCGGACAGGGACTTTTGCTACCGGTTTTCCGAACCACCCGCCGCCATCACTACTGGATCGGGCGATCTGGTCTGAACCGAGAGAATTTCACCCCTGCATTCAATCTAAGGTGTGCAATTTGAACTTCATACCTGATTATTTTCTTAGTTTTGGCTATTATTTACTGCTTTATTATTTCCAGTGCTTCCTTGATTTTTCTTGTTGCTAGATGATATTTCTTGATGAGGTATTCTTTGGTCTTTTGGTTCTTCAGTTTCTTTTCTTTCATGAACTCTAGCTTGCTTGTACCTGGTCTTAGCATACTCATTTTATTTTCCAACTGGACCTTCTATTTTGGCAATGCACTATTTTAGGTTCATAAAGATGATATATTGAAGTAGGTTGGGCTTAGAAAAAGCAACTGGCCCAAAATTACCTTGTATGTTTCCATGGCTGAAGATAGATTTGAACCTAGATGTGTCTGGTGTTCCTTCAGCTCCAGCCTTCCAGCATTCTGGCTCTTATAACAGTATATCTAAACTGATTTTCATTGTGCGTTTTTATTTTTATTTTTTTAATTTGTGCAATGTTATTGTATTGTCAGATTCCTTGATCATCCTGTTTGGGTAAAAAATCAAAATAACAACAACAACAAAGCAGGAATAATTGAATCAATGGTATGACTTGTTTCCAGAAGTTGTGGGTGCTCCAGCATGGGAGGTTTTAAAGGAAGAGATTGTACAAACATTTGTCTGAAATGGTAGAGCACACAGGTGTCAAACTCTCGGTGTCATGTTGCTGTCATGTTGCTGTCATGTGACGTATTGCAACATTTTCCTCTTTCGCGGAGCTGGGGTAGGGGTGGCCTGCACATGATGCATCCAGCCTGTGGGCCACCAGTTTGACACCCCAGTTTGAGCAGAGGGTTGGACTAGAAGACCTCCAAAGTCTCTTCTGTTATTCTGTTAATCAATGACAGAAAAGAAGTATCTTTGAAAAAACTCTAAGCAGCTGTTGCATATTTATGCAAAGTATGAGCAGGCAAGGAATTCTTGGTGTAATTAAAAGCCACTGAAGCAAGATGTTGCCCAAACAGAAGAGAGATGTAATTTACTAGTCGCTGGATTAGGAAAACTGCAATTATTGAATTAGTTACAAAGAGGACAGAGGTTGGAACATGTTTTGACTGCTTTTAGTACATCAAAACAAAAAGGCATTCTGAAAGAATGATGCTGTCGTGAAAGAAAAAGCAAAGAAGATATTGTTCAAAAAGGACACAACCTTAAATTGAATAATCCCATTAGCTATGGAACCTGTTGTTGACCCATGATAGAAATCTCAATAAGGCTGGTCAATCAAAAGTCTACCCAGAGTTCTATTTGACACGCTCAGTTATTCAAGGAGAATTCAGGATTATCCTCTGCTTTCCCAGAAATAATAGTCAAAATTAAGAGAATAAGACATTACAAGAATAGATTTTGTTACTTTTATGTTTCAGTTATAGTGACTCTTTCACCTTTTTTCTAGAGATGTGGTGGCGTAAATTACTTATAAAAAAACAAGCGTAATTTAAGTCTAACAATTTACACATTTAACCAAGAGTCTGCTTATTTGTTTTTCTAATGAATTTTATCTAAAAAGAAACATAAAAAGATAAACTGGGGCAGACTATATAGTATATTCAGATGACATCTTTCCAATGGAGTCCATTTATGTGGACATTTGTGTAAAAGGAAAACAATACAGATTTTTTTAACATTTCCATGTGCACAGGCTTTCAAATCTTTTCAACTTTAGCCGAGTCCATTTTCCCAAAGCAGATTATAAATATGTAGCAAATTAACTTCTGTTTTTCAGCTAAAATGTGCTATGTAGATTTAAAAAACAAAAACAAACCTCTGACAAGGAGAAAAATGCTCACAGATAATTAAACCAGAACACAACGTGAGGTCTATTGATTATTGATCATGAAAGAGAGGACCTGGGCATGGGAATGTGAGATTAAGGTCTTAATAAGTAAAATAAAAACCATGGAAGTTCAAAATTAAACATGTTCAAAAGCTTCAGCGCATGTTACTTCTCTCCTTACAAGGTGTTGACATTCAAAATAATTAACTCAGGCAAACATTCAGCCAAATGCTGGGAATGCACCAACTGTTTCAAAAAGTCAGCCTGTCTTGTGCAGAAATAGCCCATTTGCTGAAGTAGAGATTATTCATCCTCCAGAAACATCTACAGGATCTTAATGCTTTCATCAGAATTATGAGAATAGCAAGATTCTGCAAAGTCTGTCCCTCTGAGTATGCCCTGGGAGTCCCACAGAAAAAGGGCAGCATGTGTATCAAAATGCCATAGTATTGGTCTTGCTTATGCTTATGCTTGCTTATGGTTTACATATATGCCTCTGAGCAAGCAACTCAAGATGGTAAATATGCCTAATAGTCTTTCCTCCTTTTATTTTTCCACCACAAGAATCCTATGAAGTGAGTTGAGCTGAAACAAACTGACTGGTGTTTCAGCTGGTTTTCCAGGCCTAAAGTGGCACTAGAAGTCACAGTCTTCTAGTTTCTGAGCCAGATCCTTAATAGCCATAGCACTTAGACTTATATAACACTTCATAGTGCTTTACAGCACTCTCTAAGCAGTTTATAGAGTCAGCATATTTCCCCCAACAATCTGGGTCTTCATTTTATTGACATCAGAAGGATGGAAGGCTGAGTCAACCTTGAGCTGGTGAGGATCGAACTGGCAGTGAGTTGAATTAGCCTGCAATACTGCATTCTAAACACTGCACTACCATGGCTCCTTAATCACTACTGACTCTTAATTTTACTTTATAATTCAAAAGCTTAAGCTTAGTTGCTTCTGTCACCCACGCTTAACTCAACAAAGGTTTGGATTGCTTACACCTTCTCTCCTTAACACAACCTCAGTCAATAATCCAACACCTGAACCACCTGGAGTTTGCTTTTCTACCATTTGCAGTAATCATTGACTTACAACCACAATTGGGATCAAAATTTTCATTGCAAGCAAGATGGTTATTAACGGTGTAACACCTGAATTATGACCTTTTTCACCATGGTTCTTTAAAAAAAAAGAATTTTTTTTTCATTTTTTTTCAAGTGAATCACAAGGTCATTAAATGAATCCTGCTCCGGCCATTGACTTTGCTTGTAAGAAGCTGGCTGGGAAGGCCTCAAAAGGTGATCCCATAACCTCTGGATGCTGCAACCAAATACATGCCAGTTGCCAAGCACCTTTGGTCATGTGAATATGTGATGCTTCATTGGTTGTAAATGCAACAACCAGTCATAAGTCATCCCCCCCCCCCAGTGCTGTTGTAGACTTCAAACGATTGTTAAAGAAATTGTTTTAAGTCAAGCTGTGGTGGTGCAGTGATTAGAACACAGCACTGCAAGCTACTTTTGCTGGCTGCTGGTTGCCTGCAATTTGGCAGTTCGAGTCTCAAGGTTGACTCAGCCTTCCATCCTTCCGAGGTGGGTAAAATGAGGACCCAGATTGTTGGGGGCAATATGCTGACTCTGTAAACTGCTTAGCAAGAGCTGTAAAGCACTGTGAAGTGATATATAAGTCTAAGTGCTATTGCTATTGCTACTTATACAGGCTGCATTTTCCTTCCTGCTGGGTCTTTCTTTTAGACTCCTTCTTTTGCTTCAGTTGCCTCAGTGTTACAATCTACCGAGGTCTCCCAGCTGCTGTCTCCTCTCCCCACATCCCTCTGGTTACCTTTTTATATCAGCAGCATCTCCTGATAAACCTAACAAGATCTAACAAACAAACACACACACACAAACATTCATCCTGGGAGTCCCAATTTTCTTTTTCAGAGGAATTCATTCTTCCATAGCCATAGCCAGAGTCCACACTGACTTGATCGCATCTCAGTCAATTAATAGAAAAAGGGGTAATGCTCAGCGTTAACATGAGAAGCATGACTTCTTTCTTGTTGAGCAAAGCTGGAGGAGCTTCTGCTTGGCAGCTTCCCCAATGCTAGCTGAGAGCAGACGTTTTGTGATCCCAGCCTTCCAACACTAGCAAGGAGCCTCTTAACTTATACTAATGCCAACTTAAACCTCAGGAGGTATTGGAATTTGAATACTGGCCCAGATCTTCTATTTCTATAAGAAAGTATTTCAATCTGAACAATGTTGGAGATGATTGAAAAAGGCTTCCTGGAGACGGTTTGGCACATATTCATCCCGTTATGAATAATAAAACTGGCCAATCAACCATCCACATCATGAAGAAGCAATTAAGAAATATCAAAGGTTTTTTTTCTTTAACAAAACAAAAATAGTTAGTGTAAGATCAATAATATATCAGAAGAAAATGGTGAGAGAAAGAAATGAATCCATAATGCATAAGCCTGAATTCTGGCAGACCTTACTATTTACAGGCACACATATTTATTAACACCCTGACAAACTGGTTGCTAGGACCATATTTTTGTCAATAACATAATCTCACTTGGTATAGCTATAACCGTAGCTGCTCTTTTACCAGTGGGGTTTTTTTTTTTTTTGTTTGTTTTTTGGAAACATAGAAATTTCCCTCAATATATTCTTACACGTTGAAATCTCTCTGAGGTATTTCAGTTAGGAGAGGTGATGGGTTGACAGAGTTCTCTTCTCACTGTTACTGATTAATCTGACTCATAATTTGGGATGGTTTACCTGTAAGCAATGCTTAGTACTCAAGTGATAGAATCATAATAATAATAGGTGTTGAGGTTGCTCCAAGATTCATTGTGACGTTGTGCTTAATTGTAGATACAAGGGACAGAGCCTTTCACCTCATTTTCATAAACTTCAACTGCGCTTCTTTTAGCCACAAGAAAAAACACTGCAGTGATTGTTGCTTGACAAACATTTTTATGGTCATCTTGACTATATTCCCTTTATTTGGTATGGGTTCATATCTCATATATTATGCATAATTTATGCCCTAGAAGAGAATAACCAAAAGATCAATAATATAAATTGAAAAAACTGGCAGCATTGGATTATTGATTTGCTTTCTGAATAATATGTACTTCAATAGCAAATCAAGGAAGAGAATGTTCTATCAACTTGCTCTAAGTTCATTTTTTTTCTTTTCCTTCTATTCAGGGCTGGGTTCTACTTACCTTTACTACCGGTTCGGAACGGGGCCCCACGTGCACACTTGCTTTGCTTGCATGTGCACGCGCTCTTCTAAGCATGCGCAGAAGCGTTTTGATGATGTCAGGGTCAGTGGGCGGAGCCTCCCGCCAGTTTTATTATCGGTTCTATAGAACCGGTGTGAACTGGGGGCAATCCACCACTGCTTCTAATCATGTATTACATATGCAGTTTGTATCCTTTTATCCATAAACAAATTATTTGGTAATACTTGAAACATATAAAATGGGACATTTGTACTTTTTACTTTGCCATTTTTTTAAAGCAAAGGTTCTAGGACAATTTCTATCACAGTTATGTAAATTATAGAAAGCCTGCATGCAAATATAATTGATCATAACACCTTTCCCCCAGAAAAGTTCTAGAAAAAAGTGTTGGAAATACTGGCTTACTAATAAGAATGATAAAACAAACAGGATTTTCATCAATTTATAGATCCCAAGTGGTAGTTATGGTAATATTATCAATTGGGCATCTTGAAGCAGATTTTCAATTCTGAAGAAAAATTCTGAAGTTAAGAATAAATGATAGCATAAATAATATCCTTAGTTTAGGCAATTGTAATGAAGAATTTCATTAATTGACAATTCTATAGGAAACTATTTCAACAATTATTTATATTCTCAAAGTCATTTACAATACTCAATTAAAATAAATCAGTCACTCTTTCTTCATGCTTTAAAATATGATTGAATAAAACTCCACGATAGTTTAATTACTGTATGTCATTCAAAAGTGATCAAGGCCATGCAGTTATATTCAAAAAGGTAGTTGATGTTCTGTAAGAAAATTTGGCTCATGGATTATTATGATTATTTTTAAAAAAATCATATGTAGGATTTGAGAAGGTAATGATATTGTACACATTTCCATGGATATAAATTCAATGGGATCCAATCTCACTATGCAGGAAAATGTAGTCTGTTATCCCAATCCCACATGCATGGCTCCATAATATAAAGACAGCCATTCCTTATTTAGCAGCTACTTTGGTGACCATTCATAACTATTACTACTACTGCTTAAAAAAATACTTTCCAACCAATGAATGAATTTACAACCAAATTTCTAAGGCTGACAACTATTCACACTGAAGTGAGAGAAGCAATGGCATTGCTGTACAACTTTATCTAAATGAGACAGCAGCAACCAACAATTCTCTCTCTCTCTCTCTCTCTCTCTCTCTCTCTCCCTCCCTCCCTCCCTTCCTCCTTTTCTCCCTCCCTCCCTCTCCTTCTTTCTCATGTGTTCACTTAGTGACCATTTCATTTCCAATTTAATGAACAAATTGTGATTATTAAATGAAGAGACATATTCCTTTCCAAACATGAACTGAGCTCTAATTTTAATGTAAAATGATTTTTTTTAAAAAAAACAACTTTGATGTATTGGTGTGTCATTTTATTCATGCTAGTTAATAATTGAAATATCTTGATTTTAAACAAACAAAACAATCAAATTTGCCCAATCAATTTCTTTGTCCAGTTCCATCTCATATATTAGTAGTATCATATGAATCATGTACACATTCAAATTTAATTTAGTTCACTACTACCATTTATAAATTCTCTGTGATGTACATGTCCATTACAGGGAAGGTGAAGATTAGGTAACAGCTGCCAGTCAGAGTAAGACAGTACTAGATTACATGGACTTGTTTATTTATATTAAAAATTCAGCATCTGTCAGGTACCCTTAAAACTATACAGAAGATCAAAATAGCTTTAGACATTTGCCTAAAGCAATGTCGCTGAAAGTGTGTTCCGAGGACCTTTTGTAATCCTCCAAGACCCTCTGAATCAAAATTATTTCCAACCTAGGTGGAAAAATAATACAATATTAAAATCCCATCAAACAATCATGAGAAACGATAGAGGCAATGGCAGCAGTGGAGGAAAAGCAAAGCCTTAGACCTATCTGAGCAATGGTGGTGGATTGGTGATCTAACTGCAGATAGTGGCTTCTTAGCACCAGATGCATGGAATGGTGAAGAATAGAAAGGCAGGCTGGTGCTGGCAGGGCCACAGATTCATTGGTTTTGGTTCATCTTAGTGGTGATGCTTAACTAGCTGCTGAAGATGCAGCAGCATGGTATGATGGAAACCTAGTGGCCCATGATCTGTTTTCCATCCTCTATTTTTCTGCCCACTCTTGAATTAGGTCAATAGTTGACTCAGTAAAGTTGGCTTTGTACTGAGGGGACTGCAGCTGGGTGCTTTCATGTCTGATTTATGATAACTATTTTAAAGTCATAAGAATGTAAAGGATATTACAAATATACAATGAAACTGTTGCTCTTTGTTTTTCTCTCATACTACTGCAAGCCTATGTCAACTAGTGAATCCAAAGCAAGGAAACATTCTTGGGAGATCTGAATTCTGAAAAGAATAATTTTATTCCTTACACCATATTGACACTGAAGAAACAAAACCAGCTCTGGTTTTCCCACACAAATGTTTGCCTAATTAAACAATAGCTTCCTCTTCTCCCCACCCCTGTGTGATCACATTGTCTAATTATGAGACTTCCTTTTGTTATGGGAACAGTCCAACTCTTTCTCAAGCACCTGAAGTGATGACCTTGACGGTTTCCATGCTGTCATGATCTCTGCACACATTCTCGGCATTCCATTTCCCCTTTTCCTCCCCCGCAGTTCATTGGCAAGTTGAAAAGCATTAGGGTTTAAAAGAAACTAAACAGTTCAATCTTGACAGCATACATTTATTTTATTTTTTTAAAAAAAGTACAATCTAAGAAAACATTAAAATAGGGTGAGCAAGCTGAGGGATTTATATAAAATCATTTATAAAAGATCAATTTGTACTTGGGTAAATAAAATCCCAGTCTTTTCCTTAAAGTTTATTGATTGATTGAGGGAATCAGGAAAACTTATCAGTTGCATCACTATGAGTTTTTGATTAGACAGAAGATCTAATTCTAATGCAACATCCTGTTTACTGCATAGCCAACTTTATGCCTCTGAAAAGCCCAACTGCTAATCCGCCACAGTTGGCTTCTAAAGAAATACTGCCTTGAGCACAGGAGACAGCTTACCACCATCTTCCTTATTAGCCAATTATCTTGTCCATTAAATAGCATAATACCCTTTTAAAATGTTCTAAGTCTACTGTCCTTTGGGCTCTGAAGGGGATTACTGACCTCAGCGCTGTGTTATAGTGGAAAGAACTGAAGCAATGCATAGAGGTCCAAACAGATCTTATGGAAAAAAAAAATCCAACCAACAGCTAATGTTCTTTCAAACTGAGAGCTGCCATGGGACAAAACTGATTATTAACACATAGCTTCCCCTACCATTATTAACACTCCTCCGACTAGCATTATTGTATCTTTTGGGTGAGGTTGACACGAAAGAAGCAGATAATACATAGTGTACTCCTGGGAGCTAGCAAACAATCAGAAATCTGAGGCAGATGGGAAGAGGTGACTAGGATTACAGATAACCTGATCATGACAACTTTTTTTCCCCTTGATATAAAAGGAAACATGATGGCCTCAACAAGATAAGACTCTTTGAAAATATTCAACCAAATGTGATCTTCCTCATTATGACTACTCAAGATTAAGGCTCAGCCTAATTTTTCAGTTAATATTTTTGCAACCACTATGCCATCTTGAGGTTTTTTATTATAAAATTTCTCAATGCGATAAAGATGCTGATCTTCATGGACAATCAACTTTGGGTGAAACTGAGTGATGTGATTTCTTATTATAATCATTTTGTTTTCACACTTGAATCTTGGCTGACACATTCAGCACAGCTTTTTTCCTTTAATAAGCGGCATTCTAATCTTTGTGCACATTAATGTAACTTTATGCAGCACGAAAGGAAGCAGTATTATTATCTGGGCATATCTGCAGACATTGTACAGGGTACACTTCATGTATCCTGCTGAACTCCTTGTCCTGAATTTTCAATCTACTTGGTGTGGATAGCATTTCCAATAGTTGTCATCTTCTTGATTTCTGTGACTTGTAATGATGCGGTTTCACCAGCTAATATCAATTTTTTTTAGCCTTTGCAAATGTCAGATTTGTTTCAGGCAAGAGCCTTTGTTGGACTGCTTCATTATAAGGCCTGTGCGCGAAGTGATTCCTCAGTTCCCCAAATCGTAATACTGATATACTGAATTGTAATACTATATACAAATTGTAATACTGATATACAAAACTCTGTGGTTTAAGCAACAATGAATTCCCCAGGGTGTCGAATTTCCATGTGCTCAAAAAAAGAGCCATATTTTAAAATGATATAGCAGAATTTGCTCAGGTTTTCCAATTAGCAATTATTTCTGTTGGCTTACCAGGCCACTTGAATCCTCCACCACCTTCCTTGTGGTTTTCAGTTCTCAGCAAATTTTCTTTTTATTGCCAATAATGGTATGTTGCAGTAGAAAGAACTGAGACAACATGCATAGGCCCAATCTCAACCATTCTGCTAAGACTACTGACAAAAATCTTTCCCCTTTTAAAACCTGAACCATCCTGTATCAAAAGGGACTGATGCATGGTTTCTTCCAGTACAGAAAACATTCTGAGGGAAAAATCCAATGCCAGAAAAGCTGTACATATTCTTTTCCTTCTAAAAGCAATAGTAATAGCACTTAGACTTATATAACACTTCATAGTGCTTTACAGACATCTCTAAGTAGTTTACAGCACTCTCTAAGAGTCAGCATATTGCCCCCAACAATCTGGGTCCTCATTTTACTGACCTCAGAATGATGGAAGGCTGAATCAACCTTGAGTCCGTGAGACTCAAACTGCCAAACTATTGGCAGCCAGCAATCAGCAGAAGTAGTCTGCAGTTCTGCATTCTAACCACTGTGCCACCACGGCTCTTCTAAACTGGGATGCAGAGCAGAGGTGGGTTTCAGCAGGTTCTGACCAATTCTGGAGAACTGGTAGTGGAAATTTTGAGTAGTTAGGAGAACCGGTAGTAAAAATTCTGACTGGCCCCACCCCCATCTATTATCTGCCTCCCAAGTCCCAGCTGATTGGGAGGAAATATGGATTTTGTAGTAACCTTCCCCTGGAGTGGGGTGGGGATGGAGATTTTATAGTATCTTTCTCTGCCATACCCACCAAACCACGCCCACCAAGCCACACCCACAGAACCGGTAGTAAAAAAATTTGAAACCCACCACCGATGCAGAAAGATTAAAATGATCATATTTTAAGAACCAATTCAGATATGCTATATAACCAAGAATTGGAACAACCATTGCATACTTGGATTTTTCTCCATGTTGGCAGCTACCATTGCATTTTGTGGGAATGGCTGCCAATGATGAACTATTTTCTGACTAGTTAGTGTATGCTATGTTTAGAAGGCAGGAAGCTTCCTAGGAATATTGACATTTTGGCAGCATATTGCAATTCTAGCTCATCTTTAAGAAGTTTTTCTCAAATTTGTATTTATGGATATGTGGATTTCGGTATTTCTTGTATATTCACTGTTAGCTTGTTAGACCATGAAAGCAGGTTCACATAAGCACTTGATCATATATTTCATCATTAATATTTGAAAAGAAGATCAGAAGATGTGGAGAGACCTGGCCCATAGAATTGAAAAGAGTAGGACAGATAACATCATTGTCATCATTTGGCTTTGCCTATGAATGTGTGAAGTAATTTCCCACATTTATATCATTTGTCCTGTAGACTTGTAGAAACAAGTCATGGGAACTTAATCTTGGGAAATATTACAAAAGGTGAATAAAGTTCATATGCTATATTGCATTCTTTTCTCCTTTTCACATTTTTCAATATTATTTTTTTCCTGTGTCTTTTTGACATTGTTTTAAAACACTGAATGTGACTCTACAGTTAATACATAAGGTACTGTATATTGCACTTTTGCCTAGCGTATGCCATTTTGCTGCAGTTTTCTATTAAAAATATTGTCTTTGTATTTTTCCATTAATGGATTTTTGAACCCACTTTTTAAATATATGCATTTTTGTAAGCATTTGTTTAGATAACTGCATAGCAAATATCTAAGAAGTATGGCTATTAGATTTCAGTTCATATATTCTGATGGCTATATTTTTGGTTACATGATTTTGATTCAAACTAATCAGAATGCGAATTGAAAGAAACTTCTTCTATTTTTACCACCAAGCATAACCTCTGGGCAAATTGAAGAGCAACTGTGCCTAGCTAATGTGAGATGTTAAATAATGAACAATGTGTCATGGGGAAAAAAGATCATCACAACAATCATTCACTTTTAATACTTAGCTCTATAAAGATGGCCCTCCAAAAATATATGAATTGTGTAACTCATTTGAACAGCTTTATTTTCTTTGTAACAGTTTGGTATTATCTCCTGTTTTTCTGTTATTCCCCCTGAATGCATTTTTACAAAATACTCCAGAGGGGATTATTTAATTTCTTTGATTTTTATTCCATCTCCATCTTGCCAACTATGGTTAAAAATCAATCCTTTGCAAAGTTCACATTCTTGGGAGAGAATGAACTGGCTTGTCAAGTGGATTTCTGAGAATGTCTCCAAAGAATTGTTTGAATGGATTTACCATTTCCTGGATTGCATATAAGAAATAATATAATGCCTTGTCTAAACTATGGAGACAAATGAATACTCTTATGAATAGCAGAGCTATTTTCAGTGGCAGAAATTTGACGACGACAAAACTATGCTTAGACAAGTTTCAGCCTCACTGGTTTTCCTAATAGTTTTCTATGCCTTCATTAAGATGTGCTTCCAATGTCAATATAAAAACATTTCTCCCAGTGGGTATCCAAGACATACAGTGAAACCTAAAGAGAAGGGTTCATACAAACTGAAATATCTTCAATTGGTACAACAAGAGCTAATTTCTGCTAACTTCAGGGGTCCTGTCGTCCGGCTAAGCCAGACTGACAGGGTTGGAGTCAGTAGTGGCAGAGGTGAAATGCTACCGGTTCGGACCGGTTCAGCTGAACCGGTAGTGATGGTGCAGGTGGTTCAGAGAACCGGTAGCGATGGTAACACAAGGGTCCGCCCACGAGCCCGGTCATCATTACTTTCTAGTTTTAACCAGGAAGTAACTTGTTTCTTACCCTCTGCACATGCGCAGAGAGTCTGCATGTGCATGTGATGCACGCACATGCACTTCCGAACTGCTAGGGAAGGTAAGTAGATTTCACCCCTGAGTAGTGGGTTTCAATTTCAGACACTACCGGTTTGCTCATGGGCACTCGCGCGCTCATGTGCCGCTTCTGCGCAGAAGTTTGGTCCGGTTCGGCCAAGCCAGTAGCGGTGACGATATGATGTCACCAAACCGGTTCTCCCCCCGCCCTCCCACCTCCCCACCCCCCCACATTATTCTTACCTTTTATTTGGTCCCACCCCCAATCTATTGCTGCCTCCTGAGTCCCAGCTGATGACTAGAGGGAAACAAAACTGTTTAAACTCTTGCCACAGGGCTTCAAAGGGCCGTCCTACAGCTGATCAGTGTTAAAAGCAAACAAATGAGTCGGGTCGTAAGTGCGAGGACTGGTTGTAAGTGCGAGGACCTTCCAGAAATGACTCTGACCAGCTAGTCACACCCACCTAGTCACATGACCTCCAAGCCACACCCACAAAATAAGCCATACCCACAGAACCGGTAGTAAAAAAATTAGAACCCACTCCTGTTCTGCACATGTGCAGAGATGTCTGGGTGGGTGAGCGGAACCTCCTGCTGCCGCCATTACCAGTTCATCTGATCTGGGGCAAACCAGTAGCAACCCACTACTGATTGGAGTGATGTTGCAGAAGGCACCATTATAAGGTTTGAGATCTGGGAGGAAAAGGATAGGTAACAATCAAATAAATAGATAAATGAAAAATAATACTTTACATTTCATTATTTTAGTTTGGTATTTAGTTTGGTATGCATCAGATCCATACCATATCAGATCCATACACTATATTTACTAAATAGTGTTAATGATGATAGCATGAAAAAAAAAATAGGGGTTCTGAATGTTAATTTCTAAGGAACTTTCTGTGAAACATCAAGGAATACGAAATGAGACGAATAAGAGAACAACATGACAAAATGAAGTTTCATGCATCTAAACAGTTCATTCCAGCAATTGTTTCAACAAGACATACACACACACACGTGTATGCATGCGCGAGCACATACACATACACACAAAACCCATAAATATATTTTGCGGAAAATTTTACCTCCACGATATATACTATATATACTGAAGAATCCAGCCTTGATCATGTTAAGATCAGTTCCATTAAATTTGATAAAATTTTAGTTATCATAGAGTTCATATGCTATAATCCAAATCAAGCTATCATTTTAGGAACAATTATTTAGTTGATAGATGAATTAAATTACATGTATTTTTCTCCCGCTGAAATAGTTTCTGAAATGCGCATACACATGCACAGTGCCTATTAATTTGCAAGGTCAAGTCTCTTTAGAATGATTTACATTCAAAATTTGATTTGATTGAAAATTTGAATGTACAATTGGTTATAACCTCAACAAAAATTATTATTATTATTATTATTATTATTATTATTATTATTATTATTATTATTATTTAATCTTTAGTGAGATTGACAGCCTTTGAGGCTGGTTAATAGATCAGCAGCTCGAGTCCTAACCAAGGACCTAGGAACTGTTAAGGTATCGTTGGAGGATGTAAGCTGTTCCGAGTAAGGTGGTTTTTTGTAGAGTCAAAATGTTCAAGTCCGGCAAATTTAGAATTTCTAAATAGCGGGGTAGCCCTTTGGGTATTGCTCCAAGGGCTCCAATTACAATCGGGACAACGCACATTATTATTATTATTATTATTATTATTATTATTATTATTTTGGAATTATCATAATGCACCTATAACTATATATCACCATCTATCTATCTGCCTTAGAAAGTTTTAATACACACACATACACACACACACACACACACACACACACACACACACACAGAAGACACAAACATACCTAGGGTTCTTTAAATGTTTCTGAATATGTATATATAATTATATATTGTAATTACCAGGTTCCTTCATCACTAACTCCATGAGCAATGGTTAGCCAGTGAGCCACAGGTCCTCCACTGCTTTTTTTTTCCCGAGCTGCTGGGCTAAATGTTTCTCCCCCACCAGAGCCATGCCTGGAGGCTGCCTTCATTGGGGCCCCCAACCTTTCCCACCTTTTTTTTTTCTGAGATTGGTGGTTCCCCTCCAAATAACAACCTTGCAAGGTAGGCTTGGGCTACCAGCTGGGATTTCTTCCTGGAAAGTGTGACTTTTGAGCCCAGGAAAGGGCTGCCCTTGCCTTCTTTGCTTGTGAGCCCCAAATGCTAAGTGACAGCCTCTCCTTTTGGCCCTTGGAGGAGTCCTTCAGAGCAGGAAACTGCCTGAGGAAAGCAGCCAGTGGCCAGGCGGTGCCTGGAGTGGACCTCCCACTTGCTTTCTCCTTGTCTGACTTCTCTTCCAAGTGATTTCCAGATATTTGTTCTTCACTGGTGCTTCAGGATTATTTCCACTTCTTTTTCTTGACTTTAAAATGTTGGCGGGGGATATAAGCAATGCGCCTTTGGGAACAGGCTTAGCCCACAATTGGACCAAGCAACCCAGAATTGAAGGGCTTGAGAAATTTTGGTTGGGCTGAATGGTCCTGCTTGACAGCCAAGATATTCACTATTGGTTAGAAATTGCAAGGAAGAATATAGTTTGTGACTTTACCAGCAGGAAACTGAAGCGGCCACAACTTTTTTTTTTTTTTCCTTTTGGCTTCTTGCAACTGTCATCTTGAGTTTTCACTGCTGTCACTTCTTTCTATTTCTAGGGGAGTGTTCCAGTAAGGTCTTCTGGGCATATGTCTGCAATCTAGTTATGTCTCTGCAGTTGGTGGTGTTTGTCGGATCTCAAAAAGCTAAATAGAATCCTATTTGGTTAGCATTTGGATAGGACACCATGAAGAAATCCAAAGGGGAAGATAAGAATATAAAATGTCTAAAGAGGAAGACCGGGTAATTCAGGTAAAATTAGCATTGAGATCCCAGTCACCCATTCCTAAGGAAATTGCTGAGGGTGTCAGATGCGTTTGTCTTTTGTTCCTGGAGAACCAGGGGCAAATGTAAACTGATATTTTGATTATATCTTGACTATTTTTGTTGCATGTTTTACTGATTTGCTCAGAAATTGGCGTTTTATTAATGCAAGTAGAAGGAAATTGCATGAAATGATCTGCTTCCAGTTCTAGGCTTCAAATAGGCAAAGATAAACCCTTTACCTATGATTATGTTTTCGATCCATCAATTGAACAGGAGGAAGTCTTCAATACCTACATTGTTCCCCTTGTAAGGTGTATTTTTTTCTGGATAAAATGCCATAGTTTTAGCATATGGCTCTAGGAAAACATATTCCATGTGCGGGGTTTACACTACTGAGAAAGAAAATGACCCCACAGTTACAGCCATTCCCCGGGGGATAACATATAGTCATCCTGCTCCTATGCCATCTTCATAGTGTCTGTGGAGCAGAAAAGCAAGTCAGATGCAACATTAGCTTTTTTTATTATTATTACATCTGATTGACCTGGTTGGTTTGGATAGCAAAAGAAGATGAAAGCAGAAGGGGATCAGCTGCGCGAAGGATTTATAAGGATTACAGTCCTTACTAACTAAATCATCATGAATGAATTGAATATGATCTGTTACATATATTGAATGATCCTGACAAAACTGAGTGGTCATTTTAAAAAAATTGTTTACAACTATTGTAAACTTTTACTGCTAGATCATAAATTTTTATTGCCTGATGGTAAACTTTATTGCCCTGAACTTCAATTATCATTCTTCCTTCTTTTATGGATTATAAATAGTCAGAGACTGCAATATTTTTTAAAAAAATATTTTTAATTTTTTGAACCTCTTCAGCCAGACACACCCATATTTTATGACTCCTCCCTGTAAAGGTCAAATATTTATACTTTTTAATTCATAGGTATAAATGTGTGATATTTTTGTAATCAGGGTTTTTCCTATGTTAATAAAAGATGTTAAACGGCCATGGTGGGATGAAATCTCCAATCATCACTTTCAGGCCTGTCAGATATTTTGTGTTGTTTATTCTGAGCCTTATGGAAGACTGGGATAGCACTATTTCGGTTTTTTTGAACCTCTTCAGCCAGACACACCCATATTTTATGACTCCTCCCTGTAAAGGAAAGTGTCTGGCTGAAGAGGTTCAAAAAAACCGAAATAGTGCTATCCCAGTCTCCCATAAGGCTCAGAATAAACAACACAAAATGCCTGACAGGCCTGAAAGTGATGATTGGAGATTTCATCCCACCATGGCCGTTTAACATCTTTTATTAACATAGGAAAAACCCTGATTACAAAAATATCACATATATATATATATATATATATATATATATATATATATATATATATATATATATGCAAAAAATTAAAATCTCAGGTGTTTTCCCACGTCATTGTAAATAAGTTAGTTAAAATGTTTAAAATTCTGGTTAAAATCCCAGCTTAAAATCTTTTAAAAATCCTTACAGAGCACTCTGCAAGGTCCTTTAAAACCTCAGCTAAAATCCTACCAGTATTTTTAAAAAAAATTCTTTCTAGCAACATTTCGACAGGCTCACAACCCTGTTATCTTCAGGCTCTTGTTTCATTTAGAAGCTATGGGTTCTAATTTTAATTTTTGGCATATATACACCCGTGAAAACTTAAGAAGACACACACACACACACACACACACACACATATATATATATATATATATGTTTATGTAAGTTTATATATGTTTATGTAAGTTTATATTTATTATATATATATAATCATCATTCACAAGGATTTAAGGGGCAGGATTTAAATCACAACACACTTTTTGTCACTTTTCCAACTTCCCTTCCTGGGATGGTTATGAACCAATTCTATCAGAGTTTTCTATGGTGCCTATAGTGTTTTGGACTATTTTTTGTTAACTGAAGATGAATCCCACTAGCCCACATTATGAAATAGGATAGGCACAGGACTTGAATAGATATATTTAGTAACCATACTGTTTTTAATAAGCTTGATCTGATATTTTTGCAGTTGCACTTCATGTGTGATGAATTATAATAGATATCCTTTATTCATTTTGAAATGTTTCCATGAGTTCATTCTGTCCTATATATTTCATTCTTCAAATGTAAACTGATATTTTGATTACAACTTGACTATTTTTGTTGCATGCTTTACTGATTTGCTCAGAAGTTGGCATTTTATTAATGCAAGTAGAAGGAAATTGGGTGAAATGATCTGCTTCCAGTTCTAGGCTTCAAATAAATGATTGACATAAATGCTGGTGATCTGATTTATATACTGGACATGTGCAACAGCCCATTGCTAGAATTAGTTATTATTTCATGTGCTGTTCTTTCTCTACATGTATCCATCTAGATGCAGGGGCGGGGGGGAATCTGAAAATTTGAATTGTTACATATAAAGTAAAATTTGAAGGTTTTGAGCATTGGATCCTTCTTTTTCATATTACTTCTTTAACTCAATGTACTTTTCACATTGTTTTGTGTATCAACTGATGTACAAAGCTGATGTGTATCAACTTTTTAGAAATAATGCAATGGTGTTATTGATCATGAGAAACATAAATATATTATATTTGGTCTGCATATGATTTGCATTTTGCCAAAATAAATGTCTTAAACAGAGCAAAACATTTACATAAGATTGAAGCAGTTGCATTCATGTGAAATGGCTTCCATGATTTAAGTACTTCAGCAAATTCAAATTTCTAGCATTTTCACAAAGACAATGATAATATCCATCGACTGAAGTGACAGCCATTTCCAATTAAAATATTATTAAATGAGGTTTGAAATGTTCTAGAGAGTATGAGTTTGTTCCTTAATTATATCTTTGAATTCTGGCTGAATTTTCTTCTATGCCAGCATTTATAAGATTGAATACTTTCAGAAATTGCAGGTGTGTGTGTGTGTGAGAGAGAGAGGGGGGGGATTTCTCCCACAGAGAGTGGTGGTTAATCATGTCACACTTGAGAAGCTGATAGATCAACATGTGTGGAGTCGAATAATGATAATTGATTCAGGGTACTATGTTGAAATAAACCATGCCTTATAAATCTGCATGAGTTCATTTATAAGCTTCTTCTTTTAGACTACTTCTCTCATCATCTCTAACCACTGGCCATGTTTATTGAGGTGAGAAGAGGTTGTAATGACCCAAATTTAGGAAGGATATTATCATGGAAAAGGCTGAGTAGCAGCAATTCCTCATTCAATAGCAAGAATGTCAACAGTCAGTATATAAAATAATCACAATCAGGGGCCTTGATTTATAAGTTCACCTTGATTTATTTCTGTGCTTCTATAATAAAGCGTAATCAAGAAGGTTAAAGTCAAAAGTGGGAAGAAAGGTAACTCCCTAGTCTTTGGAAGTTTCTGGATCTTTCTGCTGTATTAAAACTGCTATCTTTAATTAGAACCATTTGTCCTTAAGTTTCTTTGTAGATTTTTTTAAAACCTTAATTTTCATAATTTCAAGAAGCTTAAAGTAGTGCTGAAAGCCAATTTTATATAATAATTAAGACACCAAGTTAGAAACCAGGAGACTTGGAATTCTAGTTCCACCTTAGGCACAAAAAATAACTAAGTGGAAGCAGACAATGGCAAGCCACTTCCAAAATCTTGCCAAGAGAATTGCAGGGACTTGTTCACGCAGTTGTCAGGAAGCAAGACAGATTCAAAGGTACGCAACAGAGGTGGGTTTCAGCAGGTTCTGACCAGTTCTGGAGAACCGGTAGTGGAAATTTTGAGTAGTTCGGAGAACTGGTAAATACCACCTCTGATTGGCCCTGCCCCCATCTCTTCTCTGCTTCCCAAGTCCCAGCTGATCAGGAGGAAATGGGGATTTTGCAGTAACCTTTCCCTGGAGTGGGGAAGGAATGGAGATTTTACAGCATCCTTCCCCTGTCACGCCCACCAAGCAACGCCCACCAAGTCATACCCACAGAACCGGTAGTAAAAAAATTTGAAACCCACCACTGGTACACACAGTAGTACTAGGAACATCTCACCTTAACTGATATCATAACCAATTTCACTAAAACCAAGGGAAATATCACAAATCACTTTGGACTGTGAAAACAAAAATGGGAAAAAGAAAAAAGAGGAAATAAGAAAAGAATAACATGCAAAAAGCTACTTTTGCTTCCTAAATGTAATCATATCAGAAATTATTATTCTCTCTTTTATTCATTAAACATGAAACTCAGTCATTTAAAAATGTATCACATTTAAAATGTATCACAAATATCATTGACTGGCGCTGATGGTTGATACGGATTGCTGCTAGCATCCTAGGTATCAACCAAGTATCTTCTTAAAATGTGTGATGTTCCAAATAGCGCAGTTTTTTGCAGTTACATGTTGTTGTTGTTCTTGTTCTTGTTCTTGTTCTTGTTGCTATTTTATATTTGCAAACAAGAATAGTTTAATGAGATCAGCCCTTAAAGTTTCATTAGCTATTCGAATCATCATATTAGCCTATTTCCAGCTCATCCTCCTCTATTTTCTCTTTCCAGATTATTAAAAAATGGTATTTCAAGATAAGTATATCATACCTATGTGTAAATTGGTTTTGGAAGCATATGACAAAAAGTTATAAATGACTTAGTGCTGATTTATGTCCATCTAAGTATTATCTTGTCATGTCCCTTTTCCCTTATTGTAATTATTAAAATATTTAGTAGTGACTGAAACTAGCTTCCTCTTCATTATCATGATTGATGATTTCTGTGTAAAATTACTTTAAAAAATGTTCACATTTGTCAAGACAAAGCCGTACCTCAATTCAGTCATGTTGGTCTGGGCTGAATGAGTCTTAGTTAATAGTGTTTTAGATCATCTGCAACTAATATCAATAGTCCTTAAACCCACATATGAGCCCAGATAGTTATTAAGTGAGTTTTGGCCAATTTTATGACCTTTCTTAACACAATTGTTAAGTAAATCACTGGAGTTATTAAGTTAATAACATGGTTGTTAAGTCATGAATTTGGCTTTCCCATGGTCTTTGCTTGTCAGAAAGTCACAAAATGTGATCCCATGATCCTGGGACACTGCCACTGTCATAAATATATGCCAGCTGCCAAATGTCTAAATTTTGACCATGTGTCCATGGGAATGCTGCAACAGTTTTAAGTGTAAAAAGTGTTTATATTTCCCTTTTTTTCAGTGTTGTTGTAACTTTGAACCATCACTAAATCAATGGTTGTAAGTTAAGAGCTACCTGTATATACAGTATGAGCATCACATGTGCACACAAACACACACACGTACACACACATTCTCTATATTTCTATATCTCTAGGGATTTTAAATGTATAAAGTATATTCTGGTGTATTTTCTTTTTATCCAGAAACCGATCAAAATCTATTGCATCATCTTTCTCTCTCTCTCCCTCTATCCCCACACACACAACACCTCTTGTCTTAATTATTCAAACAGAGAAAACAAAAGTAGTATATGCATATGTGGGTAACCTTAGGACAATCACTATCTCTCAGTCCAAGAAGAAAGCAGTGGCTAAAGATTTCTCCAAATTTTGTCAAGAAAACTATGTGGACTTGTCCTGGCAGTCTTCAGGGATAAAAACTGAGTCAAAGGCACAAAAATAAATACAAGATAGATAAGAGAGAGAGAGAGAGGCAGAGAGAAAGAAAGACAGAGAGACAGAGAGCAAGACAGAGAGCGAGAGAGAGAGAAAGAGAGAGAGAGAGAGAGAGAGAGAGAGAGAGAGAGAGAGAGAGGCAGACAGGCAGACAGACAGACAGAGATTTGTGTGCGTGTGTGCGTGTGCGCATGTGCATAATATTATGTGCATAGTATAAAATAAAACACAAATTAAAACACATAGCAGCTAGACATAATCTCATCTATCATCCATACAACTAGGAGATGGACTCTAACCTATGCCCAAGGCCTAGGTTGCATCACAAAGTCAGGTTTTCAAGGTCTTACAAAAACCCAATGGAGACAGGATCAATCTAATCTCAGGGTGAAAAATGTTTCAAACTGGATTCTAGGTTTAACTGAAATGTATGAGTATGTCTTTTAATAGTGATGGAAAAATGGTGATTGTATTTTGGAAAGAGATTTTTGGATAGTGGAGAAGTAAGAAAAGATTGCTACAGACTTTAAGAAAAGTCTTAGATGAGAACTATGAGTAAAGATAAGTGACCATTTTGTTTTGTTTTGTTTTGTTTTGTTTTGTTTTGTTTCTCAGATAAAATCTTAAATAACATTTCTGCATTTTAAGAATGATGGCATGTGCAAAATTGATAAAGTGACAGATTCTTCCACTGAGGCAAAAAAAAATGGATTCTGATATCCGAAATCTCCAAATATGAAGCCTCATGCATTCATTCTTCCCATTTTTCTTTCCCAGAGAAGAAATATTGATTGGACCAAGAAATATAAATTTATTCCATGACTGAGGCAGAACTTGAACCTGGACTGGAATCTGTCTTAATCCAATAGCATGTACTTTATTCATGCACTTTGCAGATTCGTAGAGTCTGTATTGATCTAGATCAGGGGTGTCAAACTCTTATTGACACGTTGTCATTACGCAACATATCACAACTTTCCCCCCCTTCGCTAAACTGGGAATAGGCGTGACCAGCATGTGATGTATCCGGCCTGCGGGCTGTGAGTTTGACACCCCTGTTCTAGATTTTGGCTCCATTGTTGAGAAGCTTAGATAATGACTTTAGTTCAGTCATTTTCTCTAATCTAATTGTCATGGTGAAGGGTACTGAGGGAATGGATACAACTGAATGAATGTTTCAGTTAGTGAATTAGGTAGGCCTAAGAAGATCCAAGGTCAAATCTATCTTCAGCCATTTAATCTCACTGGGTGATTTAGGGCCAGTCACTTTCTCTTAGCACAACCTACTTCACAGGATAGTTGTTGTGGAGATAAAAATGAAGGAGAAACCATCTTAATCTCTTGGAAGAGAAACTAAGAAATAAGGCAATGATATAAAAGGTTCTACAAAGTACAAAAAAGGAGAAATGAATAGGAAAGTTGAAAGAAATCTTGCTTAAAATCTTCCACTTAACTTTTAAAAGAAGAGGATAGTTTGCATCATTCATTTTAGCTTTGCCAGGAAACAATATAGCATCTATTTTAAAATGTAAAACCCCTTTAAATCCTTTATAGTCTGATTTTTGAAAATTTTATTTTGTGTGTAAACACATTCTACATTCTTGGACTTGAACTTATGAATTAATAAAAATATGCAAACTTGTAATTTACATAGAGGCAATTTCAAAATTCTTTTAAACATGAAAGACATTAAAAAGTAAAAGAAACATTTTATTGATTTATTATAAGCTCAGAATTCCATATTACGTTTTTTGAATTTTGAAGCCTACTGCTCTTCGAACAAGGAAAGCCTTCTGGGTGAAAATACCAAATATAATCTATGATTGTCATCTTGCTTTCCAATTCACTTTGTTGGTGTCCTGCAGTAGAAGCATAGAAGCATCTTCAATTTATATTCATGCCTCAGTTAATCATAGCTTTCTATCATTTGTCAGCATGTCATGAATGCAAAAGATATCCTTGGTAGATGAAGTTTCTGGCAAACCTTCCTCCCTACCATGCCGTTTCACATTTTTTTTGGATGGAAAAACCAGAGGAAATTAATCTTATAGTTGCTGCTTGGATACTCTGAATTTTAGCACTCTCTTTAACATCAAAATAGTACAACTAATACAAATATAGTGCTAATATAATAATTATATTAGTATAAATACACTAGTATGTTAGTATAATATTAATATAAATAGTATTAGTATTGAGGTATTATAACATTTATTTTTGAGACCAGATTAGAAAAATATGAGAAAGAAAACATCATATAAACGATAAGATTAAAGATACTTCCATAAGCATCTTTCCCTCACTTTCATTGAAGACCTGGGCTATGATCAAGCACAAATGTAATAAAGTTGATAGATGCCCATAACGAGAGTTCAGCTCCTGAAGTAGCTTCAGCAGGTCACTGTGTCAAATATTATAGGGATGATTTCCACTCAGTATTTCTTCATTAGTATAGTTACAGAATCTGCTCTTGTATCCCAGATGGGTACTAAAATACCAGAGCATATTGTGTTTAATCACACCTTTTACATATATAAGTGTAACAGCATAATATTAATTTATCTGAGAACTATTCCTGGATACCTTGATGAACTCTATGACAAATAAATTCTGGGTATCAGATATTAAACTTCTAAAACTTCTGTAAGACTCATTGCCAATTTATTGCTGAAAAGAATATGGTTGGGGTTATGGTAAATGTTAAATTATTCTGTTCAGATATGATGAAATGTTTGGGTGGTGGAGGTGAAGGGTAGAGGATAAAGAAATTGTTCCGAAATTTTCAAATATATATTTATGACCATTCTGAAGGAACTGTTGCATTACATGAGTAATTAGAATTGCTTTCAATACAGTCCCATATTAGAAAATGAAATTAGTAAACCAAGAAGTTTTCTAAAGTAACAGAATAACGGAGCTGGAAGGGATCTTGGAGAACTTCTAGTCCAACCTCCTGATCAAGCAGGTGATACTATACCATTCCAGACAAATGGCTGTCCAATCTCTTCTTTAAAACCTATGGTGATGGAGCAGCCACAACTTTTAAAGGCAAGCCATTCCACTGGTTAATTGTTCTCACTGTTAGGAAATTTTCTTAGTTCTAGGTTGCTTGTCTCCTTGATTAGTTTCCATGCATTGCTTCTTGTCTTCCTGCTGGTGCTTTGGAAAATAGGTTGACCCCCTCATCTTTGTGCCAGCCCCTAAAAGATTGGAACACTGCTATCATGTCACCTCTAGTCCTTCTTCTCATTAAACTAGATATATCCAATTCCTGCAATCATTCTCCATATGTTTTAGCCTCCAGCCATCTAATTATCTTTGTTGCTTTTTCTGCATTCTTTCCAGACTCTCAATATCTTTTTATAAATTGTTGTGACCAAAACTGGATGCCGTATTCTAAGTGTGGTCTTACCAAGGGATTATAAAGTGGTACTAACACTTCACATGATCTTGATTCTATCCCTCTATTAATGCAGTCTAAGAGTGCATTGGCTTTTTTTGGCAGGCACAGCACACTGCTGGCTCATATTTCAGTAATTGTCCACTAGGACTCCAAGATCCCTTTCACAGTCACTGCTATTGAGCCAGGCTGCACCTCTTCTCTACCTATACATTTGATATTTTTTGCCTTAAGTATAAAACCTTACTTTTCTCTACATTGAATTTCATTTTGTTAGATAGGGCCCAGTGTTCAAGTCTGTTGAGATCCTTCTGGATCTTGAGTCTATCTTCTGAGGTGTTGGCTATTCTTAACAGCTTTGTATCATCTGAAAATCATCCTTCTATTCTCTATTTGAATTGTTTATGAAGATATTGTAGAGGACTGGACCTAAGACAGAAACTTGGGGTACCGCACTGCTTACTTCTCTCCATGTAGATGTAGTTCTATTAAGGACTACAGGTTGAGTGCAGTTTGTCAGCCAGCTATGAATCCATCTAGTGGTGATGCTCTTTATCTCACATTTTTCTAACTTATTAAGAAGTAGGTTGTGGTTTATTTTGTCACATGTCTCCTGAAATCCAAATATACTATGTCCATATCATTTTTCGGGTTCACTAATGTAGTCACTTTGTCAAAGAATGAAATAAGATTTGTTTGGCATGATCTGTTTTTGACAAACCCACATTGGCTTCTGGTTATAATTTTGCTTGCTTCTAGATGTTCACAGAACTTCTTGCTTGATTAACTTTTCCAGAATATTCCTAGGTATTGATGTCAGGCTGATTGTTCTGAGTTTCCTGGATCTTTTTTCTCCGTTTTGAAGATGGGAACCACATCAGCTCTTTTTCAGTCCTTTGGTTTTTCTCTGGTACTTCAGGATCTTTGAAAGATAGGTTTAATGCTTCCAAGTTCACATCTGCCATCTCCTTCAGAACTCTGGAATGTAATCCATCTGGATCTATTGATTTGAACTTGTCTAGGGCAGACAGGTGTTCTCTTACCATTTTCTTGCCTATTTTAATTTGTATTCCGAGTCTGTTTTTTAACCATTCCATTTTTGGGCTATTTTTTTTTCCTTTTGCATGAAGAGAGATGTAAAGAATGAATTAAGCAGCTCTGATTTCTCCCTGCTGCCCATCAGTTCCTTGCCATCTTCTCCCATTAGTGGGCTGATTGTTTCCTTGAATTTTTTCTTGTTTTTTTTTTTTTACATGTTAAAAGAAATCTTTTATTAATGTTTTTAACATTTATTGCAAGTCTTAGTTCATTCTGAGTTTTAGCTTTCCTGACTTCATCCTTATAGATTGGTCTATACCCTGATATTCTGCTACTATTATTATATATTATGTTATATACTATAAGTGCTATCATTATTATATCCCTGTAATTAAAATAATATGTTACTCCCTTGATTCACTTGGTTCCCTCTTCTACTCCCCCTGTTCCTATTCTGGTCTTTTAGTGAGGAATGGCTATAGCATGGCAAACAAGGTATTTACCTTTCTGAAATGCAGGAGTATTCTGTCACTCACACTGTATTTCAACTCAATTCAGTTTTTTTTTTTTTTTTGTAGAGATATTCCTTTTACAACTACAGATTTGGTCTCCCAATTTAGACAAATCTGATGCCTGTCTGAAGTGGCAACAAATGGCACCATATTCAGGTCCTGTTTTAGTTATATTTTACTATACATTGCATGTTATAGAGAAGTTCAAGTCCATCTGGTACTAAAATTAAGATTTTGTTCATTCTTATTTATGCCTTAGCACAATTTATTCAAAAAGTGAAAAACAATAACTTCCTTATTGAAGCAGCCTGAGCAAATCAGTTATGCTCTTGGGTCTACCAACTTTTCAATCTCTTTTTCATACCGGGAATGATGAACTGTTTGAGATATGCATTAAAAACAGAGTTAAACAATATGCATATATTCTGTTTAATTCATCACTCTACTTCTAGCAGAGTAAAATCCAAGAGAATAAATGCCCTGTCCAAATCAAAAGAAGTCTAATTTACAAAAGTTCCCTCCTCTTTTATTGTAAGAAGAATAACTCTTTTGGTTGAATGCTTATATTTGATAAAAATCTTATAATATTTCAGTAACAAAGTATGATTCTCATTATTTTCTGCCTTTGTGTTCAAAGCCATAGAAATATAGGCACAGTGCATTTGTATGCATTAAGACCAGTGCTCTGCCTCTACCATATCTCAATTCCAGAGCGATACCTCCAGGCCATTCTTGGACAATATTTTATCTGAAATCTTAATTACAAATGAAGAGAGTGGCGTTGTTATTGCTTCTTATCATCCAGATTTAAACTGGCAGCATTACGAAGAGGGGAGATTGTTTTACATATTGATTCCCATCGCACGCTCCAAGACGTAGTCTAGGATCCTAAATCATGGAGACAGTCTATGTTAATATCCTTAATATGTGAACGTTAAGAATCCAGTTCATTTCATAGGGAAATTATCAGCAGAATCAGGTTTCAGTCACTGAGTCATATTTTAGAACCCCATTTGAAGAAGAAATTACTGGTGGAAGAGCAACCGAGTGGCTTATTCAAAAGGGCAGAGTTTGTCAGGAAGCATAAAGAAAAAAAAAACAACCTAATTTTAAAGTAGTTGCTTCTTCTAGTTCCTTTTTCTACTGACTTCTAAATCAATTTGGAATTAAGGTGCTTTTCAACCTATAGTCTAAATATTGTTTATCAATTGAGCTACACTCTTTCCATTACCGAGAGACTGTGAGACACTGGTGAAGCGGGCACAGCAGCGCCTGCATTTTCTGTATCACATGAGAAAAGTTCATCTTCCTTCCCCTGTCCTTACCACTTTCTATAGAGGGACGATCAAGAGCATCCTCTCATATTGCATTACTGTCTGGTTTGGAAGCATTACTGCCTCAGACAGGAGGATGGCAGAAAAGATCATTGATAGTTCACTTCCTTCTATCCAGGACATAACATATAAGTGAGTCCACAGGATTGTCTGGGACACTACACATCCTCTTCACAACCTGTTTTTCTTGTTACCTTCTGGGTGGAGGCTCCATGGTATCTGAAGCAGAACATCTAGATTCCATCACAGTTTTGTTCCATATAGCATCAACCTTGTGAACTCTCAAGTTTCCTCTTTCTGCTATGTATTAAAAATTGATAGAGATTAACACACACACACGTGTGTGTGTGTGTTGCAGATATATATTTATACATGTATATAGCATGTGTCAGTGGTGGTATTTAGCCAGTTCTATCTGGATCGGGCAAACTGGTAGCGGCAGAGGCGGGAGGCTCCGCCCACCCATCCGGACATAATCACATCCCATTTTTGATACTCTGTGCATGTGTGGAAGGCCCTGCACATGTGCAGAGCTGGTGCGTGCATTCACATTTGCGAACCGGTAGCAAAGGTAAGTGAGTACCACCCCTGGCATGTGTATAGGTGTGTTATGTATGTGTTTGGGTAGATATACACTTTCTCTTGAGAGAAGGCAACAGAATTTCATTTTTAATGTGGGCCAGTGTGCTCACAGTAAAAAAAGAAAAAAATGACAATAAAAGTTATCTTATCTTATCTTACATTACACATAAATACAGCTGTGAATCATCTCTTTTTGAATTTGTGTACTTAAAATGCTAATCCATGGTGAAAGATGCCTTCACTGGTCTTACTTTTATTTTTCTCAGAAATTAAAAGAAGGATTGTGTCCTTAAAATCTAAAAATATTTTGTTTGATTTTAGTTTTATTATTGTAGAGCAAAAATTGACCTTTTTTTGTCATAGTGCCTGCTATCTAGAACAGCATTCCCTCCAGGGGTGAAATCCAGCAGGTTCTGACAGGTTCTGGAGAACTGGTAGTGGAAATTTTGAGCAGTTTGGAGAACCGGTAGCAGAAATTTTGAGTAGTTCAGAGAACCGGCAAATACCACCACTGGCTGGTCCCAGAGTGGGGTGGGAATGGAGATTTTGCAGTATCCTTCCCCTGCCACACCCACCAAGCCATGCCCACCAAGCCACACCATACCCACCAAGCCACGCCCACAGAACCGGTAGTAAAAATATTTGGATTTCACCACTGATTCCCTCCCATAGTTTGGCCCCAACTGTGCTAGCCTTTTATAAAACACCGAAGACCTAGATTATTTCCAGGGTATGAAGTTTGGGAAATTAGATGCAACATGATTTATCATTGTTGGGTGTTTATTGGATTTGTTCTCAGAAAATATTTTTACACTATTGTTGGTATTTTTTTGTACTTTTTATTTTACTAATCTGCTATAAACTGCCCAGAATCAAATCTTCAAGTGGCCACAAAAATCAAATCAATCAATCAATTTAAAAAATATAACTTTCTAGTGAAACTTGACAAATTGCCTTGGATGATAATATATTGCAAATATACCAGCAAATCTGAAATTAGTTAGGTTGAAAATCATGACTCTAATGAGCATCGTGACTGAGTAGGATATGAATCCAAGTGTTTCTAAGACTAGTCTGGTATTCGGATCACTGTAACATCCTGATTCTCAACACATTCCTATCTATTTATTGAAACTGAACATATTGCCAGTATAGTATGTACTAAAATCTTAAACTAGTGCACTTTTGTTTAATATTGTTTGAATCAAATTGCCAGACATCGAAAAACTAATTTTAAAATAAACTGGAATAAAGCTGGCACATTTCTTTTCTTGGTAAGAAAGAGTTTTGATTTAAAAAAAAAAATACAAGAAAAAACAGATGGTAGATACCCAAAAGGGAAAAAAGAAGGAGAAATAATCTCTTTTTCTATTCAGCTAGATGCTAAAACGAGCAGTTGGCTGGCAGCAGCTGCACCAGAAAAAATATACTGTTATCTTTGCCTGGGCAGCTTATGTTCTTTTCAAGGTTGAAACATCATTCCACAAGTGGAAAAGTGAGACTCTATTATCTTAATTCTGAAGATAACATTGTGACAATCTCACAACATAAATCTAATCCATGTTTATCTGCAGAAATATTGTCTCTCACTAAATTCGAAAGACATTTCCACACAAACATCTGATTTAACTTTCGCATAAGCTGAACTTTTATGCACCAAACAAGTACTCTCACCCTCATTGATTTAACCAACACTCTCTCCAGCTGGTGAATGAAGATTGCTTTCTTATTCTTTTTTTGCATCTAGTTCTAGTTTATGATAACTATTTTAAAAAATGATGTTATTTACAAATTGTCTGTACACACTTACTCCCCATCCAAAACTACAAAGCTGCAGCCACTGGGTGTAAGGAGCTAGGACAGGGGTCAGCAACCCGCAGCTCTGGAGCCACATGTGGCTCTTTCATCCCTCAGCTGGCGCTCCCTGTCACTCAAAATATGTGTTACAACTGCCAATGTGTGATACCCACCGGTAAACAATTTATTGAGCTTTTCGACACCCGGTAGGCCAACCACGGATAAATCTAAGGGGGAAAAAGTTTCAGAAGAAAACAGAACATTTAAATCAACGAAATATGCTACTACTGTGGCCGCTCAGAAAATAGTCAGGCACGGAAAGGGTTTTGTGGCTCCCAGTATTTTCTTTTCTGTGGGAAACAGGTCCAAATGGCTCTTTGTGTGTTTAAAGTTGCTGACCCCTGAGCTAGGAGAACAATTTTGAGATACAAGGGGAAGAGCAGCAGCCAAGTCAATGGTCAGATAAGAGAAATTGGAGCACAAAGCAGAAATGTAATTTGAGAAAACATGTCAGACTTGAGCCTACCTAGTTCTATTTAGGATAAAGGCAGGAAGGAGGGAGGCACATTCAGACTTGCAAAATTGTTTTTGCTGTAACCCTACAATAAAATATTAGCATTTATGGCTTTGGTTTCCTTGTCTGATCTATCTCAAAGGATTGAAACTGGGGCAGAACCTTAACAGCTTCCTTCCAAAGATAATTTTGGGTATCATCAGCATACTGAGGATAGTGAACCCCAAACTGGCAGATTCCTCCAGAGATTTCATGGAGAAAGTATAGAATCCCACACAGGAAAGGATAGGTCTCTCTCAATGAGCACTGACTGAAACCAGCCCTGGAGAAAGGAAGAGAACTAAAGTTAAATGGTGCAGCTGGATCAGAAGGATACCAAAATCTCCATCCTGCTCAACTATAGGTCATCAGCAAGCATGGCCAAGGCTGTCTCAGCACTAAATCCTGATCTGAAATCAGACTGAAATGGGTCTAGTTCATTTGTTTCCTCCAGGTCCACATCAGTGGTGGGTTTCAAATTTTTTTACTACCGGTTCTATGGGTGTGGCTTGGTGGGCATGGCATGGCTTGGTGAGTGTGGCTTGGTGGGTGTGGCAGGGGAAGGATACTGAAAATCCCCATTCCCACTCCACTCCAGGGGAAGGATACTGTAAAATCTCCATTCCCTCCCCAATCCAGGAGAAGGTTACTGCAAAATCCCCATTTCCTCACGATCAGCTGAGACTTGGGAGGCAGAGAATAGATGGGGCGGGGCCAGTCAGAATTTTTACTACCGGTTCTCTGAATTACTCAAAATTTCCACTACTGGTTCTCCAGAACTGGTCAGAGCCTGCTGAAATCGACCTTTGGTCCCCATCAAGTACAGACTGATGGTTTCTGAACATTTCTCAAAAAGAAAGGTTAGAAACTACTTGACAGTTGTCAAGAACATTCAATCCAAGGATGGTCGTTTAAAGAAGGTGCACACAACCACCTCTTTCAAGACAGGCGGTACCACCCCATTCATCAAAAAGGCCAACAATACAGCATCATAGAAGTGGAAATCCCTCCCCTCTCAAAAAAAAAAATGTAATGACTCACAGATAACAACAGCCATCCTTCTTCCGTTTCCCTGGGCATATTTCTGAAAAGAGAATGTAATACATCATGGACATCTAAGGGAAGCAGAATGTGTTCCATTTTGCCTTCTCCGAAGCTGTTAGGTTCAAGATATCTAATACCATGAGGTGGACCTGTATTTCCACTTAGCACAAAGTCAGAATACCAACAAACCTAAGGCCAGGGGCAGGCATCAAAAATTTTAGCAAGGGGTTCTCGGCCTGGTTGCTGGGTGGGCATGGCCATGGTGGGCATGGCCTAGTCAGCCTCCTGCACCACAGTGGAGGGGGGCATTTTTGCCCTCCCTGAGCTCTGGAGGTTTTCCTCGAGCCTCCGAGAGTGCAAAAACGGCCTCCCCAGGCTCCAGAGGCACTCTGGAGGCCAGAAATGGCCCTGTTTCTGGCCTTCCCAAACTTCCAGCAGGCCGTTTTTTTCCCTCCCCAAGCTTCCATGCATGCCCTGCACTTACCAGCATTCAAAACAGACTGTGTGGGGACTCCTGGGAGGGGCTGGGTCAGGCGGATGGGGCCACCCAGGAGTGGGATTTGGGGGTTCTCCGAACTGCACCAAATCTTAGCTAGAGGTTTTCCCATACTCCTGTGAATCCCTAGCAACCCACCCCTGCATAAGGCCAACATCAGATGTACTATATGTGGGAAGTTCAGCATCATCCCCTATATATAATGGGGATATAATGAAGCTAAATGAATACTATCTGTCACCATTATTACAATTTCTTCCAAAGTTCTTATGGAGATGCAGACTATCTCATACCACAAGACCGACCTATATTTCTGTCCTTTACTGCTAAAAATACCTCACATGAGATCAACATCAGATGCATCTTGGATCAGCACCATCACTACAACTATGATTGGGTCACTGTCATCTCAACTGATGGAAAGCTAAAAGAGAAGGCCATTTCTCATTGTGGTTACATTTAAAAGAGAAAAAAAAAAGCTATAGCTGTTATGGGAAAAAAGAAAGGTCATGATATCACAGGGTAAGAATTATAGGAAAGAATATGAAACATGTTATATTTCAAGAGCAAAAGGAATTTGGAAAACATGCTTTTCTGTCATTGAAATGGAATGTAACAAAATCTTCCTGCAGGGGTTACATATAGGAAAATAATTGAAAGTTATTTATATTTGGGGACAAAAGCCAAAATGTGAGTGTAGTGTTTCAAACCAGACTTTTGTTTTACTTCATCCCATCTTCTTAAAACTGGTATTAACCTACTAATAATAAATAATAATAACCATTTCTTGCCACACAGTTATATGAAAGTTCTTCCATATATTTGTTTGATGTATGTCAAAGTGCCAAGGAATGGGTTCTCTCTATTGTAAGGTAAAGGTTCCCCTCGCACATATGTGCTAGTTGTTCCCCACTCTAGGGCGCAGTGCTCATCTCTGTTTCTATGCTGAAGAGCCAGCGCTGTCTGATGACAATTCCATGGTCATGTGTCTGGCATGACTAAATGCTGAAGGCACACGGAACACGGTTACCTTCCCACCAACATGGTCCCTATTTTTCTACTTGCATTTTTACATGCTTTCAAACTGCTAGGTTGACAGAAGCTGGGGCAAGTAACGGAGCTCACTCCATTATATGGCGCTAGGGATTCGAATCGCCAAACTACCGACCTTTCTGATCGACAAGCTCAGCAATTTAGCCACTGAGCCACCGCACCTCTCTATTATAAGTTCCGTTTAAAAAAAGTAATAATTTCAATATAACTTTTCATAGGTTTTAAATGCTTTACATTTTTTTCAATAATCTTTACAAAACCCTGTCAAGGTAGACCAGAATTATAATTTCCATAGGAATTATGGATGTGTTAATATTTAAAGCCAGGGATTTTACCTACACCACTGTTAGAAGAATGGCTAAAATCAGTCAAAGAAAACAAGCTATCACTTCAGGTTATCTTCTTATGAAATTATCATTCTACCCTGATTAATATACACAATAAATATGTGGGGCAAAATTGAGACTTTATTTCTTAATCTCCCTTCTTCCAGGTAAGTGAGTTAAACTTCCTGTGTTTTCCACGGATAAAAATATGGGGAGGGCATATCCTTCACCACCTTAAAACTCATTTTCTGCAACTTGCCATTTTGCTAAATACTCATAGTCTGACATAATGGTAGAAGTTTAAAAGATCACTTTAAAGTATTTCTAGATTTTTCCTCATCAAAGCAGCGTGGAAAATAAAGCAGAACATAAAACAAGATAAACACTGACAATTACCAATTACTAGGAAAAAACAATAATAAAACTGGATAAAAACAATCTAATGTCAGCTATGAAGGGAAGACAAATGTCTTCACACAGCAGGGAGGATATGTGCAGAAAACAGAGACTATGACAATTTCAGTTGTGTTTCCCATTTACAAAACTAATATTTTTATTACTGCATGAAGAAAATGTGATAAGCATAGTGTCTAACACAAATACTGTATATACACATTTTGGCTTATTACACACTCTATTTCCCCCTTACAATTTGTCCTATTCTTTCTCCCTTTTAGCAACAGGAGATTGCTAGCCTGGCTATTTTCCAGATCAGCTCAGAATCTAAACACACACATGCACTGAAATATACACTTGAAAGTGTGCACAGAAACAGGTTTGGAGAAAATGTACAAGCAATGTGTATATTAGAGTAAATTACACATACAAATGTGTGTGTTAAGGAAAAAATGGATTTAAGGAGGATTTACAGCTTGTGGGGGCTCAGGAGCTTAGTATAGTTATACCTACTTATGAGTAGTTTACATAGGCAGAGGAAGACACATCAGGAGGATGGAGTAGGGTGTTGGAGGGAGAGAAAAGGTGAAATGAACCCATACAAAATAGCACCTGACATTTTGTTCATGCAAAAAACATGGCAGCTACTACTCTGTACATACCCACAGCTGCTGTGTTGAACACATGCAGAAATGAGCAGCTACCATGTTAATAGTATTTATTTTTACATGTGGGTGAACTAAGTCTACCCGCCTCATGTCCCCCATATGGAAAGCAAATGCTCTAGGAGCTACCAGGATCGTAAGCTTAAATTTAAAAGGTTCTCCAAACTACTTCTGTCTACATTCAAAAATACTACATGGAATATCCATGAATTCACTGGTGTTTTACTGGGAGATTTTTTCACAAACACAGCCTCACATTTCTTGTGCGAAAATCATAATTTGAAAAGTTCTATGATTTCAACACACAATAGAATGCTATAAACTTGCTCTTACAATTCCACTTTGCAAGGATATTTGCTAAATACCTTCCAGGACAGCTTAGTCATTGTCAGTGAGTTTTTCATTAAGAAATAGGGTTCCCTTTCAAGGAACACATTTGGAAAAACAATTGGGTGAAGATATCTGTAAGAATAAATTAAGAATGCCACATAAACATTCCCAAATATTGAAATCTTCTTTGAAGTATCTCTATGGGATTACATAAAAGTTTGATGTGAGTGGTTCTTTTATTAGAGACAGAATATTTTCAAGAGTGTTATCCCATTAAGGCACCTTTTTCTCAGACAAGAAGATTACTTTTTGATTTCCACTCCTGGGTTTTAATATGTTATCCTTTTAAAATATAAAATACGTTTTCTCTTAGCCTTTATAAATACCAGTGCCAAGCTTTGAAAAAGTGGCTTGTATCTACAAAGGTGCATACAAACACTCTATGGGAGTGTTTCAGAAAACAAAACACATGTATAATAAAAGGGAAACTACAGCATTACTTTGTATTGCTCCAACAATCTCTTCTGGCACTTGTGTCTATGTTTTCCAGACAATATTAAAAGTACTAAAAAATGTTCTGGTTACTAGGCCCATTGGAGGAAGCTATTCAGATTAACACAAAATACTTGCAGGAAATAAATCATGTGTCTCTTCTATGGCATATATATTTGGACAATGTGATCCCCATGCTTCCAAAATTGTGATTAATCAGCTTTTTCTTCACTTTTTGGTGCATGTAAAATGCCCAGGTTGAGTATCTTTGTGGCATAAAAATGACCTTTCATCTTAAGCCTGAAGCTTTTCACATTAACACAAAATATTAAGATGAATTGTGTTGCTTATTCAGTTCTATATTATGATTTACATTGTCTCCATAGTATGAATTTACAAAATTTAAATTTTTATAAGCTGGTTTGAATAGGCCTACTGATTACCAAGTAAGGAAGGAATGTACTCCTTTTCACAGGATACATACAAATAGGACTAAATATCTTGTGGTGCAGATGTTTCCATTTAGATTTCTGCATTGAGAGAAGATTGGAACTGATGCTGTAATGGCTTCTTCCATTTCAATGTTTCTATTAGAATTTTGTCTATTAAGTTTAGGGCTTATTCTGGACATCCAGAAAACAAATTTAAAATCTAGGTAACCAAGGTTTAGACTTCAAAAAATGTCTATCATGCTTGGCCTTTAAGATGTTTTAGAAGGCAAACATGTCAGGGGGAAAAAAAACTTTTTGGGAATCATTTCCATAAAGCATAGATTATTTGAAACAGATTTCATTTCCCGTCTCTGATATCAAAATCTCACATTTGCTATTTTTAGATGTATATCATGATCAAGCAGCAGAAATGAAAAATGATTTCCAGTTCACAGAAAAGAAATAATGTGACTGTGAGCCATCAAATCAACTGAGCATGCAAGTGTCTCAGTGATTTAGATGTCATATTATATTACCTGATCTGCAACCATAAAATATATTTAGAATCCCTAAGTATATCTTAGTTCAAGCAACTTGATATATGCTTATTGGTTTATAATTTTAATGAGCATGTTGAGGAAAAAAAAGGAATTAAAAGGGCATTGTAGATGAATTGACATATTTATTTTGGGCTTGGTTTGCCTCAGCCATGTTGGCTGCTCGGTTCAAGAGTTTTAATCTTTAATGACATCCAGATGCCTCAAGAAGGGACTGAAAGATTGGAGAATGGATTGTATCTGCTGAGTATTCATTTTTATGTATATGTACATGTACATAGGATAAATGGTTTTGGGCCATCTCATAACCTTATATGGGATGAGTATATGAACTTTGGTGGCACAGTGATTATAATACAGTATTGCAAACTAACTTTGTACACAGTCTGGAGTTCAATGCTGACCAGTTCAAGGTTGATTCACCCATCCATCCTTCTGATATCTGTAAACTGAGGACAATATGGGGTTTATTGGGAGCAATATATTGACTCTGTAAACTCCTTAGAGCAGTGGTTCTCAACCTTCCTAATGCCGCGACCCTTTAATACAGTTCCTCATGTTGTGGTGACCCCCAACTAGGGGTGGGTTCTAAATTTTTTTACTACTGGTTCTGTGGGTGTGGCTTATTTTGTGGGCGTGGCTTGGAGGTCATGTTACTGAGTAGGCGTGGCTAGCTGGTCATGTGACCGGATGGCCATGGCTATGTGTATAGGGACTACTCAGAGGGCTGAAAAAAGTCATTTCTGACAGGTCCTCGCACTTTTGACTGGTCCTCACACTTATGACCATCCTCACATTTTTGCCTGTGCAGCATTCTTAACAACCATGTCACTCGTTTCACAACTGCTTCTTTTCACTATGGTGATAAGATAGGGCAAAAAACGTAAAATGTGAGGACAGTCGTAAGTTCGAGGACTGGTCAAAAGTGCGAGGACTGGTCAAAAATAACTTTTTCAGCCTTCTGAATACTCCATATGCACAAAAGGACTACCCAGAGGGCTGAAAAAAGTGATTTCTGACAGGTCCTCGCACTTTTGATCGGTCTTCGCACTTATGACTGGTCATCATTTATGCCCATTGTAGCATTCTTAACAACCATGTCACTCATTTCACAATTGCTTCTCTTCACCATGGTGACAAGATAGGGCAAAAACGTAAAATGTGAGGATAGTCGTAAGTTCAAGGACTGGTCAAAAGTGCGAGGACCAGTCAGAAATAACTTTTTCAGCCCTCTGAGTAGTCCATATGCATAAAAGGATACAGCAATAGAGAGGGATGAAGGAAGGGAAAGGAAATTAGAGTAGGAGGGACGGTAAGAGAGGAAGGAAGAGAGAAGGAGAAGGAGAAAGGAAGAGGAAGTAGGGAGGAGAAGAAGAGGGGGAGGAAGAGAAAGTAAGAAGGAAAGAAAAGAGAGAGGTAGTAGGTTTGAGGAGAAAAATTGCTGTACAATAAAAAAGATGAAAGGGAAGAAAGCCAACCCCAAACAAATATAAAGATATTAAGATAAAGAATGAATTGTTAAACTTTAAAGAATAAAAGAGAACAAATATGAATAAATACCAATAATTAGAAACACACATACAAACATACAATGTATTTTCTTTGAACAGAGTATTTGGCCGGTTCACAAATTTAAACAGTGTTTAGTCATTTCAATTACATTTACAATTTCTATATTTCCTTTTTGCCATATTTATTCATCTATTTTTGTAAAAAACCAATATTACCCTTCATCCTCATCTCTAGTCTTAATCAAATTCATTTTTTCCCTTCTATTCTATATTATACCCCTTCCCATTGTCATATATTTTTATATCCATCCTCACATTGGTTAATTATGTAATATTACAGTTGTTTAATATAAATTCAACATTTTAATATAAATCAATTAGTTATATAACTACCTTTTTTGTATATTAATCAATATGAACATGAATATTCCAATTATTTCCATGCAATCCAATTTCTTACAAATCAATTAATTATATTTACCAATAATAATAAACCAAATAATTTCCCCCATATATTCCTCCAAACCACAACTTAACCATTTCTGCTTTCAGAAATATACAACTAATAGTATCTCAATTATTACAATTCCCTAGTTAAATAGAGCTTTTTTTCTTTTGTGTTTTAAAATCTTGAACTCTCCTCTTTTCCCCTAAATTTCCCATTGTTTGCACCTACCTTTTTTGGTGAGGAAAAAGAAAAGAAATCTGCCTGCCTAATTTTCCAACCTTGCAGCAACAGCAAAGCAGTTTCAGTTTCATTTTTCAGCATAGCTAGGGGGGAAAATTGCTCCAGCACTCTTTGCAAACAAGCAGCAGAGCCCTGAGCAAAACAGCTGACAGCAAATCAGCTGAGAGCCAGGAGCCGATCTAATCAAGGGCTAATTAGCTTATGCTGATGCTCCACGGGCCAATAAAATTATAAAAAAACACCGAACCATTTGTTAAATTGCTGACTCGCCCGCCCCTCACCCACTACTATTTATTGGCAATAAATAGTGGTGTGGAGGGGCGGGGCACCGGCAGAATCCCACCACTGGGTATAGGGCAGCAAGAATTTGAACAGTTTTTTTTTCCTCTAGCCATCAGCTGGGAGTCAGGAGGCAGCAATAGATTGGGAGTGGGCGGGGTAAGCGAACAGCCGGTGATCCAACAGAGCAGAGAGTGAGGGTGAGTGAAGGGGTGGGGGGTGCGAGAGAAGCTTTGGCGACTCCTGTGAAATGGCCGTTCGACCCCCAAAGGGGTCGCGACCCCCAGGTTGAGAACCGCTGCCTTAGAGAGTGCTGTAAACAAATATGAAGTGGTATACAAGTCTAAGTGCTATTGTTATATAATTCTGGCAATGCAGTTAATTGTAATTGCTTCTCATTCAAAATGTACACCTCTCATTAAGGCTGCAATATATGTGTAAGTAAATAAACTGAAAGAGCTAACAATTTTTTAATGCTTATAGAGTATTCAAAGCGTCCCCACAGCAGACTCCAGTATACATGAAGAATACAGTACAATAGAACACACACAATTAAAGAACCATTACCTGATAATAGAATCCAGACAATATGGGAGTTAGAATGCCAATGCCAAACCAAGAATAGCAACAGGGTGCAAAGATGAAACAGTACAAACTAGGTGCTTGTATGATTATATTCTGAGTTTTCTCAATTGAGGAAAAAAAGAGAAGCTATTCAGATTTATAAGAAACAAACATTTTATTTCTTGTTAGTGCAAGTAATGAGACCTTGTTCTGTATCCCCAACATATAACACTTTTGAAAGCAAGGAAGACCAAGTTATTACTACTTATTAGTTCTGAATAGTTCTTAAAATAATTTAAGTGCTTGAAGTCTAGCATAATACAGTATATCCTTCCCAAGGGCCAAAATGTAGACCTAAATAAGCCGTGTGCACAATTAAAGTTGCAATGAGATTCAGGAATCTCCATCCTTATTTACCGAGAAATAAATCCAGCTACACTTAGTGTGTCTCTCTCTGTATTTTCTCTAAGTTTGTCACCTTAGCTAGGAATTACAACCAGTTTTTTAATATGTGTTTCATTTTACAAATTGGTGACAAAAGGGTATCACATGTACTTACCGTCTTATTTATCCCCTGGCTCAGGGGTGAAATGTAAAATTTGTTACTACCAGTTCTGTGGGCGTGGCTTGGTGGGGGAGGGGTTAATGGGTGGGCATGGCCAACTTTTTTTTTTTAACTTTTCAAAGCATTTTTTCTAATGCTTTGAAAAGCCTCTGCCAATCAGGCAACTCAGCTGGGATCGTCAGAGAGGCATTTTAAAAAATACCTCTCTGCCGATCAGGCTACTCAGCTGGGAGTTGCCAGAGACTTTTCAAAGCATTTTTTTACCATCTCTTTGGCCAAGAGGTTGCAGAAAAAAATGCTTTGAAAAGCCTCTGATGATCTCAGCTGAGCCGTGTGATCATCAGAGGCTTTTTTGTTTAAACTTTTAAAAGCATTTTTTCTTCGGAGGAGGTTGTAGAAAAAATGCTTTTAAAAGTAAAAAAAATACCTCTGATGATCGTGCAGCTCAGCTGGGCATGGTGGGGCAGGGGGGGCGCAGGGATTTTTGCTACCAGTTCTCCGAACCACCCGCCGCCATCACTACCGGATCAGGTGATCCGGTCCGAACTGGGAGCATTTCACCCCTGCTCTGGCTCCTCTAGATTTCTGGTGGTACTGTTAATGAAACTCAAGAATTAAAAAATTGACAATGACATTCCTTCATCTATTATGACTCTCTCCATATGTGAAACCCTGATTACTTTTATAACCTTTCTCTTTAAGAAAGAGTGTGGCTTCTTGGACGCCAAGAACTTTAACCAATCACAGTCCGATTTGGGTGGAATTTGAACAGGAGAGGGGAGAAAGGAGGTCTTGGAGGTTAAATGAAAATTTATTTAGATATGAAGAAAATGTGAAAGAGCTTAAAAAACAAATGAAAGATTTTTTTGTAATTAATATGAATAAGGGTACTTTCATGGAAATGGTCTGGGATGCTAGTAAGGCTTATATGAGGGGTATGTTAATAGACATGAATAATAAACATAGACTAAAACAACAAAAGAAGCGGAGAGAGATAGAGGAAGAAATAAAAAAGAAAGAACAATCACTTATACTTAATCCAGGAGACAAGAAAGTAAAAGAAACAATAAATATACTACGAGGGCAATTTAGTATGTTAATGGCTGATCAGGTGGCAACTAGCTTACAATATGCTAAACATAATACATTTTGTAATGCCAATAAACCAGGTAGGTGGTTGGCCTACATGTTGAGGAAAAAACAGAAATCACGAGTCATTGGTAAGATAGAATGTAGAGGTAAACAAGTTTACCAACAGAATATGATCAAAAAGGCTTTTTTAGAATTTTATACAAAGTTATATGCTAGTGACTCAATGCAAGGTATAGACATAGATAGATACTTAAAGGAAGGGAATATTCCTGAATTAACGTTGGAACAGAGGGAAGGATTGAATCAACCAATAACTTCTGATGAGATTACTGATGCAATTAAGCAATTAAAAGTAGGGAACGCTCCGGGAACAGATGGACTAACAGCTATTTATTATAAGAATTTACAGCTTGAAATGGTAGAACCGCTTAGAGCTCTATTTTGTAAAATTCAATTAGGGGGAGGAGTCCCACCCTCTTGGTGAACAGCTTTTGTCTCACTGATCCCAAAGGAAGATCAAAATTGTATTAAACCAGAAAATTTTAGGCCAATTTCACTTTTGAATACAGATTATAAAATTTTTGCTAAGATATTAGCGAATAGACTAATGCGGTTATGCAACAAACAATTCATAATGATCAATCAGGCTTTATAAAAGGGGGGCAAATGAAATATAATATTAGACAAATTATAAACCTATTGGAATATTTGGAAAAAAATAACCAGGTCCCTGCAGCGTTCATATTTTTGGATGCAGAGAAAGCATTTGATCGATTGAACTGGCAATTCCTGTTTAAGATAATAGAAAAAAATGCATTTTGGGGAGTATTTTATACATTCGATTAGAGCAATATATCAGGAACAAACAGCACAAATAATAGTTAATGGAGGTTTAACAGATGCGTTTAAAATTGAGAAAGGTACTAGGCAGGGTTGCCCCTTGTCGCCATTGTTGTTTATTTTAACTTTAGAAGTTTTGTTGAATAAGTTACGTGACTCTGATAAAATAAAAGGAATTGTAATTAGACAGCAGGATTATAGATTAAGAGCGTTTGCAGATGACCTGGTTCTTACTTTATCTCAACCTATAGAAGTGGCTCCCTATATGTTGGACATAGTAGCTCAATATGGCAAAGTATCTGGATTTAAAGTAAATCTTCATAAGACAAAGATGATAACTAAAAATATGTCTGTTACTCAAAGAGAAGACCTAGGGAGAATAACGGGGTTTGAAGTAGTTAAAAAGGTTAAGTATCTAGGAATATATATTTCAGCCTCAAACACAAAATTGTTTAAAAATAATTATGAAATTCTTTGGCAAAAAGTACAGAAAGAAATAGAAAATTGGAAAAAGTTACAACTATCGTTACTGGGAAGGATAGCAGCAATAAAAATGAATGTACTACCTAGGTTTTTATTTTTGTTTCAAATGACACCAGTGCTTAAGAAAGATGGAAATTTGATGGAATGGCAGAAAGGGGTTAATACTTTCATCTGGGCTGGGAAGAAACCAAGAGTGAAACTGAAAATTATACAGGATATACGTGAGAAAGGAGGTCTTAAAATGCCTAATTTAAGATTGTATTATGAAGCAGCTGCTTTATCACAAATTAGTGATTGGTTTAATTTAACTGAAGAAAGAATGTTAAACATAGAAGGTTATGATTTGTTATATGGATGGCATGCTTATTTGTTATATGAAAAAAAAGTGGATAAAGTGTTTAAGGGTCATATGTGTTGCTGAGGGTTTGGAAAAAGTATCAATATAAGCTAAACTACAAGATACCTATATGGGCAAATCCCAGACATGCAATAGAAAATATAAGCATAGAACAAAAAACGGAGGTGATTACTTATAAAGAGCTTCTTTTAATGGAAAGAGGTAAACTGCAATTGAAATCTTTAAATGTATTGAAAAAAGAAGGGATAATTTATACTTGGTTTCAGTATGGTCAGCTTCAAGCTAAATGGAGGGAAGATCAAAAATTTGGTGTTATGCAAAATGAGGAAAATTTGGTGAAACAGATTAGAGATCAAAGCCAGATGCATATTAAAAGGTTGTATAATGCATTATTGGAAATAGATTCAGAAACGGAATTGGTTAAGGATTGTATGATAAAATGGGCACAAAACTTTCAGGAACCAGTGATGATGGAAACGTGGGAAAAGGTCTGGGTCAGAAATGTTAAATTTACGCAAGCACAAAATTTGAGAGAGAATTTTTATAAAATGTTTTATAGATGGCACTTAGATCCTAAAAAATTATCATGTATGTACTCTAATTTGCAAGCTAAATGTTGGAGATGTGAATGTAATGATGCAACCTATTATCATATATGGTGGACCTGTAAGAAAATCAAGGCATTCTGGATAAAAATTTGGTGGGTGATGCAGAATATTCTGAAAAGAAGGTTGAAATGTACTCCTCAATTGTTCCTATTGGGTATAACTATGGACTGTACAGTATCAGAGACTAAATTGATTTTGAATCTAATATCAGCAGCTAGGCTGTTGGTAGCACAATATTGGAAGAAGGACTCTTTGCCTACTATTGAAGAGTGGATATTGAAAGTAATGAACCTAGCAGAAATGGCGAAAATCTCAGTGTACTTGAAGGACTATACACAAGAAAGATATGTAGCGGAATGGAGAAGATGCATTGACTATATTCAAAATAAGTATCAGACAAGAAAATATCAAATAGCTTATGAATGAACATTAAGTATTAGAAGTATTATGTTATCCACAGTGGAGTTAAGGTTTCGGGGGGGGGGAGTTAGTAGTCTGAGGATAAGTAGGTCAATCTAGTTTATGATTGTTAAATGAAACACCTTGTATTTTGCTCTGGGAAGTCTGGGGGGGAGGGTGGGATGAGGGGAGGGAAAGGGGGGTGGAATATGGGGGGGGGGGAGAATTTTTTTGTTTTTTGTAAAACTTTTCAATAAAAAAAAAGAGTGTGGCTTATTCCTTGTAAGTAATTATATAATGTTATTAATTAAGAAAACAGATCCCAGGGCTGGAAAACTATCTCTAGTTTCATTTTTGTTTTCTATCAATTGGTGTTGGGTGATGTCATGTTATTATATCATAAAATACCAACCTCTTTTCTTTAACTCAAAGAACCTATCTTAAAGTAGAAGCAAAAGTTTTTTTAAACCCTCTTGAGATATGCTTCTCACATTTAATTTTAATATACTATTAAAAGAGAATGCCTGAATTTAGGACCTCATCATGGTATATTCTGCAAGATTAGCATATATAAAATAAGTTGTAAAGCTTACAGCAGCCAAAATGTAGATAGTGCTAGAAGTCATGTGAAAAGTTTAATGTAATCCGATCCAGAGGTGGGTTCCAGCAGGTTCTGACCAGTACTGGAGAACCGGTAGTGGAAATTTTGAGTAATTCAGAGAACCGGTAGTAATAATTCTGACTGGCCCCACCCGCATCTATTCTCTGCCTCACAATTCCCAGCTGATTGGGATGAAATGGGGATTTTGCAGTAACCGTCCCCTGGAGTGGGGAGGGAATGGAGATTTTACAGTATCCTTCCCCTGCAACGCCCACCAAGCCACACCCACAGAACCGGTAGTAAAAAATTTTGAAACTCACCACTGATCCGATCCCATTATTCAGCAGGGAATCAGAGTTTTCTAGGTTTCAAGTTTTCTACATATAATCTCCAAGGAGTAGGAACCTAATTTATGATACTATTTTGGAAAAATACCAGGGACGACTACAAGGTACAGTTAAAAAAATAGTCAAGATGTTGGTTAAAATAGTGTGATCAAAGCTCTACCTGTTTCTCACCTCATCATGATCACCATCTTGACTTTTTAAAGCATACCCTGAGGACATTTCTGCACAATGCCAATATATACCCAGAGGTATTAAGAAGAGAAAATGGTAAATGAGTTGAATGGTAAAAGTAACAACCACCAGATCTCTTAAGAGTTCTTCTCTCACATGCTCCTTTTTGATCATTTGTTAAGAAGAGAAGAGCGAAAGAGAGAGAAACCTAATCAAATTAAAGAAATGATCAAGAGTATTTTCCATTCAGGCTGTGTATATTTATGTTGAAACCTTTTCTTTACAAAACTTTAGACAAGTTTCTACATAGCCTCCTTCTCATGGAGGTTTCTACATCTTGAAGAGAGAAAGAGAATGAGAGACAGACTTTCTGATACCATGGAAACCAAAAGAATAAATCTCAGTGAAGCTCTGAAAAAACAGGAGGTTGAAAGCAGGATACAAGAACAAACGGAGAACAATCCAAGGAATAAAATGAGAAAATAAACTCCCATGAGCTTCATGATGCTGTGTTTTGTCAAAAGTATTTTTATTCCATTGTGAAGATAAGAGGAAAAGCAAGTAGACTTGGGAATATAGATCTTAAGAATCAGTACTTTAAGAGACAAGCTTAAACAGAATTGCTACTGGATAAAATAAATTGTTCCATCTTTCTTAGAGAGGTAACTCCTCCTCTTCTTCATTTTAGGATTTTTTTTCTTCTCAGGACTTTGCTTGACTTTAAGATTTATCCAGTCATCAGAAAGAAGGCTCAAGAATATTTGTCTATAGTTTCACAAATATTAATCCTATTGTATCCTACATATATTTCTTAGTTTATGTATTTTGGAGAGTAATTATTCCATTAAAGCAGTTGTGTCTATGATTTAAAAAATGCTTACAAGGAGTGCTTTGGGAACCTGTCATCAAGTAGGCAATAAGTGCTGCAGAGGTACCTGCCATACTCCTGAAATGCTGAACCACATATTGCAAGTTTGTAAAATGACCCACAATATACACATGTAATCATTTTGTTCTCCATCACCTGGAACGACTTCTGCAATGAGACAGCATCCACTCCAGGGTTGAGCTATCTGGGGCTTCATTTATCCAACTGGACTTAATTAGTGGACAAGTTTCAATACCAGTAGCTGTGGGTCTTGGACATTTCTATAGTTTCCATGTATAGACTGAAATAATTCTGGGACTTTAAAATCAGGAAGTCTGGTCATGCCGATTGCATCAAAAATCTTCTGTGCTGGCCTGAATTTTCTGCTCAGGTGCATTACTGTATCTGCCAATCAACATTTCAAAATGGGGACTGTTATATGATCCATTGGGTACTGGGTAGTGGATAGTGGCAGGTACACAATGGACCTTTGTTTATTACCCATCAGTGGCTCACTGAAGTGCTATGATTTATATACTTTTGGGACTAAAACTGGCTCTATTTGAACTGTTTATAGACAATATCAAATTGTTAAGGAATATCCATGCTTTATGACTTGCTGTGTGGTGATTACTCTTGCCAGATTATCAAATAGCAATTTATCACCTCAGAAGGTTGACTTATAGGAGAAGGAATGGTTTACTAAAAACTGCAATTTCTCACCTGTACCGTTGACCTGTCTAATAATAAATATTACCTAGTTATATGGCCTGGGCATCTCCTCATGGGTGTAATCTTTGTACCCTCTAATACCCAAGCTAAGATCCAAGCCATCCCTCTGCCAGGTGATCCACCTTGCAAAGGACAAGCTACTGATTAAATGAAACAAAAAAAGAGGTGCCTTGTCCCCGGGTCCCAATACATCAGTGGTGAAGATGGAAAAGCAAAAGTTATGGATGTTTCCCCTGACAGTTCCAGTTCTGGTCAGTTGGTTTGTTCTTGTGGGCTCCAATTTCCATCACAGTAAAGCCTCGGTATGCAAAGTTTCCATAGTTACCCTACCCAAGTCAACACAAAGCAGGATACTGCTGTTCCATCAAAGTGATTGATCTGTTCCCAGGGAGATCATGAGGCTTTATGATGCCATGTCAGCCATGACTGGAAAACAGATGTTGAAGAAGAAGCATTATACACTTCTAGTTCCTCATTTCCCAGGACATTCATTGGAAGCCATCAATAAACAAGTACAAATCATCAAATGGGCTTCACTATCTTCAGCCCCTCATTCTGCACCATCTTTGTCTGTTGCCCATCCATTATCTTCATAGCACTGGTCCCTGAATCTGATCCACTGTGACCGTTCTCCAATCATCCATCACAAATACCATCTGTTCCAGATTCTGTTCCTGACCTTGCAGTATGGATATTTATTCTACTAGACTTTGCTGTAAGAAACCTTGGAGAACTAAAACTGCGAGCCGATACCTTGAGTCTGATCCACTGAGATCACCAGCATCAATATGTGGATCTCATTTAAGAACATGCCCAGCCATGGTTCCCACATAAGTGGAAGTCATCTGCTGCTAGGCTTAAAACCACCATCACTACTGGAGCAATAAAGTTTTTATAAAGCCTGAACTATGAAAACATTCAAAGCCTTTACAAGCGCCAATGGAAAGATGTCACTGGTACCATGTTGTCTCAGCACTGAAGAATGCTTATTATGGTCCTTCACACATACCACCTAAAATGAATGAGCATTGGTCATCAGTTTTTGCAATGCCCAGTGCAACTGATGATGTCCAATCTGCAAAACCATCTGCAGTCTTGTGGTCAGGTGGTGTTTCTACCAAAGATGAGCAGCTTTCACTAGCAGCTTATTTCAACCTATTGCTGGAAATCGATCACCTGCCTGAACATCTAGCCTATTCTCAGGTGATGTTTCTGCCAAAGATGGAGAATCCATCAACTCCAGATGACTTCTGGCCTGTCTTGTTTGGGTCCATTATTCTTCATGCCTTCCACAAGATTCTTGCCAGGCAGGTTATTCCCCTTCAAACATATTTTTTTGAAGAAAGAGAGCTATCTTGATGTGACAATTTTACTTCATTCCATCCTATGGAGGGTCCATATAGTCAGGTGCTTTGCACAATGCTATTTCAGGATGTTGTAAAGGCCTTCAATACCATGTCCCATCAGACTTTGTTTTGGGTCACCACTGGTGAAATACCACTACTTTGATCACTACTCCCCCCTACGCCAATCTAATCAGGTACCAATTTATGCCTGAGAAGAATATTTTAGAGAGCTATATACAGACCCCAACTATAAGGTGACCAGACGTCCCGCTTTTGGCGGGACAGTCCCGCTTTTGAGCAATTTGTCCCACATCCCGCGGCGTTTTAAAAAAGTCCCAATTTTTCATTCTGCCTCCTGAATCCCCGCTGATGGCTAGAGGGAAAAAAAACTCTTTAAACTCTTGCCGCGGGGCTTCAAAGGGCCGACCTACAGCTGATCAGTGTTAAAAAAAAAATGAATAGACCCATGCCTGCAAAAATAGAAAAAACAGCCCCTGTTAACAGCTTCCGCTAGGTTAATTAGCTGCAAAAAGCTGCAAAAAGTTCCTGGAGCAGATTCCCCCCCCCCCCCAGCTATACTGAAAACAAAGGCGAAAGCGAAACTAAACCTGCAACATGACAAAATGAGGCAGAGAGAGATTTCTTTCTTTTTCTTTTTCTTTTTCCTCACCAAAAAAGGTAGGTACAAAACTGCAAATAATGGGAAATTTTGGGCAAAAGAGGAGAGTTCAAGATTTTAAAACACAAAAGAAAAAAAGCTCTATTTAACTAGGGAATTGTAATAATTGAGATACTATTAATAATTGTATATTGTGTTGAAAGCAGAAATGGTTAAGTTGTGGTTTGGAGGAATATATGGAGGAAATTATTTGGTTTATTATTATTGGTAAATATAATTAATTGATTTGTAAGAAATTGGATTGCATGGAAATAATTGGAATATTCATGTTCATATTGATTAATATACAAAAAAGATAGTTATATAACTAATTGATTTATATTAAAATGTTGAATTTGTATTAAACAACTGTATTACATAATTACATAATTAACCAATGTGAGGATGGATATAAAAATAGATGACAATGGGAAGGGGTATAATATAGAATAGAAGGGAAAAATTGAATTTGATTAAGATTAGAGATGAGGATGAAGGGTAATATTGTTTTTTTAAAAAAATAGATGAGGAATAAATATGGCAAAAAGGAAATATAGAAATTGTAAATTTAATTGAAATGACTAAACGCTGTTTAAATTTGTGAACCAGCCAAATATTCTGTTCAAAGAAAATACATTGCATGTTTGTATATGTGTTTCTAATTATTGCTATTTATTCATATTTGTTCTCCTTTTATTCTTTAAAGTTTAACAATTCATTCTTAATCTTAATATCTTTATATTTGCTTGGGGTTGGCTTTCTTCCCTTTCATCTTTTTTATTGTACAGCAATCTTTCTCCTCAAACCTACCACCACTCTCTTTTCTTTCCTTCTTACTTTCTCCTCCCCCCACCCTCTTTTTCTCCTCCCTACTTCCTCTTCCTTTCTCCTTCTCCTCCTCTCTTCCTCCCTCTCTTACCCTCACTCCTACTCTAATTTCCATTCCTTCATCCCTCTCTATTGCTGTATCCTTTAATGCATATGGACTACTGAGAGGGCTGAAAAAGTTATTTTTGACTGGTCCTCACACTTTTGACCAGTCCTCAAATTTATGACTGTTCTCACATTTTACATTTTTGCCCTATCTTGTCATCATGGTGAAGAGAAGCAGTTGTGAAATGAGTGACATGGTTGTTAAGAATGCTGCACGGGCATAAATGTGAGGATGGTCATAAGTGTGAGGACCAGTCAAAAGTGCGAGGACCTGTCAGAAATCACTTTTTTCAGCCCTCTGGTTAGTCCTTTTGTGCATATGGACTACTCAGAGGGCTGAAAAAGTTATTTTTGACTGGTCCTCACACTTTTGACCAGTCCTCGAACTTACGACTGTCCTCACATTTTACATTTTTGCCCTATCTTGTCATCATGGTGAAGAGAAGCAGTTGTGAAATGAGTGACATGGTTGTTAAGAATACTGCACGGGCATAAATGTGAGGATGGTCATAAGTGTGAGGACCATTCAAAAGTGTGAGGACCTGTCAGAAATGACTTTTCAGCCCTCTGAGTAGTCCCTATACACATAGCCATGGCCACCCGGTCACATGACCAGCTAGCCACGCCCACCCAGTCACATGGCCTCCAAGCCACACCCACACAATAAGTCACGCCCACAATGGTGTCCTTCTTACCAATGTTAAAATCTGTTCACCTTACCCTATACGCATAGCCATGGCCACCCGGTCACATGACCAGCTAGCCACACCCACCCAGTCACATGACCAGCTAGCCATGCCCACCCAGTCACATGACCAGCTAGCCACGCCCACAAAATAAGCCACGCCCACAATGTCCCTCTTTACCAATGTTAAAATCTGGTCACCTTATTTTAAGCAGGCTTTTGACTCAATATCCAGAAAAACCCTCTGGGAGAAATTAAAACTCACTACTATTGATAAACACCTCCTCTATCTCAAACAAAAATTGTATGCTAATTCCACCTTGAAAGTGAGGTGTAATCCTTGAGGGACTTTATCTGGCCTAGTAAGGGTACAAAAAAGAGTACAGCAGGGTTGTATTCTGTCCCCCTCCCTTTTTAACTTTTACATTAATCCCTTGATTGATCTTTTGCAAAATCCTAACCTACATTCTCTTAACTTGGCACAACGTAAAATCCCGATACTCTTATATGCCAACAATGCTGCTGTTATCTCATAAAGGCCCATTGGACTGAAGAGAGCAATTACAGCAACATTAGGATACTGCAGACAGAATAAGTTGGTCCTTAATTTTGACAAATCGAAAATTTTAGTTTTCACTAAAAGACCTAGTCAATACTCCTGGAAAATAGAAGGACATAATTTAGAACAGATTAGGATATTTAAATACTTTTGGGTGGTTTTCCACTTGCAAGGTACATGGAAGGCCCACCTGGATTATACATTACAGTCAGTCCTCAGGCCTTCAAATGCCATTAAACATTTCTTCTTCACAGGAGGACAATTAATTCCTGCTGCCTTAAAAATCTTCGAGGCCAAAACATTGGTGCAAATTCTTTATGGGGCACAAACAGCAATCTTCACAAAGGAAGACTCGCTAGAAATCATACAACCAAAATTCCTGCAAGCCATTTTAGCCACACCCAAAGGAACATCAAATGCCCAGTTAAGGATTGAGAAAAGTATGCCTCAGATTCAGGTAAGAGCCTGGAAGCTGATGATTATCTATTGGTTAAAAATTCATTTCTTTCCAGAAGGACTGACTCCTTTAGTGTTGACAGCTAACTTCCCCTCCCCCTGGAAACAGGTGATAGACCACAAGCTGGGCTCTTATGGGCTCTCCCCAGCAGTTTTAATATCCTAGGCTTTGACCAAGCTAAGCAAATAGTCATTAATAGAATAAAAAACATGGAGTTCCATTCAGAAATAAATAGGTTGCGACTCCATAGTAGGAACAGAATTAAACAGGGAACCATCAACATACTTAAAGGACCAGTGGTGGGTTTCAAATATTTTTACTACTGGTTCTGTGGGTGTAGCTTGGTGGGCGTGGCTTGGTGGGCATGGCAGGGGAAGGATAATGTAAAATCCCCATTCCCACCCCACTCCAGGGGAAGGATACTGCAAAATCCCCATTTCCTCCCGATCAGCTGGGACTCGAGAGGCAGAGAATAGATGGGGGTGGGGCCAGTCAGAATTTTTACTACCGGTTCTCCAAACTACTCAAAATTTCTGCTACCGGTTCTCCAGAACTGGTCAGAACCTGCTGAAACCCACCTCTGTAAAGGACCTAATCTTCCTGAAACATAGAATAGCATTCTTCAGAGCCAGATTTAACATCCTCCCTCAGCACTCTTCCAGGGCAGGTATAACAAGACCCCAATAGCAGAACAAGTATGTATATGTGGTAAAGGAGAAGTTGAAGATATCACACATGCTTTATTGCACTGTGAGTTATACAGAGTTTTTAGGTCAATGCATATTTTCCCCTTATTAGAGAGATTACCAGGGAAGGCAGACAATTTTTAAGTAGGCTCTCTCCTCCAGGACTCAAACCCGGCTACCATACATACAGTAGCAAAATTCTGTGCAGCTGCAATGACCACAAGGACAATTCGATTACAGAACTAAAGATGTTTACTTGCACCAATTTTTCGTAGATATCGCTAACAATTTTTAGAAAATCTATATTTACATACATACTTACCTATTCTTCCATCATGGCTCTTGATTCAAGCTCCAAGCACCTGGTGTGGGTCAAGTGTGACCTACACCAGGGATGGTTACATCCTCTTCACTGGTTGTTTAAGAGCCACCAAAAACTCACTGGATGCCATCAGAACCATGAAGTTTTCCAAGGCACACCCCCCCCTCTTAGGATGAACCTATTCCAAGGTGTCCTTCCTTTCACAAACAAAAGAGAACTCTCCTTGGGCTCCCACCAGTTTCTCCTGAAGTAGTCACATTACCGCAATGGATGCCTCATGGTGACCATTTCTGCCAGTCCAGATTCAGAGATCTGAAGCTGACTCTCTTTTGATCAGCTGAGAGCAACAGAGGCCATTGCCCATCCCTTCACAACAGCACTCATATATCTCTCAGAATTGAATGAGCCATGTTCAACTACTATTCACATGGAAACCTTTTCCAACTCAGCCTTCAAAGTCCTTGTTTGACTATTTGCTACTGTCACCAAGATTTGCACCTGTGGTGGTTCCACCCAGGCCTTAGGCTTCTAGGCCCACCATGATTGTCCTCCTACTAGTCCCCAAGGTGCACTTTACCAGCAAGAGCTGAGTATGAGCCCAATGCTCTAGCACCATCCATTTTCAGAGGTAGCTGATTCAGTAGGTAACTTGTTACACACCCCTTAGGGATTCCAAATTCCATGGCCACTGTCCTGCTGTCTATATCAATCAACCTATTTTCTTGGGTCTGATTAACATTAGCATCAGGTGCCTTAACTCACAGCACCAGTTCTGTTTACCAAAAGTGTCCCACTAGGCATCTCACATTCCAAGTTTGGCTGCATGCCAGGAGGCTGGGGTTCCCCATTTAAAGCTTGGCTGCCACAAGCCAGTTATCCCTATGGTAACTTTTCTGACATCTCCTGCTTAAAACCAAAAAATCAGAAGGATTGCAAGGACCCACTTTCATGCTTTGTATTTGTACTGGACATCAAGATCAATCAAGCCTTTGCCTTTCTGCTTTTTGGAAGGTTTCTGTCCTCCTTGAGCTTGCCTTAGGACTCCTCATTATAGTTTGACAGGTGTACCATCCCAGTCAAACTCCCCACCCATTCTACGTTGCCATATTTTTTCAGCTGATCTCCATATTTTGGAATTTTAAAATTTATTAAAAATGCAGCATGGTTATCTGCTCAGTAGTTCTTTCCACTAAACAAATAACTCATGTGTTGCTTTACTTCAGTTAGATATTACTTTTTGGCTCAGCAAAGACTCCTGTTAGCTATCACTGGAAAAGTCTTAAATGGTTTTCAGCCATCATGTATCTGAACAAAGGCTACCAGCTATGGCTGTAAAAACCAGAACTACCACTAACTGGAACAATAAAAATACATACTGCTGTTTGTTGCCACATTTTTTCAGCTAATCACTAGATGCCCCATGTGCACATTTTAAGGAAGATTTCTTGGAACACAATCATCAGTATCATCCAGCCAAGAAGAAAAGAAGATCTCACTATAGGCCAGATATAGCTGCACAGTACAGCTGGCATGAAAGCTACTTGCCATAGTTATAAATATCTGATTTCCAAAACATTAGAAAAGAATATTTTCAATTATAATTAAAAGTTTCCATGAGAAGAAAGTATGAGTTTATGTGGAAACTGAAGTGGTTCGGGAAATAACGAGAGGCACAAGCAAGCAAGTGACAACAGCTCTTTAATATACAGTGAGACTTCAGCAAAAACTCAGGGGCTGCAGTCCTCCTTATATACAATCCAGGAGGGACTGTCAGCCAATCAGAAACGTATGCAGGTTTGAATCTCCCGCTTAAAAGTAGCAATACATAACACCCCTCCCTTCCCAGAAGGCACTAATACTCAAAAATTAACATATGTACAGACAAAATCTCGCAGGTGCTTAGGACGAGTTCTCGCCCTAGTTGACCTGCGCAGTTCAGAGTCTGGTGGGGCGTCGAGCTGGTCGGAGGGACTCTTTGTCTCTCCCGGCTCCGCCAATGGAACCTCCTGGATTTTGTCCGGGGCGTGGTTATCCCCGGCTGGGAGTAGTGACTCGCTGGGGCGGCGCTGGAACCAGGGCTTGTCAGCTAAGTATTCTCACGACCCCGGGCTTGAGTTAGCTGTTTTGGAGAAGTGGTCATAGTTAGGCTCGGAAATGTCTAAGTTGATGTTTGCCTCACCAACCACCCGTTTCCTAAGTTGGTCTATGTGGCGCTTCCAGAGTCTATCTACCCCCACGTCCACTGTGTATGATTTTGGGCCTGTTATTCCCACTATGGTTCCTGCAACCCATAGAGGCCCGCTGGCATAATTGCGAGCGAACACCGGGGACCCGACCTGAAACTGCCTTAAGCCACAGGTCTCTCCCTTAAAGTTTTTGTGCGAGTAGTTAGGGTGAAGCCTGTCCAACATGCACCGGAGCTTCCTCCCCATGAGGAGCTCTGCTGGGCTTCTCCCTGTTGCTGTGCATGGTGATGCATGCTGAACTGCAAGGAATTGATCTATCCTGGCCTGCCAGTCCCCATTGTCTAATCTGGATAGTGCTTCCTTGGCTGTCCTGACAAATCGTTCAGCCAATCCGTTGGAAGCCGGGTGAAATGGAGCTGATAGGGCATGGCGGATTCCCAGGCCGGCCAAGTAACCTTCGAAAAGGGTTGCTGTAAATTGAGGCCCGTTGTCCGATACCAAGGTATCCGGCAGGCCGTGGGTGGCAAACAACTTCCTTAGGGCCTTGATAACGGCCTCGGCCGTTGTAGATGGCATTAACACAATTTCGAGCCATTTTGAGTAGGCATCCACAACTATTAAAAACGTTTGGCCATGGAACGGGCCGGCAAAATCAATGTGGATCCTCCCCCATGGGCCTTTTGGTTTCTCCCACTCTCGGATGGGCGCTACTGGGGGATCGGGGCGAGACTCCTGGCAGGGTCTGCACTTCCCCACCCACTCGGAAATGACCTGGTCCATGTTGGGCCACCAGACATAGCTGCGGGCTAAACACTTCATCCTAACGATGCCCGGGTGCCCTTCGTGCAATAACTCCAAAACCCTATTCCGTAGTTTCGTTGGAATTACCACTCTGTCACCCCACAGTAAGCACCCCCCCTGCATAAACAGTTCATTTCGTTTGTTGGCAAACCCTTGGTACTCCTCCCCGACCACCTTGTCTGGCCACCCTTTCAAAACCCAACCCATAACAGTCCGGATAACTGGGTCTCTATTTGATGCTTTCGCCACCTCGCCGGAGGAGATGGGCCCCAAAGTTAACGTGTCCAACAACAGGACAGAGGCTTCCGGCGTTGGGTTGTCCAGCAGGTCGGGAAGAGGGCAACGGCTAAGGGCATCCGCATGACCCAGGGTTCGCCCAGGTCGATGGATGAGCTGGTACGAGTAGGCTGATAAGAAAATCGCCCATCTAGTCAAACGGGGGGAGAGGGCAGCGGGGGTTGGCCTGTCGCCTGCTAGCAGTCCTAGCAACGGTCTATGGTCAGTCACAAGTTCGAATTTTCGGCCATAGAGGTATTCGTGGAACTTCTTAACCCCCGCAATCGCAGCCAGAGCCTCTCTGTCCAGTTGGCTATAATTTCGTTCTGTGCTGGACAGAGTTCGGGAATAGAAAGCAATGGGCGCCTCTAGGCCGTTCGGCAGTCTATGGCCTAGGACGGCACCAACTCCTACGGGGGAGGCGTCACAAACTAAGACAAGCGGCAGCTCTGCATTGTACTGTATTAGGAAACTGTCCTCAGATAGGAGTCTTTTCACTGCCTCAAAAGCGGCTGCTTGCGGTTTCCCCCAGACCCATGGTACATTTTTTCTTAAAAGCTTGTGAAGGGGATCTGCAACTGTGGCTTTATCTTTTAGGAACATTGAGTAAAAATTGAGCAGTCCAAGGAAGGCTTGGAGCTCTGCTTTGGATTTGGGGGCTGGAGCGCTCTTAATAGCTCTCACCTTGCTCTCGGTAGGGTGGATGCCTGTGCCGTCCACCCTGTACCCCAGAAATTCTACAGAGGGGACCGCTATCCTACACTTGTTTCTTTTAAGTCTTAGTCCCGCCTCTCTGAATCTGGACAGGACGTTCCGCACCCTGTCCCCCAGCTGGTGTTCGTCTTGGGCGCTGACTAAGACGTCATCAAAATAGGGCACCACTCCTGGGAGTCCTTGCAACAGGCGCTCCATGGTGCTTTGAAATAAGCCGGGTGCGACGCTCACCCCAAATTGGAGCCTGGTGCATTTAAATGCACCCCTATGAGTCACGATCGTTTGCGCCTCTGCCGTGGCGTCGTCGACCGGTAACTGTTGGTAGGCTTGGGCCAGGTCTAACTTGGCAAAAATTTTCCCGGGGCCCAGGGAGTGTAGTAGATGGTGCACGATTGGCACTGGATAGGCGCTCGGCTGCAAGGCCTTGTTGATCGTGCACTTGTAGTCGGCGCAAATTCTGATTGAGCCGTCGGACTTAACTGGGGTGACTATAGGGGTCTCCCACTTAGCATGGTCAACGGGGACCAACACCCCTTGCTTAATCAGTTTGTCCAGTTCTGCATCGATCTTCGGTTTCAATGCGAACGGCACTCGTCTGGCCTTCAGTCTTACTTGGGCTACGTTGGGGTCTAAGTTTAGTGAAATAGGGGTCCCCACATACTTGCCCAACGTGTCCCCGAAAACGTCCTGGAACTCGGACAGGAGGCTGTCTTTCAGGGTTGACTTGGACATCAGGTGGACGCCGGTGAAGCCCATGCCGAGGGCTCGGAACCACCCCATGCCCAGGAGGCTAGGGAGCTGCTTCGTGACGATGGTCAGCGGCAGGTCTCTTTCGTAGTCTCCGTAGGTGACCCGGAACGTGCCCACGCCTTTGAGGGGGACTCGGTTCCCCTGGTAGTCTAGGATGCGTAGTCTCTGTCGGGAGAGTTGATCCTTCCGGAACGACGGCAGGAGGGTCTTTAGGGTCGTCCACGACATGATGGAGAGAGCTGATCCGGTGTCGATCTCCATCGAGCACGGCCTTCTGTTGATCTCGACCACCGTGCTGACTTTGTTCTCGACCGTCGTGCTGGCCTGGTCGATGTGTATGCTGCGGCCGTTTCGCGGTTCAAATTCGCGCCATTTTTTCGCGCCGCCTTCTCTCGTTGGCTGCTTCTGGCGCGCTGATTCCGGTTGGCTGCGGCGCTCACGTGGTTTGTGTCTTCTGGGCAGAATGGCTCTGCAGACTCGCGCCAAGTGCCCTTTCTTCTCGCAACGCCTGCAAATAGCCTCTCTGTATTTGCAGGACAGTCTATCATGGTGCCCGCCACAGCTGGGACAGCTTCGCCGGGGGCTGCCAGTGTCTTTTCTCTGGTGCTCCGTTCGGAAGACGTCCTCATCCGACTCGGACTCCGAGCTGGATCCGGCGTCTTCTCTGTGCACCGGGGCAGACTTGGGGCTGTCTTTGCTGGTCAGCGGGCGCTGCAGCGTTTCAGCGGCCTTTGTGGAGGCTTCGTGAGCCCTGGCCTCGTCAAGGGCTCCGGCAAGCGTCAAATCAGGCTTGGCGAGCAGATGCTGTTGCAGCCTAATGTCCCGAACACCACAGATTAGTTGTTCAAGCAACGCATCGTCCAAGTCTCTGTAGTCGCAATGGGTTGCGGCTTTTCTCAGGCTGGCCATGTACGCGCTGACCGGCTCTCCCTCTCGTTGAACGCGCTGCCTCAGTTGGTATCGCTGCACGAACTTGGAGGGGACGGGAGCGTAGTGAGCCCGGAGAGTTGCCATCAGGGTGTCCCAGGAGACTGTTTGAACCGGCGTTGGCTCACACAGTGACTCGGCCATCTCGAACATGTCCGGTCCGCAGTGGCTTAGGAATAGGGCTCTCTTCCGATTAGCCGAGAGGCCCTGCATGTCGCTGGCTTCTAGCGAGCATTCAAACCTCGTTAGGTACGAGACCCATTTTTCGCGGGTCGGATCAAAAGGCTTGGGCGGAACGTAGGCAGACATGTTCGGTATGCCTCCTGTGGTTCGCCTCGTCGCCTAGCTGAAGCTCGTGGTCTCACTGGTTGGCTTCTTGTAGCCTCTATCCCACCTTCGTCGCCAATGAAGTGGTTCGGGAAATAACGAGAGGCACAAGCAAGCAAGTGACAACAGCTCTTTAATATACAGTGAGACTTCAGCAAAAACTCAGGGGCTGCAGTCCTCCTTATATACAATCCAGGAGGGACTGTCAGCCAATCAGAAACGTATGCAGGTTTGAATCTCCCGCTTAAAAGTAGCAATACATAACAGAAACTTTATTACTGTGTCTTTGAATTTCAAGAACAATTGGGAGGAGGAGGAGGAGGAGGAGGAGGAGGAGGAGGAGGAGGAGGAGGAGACAACATTCCCTGTCCTAAGAATTGGGTCTTCACTGTCACTGGCTTTTAAATCTAATAAATTGTTTTGTCTGTCCTGGAGATTGATTAGGATTATAAACTATGCTGCTCCTTGGAGTTTGAAAAGTTAATAAAACTCTATTTATATTATTATTATTATTATTATTATTATTATTATTATTATTATTATTATTAGTGTTTAATCATATTACTGGAGTTCTGTAGGCTGTCATTATATAAGTCAAGTAACGTGTACATATATGCATTCAGTGGGGTTTTTTTTTGGTTGTTTAGTTTTTTCAACAATAACCTGATATATTAAAATAAATGGCCTGAGTGGAATGAAAAATGGTTTTCCTTTCATTTTAGAATGGTGGAGTCGAGGGAAATTATCCTCACTCTATCCCTTTAAAAATGACCTTGGGATAACAGATAAAGAAAAATGAGTATTAGCGCGTTCCTAGCTCTGCCGTTGCTCTAATTTTCTGATATTTGCAGCAAATATTTGTAATGAAAAATGTTTCTGTTTGAACAATTTCCACCAAACAGTCATGGGTCCTGGACTGGACTATAGAGTATCATTAATTCAAGCAGAGAAAGGAGTAAGGTATGCCATTCTACAAAATGAAAATATTAATAATAAATGTTAATAAGGTAAAGAAAAATATGGGACTTCAGCCCCTTTCATATGTCTAATGATGCAATAATAAAACTTTACTTAATTTTATTGTAGTCATTAGCCATCACAAGAGAATTGGTATTTAAATATCTAAAATATTTCAAACCTAAATTGACAATGTCAGAATTGTTAAGAAAAGTACATACAGGCAAAAAAAAAATGGTTAAAAGACTATATTAAATCAAAATATGCTAAAAGGCTTGCTTAGGCTAAAGAACAAAAAGAAATTAAAATTAGTAATCTAGATAGTTAGCAATCTAGAAGCTAATCACCATGGAAATGAGATGTTTGAGGAAAGCTGCTGGAGTAATCAGAATGCTTAAATAAAAACAAAGTCATAAGAGAAACAATTGGAAGAGTAACAATCTTAAACTACACACAAAGATAGCAAGTTGTTCACCTGGGGAGAATGTCTTGGGATTCTATGCCATACAAGACACATACAAAAAGAGGAAAACATCAAAGAACAGGAGGCAGATCCAGAAGAAGATGGCAAGACAACACCAAAGACACACTACAACAGCATCAAATAATTCGCTGAGGCTGCCAGAAGTGCAAGAACCAGAACTTTGTATCTCCCTTGACACCCAAAGTGGTAAAAGAAGTTAAGATTCTAGTTAATATAAAGTTTGCAATAGCAGTATAAATTGCAAATACAATAAAAATGCATTTACACACACACACACACACACACACACACACACACACACATATATATATATATATATATTTATGTAAGTTTTCACGGGTATGTATGTGTTAGTGCAAAATGACTGCTGACATAAGCCTGATGATGGCAGATGGGATTCTGTCGAAACGTCGCTTCTACCCTTTTAGGGATATATCCACAATTACACGGGAAGAAACCCAAAATATTAACTACACACACACACACACACACACACACACACACACACACACACACACACATATATATATATATATATATATATATATATATATATATATATATATATATATATGCATATTCTTTCTAGCCAGGTTTTACCTACGTAAACTAAGTTGTTCTACAGCCCTGGTTCTGTGAAATCTCATTCACAAGTTTCTGGGCCTTTTTTCTGCTGACAAACTGCAACTGCAGAAAAAAGGCCCAGAAACTTGTGAATGGGATTTCACAGAACCAGGGCTGTAGAACAACTTAGTTTACGTAGGTAAAACCTGGCTAGAAAGAATATGCACATAAAAGCCTACGAAAAAGGAAAAAAAGACATATGTATGTGTCTTATATATATGTTTTTCTTCTAACCAGGTTTTCCCTACGTAGCCAAGGAAAACCTGGCTAGAAGAAAAACACACATAGACCCTACGAAGAAGTAAGAAAATTGATATATATATATATATATATATACACATACACACACACACACACACACACACGTTTATGTGTATACACACACACACACACAAACTTATATACATAGACATGAGTATTCCAAATAAAAACAATAAAATTATCCAAAACAGATTTAAAATCATAATTTATCTTACTTCTCTTTGTTACGAGAGAAAATGCTAACATTATGATGCATGTGGTTATACTTATGCATTTTTTATGCTCAGGTGTAAGCAGTCTAGTAATGGTCATATTCATGCAAGAACTCCTGAATCTGTTTATGATGCAATCTGTCTAAATATTAGATTTTAAATATCCATGGAACATGGGAACCAATTGTAGAATTTATATATTTTCAGTGAAATCTAATGTCATCTGAGAAATCTAAAAGATGGGTCAAGACATATGTACAGCTATATTTTAATTCCAATTTATGCTCAGGAAAGGTAAATGGTAGACTTTTTCGTATAATTAATTTTTATAATGCTTTACTTCTATTTTTTATTTATTTATTTTTTTCATTTTATTTGATTTATATACCGCCCTACTCCCAAAGGACTCAGGGCGGTGAACAGGCACACGATAAAACACATAGAATACAAAACATTAAGAGCAAAAGTAAAATCGAATTAAATCAATTTAACCCAAGACAAATTTAAAACCCCAGGTTAAGAACAAATTAAAATTTACATTAAAATTTACATCAAAAAGAGAATGGGAGAGGTTAGGCCAGACCAGCTCACATATTGAAGGTGTTCTTGTTAGTCCTTGTTTTATTACAATCTCCGTACTTGAATCTAGGGGATTCTGTTATCCTTTATTTATGGTAGACCTGTCAAATCTTTTCAGATACATCAAACAGCAGGCAGTCCAAAAATACTTACCTCCCCCCACCCCCAGTTCTGTCCGGAAGGAGAATTTCTGTTTTTCAAGAGTTGCTGAAAGAAGAGCTGGTGTGATTTTTTTTCCCCGATATTGTTTAGAGAGGAAAAAACCCTAATGTTTATTTCAACTTTTTGCCTGAGATAAAGAAGAAATATTTGAATATCCTATGAGGTTGTTTTTGTTTAGTGTGGCAACCAAGTCTCCCCTCAACCCTGCCATTGTGTCCGAAGTATCATGGCAACCAATCTGGCAGCTAAAAAAACATAGTCCAGTGAAACCTTAGGTTAACAAACCTTTGCTTAGCAAATTTCAATGTTCAATGCATGTCATTTTTTGTTTAATTTAGACTCCTCCAGTATTTAAGTCCACTGCTCCTGAAATAATTTGCACAATACTTAGATCTGTACTTGGTTGGTTTCAATGCAGAAAACTGGTGGACAATAAACAGACAAGACTAATGATTTGTAATGATCAGAGAAGGATACGCCCACAGCATCGACTAGTGCTAATAAGTTCTGGAACTCATAATTTAAAACCTAAATCCTATGTAATTCTAAATCTAAAAACCTAAAATTACTGCTCCTTATTAAAAAAAAAAATCCACTAATTTAACTAATCTATAGATACTATTAAATAAAAATTAACAATTTTACAGCCATATAAAAGTAGCTGTTACAGGAGGATAAGGAGCTCACTAAAAAGGCTATCACACAGCAGCCATCTTCCCATAATTCCCGTCAGAAGAAGATGAATATGATCCTGGATCCTAAGGAATGACAGAACCTAAAATAGCAGCAGAAACTATGGCTTCATGTAGATCTTGATGAGGAAGTTATATTTCTCCTGTACTATAAGAATAGGAAGAGTTGTTGTTAGTTGCGGAGTCATGTCCGACCCATCATGACCCCATGGACAACGTTTGTCCAGGCCTTCCTGTCCTCTACCATCCTCTGGAGTACATTTAAGCTCACGCCTACTGCTTCAATGACTCCATACAGCCACCTTGTTCTCTGTTGTCCCGTTCTTCTTTTGCCCTCAGCATTAGGCTCTTCTCTAGTGAGTCCTTCCTTCTCATTAAGTGGCCAAAGTATTTGAGTTTCATCTAGGAAGAGTAGGCAACTAAAAAAAAAATTGTTGGTGCCAAGATTCCATCTCAACATGATATCTGTACCATGGTATTATGAAGCCAGCTGTATTATCCCCAGACATAAACACACACACACACACACACACACACACACACACACACTTTTAATGCATTTTTAAAAGGGCCATTCAGAAGTACTCTGCTTCCAAGACACCATTAGCACTGAAGACTTTCTTCAAACCAATCAGCACAGTTTTTTTTCCCCTGTACTAAATGTACCCTTACTTTTCCTTTTCTGTGACTAAAACAAAATTGATTTTGACAAGCCCTGAATGTAGAGCAAAGAGCCTTATAGCAGTGTTTTTCAAGTAGAAAAGGTGGATCTGACATGCCCTAAATATAAACTGATCTATGAAACAGTTGAACTTTTCATTTGAACAGTTGAACAGTGCACTAGTCATGCACTGTATGGCTACAGATGGTTTTAGTATATGTTTATTGTAGTCAGAAAAGAAACTTTTAGATTTAATTGACATTCAGATGTAACAGATTGCCCATTTTCTCCAAAGGTTCACTCAATTTCCACTTGCTAAACTAGATATATTTCTATTGTCCCATTTGGTCATATAATGATCATATTTCAATCCCCATGGGAAAAAGTCACAAGGCCCTTTGCTTCATCCTGTAGATCAGTGGTTCTCAACCTGTGGGTCGTGACCCCTTTGGGGGGTTGAATGACCCTTTCACAGGGGTCGCCTAAGACCATCGGAAACACATATTTTCAATGATTTTAGGAATAATTTTATGGTTGGGGGTCACCACAACATGAGGAACTGTATTAAAGGGTTGCGGTATTAGGAAGGTTGAGAACCACTGCTGTAGATGAAGGAACAAAAGACTTTCCTGATACATTAAAATGAGAATATTCATAATAGCTACTGTATATATCCAAGTGAGAAGGTAGGCTTCAATCACATTTTACAAGGTCTTGACATGAAAATACCACACTTCACAGCATACAATTAACTGTGTCTTAAATTCTCTCCCCTACGGAAAACAGAAGCTGGTGAATTCAGAATTCAGGTTGAATTCAGGTTTGCCATCACAGGCCTAGACATTTCTTTGTAGAAGATCCAATTGTCTTTAACGTTATGCTGCATATAAAGAAGTCAAGCCTTTGAAAATCTTCCAAAGTAGCTATTCTTAAGTGCTCAAATGTTTGTGACCATTAAGCTAAAATGCTCATGCGAATCTTCAAATTCATGTATTCTATTATCCTATGGCTCTTTAAGAGCAACTATTAAAAAAAAAACACATTATCAATACAATGAGATTCCATAGAGGCCCTATGTCTTGCGATGAAGGGAAAATATTAAGCAGAATAATTATTAATTAATTAATTATTAATTAATTATTAGACTGCCAGATTGATGTAATTAAAACATTAGGCTAGAAATTAAGAGATTGTGAGTTCTATTTGTACTTTAGGCATGAAACCAGCTGGGTGACTTTGGGCCAGTTACTCTGTCTCATCCCTGGAAAGTAGGTAATGGCAAACCACTTCTGAAATCTTAAGAGGGACTTCTCCAAACAATGTCCAGGAGTCTCCACCGACTAGAAAGCACAAATGAAACTCCCATAAGAATTAGAAATTAAATATTGTCAGAGAAATTTCAACTGATAATTCTGATTCAGTGAATACTTCTCCTATTAGATATAACTTGGTGTCTTTATTCTGAATAATTGTTGAAGAAAACCAGGCCAACATATGAAAGCTGTAACCCTAACCAAATATTTCACCACTCAGTGTCAGCAAGCAAAGTTTTGTTTCCTTGACAAAACAATCAAAGCAATACTATGAAAGTTCCCCCGCCCCCCATTAATTTCCTTATTATTTAACCTAAAATCTATTCCAAAAATTGTTAGAGTTCACTGGATGACATTCAAACATATTCTCCATCCCATTCATATATATTCATATATATTCAAAAAAAAGGTGGAGCCATCCCAGACTACCAGCACCAGATTTGAAATAGTAATGGCAGTTACTGCAAGAGACTCCTCACATAAGCCTGATGATGGCAGATGAGATTCTGTCGAAACGTCGCTTCTACCCTTTTAGGGATATATCCACAATTACACGGGAAGAAACCCGAAATATTAACTATACACACATATATACCCGTGAAAATATATATATATATATATATATATATATATATATATATATATATATATATATATATATATATATATATATATATATATATATATAAAATCTCTTCTCCGGTGACTTAACTCAAAGAATATCATTTTTTTTTCTCACAAAAATCCATATTTTATTCACCTGCTCCAAGTTTATTCTCAAAATAAGCTTCATATAGTTTGACTTGTCCTTTAGTTTATTTATCTAGCTGCCCACTTCCATTTAACCTTTAATTGACTTCATGACATGCTGGTCCTTTATGAACCTGATGGTAGAATACTAGAGGGTTTTTTTATGCCTTGGCTTAGCAGGAATGACCTTTAGTTGACATATTTCCTCTTCAACATTTCTTGCTATTGTATTACTGAAGCAATTTACAACATTAAAATATAAAAATGGTCATTCAGATTCCCCTGTTTTTTTTTTTTTTGTTTTTTTTTTGTTTTTTTGGTATCTTGCTGGGTTTCTTCTCCCTAGGTACAGGAACAACCTTCTTTTATATTTATTCTGAAGGTTGGATTTAAATTGACACATTGGGCTTAAGAAAACACTACCTGGGAAATTTGGCATGCTTCATTGTTAACAAGATAAAAGAATGGGCAGTATGCAAACTAGTAATTCCAGATGATTTTAAACACATATATTATTAATCAATCTTTAAATTTCAGATTGAAGAACATAGATTTTTTATATGGTATTTTATATGACAGGGAGTTCTGTCAACTAAGAAATGGGACACAATGAGGTCCCTATAACTCAGCAAGTGGAGCACCAAGAGCCTTGGTGGTGCAGCAGACTAAAGTGCTGTTAAGTAGCACCAGCTGCATGCAATTACTGAAAGTTCAAATCTCACCAGCTCAAGGTTGACTCAGCCTTCCATCCTTTCGAGGTAGGTAAAATGAGGACCTGGATTGTCGGGGCAATAAGATGACTTTGTATAAAAAAGAACACCGCTTGGGGGGGCCGAAAGCCCAACTAAGCAGGTATATACAAAAGTATGAAGGCTATTGTTTAACGCATTGTAAGCTGCCCTGAGTCTCCAGAGAAGGGCAGCATATAAATCGAACCAATAAATAAATAAATAAATAAGTATAGAAATATTTACATGAAGGCAGTGGTAAAATCCTTTTTTTTTTACTACCGGTTCTGTGGGAGTGGCTTGTTGGGCATGGCAGAGGAAGGATACTGCAAAGTCTCCATTCCCACCCCACTCCAGGGGAAGGATAATGCAAAATCCCCATTCCCACCCCTTCTGGGTCCAGACAGAGGTGGTATTTGCTGGTTCTCCGAACTGCTCAAAATTTCTGCTACCGGTTCTCCAGAACCTGTCAAAACCTACTGGATTTCACCCCTGCATGAAGGCTTCCTCAGCAGAAACATCTTCAAGATATGTGTGCTTTACTCTTCTAATTAGAAAATCTATCATTTAAAAGAGATTTTCTCTTTTCAGATTTTCTCTCAGTCATTCAGTAAAGAAATAGGGCTCCATCTTTTCTGGACTCTTGTCTGGGATGAAATGATCTAAATAATGCCTCGCTATTAGAGCCAATGTGCAATTTGCAGAGGAAACCTAGCCAATCTGGAAACAAGGAAGATTCAGATGGAGCTTCAAAGTTGAGCTAACTCTGAGATAATAATAGATAGGGCAGCCACAGTAGGACATTGCATCAAGGAAATGTCTGCCTTGTTATTCTCCTTTCTGTCCAGAGCATTATCTTTTGAATTTTCAGCCACCCTGCCTATTGTTTTAATTTCTTAATAAGTTCTTTTATTTATTTCTGATACTTTCTTAAATATCAAAATTAAGTAATATATGCTTTTATAAGAAATTTATCATTCAAAACTCAAATCCTACCATTCCTGGGATGCCATCCCCAAAGCCATCTATCAGTTGGTCAGTTCTTCCCATCCAAAGCTAGAGGCTCCAACCATAGGGAGTGAAACATGATATCGGTTCCACATTTCTCATTTCTCATCTGCTTATTGGCTTGTTCTTTCCAAAAAAATAATGTTAGGCATCAGTGGTGAAATCCAAATTTTTTTACTACCGGTTCTGTGGGTATGGCTTGGTGGGCATAGTGTGGCCTGGTGGGTGTGGGTTGGTGGGTGTGGCAGGGGAAGGATACTGCAAAATCTCCATTTCCACCCCCCTCCATGGAAAGGATACTGCAAAATCCCCATTTCCTCCCCACTTCTGGTGGAAGGATACTGCAAAATCCCCATTCCCACCCCACTCTGGAACCAAACAGAGGTGGTATTTGCCAGTTCTCTGAACTGCTCAAAATTTCCGCTACCAGTTCTCCAAACTGCTCAAAATTTCCGCTACTGGTTCTCTGAACTGCTCAAATTTTCCGCTATCGGTTCTCCAAACTGCTCAAAATTTCCACTATCGGTTCTCCAAACTGCTCAAAATTTCCACTATCAGTTCTTCAGAACTTGTCAGAACCTGCTGGATTTCACCCCTGTTAGGCATCCAATTCAAATATGCTCTTCTTTAATTGATAAATCTCTTTGATAATTTATCCATCTAATGTCTCATAGAATATCTATCCCCCTTTCCTATTCTTATGCCTAATTTTATAATTTGAAGCACAGGAAATGTGGTTTCTGTGATACATTTTAGTTCAACCTTCCCCAGGTGTGATCTGAGAGGTGAGCCAAGGGATACTCTGATATCTCTTGTGCTGATTGTTGCCACAGACGGATAATTATTATTCATCGTTATATTAGAACTATTGTTTCAGGCCCACATCATTTTTCTTTGTGTTGTAGTAAGGATTTTACAAGTACAGTCACAAATTAAAAACAGACCTATGCTGATATTAGTTTAAATTCTGGCATTAGTGGATGCACTACATAGAATAACTTCTGAATTAAAAGCATTGCCCCTAGATAAACAATAAAAGAGCTTGAGGGGAAAAATATCTAAGAGGGTCTTAGTGTTCGCTGAGCTTGGTTGTTTTCTTGCAGATATTTCATTACCCAAACTAGGTAATACCATCAGTGCTAGCGAAATGTGTAAACCAAACATATGTGTATTTCGTTACACACGAAATGTGTAAACCAGATAGCGAAATGTGTAAACCAAACATCATTTCTATGCTGCTGGTTTACAGCTTTTGTTTAGAGGAGGTTTCAGTTTATTCCTTCGCAAAATTTGTTTCCATTGGTGTCAAGTTATTTTTTCTCAAGTTCATTCTGCTTTCTGATTCAGTTGTTTTTGCTACCTTTTAGTCTCATAATGTCCTTATGAGAATTTCCTGGATAAGTGTGCCTTTGACTTAGCGTTGACTCCTGGACTATATTTCTGAGTTGTCCATTTAACCTTCCCAAATTGCCTTTTTTATTTTAACTGGAATTGGCTGCCCCTTTCCTCGCTATGCTTTTGACTTTAGCAGAAAATAGAATTTGATATGATCATTGACCAAAATAAAATGATTTGCTTTGAACATACTGTACATTGGATCAGCAAAGCCTGGTGGAAGATTTAATAGTCCTCCATGGATACATTTGAGGAATTTCATCAAAAAGTTTACAAATAGCAAAGGCTGGTGTTGGAACAAGAATACATACAAAATAGAAAAGGAAACATTATTCCTAAAATAAGTTATTTATAACACATGACCATCAAATAGAAAAATATAAGCCTGATTTATTGCAGTCTCTTCAGCAAAGTGATAAAACTTCTATATTAATACTGTTAACTATAACAGATCTATAGAACTTAGAACTGTTGTTTCTAAAGATGCAGAGGTTGCTTATGGCAGTTTTTTTCTGGCTTGTATGCTATACCATATAAACATATAGCATATGGTATGCTATACCATATAAGCACACCCCAAACCCAAGTGCAAGCCTTAAGTGAACTTTTGTTTGGGGGGGAAGTCTTCAGTAACCCGACTTTTCACAGATTTTCAATCCTTATGTCTATAACTAAAGGCAAAAACTTTCTTTCAAAAAAGAAAGTTTCCTTTTTCTATACTTCTCCCCTTTTAAAATAAATGGCTAGCACAATGTTTCCCCCACTGTCATGTCCAATTATGGCTATGGTTACTCCTGAGACGGATGTGTGAAGAACATTGGGAGAGTATGCCAAAATTTATATTTTATTACCTCATTAAGGTCATTCCAGTTGCCTAGCTAAAGCAAACACAGAGAGATGATCAATATAGAGAGAGACAGAAAGAGAAAGAGAGAGACAAAGACAGAGACAGAGACAGGGACAGAGAGAGAGAGACAAAGAGAGATATATATTCATCCATATAGGAAGATGCTATAGATGAATATCACAAAGACAACATTTCATACTGTGTGGAGAAGGCAAGGTTAAACCTCTCTTGTATTTGTCCAAGAAACCCACATTGATAGGCAAGATAAGATGGTTGATACTGTAGTACTGGATAACAGGCCACTACTTTTTTGAGAACACTAATGGTATTTATGATGTATTTAAATTAAAGCCTTTGGGCTGTCTAGTTCTGAGGTTACCATGCAGGAAAAAAAATGATCCAAAAGTGCAAAAAAATTTTTTAGTAGGAACATGGAATGTGAAAAATACAGGCATGGGAAAGCTCAACAGAGTGAAAGGTGAAATGAAACAGCTATAAACTGACATCTTAGGCATCAGCAAATTGAATTGGTTGGGGATTTGTCACTTCAATCAGAAGATCATACTGTTTACTACTCAGCACAAACAAAACAAAAAAGAAATGTCACTGCATTCATATGAACAAAGAATATAACAAAGCTATTACTTGGCTACAATATAGTCAGTGATCAAATAATATAAATTAGACAGTGGTTAGAATGCAGTATTGCAGGCGAATTCTGTTGACTACTAGCAGTTTGATTCTCAAGGTTGAATCAGCCTTTCATCCTTCCGAGGTTGGTAAAATGAGGACCCAGATTGTTGGGAGCAGTATGCTGATTCGGTAAACCACTTAGAGAGTGCTATAAAGCACTATGAAGCAGTATATAAGTCTAAATGCTATTACTATCTGAATCACGAAGGCAGTTGTTTTCTGTATGGAAGAAAAGCTGGACTTTGAAGAAGCAGGATAGAAAGAGTATTGATGCTTTTCAACTTTGTTTTTGAAGACTTTTGGGGGTTATCAAGGATAGAAAACAAATAAGCAGAACATAGCACAAATTAGTTCAGAGCAAAAAAAAAAAAAAAACAACAACCCTGACACCAAAATATTTATTTTTGTAACAATATTTAGTGTATTAGAAATACCCAGCAGCAAAGAAAATATGTATAGGTATTAAACAAAGACAAGGGATTTAAACAGCAAATGTGAGGAAAAGGCCATCCAAAAGATAGAGTGAATCTCAGGGGAAAAAAGGAAAAAGCTTTGAGAAATGAGACAGTTATGATCACAAACAAAAATGAAATTAATTTTTTTCACTGTACTGGATGAACTGGTTGCACTGGATTCCTTCCTGAACCCAAAATATCCCAGAATCTTACCATTCTTCTGCAGGGAAGATTTTTAAAGATTTTTAAAAATGAAATTGTTTCATAAATTCCTCAATGGCTATTAACTTCAAAGGAGAGAGTCACTAAATTAAAGGTGAGTTACAGGCATACTGCTCATCCAATGGTAATCTGTACAACTTAACTGCTAAAGATCAGTGTCATATAGATAAATGGTTTGTTTACTTGTTTGTTTTTAATATTTCAAAATACTGTATTTTGGGAGGAGGCCATTTTTTTTTCTTTAAACTTTCTCCTTTCCATTAAATATGCATTCATCATATTTAGATCTTAGAAAGAACTCTTTTGCTAATCATACTAATTCCAGGTTCTTTTAATCTATTTTCTCTTCTCCATAGAAGCTTGAGTTTTCCAATACTTATTTGCATCATTGTTTGGGGTTTCATCCTCATTAGTTAGCTCCTAGTGGATGGAATGTGGATAATGCTAGCTTGGATTGCACAGCAATATCTAGAATATAGTGATCATAGAATCTTGGGAACATGCTTGGGGTAAGACTGGACTTTAGTTGTTGTTGTGATATTCTGCCACAACTGACTGCTACTGGAATTACCCTGAAGCTTGCAATTGTCACAGAAGTGTATGGAACTAAACAAATAGGAAGTTAGAAAGGGGATATAGCAAATGCACAAGCTACAAGTATAGTGCAGCAATGTTAATTTTGGGTGTGGTTTGCTTATATTTTATGCCTGTGAGGACTTAATTTCTGTCTGTTAGTTGGGTGAATCCTCTTTTTGTTCTTTTATAGAAGGGGAAAGATAACAAAAGCGAATGCAAAAACTATCACATAGCTAATTGTTCACCCTGTTGATCCATGACTGTTGTGCAAGGTTTGCTACCCACCATATTGTGAAGTGTGCAGATGATACAACAGTAGTGGGCCTTATTCAAGATGTGAATGAAGGCAGGAGGTAGAGGGTTTGGTGGACTGGTGTAACAAGTACAGCTTAGTTCTAAATGTTGGGGGGGGAAAAAAAAAGAAATAATTGTCAATTCCAGGAAAGGCAGGCACAGCCATACACGTCTGTGTATTATGATTCAACTGTTAGCAGTTTTTAGTTTCTGGGTGTGCAGATAATGTTAGCTTGGTTGCTCAACAGTGAGACACTGAGGAAGGGGGCACAGCAGGGCATGCATTTTCTGTGTTGCATGAGAAGGATATATTTTCCTTCCCCTGTCCTTATTACTTTCTATAGATGGATGATTGAAAGCATCCTGCCATATTGTTTTACTGTTTGGTTTGAAGTAACTGTTTTGGACAGGAAGGCCAATACATACTGAGGAGCCTAGTCAAGCTGTGCTTATATGCCATGTCTTGGATAGAAGGAAGTAAATTTCCAGTAATCTTTTCTACTGTCCTCACCATTATACAGAGAATGGTGAGGACAGCAGAAAAGATTACTAGAAGTTTACTTCCTTCTATCCGAGACATGGCATATAAGCACAGCTTGACTAGGGTCCTCAATATTGTCAAGAATGCTACACATCATCTCCATGACCTGTTTTCTTTGTTACCTTCTGAGAGGAGGCTTCATGGTATCCGAAGCAGAACAACTAGATTCTGTAATAGCTTTGTACCATATAGTATCAACCTTGTTATCCCTCAAGACTCTTTTTCATGCTATGTATTCAAAATAGACTGTGATTAATATAATGTGTGTGTGTGTGTGTGTTTGCGTATGTATAAATGTATATATACATATATACAGTATATGCATATGTATATGTGTGCATGGATGGGTATGGATGGATGGATATGTAACTTTTGAGAGCAGGCATCAGAATTTCGTTTATAATATGTGCCATTGTGTACACATACAAGTGACAATAAAGATTATCTTATCTTATTTACATATTCTTAAGAAGGCACTTCTGAAAATCCTTTTCAAAAGAGTGCAAGTTATAGTACGATGGTGTACAAAATCTGAAAAGAACAGTATGACCTTACAGCAGATGAGGCTTTGGTATTGTAAATCAGATACTTCCTCTTCAGTAAGTCATGGTATCAATATGTTCCAAGAAAGCATTTGCATGACATCTGATCACTTTTAAGAAAAAGCTCACTATCAAAAAGAACCAGAAATTCTATTTCATCTAATAATTACATACAGTTAAGCTTTTCTACCACCAAACATGTCTGTTTAAACTTTGTCTGTAACTTATAAAGCTGGGCAAATATAAATTACCTGAGGTAAGAAAAATGATTGTTGCCCAGGAAAACCTTCATTATTAAATAGAAATGCTTCCCTTTTGACTTGACCTTAGCACAATAGGGGAAAGTTTAGTAGTCTGAGAGATGTTCCATGATCTTTTCTACGAATATTTCATTGGCATGAACTTTTAATTAAGAAAGACACTCCTTGTCAAGTTTTTAGACATAGTGCTGGAAAAACGTGAAAGGTCAACAACATAAGATTAACTGCTAATACTATTCACTAAAATATGAGCAAAAGACTCTTAACCAGTGTGAGGTGAAATTGAAACTTTGGGGTGAAATTTAAATATTTTTAAAATGTGAGCATAATAAAGGAGCATTATCTCTTTTTTTATGCTCACATTTATTATTATTGTACTATGTAAAGGACTGTAAAAATTGTTTTAGGTTTAAACAGTACACAATAAAATACACACACACACACACTGGTGACAACTGCATAGAGGATAAAACTGGTGGCTTCTCTACACCCATTCATTTTGATTTGGCTTTTTTAACCAATTGAGATTCTTTGTGCTGACCTCCAATAAGAGGTGTTTTATAAAAATGGGCAGAATTTGAACTAAAAACTGTGCAGAAGACTTCAAAACAGCTCTTTGTGTTCTGCACAATAGACTCATAAAGCTGTGTTCCCTACCCAGAACAAAAAGCCTGATCCAGTTCTTATGTACTAGGTGAGACAGAATTCAGATAGCCAAGAAAGCCAAATAAGATCAGATTTAAGATGGAAAAGTTATGAAGTGTAATGTATGGTAAATAGTTTCATGCTACTGCCAACATTCATTTTGAGAGCAATAAAAATTATATTTAAGCAAATGGCTAACTTGACCAAAAGGCTTCCTGAAATCTATCTTCCAAATTGATCAGCTGCGCACTAATCTTGTTTGCCTGGGTCTTGAACTTGGATGTGTAAGCAGTAGAGAGCAGAGCTTTAAACTATCTTTTTCTCAGAGGAGTGGGAATCTGTTCATCCAGCTGCAGAATAAAATACTGTGCAGTATCTGAGATTCCATTTTTTTTTAGGCCTAATTATAATGACAGACCTGGATGATCATAGTGATATCTATAACTTTTGCATGAATTATTCGGCCATTTATGTAAATTAATTTGAATAACTGCTGTATTTAAGCTTGGGTCATCAGATAAATGCTCAATCCATATGGAATATTTTTATTGATGTACTGTGCCTTTCTACAAAACATATTGTAGAACTGAAATACAACAGACTGTTGGAACTACAGGTTGAAAGTTTCACACAGTTGTGAAATTCACTGTATAGTATTGGGCTCATAGCTCTCTTTCAGCTTAACAACTCACAGAATTGCTATGAGGAAAAATATGTCCGAGAGAGCTGTGCACAACAGATTGAGTTTCTTGGTTCATTGACAAAATGTAGATGCAATAATTCAATGTATCCTTCTATTTTAAATTTACTTGCAATTTTTCAATGTTCTCTCCTCCTAATTCATTTTTAATAAATACAGTGGGGATTTTCATACTGAATTTAGCCACCTGATTCTCAGATTTAATTTACTTGCTTTAACATAGAAATGAATCAAAATGACTAACGTTTTGCATTATTTTTTGGCAGTGTTGAAAGAAACACTTCGCTGCTTACTAAATGAGATTGCCCTCGGTCAGGCCTTTGTATTCTCAGTATCTAATTGGTTGTACTCCATTGTGGTGCTGTTGCTATTCCTTTGAGATGGATTTTGAAATAATTTGTGAGACTAATCCAGATTAAGAAGAGAAGCCCAAAGGAGTTATAGATATAGGATATATTCAAAATGCCAGTACAAGCCTTTCTACCCAAATGATTGTTAATTGTTATCAATTTGCCTTTGGATACTCACAGGCATGCCTTTGTGAACACACCTGCTCAGAAATATTTGTAAGTAGCAACCTTGTCATCAAGATAACTAATGATAATCTTTTCACATTGTATGATTCAACATCTGGCACATTTACATGGGGAAAATGTCATTATATTTTTTTTAGAATGATGATGTCCCTCAAATCAGTCATCTTCTTTAGAACAGTGACATTTCTCAAATAGCTAGAATTGATAGTTAATGTGATGAGGATATCACTGTGGAGAAGGACAAGAAGAATGAGAAGGAGAAATGGAGGAGAAGGAGAAGGAGGGTAAATGGTAAGGGAAGAATGTACAAAGCAAAGCAGCAGTTTTCTAGGGCTTTACATTTGGTGTACAATTGCTTACTATGTGTTTAATAATGAGGTCACTCTACTAGTGTTGATATCAGAGTGAGACAATCATTCAGCAAATTGTAGGGCTAGAGCAGGGGTGTCAAACTCGTGGCATCATGTTGTCATCATGTGACGTACTATGACTTTTTGCCCCTTTGCTAAATTGGGGTTGGGTGTGGCCAGCACGTGACACTTCTGGCCTGCAGGCCACAAATTTGACATCCCTGGACTACAGCCTAGTCCTATTTTTTAAATATGCCCTAGAGCAGGGCTGTCAAACACCCGGCTCACGGATTGGATGCATCACATGCTGGCCACGTCTATGCCTGATTTAACAAAGAGGGGGAAAGTCCCGATATCTCATGTGAAACCGTGACGATGTGAGTTTGACACCCCCATTCTAGAGCAATTACTTTATAATGATTCACTAATGAGTTAACTCGGTTACTTCATTATACAATATATTATAATGTATATAATGTTCCATAGAAATCACAATCAGGTTCTCCTTTTGCTTGCAATTTCTCTATAACTGAACATTAAGAAATACATAAAGCTCCTTTTATGTACACTAAGAATACAAATAAAAAGGACCTCGGGTGCCGAGTGCATCAGCAGTAAGGCCAAATTGCATGGCCTTAAAGCCTTATTCAGGTGTACTTTGGGCACAGGAAAGATTCATGTGGATTCACTTTTGTGTTGGAGGAATGCAAGAGAGTTCAAATGTTCTATTTTGGTTTATACATTTTTGTCATTACATGAGTCTCTTAAAAAAAGATGAAATGAAAAAAGGTTCTTTTGACACTGGAGTGAAAATATCATTTAAATGTGTATGGAAATCTTCATGGAAAATAACCTCTAAAGTTGAACATTGACCTTAGAATTTCATTTTGCACATCTGTGTATCTAACAAAATTTAAATGCACATATGGATGAGTTTGCTACTGATGGGAATTTTTAAATGTGTCAAACTGCCCTGAAAATGTCAGTGATGCTAAATACATGTATTGACCATAATGAGGCCTCCTAAATGGGCTCTTGCATAGGCCACATAAAATTATCCATTTATGAATACCCTGCATTATGCCACCACTCAACAAAAATGGTGCTGTTTTTTTAAAACTGTACTCTTATGAACACAGTGGTTTTAATTAAGAGAGTGAACTCTTTTAATGCCTTTTCTTTGGGTGAATTCTAAACTCAGAAAAATGCACGTAAAAGCATGCTGCAGACTTATTTAATGGGAAAAATAATGAACTGTAGCTGAATTTTCTTGCATCTAGTTGGAGAAAAGAAGGGGGAAAAATCAATCTGTAAAAATGGCAGTCAGATATTTCTTGAGATTTCTGCCCTTGATTGACTATCGATTTTTAAAGTTCATCCAATTTCTTATTATTGTGTGAATATTGACAAAAGCAAACAAAAAAGCGGAAAGCATAGATGGAAGATAATAACTGTAGCAAAGTATTTTGTATTTATTTCTTCTTCTAGAATGATTTTTATTTTATTGTGGTTGGATTTAGAGGACTGTTTCAATTCCATAACCTCAAATCATATTTCAGTGATTCTATGATTCTTTTTGGATGCAATATTCTAATAAAATAGGCTGCTTGTATCTCAGAAAAATCAATTAACAAGGAAAAGCAAGAGTAAAGCTATTCTCAAATACACATGGACAGGTGAACAGAACACTGCATTTTTACCCAGGAACTGTCTTTTCAACTTGTTACCCAGAAAATAAGGATGGAAATTGAAACATTAAAATAATGCACTTTATTTAGTTATTCATCTGCCCATCCATTATATTTGTATAGCCAGAGAATCTCATGGTCATCAGGTATGATCTGATCAAGACAAGGGAAATACTAAAAGTTCTTCCAATACTCGGTTACATTGCCACTACTCTGACAAGAAAATCAAATCTGGTATGTAGTCATTGTTTTGTTTGGGTTCTAGATGAGATAGGTCCACACCTATCATGGTATCATGAGCTGCCACAGATTGTATGGCTACTAAAGGCAGAGTGAAGTCTCCTAGAACCATAAATCTAGAGAACTCCACTACTAACCCAGCAGTCACCCAACAATGGAGATAAGCAGCTTAGGCAACAGAGAAACCAGTACAACAGCAATAATCCCAAATTATCCCTACCACCCAATTTAATGAACAGGGTCTCACTTCTGGCAATCTGGCGCAGTGCCCCTGAAATATTTAACTGACTCTCAGATGACAATTGCTACATCACCACCCCTGGTCTGAGATTTCAGCTGGACATATTTTGAAAAAAGGGAATCCTACCTTCTAGTCCTAGCCAGGTCTCAGTAATACATAACAGGTCAGCCCTCACATCTGTAAATAAATCACAAATGAGGGAGGTTTTATTACAAACAAAGCTGGCATTTAGTAACAGCAACCATAAGCCAGGATTCTGAGGGCGTGCTGAGTTTACACACAGAGGTTGAATTCAAAGTACTGGAACATGGAAACAGTATACTGTATCCATGTTCCAGTACTTTGAACTCTGTGCTATAGGACACCAGGCCTGTATTCTCTAAGAATGGTCCACTCCCAGTCTCCCACCATATCTACCAATCTCCATAACTACTTAGATGTTCAGATTCATCTCAGCTTCCCCTGAGGCCCCAACATTACCTGATCCTATTCCCTCTGCTTTCTAAGGTTGGTGATTTGCTATCATCCATCCTGGAGAGGGGAAGCTAATTCCTCTGCAGCACTTCAGCTGTAGCTCTCAGTGCCATCAAAGAGGCCTCAACAATCACTTCCTCATTCACAAGAGGAGACATCCACAGTGGGAAGTATATCTGCAAGGACACTTCTTTAATACCACAGATACCATAGATAACACTATCACCACTATCATCAGTCACATGCCTGGCTTCATCAGCCCAGATTTTACTCCAAATTGGTCAGTCAGCATTCATCTGGTTGTCAGGCAACCCAGGATGATCCCATCCTCCAGCATTCCATGGAAAGACCCAGATAGGTCCATGGGACACATATCTTCATATCTTCAAAGCAGGCCAACATTCCAACACCCAACTATAAAGTGAAAAAGAGGGTAACTACCCTGCAGCTATTTTTCTTTATGTCATCTTTTTCTATCCTGGGATAAAAACTATATCTAAAGTCAGGAGTGGTCTGCTGGGGGTTCACAGGTTCTACCAATCGGGAAAACCTCTACCTAAGATTCTGTGCAATTTGGAGAATCCCCAAATCTCACTCCTGGCTGGCCCCGCCTACCCCTCCCCTCCCAGGAGTCCCCACGTGGCCCATTTTGGATGCAGGTAAATGCAGGGTGCACACAGAGGCTTGGGGAGGGCGAAAATCAGGCCTACCAGAAGTTCAGGAAAACAGGCCTGTTTTGGGCCTCCAGAGGGAACCTGGGGAGGCCATTTTCGCCCTATCGGAGGCTTGAAGAAAGTCTCCAGAACCCAGGGAGGGCAAAAATGGCCCCCCTGCCATGGTGCAGGAGGCCAACTAGGCCACACCCACATGGCCATGCCCACCCAGCAGCTGGACAGAGAACCCCTTGCTAAAATTTTTGAACCCCATCCCTGTCTAAAGTTATTAGTTTTAAGCCTTGACTAAAGACAATAAGAGCCAAGGTGGCACAGTGGTTGCGGAGTGCAGTACTGCAGCTAGTTCAGCTGACTGCTAGTTCAGCAGATCAGCGGATCAAATCTCACCAGCTCAAGGTTGACTCAGCCTTCCATCCTTATGAGGTGGGTAAAATGAGGACTCAGATTGTTGGGGGCAATATGCTATTTAGTATACTGTCTTTGGTGTAAGCCACCCAGAGTCCTCGGAGAGTGGGTGGCATAGAAATATGACTAATAAATAAATAAAATAAATAAGATGTTGATTCGTTTATCATTTCAACTGCTGCTCCAAAAAGATCTCAGGTTACAAATATGTTGAAGTACATATTCCCCATCAGATATGGAAAAAGCACATGACACTACAAGGTTTCAGTCTGTGGCCAATTGTAACTTTATATATGTAGAAAGCAGTTAATGACTATGGCTGATTTCCAAAAGAGTTAAGCAGGTTCACACCTTATCACCAGAAAATCAATAATTAGACTGGTAATTCAAAACAGTTACTGGCAAACCAGATCAGTATTGATGTAAGAAAACTATATTCACATGTCAATAGCCACCAGAAGTCAAACAAGCCTTGAGGCAATCTAAGGTTTATGAAGAACGCTCATACTGAAAAAATCAGCCTTTTTTCACTGCTCAGTTAGGAGATGAAGATTCTTTTAATACTCATCTATGTAAAAGTAGAAAAGTTTAATTACTTTATGGCCCTGCATTCACTTTTAGATTTAGTCTTTCTAATGCCATGCTAACAGACTTTTTTCTCTCTGTTATGACAGCTATGGAGTAATATAAATCTATATTCCAAAGTTCAGGATTTTGTACTTTTCCACCAAATAATATTTGTAATGGCTTGGAGAGAAGACATGAGGGTTGTTCAAATACAAGCAACTCCATTTGCCACTTTGTTTTCTATGCGAACCTGTCCTGTTGTGACAAAAATTAAGTTAATGGCCAACCACTTCTACTACAGCAGATGAGCAAGGAGGAAGTCGTGTGAACATTAATGTTTATTATCAAGCTTTTCAGCAGTGTAATAGCTAAAGTGGTTTCTGCTTTAAAACTCTCCACAGCCAGCTGGAGAATCAGAAAATGCATATGAAGCTTTAATTAACTGTAAAAGCTGAAGTGAACTGCATCTCATGATACCTGGGGATTTTAATGAACAATGTACATATGTTCTTCTTGCTAATTGAGGATGAGCTACATTTGAAGGGATTATATCCCCTGAGGTTCCAGAGCAAGAGACAGGCGAGAAGAATTTTAAAGGCCTCAAAGTAAACTTTTGATAATGGACTGCCCTTTCCAAGGAGCAGTTTATTAACTAAGTTATCGTTGAACTGAATTACTGAAGACATTAAAGGCACAATGTCAGTTTTTGCACAAGGATTTGTCACCCTCTAATCTTTAGTTTTGCATTTGCCCAAAGCATGATAGAGGAAAAGGTTATCATTCTTACATCCCTCCCTTCAAACGAAGCAGAAGGAAGGCTTTAATAAAGAAATAAACAGAACATATACACTTTCCTATTAACTGCCCTCAATTAATGCCTTGGGGCCATAGATTTAAACTCTGCTTCTTTCATGTTAAGCAATATCAAGAGTTTTCCTTTTCTATAAAGGAAGGATGGTTGTGGTACATAATAGAATTCCAAGTTCAATAAAGAACTACATTATAGTTAAGTGGCATGATACAGTGAACATCCCAAAATAGATAAGGTTTCCAGTTGGATTTTATTGCTCTGTTTAGATGGCTATGATAGAGGAACAGGATTCTAGATGCAAACACACCCTTTTCTATAAGTAGAAACCATTCCACTAATTTTTGAGTTTGAGATGCTCCAGGCCTGAAACAAAACAGACTTCTTGCACTGTTTAGACTAATGGAGTTGTTCCTCTTGAAAAAAAAAAAAAGTATGAACTTGAAACTCTGCTCAGTGTTACTTTCTGCAGTATTTTAATTATGAAAAAGAGACAATCCTCTGTCCCCAGAATATGCTTATGGCACAAAAATGGACAAATTTTTCAGGTAGAATATTCCTATGTCTTTATTATCATGGAATCTTCAAACATTAGCAAATTCCTTCATGGAAAGATGATATTTTCTTGACTAAAAGATAGTACCAAACAAATTCTCTCAGGTAATGGCTTTGTAGGGAGGCCCAATGAGCAATTTAGCATTTGGCTGATAGCATTTCTATTTGGTAGACATAATAATGAGATCTGTTCAGAATTAAATGCAAATAGGCTTTTTTTAAGTTAAAGACGTGGTAACAATGCCATTGTGGGATAATCCCATTAACTGGACATGAAGATGTCCACTCTTTATAGAAGAATTGCCCTGAGGATGCAGCTTTCATCTTCTGTTAGCCATTCAAGGTAGATTAGACTAGGAAACTGATGCCATGTACTGAAGTTCAGTACTACTTTTATTCTAAAGCTATAGTAATAAAACCTTGAAAATCTGAATGTATTTCTTCACTCCACCCCATATCTTTATGTGAACTAGGAAAAGGCCTGTCTGATAATGTTTACTCAAGTTACTATCTTGATTCAGGCTCTTTTTATCTCTTTCCTTGACATTGAATCTTCCTTCTGTCCCTGAAGGCCATTCCCTCTTCCCTCTACACATCCCCATCCCATTGAAGAGGCAACCTAAAATTGTCCTTAATTGTTCTGGTTTTAAAAGTATTTTTTTGCTATGCAAGGGATCAGTGATGCCTCATGCATGAAGTTGGTGATGACAAAATAAGGTGTAAACTCTTATGGTCACATGGATGCTAAGGCCATGTGTCTGAGCATTTGCAGCGTGACTACTATTAGGAAAAAACCCAGGAGCAAAACACAGCACACAGAGACTTAGACATTTAACAGTGGTTTATATACAAGATATATATAGAAATATACATGGTATGCAGATACCTGACAAGCAATCAAACTTCTTCTTAATTCTACATGGAGAACTCAGCAATGAATACCGGACACAAGGAGAGAGAATATGCCCTCTCCTGGCTGAAATATATAAACACCTCTTAAAGGGGTAAAAGACTTGTGTGGACCCTTCAGAGTCTTAAACTGGCTATACCAATGCTGATTCGTTCTCATTGCATCAGCCTTACATTTCATCAGCTCTACAGTTGCATTAGACTTACATTGGCTGGTCAGCTTTAAATCATCATTACCTGATACTCCTCCCATTTAAGCTGAACAGCTAAATGCTTTACCATATTCCCAATGCCTTCTGTTTATATTATATCCTCGCCTCCTGCTTTTGTTACTATTCCCATTGCTACACATGCTACTAGTACCATTACTACTATAGCTGCTGAAACTATTCCTACGATCATTATCTACTGACTCTGCACACTCTCTCTCATTAATCTCCATTACATCCTGTTCACCATCTCTTGGCTGAATACTTTTACTTTCTCAATCTCGCTCAATCTCCTTGATTTTGTTTATCTGCCTGCCTGATTTTTCTCTTTAACTTTGGCTTCCTTCATTTAACCCTGTTGTTTCTTAGGCAATGACCATGACCATATCTCTTGATGATTTGGGGGTTCGTTATGAATACCACCCACTCTAACCCCACTTGTAGCTAATCACTCAGGAAGTATAACTTTATTACACCATTCAGGTCTCCTAGATCTAACACTGTTTGCCTGCCTTACATTTTTTCTACTCACAGGATACACCCTGTATCAGGGGTGAAATCCAGCAGGTTCTAACAGATTCTGGAGAACCGGTAGCGGAAATTTTGAGTAGTTTGGAGAACTGGCAAATACCACCTCTGGCTGGCCCCAGAGTGGGGTGGGAATGGAGATTTTGCAATATCATTTCCCTACAATGCCCACCAAGCCACGCCCACAGAACCGGTAGGGAAAAATTTTGGATTTCACCCCTGCCCTGTATCGTGGGATGTGTTGAGGGGCCGGTTTCCAGACGACGTCGACGATGGCAGCTGAGGCGGCAATGGCAGCTGTGGCTCGATGGCGAGATGATGGCGGCGGCGGCCTGGTGCTTAGCAGTAAAGAAGGGGGGAGATATGGCCGCTTTGTTTCTGGCCTTACCATCTATACCATGGAATAGACCATCGGACCTGGGGGCTGGAGTCTGGAAGCGGGAGATACAATCAGGGGGATTTATGAAGTTCTGGGGGCCGGAGAGGCTGGAGAGCGGCCAAAAAAACTGGTCGCCTCGATTGATCTCTCCCCCCACCCATGCCTTTGACTTGGTCTTCGGCTCCCCGCTTCCAGTTTGTACCCAGCTGTGTGTTATCCCTCCCTTTTGAATATCTTCTCTTCCTCGGGCTTAACATCATTATGCCTCTATGGTTTGGCTTCTTTTCCATCTTGTGCCCTAAGCTGGAGGGTGTTTGGACAATTGTCATCCGGGAGCTGAGGGAGTTGTTGCCTTTCACCAACAGAGGAATAGACCATCTAACTTTCCTAAGCCCTTTCCATCTGGGCTAGCCATCGTGAGAGGATGGCTTGGATTTTTACCTCCAATCTCGATGAACTGATACGGGACTCCTTCCACTGCAGTGAGAGGGCAGTGGAGTCCAGCTTACCAGCTTTTAGGTCCATCTTGCTCCAATACCTTAGACTATTCATCAAACTCCTGACCAGACTTACTACCTCTCATCTATGTATGGCTTATACCTCGGCAGACCTGCTTGCGCTGCGAGATGCCCCCCTCTCGCGGCAATGGCCCTCCATGTTATCAAAGGCCTACCTTAAGGACGGGCTTTGGAGCCCCGAGAGGTGGCATGTTTCAAAGCGGGGATTAAGGGGTTTTTTAATTAGGGTTTTTAATAAATTTTTAAGGGGAACCGGGAGGATGACCAAAGGGGATGGGGGGGTTAATCCACCAAGGTCAGAGCCAAGCCCGGCACGGGGTAACGGTTTGGAGGACACTGGACGAGGGAATGGGGAGGGGGCGGAGGGCTATCCCAATGAGGGTAATACCATCAGCACGGTGGCTGGGAGGGGCAGATATGGCGGGAGCAGGGGGCCATATCATGTGTTGGGGACGCGCACTTGCTGTTTGAGAGCAATTGTGCGCCCCGGCCCCCAAAGCTCCCCTCGGATACTAGGTGGCTCAGATACTCGGGACCTGGGCCTGCGGTTGATGCTGTGCAACGCTAGGTCTGTGGTAAATAAGGCCCCCCTCATCCACGATCTTATCCAGGAGGGGGGAGTGGACCTGGCCGGTATTACGGAGACCTGGTTGGGACCGGAGGGAGGAGTCCCTCTGGTCGAGATGTGCCCACCAGGTTTCAGAGCATACCATCAACCGAGAGCCCAGGGGAGGGGCAGGGGGGGTGGCGGTTATTATTAAAGAAGGTCTTGGTTCGAGGGAGATCACTGTGCCTCAGATTGCTGGATGTGAATCCCTCTTCGTGAGATGGGGTCTTGGGGTTCAGATGGGCTTGCTGCTTGCGTACCTGGCTCCCTGCCGTGTGGCAGCAGCCCTGCCTGAGCTACTCGATGTGATAGCCACGGTGGCAGTTGATACACCCAGGCTTATGGTCATGGGTGATTTCAACTTGCCATCCGTTGGTGAAACGTCTGGGATGGCTCGGGAGTTCATGGCTTCCATGACGGCCATGGACCTGACCCAGTTAGTTCATGGCCCCACTCACAGGGGGGGGGGGACACACTCTAGACTTGATTTTCATCTCTGGCCAGTGGTTGAGTGATCTTGTTATAGGGGATATAGACATGGAACCCTTGTCATGGTCAGATCACTCACTCCTTCGTCTGGACCTTCATACCGCTACACCCCGCCGCAGGGAGGCGGACCCAATTAGATGGGTCCGCCCCAGGCGCCTGATGGATCCTGATAGGTTCCAGACAGAGCTTGGGCCAATTCCCGATGATCTGGCACACGACTCGGCCGAGGACCTAGTCGCTGCCTGGGATCGGGCGGCTGGTGGGGCCTTGGATCGAGTGGTGCCTTTGCGGCCTCTGACCCGGTGTCGATCCCTTACGGCTCCTTGGTTCACCGAGGAGCTGAGGGAGATGAAACGCCGGAAAAGACGCCTAGAGGCGGTTGGAGGGCCAGTCGCGCTGAATCTGACCGAACACTGGTAAGGTCGCATATTAAGACCTACCTAGTGGCGATAAAGACGGCAAAGTTTAATTACTTTTCCGCCTCTATTGCGTCATCAGGGAATCGTCCGGCAGCCCTGTTCAGGGTAACCCACTCCCTGCTCCATCTGGGAGTGCGGGAGGATCCCTTGGAAGGCAGGGCGGAGGATTTCGGACAATACCTGTATGACAAAATCGCTCAGATCCGGGGGGACTTGGACTCTGACTGGGTAGATCAGGGCAGGGTGACGAGGAATAGTCTTGAAAATGTTATCTAGGAGAAGTTTGACGCTGTGACTCCCGATGATGTGAACAGGATTTTGGGGAGACTTAGTGTGGCCACATGTTTATTGGACCCGTGTCCCTCCTGGTTGGTACTGGCCTCCCGGGAGGTTACACGAGGCTGGCTCCAGGGTGTTATCAACGCTTCGTTGAGTGAGGGTTACTTCCCCGCGGCCTTGAAAGAGGCGGTGGTGAGGCCTCTCCTCAAGAAGCCGTCCCTGGATCCAGCAATATTGGCTAACTATCGTCCTGTCTCCAACCTTCGCTTTCTGGCGAAGGTTGTTGAGAGTGTGGTCGCGCGACAGTTTCCGCAATTCCTGGAGGAAACATCCTATCTGGATCCGTTCCAGTCTGGTTTCAGGCCTGGGCACAGCACGGAAACGGCATTGGTCGCGTTGGTTGATGATCTCTGGAGGGCTCGGGACAGGGGTTGTTCCTCTGTTCTGGTCCTGTTAGACCTCTCAGCGGCTTTTGATACCATCGACCATGGTATCATGCTGCACCGGTTGGAAGAGTTGGGGATGGGGGGCACCGTGTTACGGTGGTTCTCCTCCTTTCTCTCCGACCGGTCGCAGTTCGTGTTGGCAGGGGGGCAGAGGTCGACCTCGAGGCCTCTTATATGTGGAGTGCCTCAGGGGTCGGTCCTCTCGCCCCTCCTGTTCAACATTTATGTGAAGCCGCTGGGCGAGATCATCCGTGGCTTTGGGGTGAGATACCATCAGTACGCTGATGACACTCAGCTGTACATTTCCACCCCAGGCCACCCCAACGATGCCCTTGAAGTGATGTCCCAGTGCCTGGAGGCTGTACGGATCTGGATGGGGAGGAACAGACTCAAGCTCAACCCTTCCAAGACTGAGTGGCTGTGGTTCCCGGCATCCCGATATAGTCAGTTGACTCCATCACTGACTATTGGGGGCGAGTCTTTGGCCCCCACAGAGAGGGCTCGCAATCTGGGCGTCCTCCTGGATACGCAGCTGTCTTTGGAGAAACATCTGACGGCTGTAACCAGGGGGACCTTTTATCAGGTTCGCCTGATCCGCCAGTTGTGGCCCTTTCTTGATCGGGATTCCTTGTGCACAGTCACTCATGCCCTCGTGACCTCTTGTCTTGACTACTGTAACACTCTCTACATGGGGCTCCCCTTGAAGAGCACCCGGAGGCTCCAACTGGTCCAGAACGCAGCAGCGCGGGTAGTGACGGAGCAACATGGCGCTCCCATGTAACACCGCTCCTGCGCGAGCTGCACTGGCTCCCGGTGGTCTTCCGGGTGTGCTTCAAGGTGTTGGTTCTCACCTTTAAAGCGCTCCATGGCATAGGGCCTAGCTATCTTCGAGACCGCCTGCTGCCACCGACGACCTCCCATCGACCCGTGCGCTCCCACAGAGAGGGCCTCCTCGGGGTGCCATCAGCCAAACAATGTAGGCTGGTGACCCCCAGGGGGAGGGCCTTCTCTGTGGGGGCACCTACCCTCTGGAATCAGCTGCCCCCAGAGATAAGGAGAATCCAGGACCTCAGTGCCTTCCGCCGTGCCCTTAAAACCTTCTTTTTCCAACAAGCCGGGCTGGCCTAACTCTTTTTAAATGTCTTTAATTGTTTTTTTGTTTTTGTTTATTGTTTTAATTAATGGGGCCAAATTTATACATATTTTTAACTGTATTTTAATATTTGTATTTGATGTTTTTATTTGCCTGTTCACCGCCCTGAGTCCTCAGGGAGAAGGGCGGTATACAAGTTCAAAAATAATATAAAATAAAAAAAAATAAAAAAAATTATAAACAGCACACTTTAAATATCTCTTGCACTGCTTTGACCTTTGCTGTGGCTTATGCCACCTAGCTGGGTCTGGCGTCTTCTGCGACCTTCTATAATTAGCATGCTCCATTCCCCTATTTAACAAATGTACAGGTTCGTCATATGTGGGAGCCTTTGTATGTGTCCGTGCACACCTATTCTCATGGCTTCCTAGAACATACAGGCCATTCCTCTTAACTCCTTGTGTACGTTTTCTCTTTCCCTCCAGTCATGGAGTATTGCCCTCTATGACTATTTTGTCTCACGCTGGATAATAAATCAGATTCCCAGTTTCTTCTGAAGTATCTACCTATGGAATGCCTACCTTTCTCTTAGCACCATTACGGTATTTTGCAGGCTCCTTATATTCATGTGATATTTTATTAAATACTATATGCTTATGATTATATAATGTTTATGAAAAAGATAAGCAAAGGGAAGGCCTTATCTTGATCTGTTTTTAAACTGATGTTTATGTTTACAAAATGTGTATAAAAAGAAAATCAAAAGTATATACTATATTACGTAAAGTTTTTGTATCATGGGGAAACAACTGGCCCTTTAAATCCCAAGCCAGCCTGAGAGCCAATAGAAGAAAAGACGGGGTTTGAAACAGGAAGAGTTTTGAGTTGGATGGAGTCCTGGATGAGAAGTTGTTTCAGATAAGGTAGTTTAGTTTTGGTATGTGTTAACATTTTCCCCCCTTTTTTTTGTATTTTATCTTTTTAACTTTGTGTTGTATGTATGTTTTAATCTTGGAATTGACCTTCAATCCTCCATCTCAGCTTTGTTGAGCTACAGACTCCAAAGTTTTGTTTAGATTCTTCTGCCTTTAGACAGACCCAGGGTAGTGGTCAATCTTTCTGCTTTAAAGAGGTACTAAGGGAATTTTAAAGCTCATGAATGTTTTTTTTTTTTTTAAAGAGATAGAATAAAAAGAAGAGTCTTCCAACTCACATGCAGTCATCCCAATTCAGATCAGGTGATTGGATTGTTGTTTTATAATGACATACCTCAAAATGAAAAGAAAGACATGATATAATCTTATGTATCATCTATTTTTCCTTGAATAAAATTAAAATTGAGAAAATAATCCATCTCACCTTTAATGAGTTTGTGATAGGGAATCCATGACCTTCAGTTGTTGAACTACAATTCCTATCAGTTTTATCCTGCTTGAATAATGGTTAATGATGATGAGAGTTACAGTGTAAACCAATAAGGTTGGTCAATTTGAAAGTCATGGGCTTCTTAATTGGTTTGATTACTTTCAAGTGAGAAAATAAAGCTGTATATTAGGATATTAATATAGTAAACACAATTTACTATAATTGAAGATTTTTAATCCTATTTCCTGTTCACACAAAAAAGACAATTTAGAGGTTTAGAATTAATTATTTTCTTTCCAAAGAGTAGTCATATTTATATACCATTTATCTTCATGAATCATGCAGAAATTTTGCACACAGCCAAATTGAATAAATTAAAGAATACACACATACACACAACAAAAGCCTATGATACTATTAGAGTTATTCTACATCTGATCCTGGTCATTTTAAGAGTCAACATATTCAAATATAGCTGGCTTGTCAGAAACTGCCTCCCATTCACTTTTAGAAATATCCTGAAAAGGCCAAAGGTAAACAGTACATGATGTGAATGAGACTGAATATGAACTGGAATGTTTCAGGCAGAGAAATAGAGAGGAAAAAAAGAAAAGGGTTTTTGTATTGTTTTCTATGAAAAGGGCCAACAGGCACTAAATTATACAAATAAATAAAATCAAATTGTGTGCTAAACTATATCCCTTTATCCTCTATATTTTATATTTGGATTAATATCATTTGATAGTTACCCAATAAACTTAACCTCAGGTAGAACAAATATCAGAATGGTAGTCATACATTTCTATTATTCCTAACCCTCTCTTTTTTATACTGAAGGCAATGCAAAATGTCTACACAAATCCAATACCTAAAATTTTTTACTTTGTTACCCTTGCAACTGAAGATTTTTTTTTAAAAAAAAAGAATTAAATAATTCCTTGAGGACTCTAATTCTTGAAGAAATATTACTCTATTACAGTATATTACAGTAATATAATTTAGTTATATAGAAGAGTACTTTAGAGTTACTAATTCAGATGAAACACTTTCTTTGGCTTTTACAAGTTAATCATTGATATTCTAGTGGATAAATCCCTTGATATAAAGAGGTCAATTTTGATTCCAACAGATAAATGAAATCATTTTCCCTTTGGGCTTGATCCAGGCAAAGTTCAGTGCTGAAAGCTTCCTTGACTTAAAATACATGTTTGATTTTCTCAGATAAATCATTGAGACTTAAAAGGCCTTAATGCTGGGCTGATTATGCCCCCTTAGGTTTTAGAATCAATGAGCACATGATCATAATGCATTAGCAGTGAAAAAATATGGCTTATGGCACTGGTATTAGTAAATGAATGCCAAAGAAAAAAAATGAGCAGAAAGTCATAGAATAAAATATGTTCCTTTATTATGCTTCTCATTAATATGGTTATAGTTTTATTATTATTGCACTGGTATAGAAAACAGTTCTAGTTTTATTGACCCTTTTCTGCAATATGGAGATGGCTAGAAAAACTAGAAGTATGTTATTACTGAGTTGGAAGGATCTATTTAAGATAATGACTTCATTTCATTGCACAGCTTAACTCGTGAAGAATGTTTAGTGCAACACACATGTAGGATTCAAACTAGCAACTTTATTATTTTCCAGAACGCTGCAACTCCAATCCATCGGCTGGGTTCTTCTCCTTGTTGCTGGGGAAAACTGAGTGTAGATTTCTCTCTCCTCTGGCTGACCACGCCCACTCTGTCAGTCCCACGCCAGTCTTTCTCACTCAGTGACTGAGGAAACTTGTAATTTGCTTCTCTTTCGTTAGAGTTCTCTGGCTGACATTGTTTTAGCTACCTTTTTAGTTAATTTTGGACTCTTCATTCTACCTTTTGTTATTGACTGTATAAGGAGCTGCTCCGTGAGATTATTGTAGCTGCGAAAAGGCGGTAATGCGCCTGGGGCTCCAGGCCGTTCCGCTTCTTTTACCATCACTTTTTTCGGCAGCAATCCGGATTCCGACCTGGCTGGGTGGATCCATGACACCTTAGACGCTGGCATCTCATTGGGATACCAATGAGCTGGTACAGCCACGAGCGCTTCAGTTCCGACCATTTAAGCGGCTCTGGAGTCAATGCCAATGCTGACTGGCACACTCTGACGTCCAGGCTCCCCTGACAGCGCCCCGGTAGTTTCGGCTTCCTGTGGACCGCTGGCCGCTTGTCGGACTGTTTGTTGGTTGTGGCCCCATTGTTGGATTTCGGACAGGCGGCCGCCATTTTGGATCCACAAGGTGGCATTTGAGGCCGTTTCGGGCCGATTTACAGTTGCGGCCACCATTTTGAGGGACTTGATTCTGGCGGCCGCCATTTTGGAGTCTCAATTTGTCATTTGAGGTATTGAGGGACGTTCAGGTATGTCAACGTCCGTTCTATGCCTATTCCACAGGAATCTCCCCTGGTGGCAGTGTTCACCTGGGAAAGATTAGATTGCTCAAAAGCAATAGGAGGCAGGTGACATACCTTGCCCTTTTGCATTTAGTTAGAGTCCAGACCAATTCCCTGCTTGAGCCCTCCTCCTGACTGGGACAGTTGCTTTCAAACATTATCCAGAAAGGTTGATTGCGCTAAATCTTTCTTTTTCCTCTTTTTGAGATAGTGTCAATTTGTTCTTCTCCAATAATTTTGCACTTCATCGGGTTTTTTTAAAAAATATTTTCTCAAAAATAATACATAACAGTTTAGCCACTTTCTGGTGGAATTATTGTTATTACTGAAGGGGAATGAATCAAAATCAGTTGAGAAAATCTGCCATGTTTTTGTTTCTGTTTTCTGATGTTGTCACATTCATTTATTTTGTTCTCCTTTTGCTTTGAACATAAAACAACATCTTTAAATAAATACTTTTAAAATTTATTAGCAATCTTTGTTAACCTCAGCACATTCTGAGATTCTACTTTTGTGACATGGCCCTGCCATCCTTCACTCTGAGAAGGATATCCCTGGGGAAGTGGGCAAACATCAAAACCTGAAAGATAGAAGAACACAATTTTGTGATTCAACTCTGCTTCTTTTGTACTTGCATATAGTGTCAATCCATGGACAAAAGAGTTGATTCATGGACAAAAGAGATACCACAGGTAGTTAATCCCTAAGCTCACCACCTTGTAGATTTTGGACTCTCCTTTCAAATACCACTGCTTCCAGGCTAGCTATTATCCATCAATAATCTGGCCCTCTTTCCACTTCCTATATTCATCTGTTGTTATTGTTGTTGTTGTTGTTGTTGTTGCTTTGAAGTCTTCCCAAGCCTTCTGTGTAACCTGTTTCCTTGATACCTTCCTCTTCCCCATCCCCTTGGAATAATTTTAAATTATGTATATTTTTTAGATTGGACAGCTGTCCACTTTCTAGTATTTAGGTAACATTGTATTGCTGTGAATAGTAAGACTTAAATCTATGGAGATTCTCAGTCATCCAGGTCATGGTTCTCCCAAAGGTGCTTTTTTCAAGAGGCAACTGGACTTTCTGGTTTTTCTTTGAAGATGTTTTGCTTCTTATCCAACAAGCTTCTTCAGCTCTGAAGAAATTTCTTGGATGAGAAGCAACAGGTTTTCATAGAAAACCAGAAAGTCCAGTTGCCTTTTGAAAAAACCAATTTTGGAGTAAGACTTAATGTTATGGGATTTTTAAAACTCTATATTCCTTTTTCAAATGCAGTTATCAGCTATACTTCATAGATAGATTCAATTAAATTTCTAAACAAGAAAATAACTGTTGCCCTTCCTATAAATTCAGTCATTTTTATTGTTTGTACTGCTGAGAGGAGTATTCTCAGTAGGATAGTCTTCCTTTGTTATACCTCCTGTCTGCCATTTAAAAGGAACCCTTAATCTTTTGATTTGCTCTACTAGAAATTTATTCTCCCTGCCTTCAGTGCACTGAGATACTTTCTAGGTTTCTGAATGAAATATTTCAGTTCTGGACTTAGTGGTTTATGAAGTGTTAAGATATCTCATCTATTACCAAATCCTCTTGTAGGTCATGGATTGTCTGAACATCTTGGTTTGATTGAAATTCTAAGGAAACAGAACTTAGGGGTCTCTCTCTGTTTAAAGCATAAAAGAAAAAAAAGTACCAAAATATTGTCTTATATCATTATTATACTTTCTAGAAGTATACATTGGAGATATAGTGAAATTTGGTATTCCATGCCTTTTTCTGTTAAAAAAAATAATAAAGTGTAACATAGTTTCTTTTCCTTTTTTTGTACCGAACCCAGCAGCTGAAATGTCATCATAATGTAATGTTTAAAGTTGGGAATAAACAGCTGCTCAAGAATGTAAAACTAATTGTTCAGAACACTAACATTAATTAGCAGGACAATTGCAATGCATTCCATAAGGTATTCTGGTCATGTCCATGATAATGTGAATCTAAAATTCATAAAGTTGTTGCTAAAAAAAAGGAGAAGAAAAACACAGCAAATATTCAGACACAATTGGTATGCATATATATTTGTATGTGCATCAAAACCTATAGGGGAAGTTAGTAACATTTATTTCATAAACATTAAATTGTTACTTCAAGAATGTACTGAAGGGAAATCCTTTCAGGAGGCCACCTGCAAGACCTGATGATCCATCCATATTGTATGAATGTACAATGACATGACAAGTATACAAGACAAGAAATGGACTTAATATCAGGGTTTCAAGTAGTAGATCCATAGCAAGCAAAACTCTAAGGCAGGCAAATAAATGCTTTATTGGAAATATCATATTGGCACCCATCTGGTGAAAACCAACTCTGAAAGGTTCCTCGGTTTTCACCTATTTAAAAGTGAAAATTTTTCCCTCAATCCCAAACAATCAGTCACATGGCCCAATCAAGGCAGCATCTACTGGTCTGGTGTATAACGCAGGGGCAGGCAGGAAAGCCAACATAACTGTCAGAGAGAACTCTCTGCTCACCATCGTCGCTACCGTCTCGCCCAAACCGGCCTGAACCAGTAGAAACCCACCTCTGCTTTACTTCTGATTACTATGTCTATGTAGTTGTTGTTTTTTTTTTTTTGGCAAGGGTACGAACAGCCATACTATATCCAATTATTAACCGGGGTTAACCATGCTGGGCTTTTGACATTAGCCAGGGTTGCTTAAGGAAAACAAAGAACACCATATAAGGTTCTTCTCTGGATTGCTGAACTACAGTTTGGGCTTACACTTTTCAAAATTAAAGACAAAACTTACTTCATGAATTTATTACTATAAACATTTGTATTATGCTAGTCTGATGGATGTATATCAATCAGGACAGCTTATGACAAGCCACAGGGAAAAAATAGAGCTTTAAAAAGGCACAATGATAAAGTTAAAAATACAACATCTAAACGTGATTATAAAGCAGGCAGAAGTAAGCAATAGTCTTTCTTTAAATGTATGCTGCCTATTGAGTGAATGCCTTTCTAAAATTAGATGAAAGCAAAGAGGACTCCATTTTATACATCCAGAACTTAGCTGCAGCCATTCAATATCTATTTTCTTATCATAGTCAGGATAGGATAGCTGTCAGAGGGACCTTTCCCTCAGTTAGGAAACTGGCCAAAGTCAGTTTGAACTGGATACATCTTGTTCCATAGCTTATAAAACTAGAACTCATCTAGCTATTTTGGGTTCTTGAAACTCTGCGTTATAAGAAAAAATCATAACCCCTCCCACTTCTCCTTTCTATAAAATATTAGCCATAAGAAAAGCCTCGGAAAAACCCAAAAAGTCAAGCCACTAATAGAAACTACCTGAGGCTCATTCTACAACCAAGTCAGATGCTTGCAAAAGATACATTGTAGCAAGGTGCTGACTACAAGAAAAATAACAAGCTTATGGAAAATGGATGCCCCCTAACTAGAGGGCCCCATTCATAACAAATAAACACGAGGCAGTAGTGCATTCAAGGCATAACATTTCGAAATCCTTGCAGGAAAACTTAATGGCTAACAAAAACAGGGTGACCGAATTAAAGCCAGCACCCCCCCCACCCCAAATCCAAAAACAGGACTTAGCCTTCAGCCACAATAAGGATTACCCAACATTCTTTTAGAATAGCAAAAGACTCTTATCTACTCACCCAGCCAGTTGTTCAGCTGCCCCAGAACTGAACTGTTAAATGTCACTTCACTTCTGAAATAAAAATCTCCTTTTGAGAAGATGGCTTTGACTCTTCCATTTTAAATGGTGGCAGCATTTGGGATTTTCCCCCCCTCTTCTTCTCCATGTGATCTCCCAGCAGGAAAGACAAGCCCCGACCTTTTCCTTCCAATAGTATCACATGGTTTAATAAAGTTCGCAGATGACACAACAGTGATCGGTCTCATTCGAGACAATGATGAATCTGCATACAGATGGAAGGTTGAACAACTAGCCTCGTGGTGTGACCAGAACAATCTGGAATTGAAACCAAAACCACACTCAAAACCATAGAAATGGTAGTAGACTTTAGGAGAAACCCTCCCATACTTCCACCTCTTACAATATTAGACAACACAGTATCAACAGTAGAGACCTTCACATTTTTAGGTTCTACCATATCTCAAGATCTAAAATGGACACCTAACATCAAAAATGCACAACAAAGAATGTTCTTTCTGCACCAACTTAGAAAGCTCAAACTGCCCAAGGAGCTGCTGATACAGTTCTACAGAGGAGTTATTGAGTCTGTCATCTGCATCTCTATAACTGTCTGGTTTGGTTCTGCAACCCAACAAGACAGACACAGACTTCAGAGTATAATTAGAACTGCAGAAAAAACATTTACTACCAACCTGCCTTCCACTGAGGACCTGTATACTGCACGAGTCAAAAAGAGGGCTGTGAAAATATTTACAGACCCCCTCGCATCCTGGACATAAACTACTTCAAAATGACACTGTAGAGCACTGCACACCAAAACAACTAGAAACAAGAACAGTTTTTTCCAGAATGCCATCACTCTGCTAAACAAATAATTCCCTCAACACTGTCAATCTATTTACTAATCTGCACTACTTTTAATCTTCTCATCATTCCTATTATCCATCTCCTCCCACTTATGACTGTATGACTGTAACCTTGTTGCTGGTATCCTTACGATTTATATTGACTGTTTCTTAATATGATTTGATTGCTTATTTGTACTCTCTATTCTATTCTATTCTATTCTATTCTATTCTATTCTATTCTATTCTAAGAAAGTTGTCACAGACAACTTTTTCTAGATGCTACCACACTTATGTAATTAGAAGATCTTAATTTAATTTCAATGAAACAAGCATGTAACTGCTACTTCTCCAATTAACTTTTTAAAAGTTGTGGGAGGGATAAAGTACGGTTTTCATTGTGATGGCTGAGCTTAATTAAAACTGACATTCTTATATTAAAAGTGATTAGTTACAATTCCCCACCCCCCCAAACCAGATATCCTTATGCTTACACAAAAAATAAGTCACATTCAGACTAATGGGACAGCCAACCTTACCATGAAAATTAATAGTCATTGAAGTCAGGTGAACTTAAATCTGAGTAGACATTTCTAAGATTTTGTTGCATTCAAGTCTGGCATTCTCTCTTATACTTATTTTCTTAGATATGTTTGCAGAAAAAAAAAATTCTCAGAAGTAAATTCCACTGAGTATTGTTAAGTGGCACTTATAGTTATTCAGAATATTTGAATGAAAATGAAATTACGAATACAGAATCTATCAAAGACTCTTCTCTAATCACATTGGAAGCAATGCATAATGTCCCAGACACTCAGAATTCTCTACCACTACTTAACTTCCTCTCTCTCTTTCTCTTTCATGTTGGCAAAATAATACAGTTTTCAAGTATTCATATTTCATTCATAGTAGAGTAGTATATCGTTAAATGAAGTAAGTGTGTGTGTGTGTGTGTGTGTGTGTGTGTGTGAGAGAGAGAGAGAGAGAGAGAGAGAGAGAGAGAGATCTTTACTTTAAGCATGAGCAAAAACTTTGACACTAGTATTTTCTTAACTAGTTATTGCAAACATCAATTTAGCATCACTAAGGATGCAGTTTTGCTTTTTTTATAGACAAATTACAAAACTCTGAAAGTACTGTAACTATTTACTAGCTAGCCTTTTTAGGATTCATTTAATTTTCCCTTCTCTTGGGCCATAAAATTTCTCATTAACCATGGAGAATTTTATATGACTAATTAATACTACATCAGATGACTTTTTCTTCTAATATTATTACCATATTAATTAACTAATTACCCTGAGGTTACTAGTGGTAATAAAACAGAAGCAATACTATAGCCACAATCTGTTTTGCTTACAGCTGGAAATTCATATATAACATAAGGATGAGTCAGATACCTTATCTAACCCAAACTAAAAACAGTTAGATCCTCCAAGAATGAAAATCCCAAACATTATTTTAAAGAAAATACATTAAAATAATTAATAGTGGACAGAAAGAAATCTAAAAGAGTTAGACCAAAAGTATTCTTATCAGGGATCAAATCAAATCAAAGGAAATTTGGATTTGCTTTCTGCCAACCTCTCCTTACCCCCCACAACTGAAATAAATATTGGGGGAAAATATAAGACCTGTTAAATATCTGTCCTTTCCCCTTGCTATATCTGGTAATCTATTTCTCTTCAATTCCACCAATTATTCCTCACATTAATGAAAAATTGAACTTCTACTTGGTCTTCTCTTTTGCCCTTGGTAACCATTCTCTGTTTTCTTTTTTCCTAATTCAACTTTGGCTACTGCATAAACAGCATTTGCTTCCTGTCATCTTTATTTCCTCCTGACCATATTTATATAGGAGTTTATGACTTTCACATCCTATTAACTATCAATTTCCTATGTTTCTCTAACTGAATTTGTGTTGTGTAGGTTAACTGTTAGCATTGTATTCAGTTTTTGAAATTGTTTTCTGTTTCTGCAAGATATTTGTCTTTATGGCAGACTCTGCCAGACACTTTTTCAAGTGGATAGTCTAGTGGGTAGACTACCTTGCTTCAATTAGAAATGGCAATTATGTAATAAATCATCAAGACAGCAATTAAAAATAAAGATACAACTTCATAACAGGACTTGTTACTGTTCCATTAATATATTAATGGAACATAGGAAGGGTGTCAAAATATGGAGAACGAAATACAAGAGGAGGTGTCTCTCTTTAAATGAATAGGCAAGCTATTTAGCATACCAATCATTATTCCCATGGACTTTATTCTCTTGACTTTATTGTGACCAACTACAAGTCTCTTGTCTTCTTCAGTGATCAAGCCAATATCTATGAAGGTAGCTATGGTAATGGCAGTAGTGGCACGTAGACCATCACGGTATCTATGCTCTGCATAGGGACATTTATTATTTCTAATCTGTTATATTCTGTCTTTTCTTTTGAAGTAGAAGGCAGGTGTGTTTGGTCTAAGGCCTCTTCATAATTTCCATCACATTCCTCTTCATCTTTCACAAGAAGAGTCCTCCACTCCTCTGCTCGCAACAAAATACCTTATGCCATCAGACTCGAAATTTTGGGCTTAGACAATTTAGAACTTCACCGTCTTCAGTCTGACCTAAGCATAGTACATAAAATCATCTGCTACAATGCCCTACCAGCCAATGAATACTTCAGCTTCAACCAAAACAATACAAGAGCACACAATAGATACAAACTCATGGTAAACCGATCCAAACTAGACTGCAGAAAATACGACTTCAGCAACAGAGCGGTCAACACCTGGATACATTACCTGACTCTGTGGTTTCTTCCCCAAACCCCCAAAACTTTAACCTTAGA